>CANSGD010000972.1:7060028-8290057 GCA_947645195.1 Patellifolia procumbens
GCAAAAGATTGTAATCGTGTTTAAAGGAAAGATAATGGTAAAGTTAGTGGGTGTAGTCCCCCACTAAGAGCTTAAATAGAGAAAAGATAATGTTGTTAAATTGTGTTTAAATAGTAAGGGCATAGATATTAGGGATGTCAGTGGGGCGAGTTTTGTGTATCCCCACCCCAGTTAGGTGGGGATGGGGGAAGGTTTCTCGGGGGATGGGGATGAAAACCATCCCTGCCATGGGTAATGGGGCGGGGGTGGATGTTAGTCCATACTCACCCCATCCCCGCCCGCCCCGCCCCGCCCCATCTCCGCCCGCCCCGTTTGAGCCCCGCCATAGGTATTTTTCAAAGGCCTAAAATCCTAAATGTTATTAGCTGTTTACTGTTTTCATTTGATACTTTTATTTTTCAAAGGCCCAAAAGCTAAAATCCAAAATTACTTTTAAGCTTTTATTTTTCTTCTCCCTTAACCCTAATAGATTGGGGCGGGGATGGGGCGGGTGCGGGAATTCGTGCGGGAATGGGGCGGGGATAGATTTTATCTTGTCCCCGTTGGGGCGGGGATGAGGACAAGATTTTCCCCGCCATGGGTGATGGGGCGAGGATGAGGATGAGTTTTTTAGACGAGGATGGGGATAGGAATGCCAACATCCACCCGTCCCGCCCCATTGACATCCCTAATAAATATTTCACAAACAAATGTTTACCATTTATAGAAAATAAGCAAAGTGTATTATTTATAAAAACACCCCGAATTAGAAACTGTATCATTTATTTCCAAACGGAGGAAGTATATCAATCATTATGTGTATGACACTTAAATGTCATCGATTTGGCAAAGTTTACGAGGAGTTTAGTTTCTCAAAAGAAACTATTGTAGAGTTAGTCTCATTAGAGACCGCTTAAAATTTAAAATTAGGCAACATCCCAAGCTCAATAGGAAAAAGAGAATGAAACATCTTTTTGAATAAAGTGATGGGGCTTAAGTTAGTCTAATGTTAATATAAAGTTAGACTGCCTCTTTTACAGCTTGTTTGGATAGCCAAATTAGGAGGGAAAGAGAGGCGAGGGGAAGAGAGATTGCAAAAATCCATTGTTTGGATAACAAGTGAAGGAGTGAGGTATTTGGAGGGGAGGGAAATGAAAAGATCAATTTATAAGAAATTCTTCCCTCCAACAATGGAGAGATTTGGAAGGAAAACCCATCCTCTTTTCCTCCCCTCCCTCCGCTTCTTTTCCCTCCCATTTTTTATCCAAACACCCTATCAATAACTTTTAAATATTGTAATACATTGATTGATTAACTGAAATATTTATTTTTCCCGAAAGGACTGATTGGTTTCTTAGTTTTTACTCTCCCTTTTGGCACCAAAAAAAATTTCTAATATTTTTGGGTTTTATACTATTAATGGCCCACATTTTATACACATTAATAAATTGACAAAAAAAATTTAGGATCTTATTACCAGAACCACCCTTGACCCTTTGACAGTCCGTCACGGAGATTGGGCTTGAGAGACCCAGTTCTTCATATAAATCATTGGTTACTGGACCGTCATGCTGCTTACTAGCCCAAGATGTGAAGCCCATTATCACTTGTCAGAGAACATTTGAAAGGCACCTAATTAATTGTTGGGCCTTTGTCTAAGCTAAGGAATAAGGTTGCAAATCAGATGATACACACCAAGGTTTTAAAATTTGGAACTATACAGGCGTATGTGATAATTTTATTGATATGTGACAATAGGAGTTTAGAGATTAGAGGTTCGATGAGTCAATTCACAAAAATATACTCATTATCTTGTTTAGCGAATAACCGGAACAAATTGAAGATTAAATTTTAAAACTACTCATTCACCTTTATCATCTTCTTCTTTCTTTTATGCAACGACTTTTTTTTGTCATTTTGCACTCTATCCTAGTTTCCATACTCCATTACCACCCCTCTCCCGTGGCTCTTTATTATCACCCCTGTTCCCAAAAAGCCAAATTAATGCAAATACGAGTCGAATACTAAGATGGAGCCAAGTAGTAATATCATTAGTATTCGATGTACTTATTGTTACTTTGTTAGAATACGACTTGACGAGGGCTTGAATTGAATTTGAATCAGTTTTATGAAGCCAAAACTCGAAAAAGAATTTGAGTTCGAGGCAAATTTAATTCGAATTAGCTCCGCTTGTGGCTATAACTACTCGTGTTGTGCCTAGATCGAGCCTCTGAACTTAGAGGCAGATCATGAGTCGTCTGACGTGCTTGGTGAGCATGTCGACATTACCTGGCTCGGTCCATTGTCATCATACTAGAGATTCATTATGCTTTTATTCATATTACACCCCATTTAAATTTCTTTGAGGATTCGTAAGGTTGGATGAAAATTATTTTCAAGAGAAAACTCATTTGTAGATTAATTTTCTTTCTTTTGGTTCTTTACTTGAATATCAGAGGAAAAAAGAAAAGTAAATAATAAATAGGAGGATAGTCAAGAAGTCAAGACTCAAACGTAACATTAAATACTTCATACAACTTTAACCAATTATTATCGATGATGAGTCATTAGTCTCATTACCCTTGATAAAAGTAACAAAGACAACGGGATTCATAAGTACTTTTAAAGCCAAACATCACACTACTTTGAGAATGATCATTTCAAATAATATTTCTATATATATTATGAGAGAAAAAATTGCAATATTCATTTTTTTTTGGAGAGAAGCCAAGGTTTTGCTTCATTAAATCACAACTCACAATGCTTATGATACAAAAAGGAAAATGAAAAGGATAGATACAATCCTTAGTGTTGTATATAATTTTTTTTTACACTTTTCTAGTAACTTTCAAACACTAATAATATATTTACGCGTGATTTCGACATAAATTCCCAACTTGATTTCATTTAAGGAAATGTAGTTAATGTTTATCTGCAACCCTAAGAACTGTATATATCGACATCCAAAGGAAAACAATACTCCCACACTCTTAGACCATCTTCTAATGGGAGAAAACGAGCCTTATCATGGGATATTTATATTGCCATATCAATTAACAAAAGACTATTTTATAGTATTAATCTTGTTTCCCAACTTTAAAATATCATCTATAATTAAAGAGAAGTTATGTCAAATCAGTCTCACTATAATACTTGGTGAAACCACTTTATCTAACAGGAAAAAATTATCATCTGATAAAATAAATTGATTATCTGATTTGAAATAAAACTTTAATTACCTGATTTGAAACGATATCGGATATAAAACTTCATTATCTGATACCATAAATACCTTATATGAGTCACCAAATTTATTATCTGAGACATCAAATTTATTATCGAGACAACAAATTCATTATCTTATGTTATAAATACATTACCTAAGACATCAAATTTATTATCCAATTCAACAAATTCATTACCTGACATTGAATTATCTGACATAAAACATCTAGTATCTGATATAAAACTTTGATTTTCAAGTACCACTACTACAAAAAGGGGCAAACATAACAAGTCTAACATAACACCTAAATCCAATAGGTGTTTTCAAGTATTTTATATAACACTTAAATATAATAAGTGTTATCTTTGATTCAAAGTAGGAAAAAAAAAAAATTTTAAAAAGTACAAATAACTTAACATAACTAGTATATCAAATCAGTGTTATATATTGTTTTACAATTATCTTTTTTATTTTTTAAAATCCCAAGAAAGATTAATTAGGTCGTGGACTTAACAGCCAAAGCCACAACACTTTCACTGTTTCATCACCATCATCATCTGTGTTCTTTGCGTCCTTCCAAAAAAAAATTACTGTTCTTTGCTGAATTGCGCGCGAATCTAATCCTTCTTCAACCTTCATAGTTAGTTGACGCCGGCCATATAGCTTCAACTTTCCTTCAACACTGTCACAGTTTCACCATCATCTCGTAAGTTCTCTCTCCCTCTTTTATTTTGATTTTAATTCATATTTCGCTGAACTAGACTGATAATTTGCTGAATTACGCTGGTAATTTTTCATCTTATAATCGATTCATTGGTTCAATTAATTAATCTTTCATTAAAATATCAAACCTTGGTTGAGTTTCTCCCATTCACGAGTGTTTTTGGTAATTTTTCATCTTATAATCGATTCATTGGTTGAATTAATTAATCTTTCATTAAAATATCAAACCTTGGTTGAGTTTATCCCATTCACGAGTGTTTTATGGAATTGAAGATTCCAATTGCTTTTCCTTCATTAGCGGATTTGTTATTTTTCAGTTGAATTTAGTTCAATGCTATATCTTTTCTAGTCAATGTGTATTGTAAATTGGGGTTTCTACTTCTGATTTTGATTCCCTGAATTCACCCAATCATTTGTCCCGTTTCTCTGAAGAAAGCAGTCAGTCCAAGTATTAAACCTTAATTCTGCCGTAGAACTAGAAAGAACACTGTTAGATTTATAAACATGATTATCTTCCAAAATCAGTTAGTTAGGCCATCATTATTCATGTTATCACTTCAAACCAAACCCATGAATATTGTTGAACTGACTCATTGAGGTGAAGTTTATGGTATTGTTGAACTGACTCCCCCTAATATCTAAATTAGGCCAATATCTAATTAGGCTTAGGCATTACAAAAAAAAGCATTGATGAACATGACATGAAACTGGTACTGTTGATGGTTGAATATCTAAATTAGGCCAGTATCTAAATTAAGTTTATGGTATTGTTGAACTGAGTGCTTACATAACACAATAACCCACAGTAGCTAATTGATGGTTGAAGATAATGGAAGGCACTAGGTAGGTCATAGGTGCTTTTGTGTTGTTTCCCCATCTAACAGATTGTGTTATTGCTGAGGGGAGGAGGGTAGCATTTTAATGAATTTAGATACCATTAAGAAACGGAAAAGAAAAATGAAACTTAACCAAACACAAAGAAATGGAATTGTTGTTTCCTTTCCGTTACCGGGAGCCTAAAATTTGTAAACCAAACATGTTATTAGTATGGTATTTTGCTTTTTTCACTGTATGGTTAATTTTCTTTCTGACTGAGTCTTGAACCATGACGTTTCCTTTTTCCTTGTTACCAACTAGTTTCTTTGTCCTTGAAATCATTGTTGGCTTTTCTAGTGTCTTCTCTTTATATGCTCAGTTCAATGCTATCACTTTGTTTGTAAAATGGAAACAACCAAGCTTAGTTTATGGCAGTTGCAAAAATTGGGGATTTCTTTTTAGACATTGGCTTTCATATTAATTTGACCTTAGTTCTATTTATGGCATGTGGCTTTGATAGTGGTCATGCTTCCACATGGCTTCATTGGTACATTGGTATTTGGTCAAATGTATTTTTTTTAGAATGAGAGCTTTGCTCATGCTTATTACATGCCGTTTTTCACGGAGTCCTATCATTTGATTTGGAGGAAAATTATCACAATCAAGAGGAGCGAACCATTTTAAAACTTCAATGCTTGTGATTGTCATGCTGTCAGGGGGGACTGCTATGTTCTGTGCAGGTACGGGGGCGGGATGGCGGGGGGATCTGCTCTGTTCTGTGCAGGTACGGGGAGCGGGCTGGTGGGGGGTCTGCTATGCTCTGTGCCCGTACGTGCAGGTACCGGGAGGTGGCAGGGGGTCTTTTATAATCCGTGCAGGCTGGCGGGAGTCTGCTATGTTCTGTGCCCGTACGTGCAGGTACGGGGAGGTGGCAGGGGCTCTGTTATGTTCTGTGCAGGCTGGCATGGGGTCTGATCTGTGCAGGCTGGTAGGGGGGTCTGTTATGTATAGGCTGGTAGGGGGTCTGTTATGTATAGGCTCGTAGGGGGGGCTGCTATATTTTGGCGCGTATTGGAATTACCTTGATAAGAATACTTAAAAACAAGCGATCTTTCAAACCTAAATATTGCACACACACGAACCTAAATACGACATTTAGGGAGTATATAGTGTATACTACTCCATCACTTTTTTTTGAGGGATATACTGCATACTTCAAGGCTATATCACACAAAATCTAGCCTAAGACAACCATTAATTTCATCTTTTAGATTCTCTGAATGTATATATATATATATATCTCATATGTATCATCAATTCAGGAATTCCCCAATGCTCCAATACAGTAAAATAAAAGGAAGTACAAACAAAATAGTAGTAGGAAAGAAAGAAATAATTGATTAGTGTTAGACATTACAGTTGTTGCTTTTCCTAGTTGATTTGATAGTAATCAATATGTATATTTGATTTTATATTAGGTTTATTTTTTCTAGTAGAATTTAGTATAAAAAATGAAATCTCTTGTTAAGTTATGTCTTTGAAGACATGTGAATCTTTTGTTAATATGTGATGCATAATTCTTCTGTTGCTTGGTGCGTAGTAATGGATCGGAGTTGGATATGGATGACTAAACCGGGGGACGAAGAATATAATGCCGGAATTAGAGAATTTATCAAATTTGCTGTTAAAAATGGTAGAGGTCATTCTAAGTTGCGATGTCCGTGCTTTATGTGTCATAACCTTATGCATCATACAGTTGACAAGATACTTAATCATTTGCAAAAATGGGCGTTTGATAGAACTTACATGCGTTGGATCTGGCATGGAGAACCTAGGGGAGAGACTTCAGTTGGCACTTCTAAGGATAATGAGAAAGAAAGAGATGACAATTTCAATGAGGGTGATTACCTAGATGACTTGTGGCATACAGTTCAAGATGAATTCGACGGGAATCGTGCTACATTTGAGAGATTGGTAAGTGATTCTGAGACGCCTTTGTATACGGAGTCTAAATATACGAGATTGATGAGTGTGCTTAAGTTGTATAATCTGAAGACAAGTGGTGGTTGGAGTGATACAAGTTTCAGTTTGTTACTTGAGTTGGTGAAAGACATGCTTCCAGAAAACAATGTCCTCCCAAGTGGTACATATGAGGCCAAAAAGATACTGAGCTCAATGGGGTTGCCTTACGAGAAAATTCATGCTTGCCCTAATGATTGCATGTTATATAGAAATGATTACGAATCTTTAAAGAGTTGCCCTATTTGCAATGCCTCACGTTTCAAGAAAAAGGAAGGAGTTCCTGCCAAGGTTTTGTGGTATTTTCCAATAATACCTAGATTTAAACAGTTGTTCTCAAATCCTAAAGATGCTGAGTATTTAACTTGGCATCATTTTAGGGAGACAAAGGATGATAAACTTCGACACCCAGCGGACTCACCTCAATGGAGGTTTATAGACAATAAATTCCGTGATTTCAGTAAAGAACCACGAAACCTCCGTCTTGCATTGTCTACCGATGGTATGAATCCTTTTGGTTCCCTTAGTAGTACCCATAGTACTTGGCCCGTCATTTTAGTGACGTACAATTTACCTCCTAAGTTGTGCATGAAAAGAAAGTACATGATGCTTACGCTATTGATTTCCGGACCGCGGCAACCAGGAAATGACATCGATGTGTACTTGGCACCTCTTATTAATGATCTTAAGATCCTCTGGGAAGAAGGTGTAGAAGTGTTTGATTCTCATAGGAAGGAAATGTTCAATTTGAGAGCGATGTTATTTTGCACCATCCAAGACTATCCGGCTTATGGTAATCTTTCAGGATATATAGTAAAAGGGAAGACAACTTGTCCCATATGTGAGGATGGTCTAGAAGGAGAGTGGTTGAAGGCATCTGGAAAAATTTTTTTCATGGGACACCGTCGATTTCTACCTAGTAATCATCGATATCGTAAGCTGAAGAAAGCCTTCAACGGGGAGCAAGAATTTAAGGGACGTCCAAAGGTCATGTGTGGTGAGCAGGTGCATGGTAAGATCAAGGACATTGAGATTACATTTGGGAAGATGAATAAAACTCCTCTTCCCAAAAAGGGATAAAAGAAGTGTTGTGTGTTTTGGCGCCTGGCTTATTGGAAGGATATTTTTGTGCGACATTGTCTTGATGTGATGCATATTGAGAAGAATGTGTGTGATAGTTTGATTGGCACATTACTAAACATCCCCGGGAAGACAAAAGATGGTAGTAAAGCTAGAGAGGACTTGAAGGCAATGGGGACTAGAAGTGAACTACATGTCGTTAAGGAAGGAACTCGAGAATTCTTGCCCCCAGCCGCTTATACATTGTCAAGAAAAGAGAAGAAGGAGTTTTGTGAGTGTCTGGCTAGCGTAAAAGTGCCGGAGGGTTTTTCATCAAATATTCGCAATTTGGTGTCACTGGAAAATTTAAAGCTTGTGGGTCTTAATTCTCATGATTGTCATGTTTTGATCCAATATTTTTTACCTGTGGCTATTCGTTCTATTTTTCCTATAAAAGTTCGATCTGCCATTATTAGACTTTGTTATTTCTTTCATGCAATACAAAGTAGGGTCATTGATCCTGAAGAGTTGAATGATTTAGAGAGTGAGATTGTTGTCGTGTTGTGCGAACTTGAGATGTACTTTCCTCCTTCTTTTTTTGATATCATGGTTCATTTACCGCTTCACTTGGTAAGAGAGGTAAGATTTTGTGGCCCATTGTATTTAAGGAATCAATATCCCTTTGAAAGGCAAATGGAGACATATAAGGGGTATGTGATGAATCACCATCGTCTCGAAGCTTGTATCGCTGAGCGAGCCTTCTATGAGAATGCTATTGAGTTTAGCAATGATAATTTGGGATTGGCAAAGACAATAGGGCTCCCTACATCTTGACATAGTGAAAGAATGGACGGAAAGGGAACCATAGGTTGTACGCAACGTGATATGTCTCATGTTTCCTGGCACATGGCACACACTTATGTTCTTCATAACGAGAGTGAAGTTGCAACCTATGTGGATCGTCACAAGTCTTATTTGAGTAAGCACCACCCGAGAGCTAATGCAAAATCTTTAGCTAGTGAACATAGAAAATCCTTCAGTAGTTGGTTCAAAGGTCAAATAATGATTGAGCTCGAGAAACCTTCAAATTCAGTTTCAGACAGACTCAAAGGTTTAGCTTATGGACCTAACTACAATGCCTCTTTTTACTCCGGATATGTCATCAAAGGTCACACATTTTACACATGGGATCAAGATCAAACTAGTACTATGCAGAATAGTGGGGTAAGTTTGGAAGCTGAAGCGATGCATTTTGCGAGTGCCAAAGACAATCGCCCCAAAAAAGGTACAATGCGCTACTATGGAGTTATTGAAGAGATATGTGAGTTGCACTACTCTTCTTTTTCAATACCTGTCTTCCGATGCAAATGGATTGACAATAACAACGGGGTCGAACATGATAATTTAGGGTTCACCTTAGTTAATCTTGAAAAACTAGGGCATAGTGAAGATCCATTCATATTAGCGCGCCAAGCAAAGCAAGTGTTTTATGTAACTAATCCTTGTGATAAGAGAAGGTCGGTAGTTATAACACCGAGGTCTCGTTATGACATTGATGACTATGACAATGATGAAGAAGGGGAAGAAAGTTCATCTAGGAAGGTGCAACTAGAGGATGAGAATGATGATTCTACAAATGAATGTTCTGTGTATGTAAGAGATGACCACAATGAAGGTGAATGGATTGCAAATACCGACCAGGATGGACGACCTAAAAAGAGGTGTCGAAAAGGTCAAAAAGGGCAAAACGGAAGAAATTGAGGTAGTATATTTCATCATTATTTTCATAGCTAGCTAACTGAAAGTATAAAAAAATAATATCTCTTGTTTGATGGTGTTGCTAGGTTGAAGCTGCTCTTTGTTTGCTCTTGATGGTGGTGTCGGGAAGTATGCAAGGAAGGCTAATATAGGAATGCTTATGTTTTTTTGATGTAGAACTCGTTACTGTTGGCTCCATATATGTTTTTTTTTATTTTCTTGTTTTATATGTTCTCTTAGTTAGATTTTGGCTCGGATTTTTCTCTTGTTCAAGCTTTACCTTTTGCATTGGATTTAGCAATTCATAGCCTCTAAATCTGTTATTATCAGTTATACTTTTGCATGATGAACTTGAATAGAATAAAACAATAGATTTCACAGGGTATGTCTGGTGTCTGCTCGGCAGATCTCTATAGAGTGCAGATCTCTAGCCTAATTGATCAGTTTACTCACAGGGTGTATCTTCCTTTATTCACTCAATTTACTATATTCCTATTTCCTCTGATGTGTGCTTTTTCTAACTCTTATTATATTGTTTTAGGTTAATGGCAAGAAGGAGAAATCATAAAAAAGCACCTCGCAGAACCTTGGGCACTGAGCATGAGGAAGATAGCAATGCGGTTGAAAGTGAGTGCCGAAGGGGGCGTACGGTATGTGCATTGGTGGGGAAGGCAATTGAAAAGGGCAGGAAGATTGAATTGGAATGGAATGTCAGACAAGTTCCATGTGGGGAGCACCGAACGGTTTTCTCCACTTACATTGGTGTGGTTGTTCGGGAACGAGTAAACATCAACTATGAAGAGTGGAGTGATGTTCCTAAAGAACTTTTGAATGAAATCTACGAGTTAATCACGGTAAGCTTCATATACTTATAAATACGAAGCTTGTACACTGCTTGCCACTGATTAGTTGAACATTTAATTTTACAGAAGGGGTTCATAATTCCAGGAGATCGTAGACGTTACATCTTGAAAAGAGCTTCCATTAGTTTCCGATCATTTAAAGCTAGATTGCGAAAAGAATGGATGTACACACGCGACGGAAAGTTGATAAAGGAGACACCACATATATACCCATGGATAACTCACTGCGATTGGGATAAATTTATAAAAACTTCTACTAGTCCTAAGTTTAAGGTTTCAATTTTATATATATCTTAATTATTACTGGAATTGTTATGGTACGTAAGTTGAATGAATCATCTAACATGCGCAGAAAATGAGTGAAAAGAATCGAGAAAAGGTAAATATTAAGAATTCAAGCTATCGGGGAAGACGGCTTGGGTACCAACATTTTGAGGAGGAAATTGTAAGTTATTTGGGCCCATTTAAATTTGTCTCTTGTTAGTTTACATTTTTACTTTTCTTGGAGTTATAATATTTGAAATTGAGGAAGAATGTTTTACTCCTACTTAGTAGTAGTATACGTTGTGATGATAGTAAATGCCTTGTTGCTATTCTACTTCTTGAAAGTTACCTATGTTTGGAAAGAGTGGAGATAAAACTCTTTTAGGTGAACATCCTTTGTTCCCGCACACCTTCATTGAGGTCTTTGGATTGGAATGAAGAATCTGTTTTGATTATGTTAGTTGATGAATTTTATATGTTTCAGATGCATGTTCTTAGAATGGTTACGAGGTTCAGCTACTCTCATGGTTTTTCTTTTTCCTCACAGTTGGCACTGATTATTAGGGGGAACAGGTGCCCACAAGTAGCCACAAGGTGCTTGTATTTGCCCAAAATCAACTAGGACAACTCATCATAGCTGGTATTAGGCAATAAAGATATGCATATACCTAATTAATCAACAAGCAACAAGGTTTAAAAACTTGTGTAAAGATTTTCAAAAGAATGCCAATTTTTTTCATTTAAGCACCTGTCATATGTTGTTCCTCACAGTTGGCACTGATTATAAGTATTTGAAGTGATATACGATTGACATTGGGGCTACTTGTGGGCACCTGTTCCCCCTAAGTTGGTTCATTGAGGCTGTTGAGAATCCTAAGAAGACGAATCAAAACCATCAAACAGGGAGGGTTCGAGTTTATGTAGGGGTGTTGACAAGGCTTGTGTGCAGCAGCCTGTGTGCAGCAGTGTGCAGCAGCCTGTGTGCAGCAGTGTGCAGCAGCCTGTGTGCAGCAGTGTGCAGCAGTGTGCAGGGGGAGGGGCGTTCTCTTTGTTTACAGCTTTGGGGGCTTGTATATTTGTTTTGAGGGCGAGCTACACTTCAGCAAAACAAACCCCCCACCCCAACCCCCAACACACACAGACACAACCCAGAGCTTAAAAAAGGAAGCTGAACAATACTATCATTTTGTCCTTTGCACGTCATGGCAACTCATTGCTGATCTGTATACTATCATTTTTCATTATTGTAGTTATACATGCTTCTGGAGGTATGCATGCTGCTTGATCCACTTATATTTTATTATCGTAACTATTGTTTTAATATTTGTATCTTTAGGCCGATGAACAAGGGATAGATGTGGATAAAGTGCCTTGACATTTGACATGGCTTAAAGCTCATTCAAGTCTCAAAGACGATCTAATGGTGTTCAAGAATCCCAATGATTTGTCAGTCGCTAAAACAATTGTAAGAAAGAACCTACACATAATTTGAGCACAAAACTATTATTATTATTACTATACATATGTTAACTTTTAAGATCTTACCGTTGTTGATGCTAGCAAACTTTGGAGGGTCAACAAAGTAAAGGAGAAATTATTGCCGATGGCCGAGATGATATCTTAGCAAAAGCAATTAAGAAACCGGAGCAAGGTGGTCGTGTTAGGGGCGTTGGATTAGGTGTCACAAACACAAATTATTTTGGATTTAACCGTCCCCAACCACCTAGCCAATCGAAGGCTGAGATAATGAGTTTAAGATATCAATTGGCAGAAGTGAAAAGCACTCAGAACTTTGTTATGGACTTCATAATGTCACATATTCAAATTAACCCAGAGCTAAACCCAGAGCTAAGTCAGCAAATGAGCCAGTTCATGGCAAGTTTCAGTGGTGGTTTTCGTGGTGGTATCCAGTTTGGTCGAAATGATGGCCAAGGATTGAGCACTAGCCAAAATGGTGGTTCTGGGAACCAAGAGGCACGTGATGCTCAAGTAGGTAGGTTGGCGAGCCTAGGAGTTCAAAATTTCCAATTTCAACTTGAGAACGAGGGTCTTTTTTCTTTATCTTCTCCTGAGCGTGAGACAACATATGTTGCTGCCACTCAGCCCCAACCTCAATTTCTCTGTGAACAACATATTGACGTTGAACCCTACCGTGTTCCTTTGCCGGAGACAAATAAAGTGCATCACATTTCTCCTTCGACAAGTTGTGACCATCATACACCGGACGTCAATAATCACACCTTCCGTGAGGTATTAATTTATTTGTTACACTCCTTACACTTCTATCAAAAATCAAGCAAATTTTTTGTAGCCTTTATTTTACTCCACTTTAAATATGCGTTGTTTACTAGGGTGCTTTTTCTTTATCAACTTCTCAGCGTGAAACACCATATGTTGCTGCCACTCCAGGTAATTTTCGGCCCCAACCTCAATTTCTCCGTGAACAACATATTGACGTAGAACCCTATCGTGTTCCTTTGCCGGATACAAGTAAAGTGCATCACATTTCTCCTTCGACAAGTCGTGGCCATCATACACCGGACGTCAATAATCACACCTTTCCTGAGGTATTCATTTATTTGTTACACTCTTATCGAAATTCAAGCAAATATATTTTGTGGTCGCTATTTTGCTCTACTTTAAATATGCGTGGTTAAGTAGCTTGATTACCTTTTTGCTACTTTAAATATGCGTGGGCAGTAGGCAGGCAGTGGGCAGCACAAGTGTGCATAGTGGGAAATTGTAATGTTCATTTGAGATTCATGAGCCTTAATACACAGGGGAAAGAGATGAAGAGGGTCTGGCACTTGGCTTGACAACAACTGTGAGAGTGCTAGATTTTCCTTTTGATATATGTATACTCTACTTAATGTATTATTGACTGATATATTTTTTGTTATTATTAGGGTGAGAGTGCTTGTTATTTAGCTATTGAATGTGACAATCAGCCGAAGGTTGTTGCTATTGGTACGGTGTACATACCAAGCACAACAGAAACTCATGTTACTCACTTTAACTCCCTTTCGAGATCTATGCGTCGTGTTTCCATTACTAAAGAAGTTCATCCAAATGCATCCTTACCATGCCCTACTGAAGAATTCACATATGTATGCCAAGCTAGGAAAGCTTATCTTACGTGGCCAGCTCATTTGATTCTTCCAATTAAGAAGGTATCGAATTATTTATTTTGTTTATTTGTAGCTCAATAATAATGACTTTGCGCGCATAAACAAATATTATATGTCTCTCTTTCGAATTTTACCAAAGGATGATAAACAAACGCAACTAACCACACCGTCATCGGGTGAGGAATCATCAAAATCATCGTCCATTCAAAAGTATTCGATCACTGCACACGATCGTTTGAAATTAACTACATTATCGGTCCGATCTTTCAAGATTCAAGCTATGGGGATGAGAAAGAGGCAAGAAACGTGCTGCATCAAAGTTTCATAAAGTGTGTTTTACAATGAGCAGGATGTAGTCATTGCTTATGAGGATATGCTTGATTGGTGCTTTCAAAGGGAGGTTGGATCGTCGCACATGTCGATATTCATGAAGTAATTTAATATTACCTTTTTTTTTTTTTGAAACAATTAATATTACCTTTCTTGACTAGTTTCTTATTCCACAATAAAGTATTTATTACTAATGTGTTGATATTGTTTCTTGTTAGGTACCTGAGTGAGCTTTGTCATAAAGAGAGTATTTCGGGGCTATATGGATTTTGTGATACTAATATTCTCTCTCCTATGACACCAACGTCACTTGAAGAAGGAGATCCAAGGTCTGATTATTTGGCTTGTATCTTTGCATGTAACGGGGGTAAAAATTACAATCAACTTTTTTTGGCTCCGTATATTGAGTAGTAAGTGTCTTCATTTTTCTGATTATTGTTTGGATTACAAAAGTATGGTGATATCCAGATTGGTAATTATTTGGTTTTCTTGTTATTGTAGTCACCATTGGATGTTAGCTATTACAAGTCTGTGGCATGGATTGGTGTATTGGTTAGATCCAGCAGGTTTTGAAAATGAAGTTCGAGTATTTGCTAAAAAGACTATCAATGAGTATGCAACAAAGGACAATGCTATTTTATATTTGTTATGATGATGTTTTTTTTTTTACTCACCTTCTTATAATGATTAATTATACATGGGAATAATTAAATTCAGCACACAATATCGGAAAGATATCAAGAAGATTAAAAAGAATCCGGAAATTAGATGGAAGCAAGTAAAGGTATCTAATTTCTTATTTAAAATATTCTATTTGCCGAAACATATTCTTCATCCTAACATAGTATTCTTAATCTGTTGTGTATAGTGCCCTCAGCAACCGCCCGATTCTGTGAATTGCGGGTATTATGTGTGTCGTTACATGCACGAGACTATACAATCTGGACGACAAGTTATTCCAGAAGAGGTACATTGTTGTGCACATTTTGTATTAAATGTATTTTATAGCCATGAGAATTAGTATCTAGGTATAAACATCTTGCTTTAACAGTATATTGAATATGTGTTGTATGGGAATGTCTGTCTGTTGTGTGCATGTACGGGGGGCTGGCGGGGATGTTGTGGTGCATGGGCTGTACAGGTATGTGTATGTGCACAGGGGCTGTGTTGGGGGTGCAGGGGCTATTGGGGGTGCAGGCCAGGGGCTGTGTTGGGGGTGCAGGGGCTGTGTTGGGGGTGCAGGGGCTGTTGGGGGTGCATGGGCTAGATGCAGGAGAATTGTGATCATGGGCTAGTACGGGGTCTGGCACCGTCTTGGGTCTTTTCACGGGGGCTATAGGGGTCTGGCAGTGTCTCGGATTCTGTGCACGGGCTAGTACGGGGTCTGGCACCGTCTTGGGTCTTTTCACGGGGGCTATAGGGGTCTGGCAGTGTCTCGGATTCTGTGCACGGGCTGTACGGGTGCTTTCATTCTATGCATGAGATCATATTCTCCATGTCCTTGTGCTTTCATTGAGCTATTAATTAATCTCTTTTTATTATTATAAACTTAGCGTTTTGCTTATCAGTGTTTATGATGACATGTTTTTAAAAATTGCAGTATTATCCCGGCACTCCACTTACTTATTCTCAAGACCAAATTGATGAACTTCGGGACTTATGGATTTCATATGTCGATGTACAATATGACGAAGAAGAGATGATGGAGTAGTTGTAACTTCGTTTTTTATACTTTTAAACTTGTCATTATATTATGTATATACTTAGCGTTTGAAATTTTGGTTATTTTCTATCTTTGACACTTGAGAATAGATGAGTTATTGATGGATATTGATTTTTATTTGAATTATATATATATATATATTATAATTTTTTTATATGCAAAGATAACAATTTTTTATATTGATTGTTTCCGTATATTAAAGGATATTTGGGAAAGAATGATACAGGTTGGAAACCGTATATATATGCAGATATTTAAAAAAAAATTGCAACATAGATAACGTTTGAGTGACAGAGGTGTTATGTAAAGTTGTAACCAAAGATAACCCCTCTTATAGATAGGTGTTATCTTTGCTATACTTAAGATAACATTCATTTCATAAAGGTACTTGCTAATATTTTATGCGATTTTTGGGTTTTCTTGTTTTGTTAACATTCTCACTCTTGTGAATCTGCAGATTTTGAGTCGAAGTTGTTTGTTCCTCGTCCGGAGTCGCAAGACGTAACCGAAAGGATCCTGCAGTTGCCTGAGGCAGAAAGGACTTTTCCTATTAGCCTAGAGGAAGAAGACGACGAGGACGACATCCAGATATTGGTGCCTCCTCCCGCTGCTGCGACCTCGTCCGTCGAAGTCAAGAAGACCGAGCTCGTACCAGAATCGCCAATGTCCAGTGGTAAGTTCTGGCCTCAGTTTGTCTTTTCTGTTTCTTGGAAATTGGTTGTAAATTTTGACGGAATAAATTTTGGTTATAGGGACCACTAGGACCACCAGGTCCGTCGAGGCCAACTTATCGGCTAAGGAATTGCTCGCTCGTCGTCGCTCTCGTAACCCTGTCGGAGGAAGTCCTTCCGTCGTGCCTACGCCTCGATCTCCCAATGTCCCTCCACCTATACCGTGACCCCGTCGTCGTCTTCGACTGGAAAAAGGAAATACTCAATGGAACTCCCCGCTGATTTTGGATCGCCATCAAAGAGGGCGACACTCCACGACGTTCAGAAGCTTCTGTTTCCTGCTGCTCAGGCAGGATGGGATACTGCCTCGCTGTCCGACGTTCTTGCGGACGAGGCTGTTTGTTTGTTTAGGGTACGTATCGTTCAGCTTTGTTCATTGCTTGCTTTATGTATGCCTGTTTTAACAACATCCCTTGTGTAACAGGGTCTTCAGGCCAGCTTGGCGGGCATCCAGAAGGTTGCACGCTTAGAGGTTGAAATGAAACGTCTGGCGGACGTGGAGAAATCTCTAAAATGCGGCTTCAGATTGCCACAGAGCAGACGCAGTTTGATCGAGCTAAGTCTAAAGATTTAGAGGAGGAGGTGGAGAGGCTGAATATTGAGGTGGAGGATGCGACTGGATTCCATATGTGGAAGACAAGGGCTGAGCTAATGAAGGAATTTAAGGAAGGACGTCACGTCGAGTGGAAGCCCGACGAGGACATAGCGACGTTCGAGAAGGACTTTGCTGGCGCTGCTCATGGAATGGATGAAGAGGAAATCTTGGCAGACGAAGGGGCCGTCCACTCAGCTCCGGCGACGGAAGCACGGCAGCGGAGCAGGTTGAAGAGGCGGCGCCTGGGGTCCTTGAGAAAACTGCAGAGAGTTAGGTATTTTGGTTGGTTTGCTTCGGATTTTAGATAATGCTTTTTTACGGGTGCGTCCGCTTAGTTGGTTGGGATAATGGTTCGAATTTGGATAATTAGTTGGTGTTTGCTTGGATAATGGTTTTTTTTGCATAGGTTTTTGGATGGTAGTTTTTTGCGTAGGTGTTTGACAAACTCTTGGTGCTTTGGTATATTAGGCATGTCGTGTGTAGCTGTGTTTTAGCACGTTCGTATCCCTGCATGTTTTGTATATCTCGTATGTTGTTCGTACGTTCGTATGTGTTGCGCAGCCTGTCGTAGTTTGTATGTTTCCTTTTCCCTGCTGGGGGAAGAGGACCGTTGTTTGTACGCTTTAACTGCGTCGTACCAGTTGCCGTGTGTTTTGCTATTCCTGTTTTAACAGAAGTTATCAAGAAGAATGGGGGGACTAAGCCGTTGGCCAAGCCAACGGCTCTCCGACGCCCAAGTCAGTAATGGTCGTTTTATGAAAAGTAATTCACAAAGGATATGAAAGGCGTACCATGGAGTAAGTCGATGGACTAACCACTTCAACTTCATAGTTTTGTCGTCCAAGTTGTTCGGTCCTGCAGGGTTGGTCGTAAAAAGAACGGGCTGGCCATTGGTTTTTCGACCAACGGCCCTCCGACGCTCAAGTTAGTAGGCATTTGTAAGAAATGTGAGCACAAGTTGTGTTAAGGTTGAGTTAACATACCTGAGGCTCAATTTTACTTACGTGGATGTCGTTCGCCGTACAACAACGTTTCATTGGTGGCCTTTTCGTCCCCGTCGAACCGTCATTATAGACGGGCTGGCCGTTGGTTTTTCGACCAACGGCCCTCCGACGCTCAAGTCAGTATGTGTCGAAGGAAAAAATACAAAAAGGAAATACATAACAAAAAAGTAAAAAACGAAGTACGGTAACAAAGAAAGAATTAAACAAAGAGAGGGTGTTCAGAAATGGTACAGCTTGAGGTTATGGGCATTCCAACTTCACGGAATAGGGCGACCTTGCTCATCTATGAGCGCGTATGCCCCCTGGCCTACTACCTTACTGATCTGATACGGCCCTTCCCAATTTCTCGCGAGTTTCCCGTCGTTTGGGTCCTTGGTGTTAGGGAATACTTTGCGCAAGACCCAATCTCCTAGCTGGAATGTCCTTAACCTGACGTTCTGGTTGTTACTTCTTGCTACCCTTTGTAGATAGGCAGCCATCCTTACCTTGGCTATGTCGCGTATTTCGTCGACGGTATCTAGATCGTGGCTGAGTGCCTGGTCATTACAGTCAGACGTCATTAAACCATATCGAGCTGTAGGGATACTTACCTCAGGAGGTATGACGGCCTCGCAACCGTACACTAACAAAAGGGGGTCTGTCCAGTGGCGTTTTTTGTTGTCGTACTGTCTGACCATAGGATCAAGGGGAGTTCCTCAGACCCATTTTCCATTCTCTTTTTCTAGTCGTTTTTTCAAGTTGTTGATGACAATCTTGTTGCTTGACTCTGCTTGTCCGTTTGATTGGGGGTATCTTGGAGTTGACTGGTATAGCTTGATATTCCACTGGTCACAAAACCTTTGTGTCTTCTTACTTATAAACTGGGACCCGTTGTCACATATGATCTCACTTGGGATTCCAAACCTGCAAAGAATGTTACGTTTGATAAAAGAAATTACCTCCCTGTCTTTGACGGTTCTGAACGGCTCTGCTTCGACCCATTTGGAGAAGTAATCAGTCATGGCCAGCATGAAGACTCGTTGTCCTGGTGCTTGGGGTAGCTTGCCTACTATGTCCATCCCCCACTTCATGAATGGCCATGGCGAGAGAACGGGATGCAACACTTCTGATGGCTGATGTATGATGGCGGCATGTATTTGGCATGCTTTGCATCATTTGGCGTACTCCGTCGAATCTTGTTTCATCGTCGGCCAGCAGTATCCAAGGCGTCGGGCTTTGAGAGACAGGCTCCTTCCCCCAGAATGATTTCCGCACACGCCATCGCGTATGTCTTTCAGCACTTGTTGGGCTTCATTTGGCTCGAGGCAACGTAGGTATGGTCCTGAAACAGACGCTTTAAACAAAACACCGTCAATCATAAAGAAGCGAGACACCCTTACCTTGAAGGCTTTTGCCTCTTTCTTGTCGGCTGGAAGGATGTCATGTAGCAGCCAGTCTTTGTAAGGTTTAGTCCAGCTAATCGGATCGTCGCCGTCGGTTGTCAGCTCGTCGACCGGGAAGACGCCTTTCTCTATGGCTGGGTGCAATAGGTGAATAATGGGTATGCTGGCTATATTTGGATCTGTGATTACTGCCCCAGTCCGGCTAGGGCGTGTGAGTTCTATTCACGAGGTACTTGTTGGAATTGGCATTTGTCGAAGTACTTTGTTAGTCGTTGGACGACTTCCAGGTAATTCGTCATCTTTGGGTCTTTAGCTGCATAGGAACCGTTAATTTGACAGATTATCAGTAAAGAGTCACTATTAACCTCGAGGTCTTTTACTCCCATGTCTTTGGCCGTCGTGAGTCCTACGATTAGTGCTTCGTATTCAGCTTCGTTGTTGGTCGCCTGGAACTCACACCTAACTGAGTGGGAAATCACGTCTCCTTGGGGAGATGTTAGGACGATGCCCAGGCCTATTCCTCGCATGTTGGATGCACCGTCGGTGAACAGGATCCACTTTCCGTCCGTCAGCGCACAGTCTAGTTTTCTCACTTCGTTGATCGCTTCCGGTTCGAGCTGTGGGCAGAAGTCTACGACGAAATCGGCTAGGGCCTGCGATTTGATGGCGGTTTTGGGTTCGTAAGATATGTCGTAACCACTTAGTTGCATGAACCATTTAGTCATCCTTCCTGCGAGGTCAGGTTTCCTCATGATAGTTCTCATGGGATAGTTAGTACGCACAACAATTCTATGACATTCGAAATAAGGACGTAACTTAGTAGAAGCTACTATAAGTGCTAGAACCAATTTTTCGAGTTGAGAATACCTCGTTTCAGCATTGAGTAATGACTTGCTTACATAATAGACGGGGTTCTGTACTCCATCTTCTTCTCTGGCCAAGACGGCGCTAACCGCTGTGTCCGTGACGGCCAGGTAGAGGTACAATGTCTCGCCGTCGACGGGTTTGACTAACAGAGGGGGTTGCGTCAAGTACTTCTTCAATTTTTCCAATGCTTCTTCGTGCTTATCTATCCATTCAAAACGTTTATTTTTGCGCAGAACGTCATAAAACAACTTACATTTGTCAGACGACTGGGAAATGAATCTGTTGAGTGCGGCAACTCGTCCTGTCAGCTTTTGGACGTCTTTGACGGATTTAGGGGACTGGAGGTTGACAATGGCTTTGATCTGGTCTGGGCTTGCCTCGATCCCTCTTTGCGTTACGACGTGGCCTAGGAACTTCCCGGAGGATACTCCGAAGGAGCACTTGGAGGGGTTGAGCTTCATGTTGTGTTTCCTCAATACGTCGAAAGATTGCCGGAGGTGCTCGATATGGTCTGCGGCTTTGGTCAACTTAACCAGCATATCATCTATGTATACCTCCATTCTCTTGCCCAATTGTTTCTCGAACATCTTGTTGACCAACCTTTGGTACGTTGCTCCTGCGTTTTTTAGTCCGAAAGGCATAACTTTATAACAAAAAATACCTCGACTAGTGACGAAAGCTGTCTTCTCCTGGTCTTGTGGATCAGTATTTGGTTGTAACCACTGAAGGTGTCCATGAATAAGAGCATCTGATACCCGGCTGTTGCGTCCACCATCGCGTCGATATGTGGCAGGGGGAACGGATCTTTGGGGCACGCCCTGTTAAGGTCAGTAAAATCAGTGCAAACACGCCACTTACCGTTCTTCTTGCTCACCACCACGATGTTGGCTAGCCAATCGGGGTACTGGACCTCTCTTATTTTCCCCGTTTCGAGGAGCATTTGGACTTTATCGTCGATTATTTTGTTCTGTTCGGGGGCGAATTTCCGACGTTTCTGTTTGACAGGTTTGCAAGTAGGGTCAACATTTAACTTATGCGTAATGATTTCCGGAGAAATACCTGGCATGTCGTCGTGCGTCCATGCAAAACAGTCTGCGTTTTCCCTTAGGAAATCTATCAATTCTTTTCTGACGTCCTCTGGTATGTCAGCTCCAATGTGAACCACCTGCTCAGGTTTGGCCGGGTCCAAGACGACTTCGTCTAATTTTTGGGCTTTGGCTCCTCGTAATCGTCGTCTTGTTTGCCATCCTGTAATTGCTATGCAACCTGTCCGTCTTCCTTAGAAGGCTTCAGCGTCGCTTTGTAACACTCCTTAGCTATCTTTTGGTCGCCTTTGATCTCTTGGATCCCCCATTTCGTCGGAAATCTGATCGTTTGGTGGTAGGTTGAGGGAACAGCTCGCATGTCGTGTATCCAAGGCCTGCCCAAGATCACGTTATAAGACGATTTACAATCAATTACGAGGAACCTTACCTGGAGGTTGACTCGTTGAGCGTATGTGGGCAAGGCAATTTCGCCAACTGTGCTCTTTGACTCTCCGCTGAATCCCACAAGGAATGTGGACTTTTTGGTGATGTCGTCCAGGCCTAGACCCATTTCTGTTAGGGCGTCCAGGGTGATGATGTTGGCGGAGCTCCCGTTGTCGACGAGGATCCTCTTGAGCAAGCAGTTTCCTATGGTCGGCGAGATCACAATCCGTCGTGGTGGACGTCTGAAACGTCGTCTGCGTCTGATTCATCAAACGTGATTGGCTGGTCGTCATATGTCGCCTTTCTTGGCCTGAGGATCGGCTTTTCCAGGCTGCATTCCTTGGCGTTTCGTTTCGCAGCAGAATATGTCAAACCACAAACATCAGATCCACCAGTTATTACATTAACAGTTTTAATAGGAAAAGGAGGGGGAGGAGGTTTGAGTTTAGAAGAATTTTGTTCTCTTGTCATCGTGTTCTTGGCTTTGTCAGACATGACGTCTTTGAGATGTCCTGCGCGTAGCAGGTAGGCTACTTCTCTTTTCAGGGCGACGCATTCATCGGTCAGGTGGCTGATGTCTTGATGATAGTCACACCATTTTGTCGGATCTTTTTTGTCTCCTGGTTTGCTAGACTTCCCGGGCCACCTGACAGCTTCTCCCATGTTCATCAGGTGCTTGACTAGACCGGATGTGTCGACGCAGAAGTTGTACTCTTGGATCTTTGGTGGCAAGTCTGGGCTTTCCTTCCAGTTGTCGCTCTCGCCGTCGACCAGGGCCACCTGCGCTTCGTCGTTGGCACGTCCATAGGGCTTGTATCTGGTGTCGGGCCGTTTGTTGAAGGCGGCCTTCCGGTTGGATCTGTCGTAGCTTGAGAATACCTTCCTCGAGTCGAGGTCTTCTTCCAACCTGATCTGAGCTAGAGTTTTTGCCTGCACATCTTCAAAAGTTGAACAAGGATATTTCGTTAGATCTCTGTAAAGGTCGCTGTCGCCGAATAGTCGTTGTCGAAATGCTTCTATGGCAGTGGCTACGTCACATCGCGGGACGGACACCTTCTCCCTGTTGAACCTGTTCAGGTACTCCTTGAGCGTCTCATTCTGCTTCTGGACCACTCGGTACAAGTTGTTGGTCTGCTTCTCCAGGCTGCGACTGCTGGCGAACTGTTGATTGAACATATTGACGAGCTCAGCAAAACTGAAAATGCTCCTGTTAGGAAGGGTGATCAGCCATTGAAGGGCAGGGCCAGATAGAGTGGACCCGAAGCCTTTGCAGAGTCAAGCTTCTCTCATTTCTCGCGGGACGAGAATGGTCATCATTCTTTGTTTTTATTGGGCAATGTGCTCGTCTGGATCCGTCTTCCCGTCATAGAGCTTCATATTGGGGGTGGAGAACCTTTTGGGGATGTCCACGACGTCGATGCACTCTGAATATGGCGAATCTGCATAGCTGTTGGGCAAGGCTTCTTTCATCGGGGTCGGGACGCCTGGAATTTTGTTGATGAGGGACTGCAGCATTTGGACCTTCTGCTCGAGATGGTGGTACGCCTTTGGGACGGGAGGCGTCGTTGGCGAAAGGCTAGTAGAGACGTTTTGATTAGGCGTCCTGAAAGTGACGGAACGCCCGGGCGTATTGCTGACCAGCATGTCTCTGTTGGAATTGAGTCTTTTGGGTGCTGATGGAGGAGTCATTGCTGGACGGAATACCGGTGACGATCAGATTGGGGTGGTCGTCATCACGTCTGAAACTTCAAAGGTGACAGCAGGGGCCAAGAGAGGCGCTTGCTCGGTCCTAGTAACGGTTGGCCGCAGAGGTGGTAGGTCCACCACCTGTACCAGTACGGGCGAGCCGGCTGACATTAGGCGTCCATAGTCGTCAGAGATAGTAGTAATCAAATGATGAGGTGGGGGTGATGGAAGGCGTTCCTCAAGGCTGAGGCGACGGGACACTTCACTGGTATCACGTCGATAGACAGATTTTGAGTTCGAGGCAATGGACGCCACAGATTGGATTTGAGAGCGCAGAGCGTCGTTCTCACGTTGCAGGATCGACATCTTTCTTTCAGGGAATCCATTTCAGAGACGCGTGCTTTCAGGGCGTCCATTTCAGCCAGTCATCCGGCCATCATGTCGAACCTCTGGTTAATTTCAGCGAGGCTGGTAGCTTGGTTTTCCATGGGAATTTGTTCTGTGAAAGTGGTGATTATGCGGTTTATTTGAGGCTATTTCAGAATCGTAGGCCCCACGGTGGGCGCCAAATTGTTTTGGACGAATTTAATATAGACGGGCAATTCGTCGAGAGGAAGTTATAAGGCCAACAATTCAATAACCTCGGTTTTAATAATATGAAAACGATAAGAAAGAGTATATGATAATGTAAAGCAATGAGTTGATAATAGCAAAAATGCCGTAAAAAATACAATGAGCTTCACCAGGTATTTATACTAAATATACAAGAGCGTTGTGGCCGTCCATTAACCTAACTAGTATATATTTCACAGAAACGTGAAATCAAAGTAGGCGATAAAGTAGCTGGAAGACATTCCTTAACGGATAGAAATTCACCCTAACTACTTCCTAAATATTAGGCGTCCAATATCTATCCAAGCTTGGACTTGGTCTTCAATTCTTCACAAGTCCTGAATCACGTGCCTTTGACGTGCCATTGATCTGTTATTTTAATGTGAATTCGCAACATGCTCTTTGTCACGTGAGGGCGAATTTTAGCCCACAACAGAAGGAGTTTGAAATTCTCATTGATATTGCAA
The DNA here is from genome assembly GCA_947645195.1 of Patellifolia procumbens. NCBI lineage: Eukaryota > Viridiplantae > Streptophyta > Magnoliopsida > Caryophyllales > Amaranthaceae > Patellifolia > Patellifolia procumbens. The sequence goes on from CANSGD010000972.1 coordinate 7,084,730, forward strand.
GGAATCTCCAAATCTTCAAGTTTCCTTCTCAGATTCTTCAAAATCCAAGCTTCTCAACAAGTTATACTCACTTCTCTCTCTAAAAAATGACAGTTTCTCTCTCTAAAAACCCTAGTAAAGCTTGAACTCACTAATGGAGGCTAACCCTTTAAAAGTCCTCCATTAAACGGGCCTAAAAACCGCAAAACAGAAACTCCCAGCGGACTCGGAGCCCGAGCTCCCACTGGCCAGACAGCCCAATTTCGAACGATCATATCTCTCTCGTCTTTTATCGAAATTGGGTTATGACCAGTCATTGGAAAGCTTTCAAGACAAGCTTTCATCTCCAATTGGAATCACCTGAAAATGTTGAGTGAGTTGGGAGATATGTTCATTTGAAGTTGACCCTTGTGCATAAACACCTCCAAATTGTGTTGTTTTGTTTTGATTAAATCTTTTATACTCTATGTGTGGGATGCCAACCTTCAAGGTCGATCCTATAACATCAAATACACAAGGAATCAATATAGACCCTATAAAGATAATCAAAATAGCTTATATTTACAAATGAGTTATAATTTACTCAATTATTCTAAAATAAGCAAAATAAGCTAGAAAATACAAAAAGAGGATGATAAAAGACTCTAAACAAGAGGAAAATAAAGGGTTTAGATTGATATAAATATCACTCATCACACTCCCAAATTGTAATATGGTTGATCCTCATGGCACTATTATTAGGGGGTGGGAGGCGTTCAAACTTTAGGCCTTGGGCTAGGACTTGAGATAGGGCAACCCGTGTGATTTCCTTGTACCAATTTTTAAAAAAGTCTCCAACAAGCCAACAACCAACATGTATTCACGCATACAATTTAAAAATATACTCCTAAGCTAGATAGTTTAATTTTTTCACTAAATTGTTGCGATAAGCCGATAATACTTGTCACTAATTGTTAGTGAATCTTGTGTACATTATAATTGTTATTGGTTATACATTAAAACAAATAAAGAAATTCAGAATAACGTTAGTTTACCATCATTGATCATTCTACTTTGCAAATCCACAAAAATCTCCATACACAACCTTTAGTATCTAAAGTGGGGTATCTATGGCTAAGGACAAATTTTTTCTTTCTATGGTAGAGGTATTTCTTTTTTCAAATCTCTTTCTTTAAGGGGGTGGGGGTGGGAGTGGGGGTGGATGTGCGGAGTGAAATTAGCCATAGAAATGAATATAGGCAAACAAATAACCCGTGAACCGAAAGCTCTTGTTCACATCAATAAGATCAATTGTTTACCCTTCCATATCTTGGTAGAGAGTGCTCATCAATCTTATATTTATCAATTTGTTTTGGTAAAATTTGAAAAATGACCAAAGCCCTTCTAAAATTATGCTGAATTTTCATTTTGATGATGTGGAATTAGTGAGGAAGAAATGGGCATACAAGATTCATTTGGGCAAATGAAGTTGCGTGTAAAAAAAACTTATAGACAGATATAGCCTTATAATGCTCTATGGAAAGCATTTTATTCACTCTTAAATATTTAGGTTTGTGATATTCCTTCATTTTCAAGATCCTATTTTTGTGGTATGTGATGTAAGTTCATTTTCCATTTACTATCTTCAGTCAATTTCTTACTATTATTTTTATCACATCACTTTTCTTTCATAATGAATAATGTTCTAATAGTTGTGTCAAGTGTGGGTGTGCTTGAAAATGGTCAAATTTCCTCTCAAAATACTATACAACTTGTGATTGAAAATCTCTTTACGTGTAAAAATCTCACTTATGCATGCCGTAAAGAGCAAAATTCTAGTACCAGATTTGATTACTTTAGGAATTAGATACCATATGATAATATGAGATAGAGGAAAATGACTACAACCTAAAAAAAATAGAATCATGTATAATTTTCATACTATAAGAAAAGAAAACCTAAGTTGTTCCAGAAATATTTGAATGATATTCGAATTTATGGTAGTTGGTCACAATCTTTGGTCCCCATTTATCCTTGAAACTTACATATAGTGAAATTGAAAGATGATAGGAAAGTGGTACCAAATGGGCTTCTAATAATTGTTCCAACTGGGGAATAACTTTTGGGCCGACTGTGGATGAGATCATTTATAAGATGGTAATATGCGTAATCGATTTTAAAAGTCGGACCACTTTGTGGCACTATCATGACCTAGTTTGTCTCTTTGGGCCATGCATATATCATATAAGTTGTGGTCCATTTGTCACATTAGCCTTAAATAGGGTATTTTGTTATTCGAGTTCTTTTGCCTTTTGGGATTATCCAAAAACTTGCTGGCACTTGCAAATTGTCCCCACTTCCCAATAATTTAGGCGTTCGTCCGGTATCACGTACGTTTTATAAGAGTAACATGATCTAAATTAAATTGTATAATAAACTCAAAATTTATCACATTGACACTAATTATGTTTCTATTAAAACTGAGAAAAGTAAACTCAAAACTGTTGTGTGTGGTTTCCATTAATTAACAAAAAATTGAAAATGAAAAGGATAACGAAGGAGCCCAAATAATACATATGGGCAAGCAAAAGTTTATGGTGATTTAGGCTTCAGAATAACAAAATAAAACAATACTGTCTTGCAAATGAAACTCCTAAGGAAACTAATTCGCAACCCAAATAATATATGGGAAAACTTGGTTATTAAAATATATGCCAAAAGAAAGAGTATTCTATTTTTTAAACCCCCTGCTTCCTCTTCTTGGCGATGGTAAAAACTTATGAAACTAAGATCAATCTTTAGTAACAATTCAAGATGGCAAGTTGAATCCGAAAATAATATCTCTTTTTGGCATGACAATTGGTTAATTCGGTTCCCACTTAAAAACATATTACATAACTCTTCTGCCACGGATAATATGAGGGTAAGTGAGCTTATTGGTCCTGATAAACAATGGGATTGGTTAAAAGTTAATTCTCTAGTCCATCCTTATATAGCCCAAAAAAGTCTAGAAGTTTTCATCCCAAAAATGAAATTGAAGATAAAAGTTTTTCAGGTCTGTTATCATATGTCGTTTACTCAATTAAATATGGGGTCTGCTTGTTCAAAATGGTATATCACCCCCACCCGAATATTGTGACCTTTGGGTGGAGTTGGAAATTAAACATACCGCCTAAAATTAAGAATTTAAGAGGAAACTTAGCAATGATGACTTGGTGACTGACAGGTTTAAGTCGTATCACCTAATCAAAAGTAAATCCTAAGTTCCTCTAACAAACCATAGTCAGGGGAGTAGGGTTGAATCGACAGGGAGACAAGTTTTCAGAGATAATATTCAGTTAAAAAACCATTTCAGATGAAATTAGGGAAAAATCAGCTGAACTACTAACTAAATTAAGAAAAACAATATAAAATCAGGATTTAATTATGATTTAAAGGTTTAGGGCATTAGTTCTGTCCACCATGCGTATACCAATCAAAGGGTTCAAACAATTATCAAAACCTAGGTTAAAAGTCGAGAGAAGAGCACTTGTTAAGCTATGATTAAGTCTTAACACTCATAATTCAACATGTGCCGTATGGTCACTAACACAATCAGAATTATTAGTGTGTACTAGACTTCTAAAAGTAAGACGAATATGTGCGAACAATTATTAACTACAAGCAATCAATGAAACTACAAAATAACATTGCTCACTCATCAAGAACAAATCACACCATAATCACTCTAATCAAAACCTAGAAACTAATGGTAATTCAAATATGAATCATCGTATAAACATGGTTTTCCTTCCTAAAATCCTAGAAAATCGACTACTCACTCATAATTGAATAAACAATGAAGAATATAATATAAAAACCTAAACTTCGCATCATGAACGAATCAAACAATCAACTAAGCAATCAAAGATTAAATAAATAAATTAAGAGAGAAGAACATACCGAATGACGGAAAGAAATAATTTTAATTGAAATAATACGAGGTTTGATCCCCTCCAAAGCTAATCTAAAGTGTTTAGTCTAATAAAGCAATTTAAACTAAACTAATGACAATGGAAAATAAAGTAAAGTCTCACAAAATAAAAGAAGATAACTATTTATGCTAAACTCTAAACTAAATAGGAGAAGGGTTATAATTTAGGCCCAAAAAAGGGTTAAAACGAAGCCTTCGGGTACTAGGCCCGATCGGGCGAAAAACTGGGTCAACTGGGTCAACTTGCGAAGGCCGTATCTCCCAAACCAAAAGTCCGATTGGAGCGTGTGATCTGTCGTTGCAATGCTCTTGAAGTCTAGATTTCAACCCAATTATAATTTCTTGATTTTCAATTTTCTATGAAATGTTATGATCAAAATAGTGAACATGTGTCAGTTTTGGCACTTCTTTCAATAACTGTTTGCTTAATTCTAACTCAAAATTGTCCCATTGTGAATTTGTGATCCTTGTGCAAGCTAGCTTCACGCTCAATGATAATAGGTTATATCTTTGATAACCGTGATCAATGTGTATCAGCATAACCTGAAAATCATCGAAACACGCAAACGAGGAGTAGTAGAGCACAAGTTAAGTAATTCATGATATTATGCACCTAATTAAAAGCTCTAAAAGAAGTTCTAAATACAATGTAAATGCATCTAAAAACTATATATAAATGTGACACATCAGTGACCAAAGATAGACTTTAAAAATGTTAGATCTTCCAGTCTAACCATAGTTTTTTTTGTAACCACCACCTACAAACTACCTCCCATCTCTTCATCTCTTGCCCATATGTTTTAGATTTTATTTCTCATTTGAAAGTTTATTATGGCCTGACATTCCTGAAGTGCGGGGACAAACTCATCGTAATCTATGAGAGAGTTGGTAAATAGGTAATCAACAAACTTTATCGAACTTGGTGGCTGTGTGGTTGTCCGGTAATAACAGGATGAAAGTGCTTCTTCTCGAAAAGCTAGCTTCGTAATAAAAAATTTCTGAGCTACTGTATTCTTTCAAGGAAGGAAAACTATTCCCCTATAAACAATGTCAATCGCATATTTCCAAGAGAACAGGCTAAGCGCTTTGTTAGCACCACCTCCTCAAGGTTATCCAAAAATTAAATTTTGGTGGCTTCAAACTCAATAATGGAAACACATCCCGTGGCTTTGTTATCAAACACCATGTAGGAAAAGTCAAAATCATAGGAATCAAAAAGCTTAGTTCTAATTGTAGCCTCCTCCATGTTGAAGGTTGAGGTTTAAGGGAAGGTATGATGAAATGCATTCAATTTCGATGCTCATTATAGTCGAAAGAGATAACCTGGCGGTTATTAGTGGGGCTACTAAGTCTTGTGTTATCCCTTAAGAGATTAGCTCTTTGATTGTTGATTCTCTTGTGGATCAGTGCAGATTTCAGGATGTTCGCCTACAACATCGCTTCAGGGAAGTAAATATGATGGCGGGCTACATGACTATCAAAAGGCATGAAAGTCTTTCTAGTGCTTATTGTTTTCCTCGTTTCATGTTAATTTCTCTCTCCTCATTTGTAATGATGTTATAGGTTGGCCTCCTTATTAGTGGTCATTCATAGTTTTTTGTCCTTTACAAAAAAAGAAAATAGATAAATGTGATAGAAAAATATCATATTATAAAACCAAATTGTTTGATAAGGATGAGATCAAGACATTTGTTCTGTTTTGTTCAATTAGTTTTAATAAATATTTTTATCCTTTTTTTCTCCAAGTTATATATTTGTGTTTAAATTCTATATTGACTTTTTCGTCAAAACAGAGAATGTAAAATCTACTCCTCCATTCGTCCTAAAATTTAAGTCCTGTTTTTTTTTGCACAATCTTCAAGATGCATCTTTGACTCTCTACATCTTCAATTTTTATATTAGTAAAAAAATATAAAAGTTAATATTATGAAAGTACATATTATCTAACAAGATCTCACATTTGTATGTTTTTTATGGTCAAAGTTTTTAGAGTTTAACTCCCAAAATAGAAAGATGACTTATATTATGGGAATGACTGAATGTGGGAGTACCATATATGGTTGTTCCAATTGTCCAAGTCAATCCCACATAGTTTATACATTTTGACACATTTGTATAATGTTTACTATTCGCAATTTAGACTTTAATTGGATTTCGTGATTTATATTTTAGGAAAAACATAGTCATGTGAAATCTTGTTAGATTTCATGTTAATGTAAATTTTCTTAATATCAACTTATTATAATTTCTACTTATTGATAATTATAAATATTAATGTTTAAAATAATGTATGGACAAACAAGAAAATATGAAGTACTCCCTCCGTCCCTCAAAGGATTTCCCATTTTTCCATTTATGTTTGTCCCAATTACATTTCCCATTTTCTTATTTGGATATGGCCCACCTACTATAATATTATTTTCCTTACAAAAAGTACTTGACCCCACACTCTCTCTCATAATAAACAATTCTAAAAAATATCCACTACCTTATTTTTCCATTTTAAAATGAAAACTAGGCCCCACATCAACATCACTCCTTAAACTTTGTGCCCAAAGAAAATGGGAAATCCTTTTGGGGACGGAGGGAGTATTATATTTTAGTTTCAGAATTTTGATAGGTGAATTTTTTTCGTGTTTTGAAGTCCTGTGTCGGCAATTTAACCCAAAAGATGAGAATAAAACAAAATTGAACAGCAATTATAATTTTTTGATATATATCCATAATAACTAAAATGCATCGCAATTATATACTAATCTAACTAGATATCTGGATCTCATATTATTACAAATTGGCTAAAATTTAGTAGATTTGTTTTTCAACGTACTACCTCCGTTCCATATTTATTGCAACATAGGGAGTTTTACGCCTTCCAACGCACTACTTTAGACGCTAATATCTCTAATTTTATTTAAATAAAAATTATAAAAAATTGATATTAATTAAGCATATATCGAGACGAATCTAACAAGATCCCACATGGCTATATTTATCTTTGTGTATAAATCACAAAAGAAGGTTAAAGAGTAGTGTATGAATAGTGTAAAATGTCAAAGGTTGCAATACATATGGAACGGAGGTAGTATTAAATTGAGTAAATTGAGTACTCTAACCTCTAATACAAATTTGTTTGGAAAATTCATTACTCGATCTTGATGAGAAGAAATATCAGACTACTCATCTATAGGCCCCCCACTAATCACACGTTAGGTGTAAATGATTCGAGTCATGCAACGCAAAATGGAGTGAAGAACCGTCAAAACAAGAATGACAAAACAATTGGAGAAATTTCAGCTTAGAAATCACTATAATTAATTTAATTAGATAAACAATTTACAATTCCTACTCTTCATTACTTTCTCCTGAAACTAGGGAGCCAAATTCTATTAAAAAAAACACTAAACAACAATCACTAAGAGTTTTTTTTTTTGAGATTTGATTTGATCTAACTCTGCTTAATGGGTCAATAAAAACCAAAACATATTATAGACCCACCAAAATCATGATATTAACCCTAACAATATTAATATTACATGACAACATTTATCACATAATACTTTTTCCCCAACATATTTCCAGATCTAATAGCCAAAACTTGTCAAAATGACAAAAACACCCTCATCCTACTCGACTAATTACCATCATGACCGAGAATGGAGCGGATCAAAGGACCGGATCGGGACAGTAGTACCAACCCAAGGGTTAACGGGCATGGGCCGATGGTGAGGAACCGGGTTAGGCCTCGGATCCAGACACGGTTGGGCTTGAGCCGAAGACGACGAGGTGGCGTTAGGCGGGACCGCCACACGCTCACACGAGGGGCACATGGTAAGGGTAGTTGGTGGGGTCATTTGCATGTAAAATTGTGGGGACAATTTTAACGCTCTTAGCTCTTGAACTTCCTTTTGTAGCCTCCTGTTTTCTTCTGTTAATTGCTCACAACATCTCTTTAAAAACTCACAATCCACTTCTGTTTGCTTTAACTTTGTCCTGAAATTTCAACACAAGACAAAACCGTAAATAACATTTCCTCTAAGGGTAAAACCGGAATAAATAAATAAATAAAATAAATATGGATAGAGTAAAACAATAGAAATGACGGAAATATCCTCACCTAGCTCTACGGTTCTGGAACCACACCTCCACCTGACGTGGCCTGAGTCCAAGTCGTTTCGCCAAGGCCAACTTTTGCTTCTGTGAAATAAGCTAAAACCGTGTGAGTTAATTAATAGACGAAAATACCCTCGGTGATAAGACGACAAGTATTAAAAAAAATACATCGTGGCATGCATATAAGACTAGTATACGTACGGGATTGAGGGTGTTGTGTTCCTTGAAGCTTTCTTCGAGTATGGCGGATTGATCTTTAGTCAACCTTAATTTCTTTCTAGAATTTTCGCCACCGTCCTCATCATCGCTTAAACCACGAGAAGAAGCTCTCTCAACCTCAAGATCATCGCCGGCGCCGGCGGAGTCTCTCTCGCCGGAGCTTCTCTTTCCGCTAACGGTAGAGACGGTGCTGTTAGGGGATGAAACTCCGGCATCTTCTTCTTCACCTCCGGCAGGTCTGTTAACGTCAATCCCTCGGAGAAACCGACACGTGTCCGAGTTCCGATCTATAAAATCAAAAACCGATTTTAAGAAACAGAAATAATTAAAAAAAAAAAGGAAATGAGAAAATGAAAAGTAGATCTGAACGAACCGGAAGAAGGAGGGAAGGAGTCGGTGCTGCGATTCCATGGAAGCTTCTGGAGGAGAGGAGATGGAGAAGGAGAAGCGGTGGGAGCGGTTAAGGAAGGCATCATCATGAGGTTGAGCTGGAGAGGAGAAACGTTAGACGACGTCGTTTGAGGAAGATGATGAGGATGATTTCGATTATTATTCATGAAAAATCCAATGGTATTATTAGGATGAACATGATGATGATTTCCACTGGTACTAGCAACAGCAGTAGTACTAGTATTGTTGTTGTTGTTGATGATGATGTTGTTGGTAGGAGGAGTAGAACAAGAAAGACTCAAGCTTAACCCTAAATCTTCTTTAGCAGCAACCATCATGTTCATATTGATCTTCAAAATGATAAGTTGCAGAGATGAATGTGATGAGAGTAAAATAGAGAGAAGAGAGAGAAAGGGGGTGAAATGATGGAGAATGGGTTTTGGGGAGAAGAGGAAAGGGGGAAGGGGGGATTATATAGAAAGAAGAGAAATGAGAAATGAGAAATGAGAGAAGAGAGAGAAAGGGGGTGAAATGATGGAGAATGGGTTTTGGGGAGAAGAGGAAAGGGGGAAGGGGGGGATTATATAGAAAGAAGAGAAATGAGAAATGAGAAATGAGAGAAGAGAGAGGGGGGAAGGTGGGGGCGCAAAGGAGGATGAGGGGTGTAACAGTTTCAATCATGACATCTTGTCAGTGTGGAGAGAGAGAGATATTAAAACAAAAGAAAAAAGAAAAAAGAAAAAAGAAAAAGGAAAGAGGGGGGTGTGGGTGTGGGGGTGTGTGTGCACTAGTCGTCCCCCCCTCCCCTAATTTCGTCAATCATTTCATTTGCTTTCTTCTTCTTCCAGTTTTACTGCTAATCAACGGATGAAAAGAAGGAATAGTCCTACTTAAACAAAGAGTGGCACGGTTATAAGTCTTCAATTTTTTATTACACATTTCGGGTACGAATTATTTCAGATGTAGTTCATTGTATAATCGGGTATATGATTTATAGTCTCTTAAAATTTTTGATTTTTTGATTTTTTAATATTCTTTTGGTTTGTGGAGGGTTATTCGTTTATCTGACTTTATTAGATGAAACCTTATTCAACTAAGGATTGAAATAAGTTGAAAAGAATAGATTGAAAGAGTAACAAAGTAAATTGATATAGACAAAATTTTGTACTTGTGTGGATTGTGACATTTACTTTTATTATCCTATCTTAATTTTTATATATTTTAATTTTTTGAAACAAAATAGGATTGATTAAATATGATATTGACTTGTATATATTTTTTATAATTTTCATCGTCAATCATTAATGCTCACCGATTTTGGTCAATTATTACACTACTTTTTTTTGTTAAGTACTACCTTCGTTTTTTATCAATCATTACATTTCTCTTTTTACACCATCCATCCATCTCCCTTTATCCAACTATAGGGATTTATGCACAAGGATAAACATAGTCATGCAGGATCCTGTTAGGTTCGTCTCGGTATATACTTAATTAAAGTTGATTTTCTATAATTTTTACTTAAGTATAATTAGAGTTATTAGCATTCAAAGTTGTGCATTGGGAGACGTAAAACTATATATGTAGTAATTAAGAAAGAATTGAGGAAGTATTACATTATTATGAAACAAGTACTTAGGACTTTTTTTTTTTTGGTAAGGAGAAGTGGCCCGGACCCCGCTCGGGTCCTATTGGGCCAGACACTTGAGAGTAGGGGGAAGGGTAAGGGAAATCCCTACTCTCAAAGTGCCCCTAGTGGGGATTGAACCCCCAACCTTGAGGTTGGAAGGGTACAATCCTTTCCACTAAACCAAGTACTACTTGGTGTACTTAGGACTTGGAAGTGCGGAGATGTATTAGAAAAGGAAATATGCATCCTTAAAGTGCTGCTGATAGAGTGTATCTAATACAAGTATTGATATACTTCCTCAATTATGTGATCCTTGCAACACTTGTCCTATTTCGGTCTCCAATCAAATATTTTGACCAATAATATATCCAATTACGTCTTTGTAAAAAATTATGAATCTTTAATATTACAATACTACATAATAAGATTAATCATACAAGATTTTAGATGACTATCATTTTCCTTATATAATGGTAATAATTCGTCGTCAAAGTTTAACAAGACAATATAAGTGTCACAAAAATTATAAGGCGGGGATAATATGTTGTAGGAATAAAATCTTCGTAACAACATAAAAATTTAATTATTAATTCATCTAATATAAGAAAGATAGTACTATCATGCAATATCTTATTTGAAATATTTATGATGAGAATCTTAGAATATGATCATTTCATTATATTTCCATAGCAATCAAATAATGGATTGCTAAAAGTCAAAGTTATGTTCATACTAGGAGTGAAAACTTTTATTCATACTAGTATCTAAGTGTAATTGAGTAAAAATGAGATGAGTTTCGAATAATTGCATCCTCAAAAAAGGAGGTGAAAAAGCATAGGAAATTTTGTTGTCTAAAACTTTGAACTTTAAGATTAATGGGGGTAGAAAAGCATAATCTTGGGTTTGCTTTGCAAAATGCATGCGTATGGGTCCGTCGCTGACCGTTGACTGTGAGAGAAGGTGACTGAAATAAAGGCTGAGAAAAGGTAACACACAAGTTTGGTTTCCTTTCAGGTGTTTGAAAACCTTATTTTTTATTTTTTATTTTGAGTTCCAATTCAATTCCTCGACTTTTAATGCCCACTTTTACCTAAACTTTTAACCTAATTTATTGCATCTTTAAAACCATGCAACTATTACCATTTTCCAAAAAGGAAAAAGGTGATGTTTTAGCAACATGCTGCATTAATCATAAGTTTGTTTACCACCTAAGAGAAACACAACTAGTAATAAGTATGCTTCCCTTCTTGTTCAAGCTAAGAATTTTCACTTTTTTCTTACTTCTTTTCTCAAAAATCAATCTAGAGGTTATTTTTTGTTAATCTGGCAGCATAATTTATCATGTTTTTTTACATTTACATAAAAAGTTACGTTGTGGGCGCTTTCCTTCACTACATCCTCATACAATGAAAAACATTCATGCCTATTGTAATTTTTGAACCTATAACCTCGAAAACCATTTATCATACGAATCAAAGCAAAAATTGTACTTTTGACATTATTTAAATTTTTTACTTTGACCGTGTTACTTATACATAAGGAAAAATAAAATCATGTGGGGGTCTCGTTGGATTCATCTCAACTTGTAGTTTTTAATGTTTATAGTTTTTACAAACACATAATTAGAAATATTAATCTTTAAAGTTTTGTCTTGACATGCGTGCCCAAGCAAATTATTGTGTTTATTTTGTTACGGAAGAAGTAGTTTTTAAGGGAAAAGCTATTAGAAAATTAAAAATGGAAAAGAAACATTAACTGATCATTTAATGCATCGATAAGCCAATATGGTTATTAACATCATGGTTGTTCATCCAATAATCCTAGTAATATAGATCCGGTCTAATAACTACTCTCTATTTTTCGTATATGGCGTGTTGTAACTTATTCCTATTATTGTTCCCGTAATTAAGAATATTTACACTTCAATAATGAAAAAATGAGTTACGGTCATGTCCAAAAATTGATTGATATTATTATACGATGTGTTGTTGACTTATTGTAGCTTAGTAGGTAATACTCCCATTAGAGTACCCTAATTAGGAGTAATAAATTATTTTGATGTGACTTATGATACATTTAACTTCCTCTTAGCAAGTTTTCATTTAGGCCCTGTTCAGTTCAACTTATTTTTACTGAACTGAACTTATTTTTACTGAACTGAACTTATTTTTACTGAACTGAACTTATTTTTACTGAACTGAACTAATTTTTACTGATTCATGTTGTTTTTTCTTCTTTGCTCTACTGATTTTTACTGAACTGAATTATTTTTACTGAACTGAACTTATTTTTACTGAACTGAACTTATTTTTGCTGAACTGAACTTATTTTTACTGAACTGAACTGAACTTATTTTTACTGAATATTATTATTTTAAGGTGAACTGAACAGGGCCTTATTATGAAACTAGTCACATATATATGGAGTGTTGTAACTTGTAACTTAACTCCCTCTAGAGTGCACGAATTAGGAGTTACTACTATTACGCTTCTTTAATGGGGAGAGAAATGAAGAATGAGTTACTACTTCTACAGTCTACTACTCCTATTGATGAGTAAAACGTGAAAGCATTTAGCTTTGAATTTAATTATAGCTTTCACAGGGGAAACACCTCACGAGACTTCACATTATAATTATGGCACCAATTAATGGGTTTTTTGTAGTAGTTACACCATTCAATTCAAGCACAAAATGAATGAAGCCACAACTCCTTATGTATGTGGGAGTTGCAAATGTATTAAAACATATTTTCTCTCTAATAAAATGAGTTGGTACACAACATTACAAAATTTCTAAAGCTTATAATTCATCTTAAAATAGTGATATTAAGTAAAAATAAGTTCAGCTAATCAAACTTTTTGCCAAAATGCGGGTCGGGATGAGCCTAACTTCAGGTCAACTTTTGTGTCTTACAACCGCTCTGGGAATTTTGAGATTTCTCAGGCTTTAGCTATACGGGCTCAAAATCCATGTTTAAGTTCATTTTCTTTGTCGGGATTCTCGTACAAGTTGACAATTTTCGACTCGTTCGACAACAGTCAAAACGATTTTAATTACCTCTATAATATTTGGAAATTAAGGAATCTATTAATTACAGGTATATACAAGTTAATATGGTCCTCCTACATATTTATTCCCTTAACATATGCCTTCAATGGGAAATGGGACATATCATTATAAATAGGAGGGATTATTAAATTTCAATGTTAATCCGATCTCATGATATACGCACGTAGCTACTTCCACATGAGAATTCATGGTACTAAATACACCTAAAAAGGGCTCTTAAAACCTAGATGTCAACATTTCCCCTTCCTACCATTCATCTTTGCCAATCAAGGAAAGATGTTGCATGTTGAACTAAGTTGTTGTTGTTGACAATCCATCCTTCCTTTCTAGATGCCTTTGAAAAGTTTTTTCCCAAAATTTTCTCTGTATTTCGAATGAGCAAATGTTAACTCATTTATAAGTTATAACAAAACATAATGACAGTTTCCGAAGAAAAGAATCATAATTATGGCTTGGAAAAGTAGATGGGAGTTAGGAGGACAAGACTTCTATTAGCTTATTGCCTTATTGGTTTTTGACTTATCTTCATTTTTACTCTCACATATTCTGTTAAGTTTTACTAAGTTCATTTCAATTTAATTTAATACAATTCAAGTTCATTAGACCAAAAGAACAAAAATCCTTAAAGGTACTGTATTGCGCGAACAAATTGTGGAATTCACATGTTTGTTTCCACATGATACGATTCCGCATTTCAAACTCAACACAAAACATCTTTAATTATGAGGTGAATATCATCATCATAAATGTCTGATTTTCATTTCTCTTGTGTTTAACATCTGTCTTCCATTTCTGCGTGTAACAACGAGCTTGTTTTCCTTAACTTATTTTCAGTTTATTTTAGTTAAAAGCAGCCGAAAAAAATAAATCGTACTCCCTGCGTTTCTCAAAGTACTTTTTACGCATGCCAATGCAAAACTTTGAACATTTATAACTCTAATTATGTATTTGCAAAAATTATAAAAACTAGATATTAATATTCTATATATCAAGAGGAATCTAATAAGATCTCACATAACTATTTTTTCTTATGTATAAATTACAAAAAATAGTCAAAGTAAAATATATAAATAGTGTAAAATATCAGAGCGTAACAATTTTAGAAAATAAAGGTAGTATAATTTATGAGCGCTTTCTTTTGTTAAATTTTTGAGACAAGAAACAGTAAATTAGAGGGCCCTTCCCCAATTACCGGTACAACCCCACCAATAAATAAAGGGAAGGTGAAGAATGCACCACAAGGGAAAGAAAAAATGGACAGAAAAGGAGGAAGTTTCACTGTTCATGGTGTGGATACAATTAGGTAATCTTGCATCAGAAGATGAATAATAATACTACTTGTAAGAGAGCAACAAATTAACCAACACCAGAAAACAGCATCATATCACACCCCTCATCATTCTAACATTTATTACATTTACTGGCCCCCACATTCAGATAGACATGACCCATCAAACTCTTAAATTTCATTTTCAGCCGTTGATTTTCAAAGTCTCTTCTTACTTTTTAATCAATGGTAATGATGCACCAAGAACTCCACCCTATCATTGAGCAACTAATCTAATCTAACCTAACCTAACCTAGCTAGGGGTTAAATTTACATTTTATTTTAGAAATGACCCAAAAAAAGTAAAAAGATAAAGGTTAAGACATTGACAACCATCAAATCATGAGCAG
This sequence comes from Patellifolia procumbens, assembly GCA_947645195.1. NCBI lineage: Eukaryota > Viridiplantae > Streptophyta > Magnoliopsida > Caryophyllales > Amaranthaceae > Patellifolia > Patellifolia procumbens. The sequence goes on from CANSGD010000972.1 coordinate 7,099,756, forward strand.
ATTGGATGGCCATGATTGGGGGGAAAACACTACAGATCAAAACCTCATCATATTGCCTCCATCACACTTGGCCCCCACCTTCCTCAACCTCATCTCCCAAATATTCATTACACTTGCCTCCATTATTGATTAAATGGGTTGGTAACTTTTTCATATACTCAACCTCCTTAACCTTTAGTGATTAGGTTTTCAACCTATGAAGCTATGATTGGTAGGTTTCAGTTCCGTTCTTTCCACTCATTTTTTCTTATCTGAATTTATCTTAACTTATTTGGATTTATTATATTTTATCTGATCTTTTATGAAATCTTGTTTATCCTTATTTGACTTTAATCGATTTTATTTGAACTTATAAAGACTGTAAAATATGTTGAAAAGAACGAATCTTGTTCATCTCGCTAAATGATAGTGCGATCCTAAGGGTTGGCAGCCTATAGAGGTGTTTGACAAATGACTTTTGAGTGACTTTTCAATGGCTTTTATATGTCGTCAAACAATCGACAAAAAGTCTTTGGTAATTGGCTTTTACATTGTTGTTCACCCAAAAAGCCAGAAACTGTTTTTACCAGTTTTTTTGGCTGAATTTTGGCTTTTACTTTCATTTTATATTAAACAGTCAGGAATAACAACCACCTTTACCAAATATTTTTTAACGGTCATTAATTATATAGTCAGGCAAACAATCTACTAAACACAATCGGTCAAACCAGCCAACGAGTAAAGCCATCAGCCAACAACCATCAGTCTACAACCACCAACCAATTGCTACATGAGAGGGATAGGGATAGGGATAGGGATAAAAAAATAGTGATTACAAATATTTGAAGAGGATAATGTTTTTTAAAATTAGTAAGTACATTTATAATAGTTTCTCTCTATGGAATACAATTGAATACAATACATTCTTAACACTTATATTGTCTTTGACCTTAACTATCTCCTTTTTTGAATTTTGTGAATGAACTTAAGTTTCCAAAATGTTTACTTTTTTGGGACATAGCTACATTTACCCAGTATGTAAATAATCCACTAATAATAGATGTGAATAAATAGTGGAATCCAACTCACCAACAATAATTTTATATTATTTGTATATTAGTAGACAAAGTATTTTCCATTTTTTTGGGATGCAAAAGCAACCATCAATTAACTACTAAAAAGGTTATAAATATGTTTGATTAGGAATACAATAACTAGGGGATGGACCATGTATGAACAATTTAGTTACATTGCTAGTTGTAACATTAGAACAGAAAAACTTGGCCATTTAATCTACGTTCATGTTCCTTTGGCATGGTAGTATGGCACATGCTCAGAATTTCACGTCTTGTCTTCAAACGTTCCAAATATTCTCTAAACATCAGATCTTATAAAAACTACAACCTCAAGAATTCAAGAAAAAAATACTTATTTTAAAGCTTTAAAAACACGACCATCTTTTTTTCGCTTATAGAAAAAAACTCCTAAAATTCAAGCAATTTCATTTGTAATTTATAACAACATCAAAGGTTATACCTATAACAACATCAAAGGTTATACCTATAACAACATCAAAGGAGTACTAGAAAAAAAACCTTAAATTTTAAAAAAGAACAAGCCTGACTTTCTTTTTTAACAAAAGGTGGAAATGAGAAAACCATATTATATTTTTAATATATACTTTGTACTTGTTTTATTAAAAAATAAAAAAAGGAGGGAGGAGGGGGAGGGGGGCAGAGGGATGAGCACGACTGCACGAGGGGTGTAGATCTCCCGACAAAGGAGTCGCTTTCTTAACCCTTTCTCCTCTTATTATGTCTTTCCCTGCTCTTAGTTACCATCTTTTTTGCTTTTTCTATTTTTCTCTTTTTTAATACGCATTGGCGCGTACACTTCACCGCCATAGAAAAGATGAGAAGATTTAGCCTAGGATTCTGATTCGCTGATGAAATGGGAGCGTGATGATGACGCTGATAAGTTGAAAGTGAAAAAGGAGAATGGTCCTACAAATAATAGTAGTGCAGTGGATTAAAGAGAAGAAATGTCCAAAGAGAATCGAGTTGGGTCATTAGAGTGGTATGATTGCATATGAAGGAGGGAGGTGGTATTTCTGCATACTATACAGCCTTGCAATTATGAGCTTTGTGTCTGTGTGTAATACCATCACCCCCCTTTTTCTTCTTTTTACTACCCTTTCCTTTTTCTTTTATTTTGTTGGTATGTCTTTTTTCACTCATGTAGGTGGCTACTTTTAAGGTCAATACTCGTGACTCGTGGGTGGTTTAGATGGTGCCTCCCATTGTTGTACATGGTAATCCTTCGATTTTATCATATATCTGTTCTTTTCAACTTATTTTCACCTCTTATAATTTTAGAAAAGGTCTAATAAAGTTTAATAAGGTCAAATGCAGTATAATAAGAAATCATCTGATGACGTTGAATGAGTTCAGATAAGTTAAAATTGGTTCAAATAAGCAAAAATAAATCGAAAAGAACATAGCCTATGAAGTAGGTTTCTATTGTTGCATTGAAATCAAGAAAATTATCATTTAGTTAGGCGTTATTTGGTTTGATTTAAAAAGTTAATATTTACTTTAAAAAAGTTTGGTTAAGTAAAAATAAGTTTAGTTCAGCAAAAATAAGTTCAATTCTGTAAAATTAGTGGCGCAAACAAGAAAAACGACATGACTCAATAGAAATAAATTAGTTAACTTCAGTAACATTGAGGAGAATTGAATAAGGTCTTATCTAGAAAAATAAGTGATTGTATTAGAAAAGTATATAAAATTAATCGTAACTACTACTTTCTATGGGTAATAACAAGCCGAGTCGGTTGAGTTTTGCATAACTCGAGCATAAGTCGATTCGAATCAGCCTCAATCGAGTTGAGCTTTGACTGAGTTTTGACCAATTTGAACAACTTCGAGTTGACTTTGACTCGAGTCAATCTCGATCTATTTGAAAGTTTTTCAGTTGTAAAATAGATTGTATATCAAAATCGAATATTTTAACCCTCTATTATATCATTTGAGTACTACGCGAGTGTTCAAGTCAAGTTTTTTGTATCTCGACTCGGTCACGTTAGTGTCTCGAGTTGAGATCGAGTTTGATCCGAGCATACTTGAATAAACTTTGATCGAGTCGTGCAGTAGTTCACGAGGTATCTCGCTCGATTGGCACCCCTACTGATTTCCATGTAATATGATGACAAAAATTAAATGTGAGTCATATGGCTACCACTTTCCATGTAAACATTGGGACAAGATAAAGAAATAAAATTGTTTGATGAGCCTTTTTTAAGAAAAAAAAATATCATTTTAAAAATCAAAACTTAAGAAAGTAAAGAAGATTGTGGGAACCCAAAATAGAATAACCCAAAATAGAATACAATTATGCGAGGATTATATTATTGGATGGATGAGGTAATTTTTAGGTGTTGTAAGTTTAAAATAAATTTAGATAAGTTTTAGATAGTTTCACCAAGACTAAAATATTACCGGAGGGTAAAATTTTAGAAAATTAACCTATAATATGAGACAAAGCATGAGTGATTAGATATTTTAGAAAAATTTAAAAATAATATTATATTGAAACTCAAATAAATAATGGTTACAACTTGATAGAGTTTGGAATTCTAGTGAGTCAAACTTTTATCCATTTCATTAAAACCTTTTTAGTTATTAGAGTAAAAGAAGCCAAAGGCAAAGAGGAGACAATTTATGAAATACTTCTCTTATTTATAGTAGTCGCAGTATTTTGATTTTTGCACTATTTACATGTATTATTTTGACCTAATTTTTTACTATTATATAAAGATTAAGTTAGTATTCTAGGATTTTTTAGATTGATCTAAATGTATAACTTCTGGTTATTAACTTTTCATATTTTTTATAATTGATAATTAGATATATATAATTGTCATTGTTATGCATTTGTCATTGTGTCAATCAAACTGCTGCAACTAGTATTAAACAAAGGAAAAGAACAAACTTGTTTGCCCAAGCTTATTTCAGTTCAGTGCAGCTTAATTCAGTTCAATTCAATCATCTCTGCGCAGTAATACTTTTACTCTCACATTTAACTATTTCTTTTGATTCGGCTTAATTCCTTTCGGTTTTTTGGGTCAAAGAGAAATAATCCTAAGTATTTTATGTTGGCTAATGTTCATAATCACGAGATTATCTCCTTCGATAATTAATTCCGAAATGAAAATAATTGATATATAGAAAGTGAGGGAAAGAACATTTATTTGGGATACCCCAAATAGAAAGAGATTTATAAATGAATAGAAGCGTTAAATGGAGGTGAGGTGATGGAAGGTTGGAAGGCCAACCCAAGTCATGAAATCAATAAAGAGGAAGGGGGGCAAAAAGGGTGGGGCCCAAAGAAGATGGGAAGAGACAAAGGAGGGTGGGAGTTCACGTGGGGGTGGGGGTCATTTACGAAAATGAAGGAAAAACATGGGGGCATATTTAGAAAAAGACATTTTTGAATTTTATTTTATTAATTAAAAACATTAATACACTATTTCTTCAAGTGAAAAATTTAGAGGAGCTCACGTGGCCCAAAACATGTCGTGCTGGTATACACGTGGGTCTCATACCTCCTTCCCATGCAAAAGAAAATTATGAAAAATACTAGTCCTAGAATTTAAGAGAAAAGTAATACTACTAATAATAATTTAATGGAAATGTTATGGAAAGTGGGATCCACGCAAACGGCAAACCCATCCAATCGTGCGTGTTATGTTGTCGCTCCTTAACCCGACACGTCTTAGTTTACAATCATTTGACTCTCTATTTCGTTCACTCTATCATGGAGTAATCTATAAGATTAATCTTTTCAGGTGAATTTATACAAGATTAAAATATGGTTATAGAAATTTAGCGATTCATAATTATTCACGATTCACGTAGGAGATAACCATTTTAGATGTTTTGAAATATATAATTGGAATAGGTTATTCATTTCACATGTTAAATAAATGTTACAATGATCATCTAACATACTACTTCTTCCGTTTCTAAATAAGTGGAACATAGAGAAAGTGAGGGAAATCAAGAAAGATAGAGAAAGAAAATTGGGATCACAATTAAGAGGAGAAAGAGTAATGTAATTAAAGCAAAAAATATTGTTAAATTATATACTAAGTACCATGACCACCTACCACTGACCAATGGCTACTATTGTCGGTGCCATCAACCACCATTACCAATGAATCACCGATGCCACCACCACCCAACTGGAAATCTCCCACAACCACCGAAAACAAGCTCAAAACCACCGAAAAGCACCTCAATAGCCACCCGAAGCCAGCCCACCACAAACTAACTACCATAGACAACTCAAAACCACCTGAAACTGATCGGAAACCGAACAAAACCACCTGAAATTGATCCCCTTCAACTGAAACTGATCGAAAACCGGAAGAAGGGGAAGATATAGAACCATACCCTTAGGTTTAGGGGAGAGATGAAGCTAAGGTTCGTTGAAAAGTGTGAAGGGGAAGTTTCCATTGTTATTTGTTGCTCCGATGGCGACAAGGGGATCTGCGGAGTTCGTGGTTGTCGATTTAGTGGACGGCGTTGAATTTAGTGAATTTAGCGTGATTTCAGTGGTGGGGTTGATAAGGAGAGAGAGTGGTCGACGCCGGCGAGATGGATAAGTGGGGTTGGATGAGGAGACAGAGTACGCCGGCGAGGAGACATAGTGCGCCGACGAGTTGTCTGAGTGGCGCAGACAATATGGTTGAGTGAGCCAGTGAGGTTGGATGAGGAGGGAGAGTGTGGGGAAGAGAGATAGGGGGTGGTGGCTGACTGGTGTTTCATTGGTGGTTGGGATTGGAAGAGGAGGGATAGGGTGGCAGGAAAGGGAGGGTGGCAGGAAAGAGAGGGTGGCAGTAGAGAGTGCGTGGGGGTTGATAAATTAGCTGATGTATTAATTTAAATTAGTCGGAGAAATAAATTAATTAAGAATATTTAATTTGGTTGAGTAAGGGTAATTATGTAATTTTATCATGAAAAAATTTCCACTTTGAGCTTAGTGCCACTTATTATGACTATTCTGTTTTAGGAAAGTGTGTCACTTATTTAGAAACAGAGGAAGTATTAAATAAGGAGTAGAATAGTGACAGGCTAAAGTCGTATCACCTATTCGAAGATAATTCCTACAGTCCTCTAACAATGGTAGTAAAGGGAAGTAGGGTCGAATCCACAGAGAGACGGAGTTCTAAGTTAATATTCAGCTAAAAAGCTACTTCACACAAGATCAGATAGAAACAGTTGAACTAATAATTAACTACTAGAAAACAATATAAAATGGATTTTTACTCTATGAAATAAAGGTCTAGGGAATTAGTTCGGTCCACCATGCTTATACCAATCAAAGGGTCAAACAACTATCAGAATCTAGGCCAAGAATCGATAGATTAGAACAGTGTCAAGCTATGGTTAAGACTAAACGTCCATAATTCAACATATGCAGCATGTTCACAAACATAATCAGAATCACTGGTGTGTACTAGGCCTCTAAAAGTAAGACGGATCTGTGCAAACAATTATTAACCTCAAGTAATCAACGGAACTGCGCAATAACGTTAATTACTCAATAAGAACAAATCACACCATAATCTATCTCACCAAACCCTAGAAACTAATAGCAATTCAAATAATCAAGGTATAAACATGGCTTCCCTCTCTAAATCCCTAGAAATTAAACTACTAACTCATAATTAAATCAACAATAATAAATCTAAGAGTAGATTTACTATAAGACGGTCTTAGAATAAGCCTTAACCTCAGACCAGCCCAAATAAGCCCAATTACGCGCGCACCACACGCTGAGCTGTCCCAGACAAGTCGATTTTTTAACTTTTCGACCTAAAACCTTAACTTTAGCGTTTTTTAACTTTTCAACATAAAACCTTAACTTTTGCATAAAAATCTACAACTAATACCATATATGAAATCGATGTTAACAAATAGGCTAAAATTGTTAACTTTTAAACTTAAAAACTTAACTTTTGAATCTAAAATCATTAACTTTTAAATATTAGCTAATTTTTGCATAAAAATCCATAATTAATACCATATGTGGAATCGATATTAACAAATAGGCTAAAATTGTTAACTTTTAAACTTAAAAACTTAACTTTTGAACCTAAAACCGTTAACTTTTAAATATTAACATAAGTTATTTTCTTTAACAAATATACTTAAAATATCAACTTCTAAACCTTGAAAGTTAACTTTTAAATCCAACATCAACTTTAGATTTTGGAATATACATATATAAAACATAATAAATCTTAACTATTCGACAAAAAAACTTAACTTGTAAGTGAAAAGAATTAACTTTTCACCCTAACATTAACTTTAATAAATTAAAAATGAGTTATGACTTATGATATTAACAAATGGGTCAAAAAATTTAACTTTTGAAACTAGCTCCAAAAATGGACATCAATGGCGTTAGCCACTACCACCATCGCAAATCACCTTCCTCCGCCCACCCACCACCCCCTTTGCTGCCCAGTTGAAGATTTCTCATCAATCACCACCACACTTTCTTCACCCCGCCACATCACCTCTCCCACCATCCTCCACCGCCCCCATCAACGTCCCATTCGCCCCCATCTCCCACTCTGAAAACCGCCGCCATTGATGGAGTAGGAAGAATTCAGGAATTAACCTCCATTAATGGAGGGATTCGATTTCTCCAGCGAAAATTCTTGTAAAAGACGAAACAACACCATAGATCTACAATCTGAGCTTGAATTCCGGTGGTTGCGGTTTGTTTGTTCGAAAAAATTTACAGAAATCACTGCCATTGATGAACTCACAACCTCAACAGCAAACTTAACTATCGCAACAACAACAACAAATCCTCTGATTCCGTCTTCGATTTCTCCGGCGAGGATTCTTGTAGAAGATGGAACAACACCATGGATTTACCTTCTAAAGCTTGAATTCTGGTGGTTGCAGGTTAGGATTAATGGAGTGGAAGAGGATGACGGTAATGGGAAGAAAATAGGTTGGGGATATGCCTATTGGGCCTAATGGACTGGTCTTACATTAAGCTTAATGTTAGACCGTCTTTTATAAGACTTTGTGTAAATCTAATATGAAACCCTAATAATTGCATCATGAATGAATAAATAATTAAACTAAGCAATCAAAAATAATTAAACAGATTAAAGTAGAGAAGAATACCAATTGACAGAAAGCAAGAACTTTTATTGAAATCGAATCCGAGGTTCAATCACCTTTAATCTAATCTAAAGTGTTTAAACTCAATAAAGCTAAGCTAAGAACTATGAAAAATAAAACTAGAATAAAAGATGTCTCTAAAATAATGAGGGATAGCTATTTATAATAGCCCAAAGTCTAATAAAAAAAGATTGAATTTCGGAAAAGAGTTGTCCGTGCTTCAGGCCCGATCGGGTCAATTCCCGCCCTATCGGGTGGGTAAACTGCAATTCTGCATCAACTTGCGAAGGCCGTATCTTTCAAACCAGAAGTTCGATTGGGACGTGTGACCTATCATTGGAAAGCTATTGAAGTCTAGAATCCAACCCAATTAGAGTTTCTTGATTATAAATTATCTATCAAAAGTTATAATTAAAATAGTGAAGGTGTGTCAGTTTTAGCACTTCTTTTACTAACTCTTTGCTTCGTTACAACTCAAAATCGTCCCAAACGGATGCAGTGTGATCCTTGTGCAAGCTACCTTCATCTCCAATGATTAATAGGCTACATCCTTGGTACTCATGATCACTTTGTATCAAAATAACCTGAAAATCATCGAAACACACAAACAAGGAGTAGTATAGCACAACTTATGTAATTCATGTCATTAGGCACCTAAATGCTCAAAAAGGAGTTCTAAATGCAATCTAAATGCATCTAAAAACTATATAGAAATGTGATACATCAAATAGTCATCTAACATGTAAAATAAGCGACAATATGAAGAATTCAAACATATGAAAACACCCCTCAAAACCTCATTCAATATGGAAATATAGCGTTTAGTACTTGGTAATATTGTTCAAATGATGAAAAATAAGGTATATTCATTATAATATAGTGTCCGAATTAAAGTAAAAGTGTTAGATATTTGTAAACATCTAATTGCTATATGTTTATCATTTCTCATCTACATAGTTCTTTTAAGATATATTTGGTGTGTGGAAATGTTGGACCATGTTCAGTTTACTTTTACTGAACTGAACTTATTTCTACTGGTCTAGACTTATTTTTGCTGAACTAAACTTATTTTTGCTGAACTAAATTTATTTTTGCTGAACTAAACTTATTTTTACTAAATCATGTTGTTTTTTTATTCTTTGCACAACTGATTTTTGCTGAACCAAACTTATTTTTATTGAATTGAACTTATTTTTGCTGATCGGGACTTATTGTAGAAATAATTCCAGTTCAGCAAAGACAAGTTCTGCTCAGCAAAAATAAGTTAAAATAAGTTCATGAATTGTTATCATGTTATTTCTTTGATTATATTATTTTATCACTTCACAAAAACTGTGGGCTTTCTGAGCAAGTTGGAATTGAATTATATTATTTTATTACTTTACAAATGTTGTGGGCTTATGTCACTAGGCGATTTGATTATTTATCTTAGTCAACAAATAAGGTCTTGTTCAATTCACCTTATTTTTACTGATCTGAATTCATCATGATTGAACTGAACTTATTTATATTGATTGATATTGTTATTTCTTCTTTGCACTACTGATTTTTATTGAGGTGAACTTAACTTATTTTTGCTGAACTGAACTTAGTTTTACTGAACTGAACTTATTTTTACAGAATATTACTCCCTGTGTCCCATATTAGTTGCAACACTTTCCAGTCCCATATTAATTGCAATGCTTCTCTTTTAGGCTTGGATCCACCAATATTTTATTATATATCACCCAACTATTATACCTCACTCATTTATTGTTGTATGTGAAAAATATTAAAATATTACTCCACTACTCTATTAACTTCCTAAAAGTATCACATCACTTTTTATCACATCAATTTTACACTAAATTAATATAACTTTCGCCCTACTTTATTAACTTGCTAAAACTATGTGCGCAAGCTATTATTGCGATGAAAATGGGACGGAGGGAGTATTATTTTAAGGTGAATTGAACACGGCCTAAAAGAGGATTAATTCTAGGTCGATTGATTTTGTATGATCACAATATTTAATCCAAAGATAAAGATTGGAGTATTTGTGTATCCATGTTGATTTGTGTTGGTTGTCTTGTTATTGTGAGTCCCAACACTAATAAAATATTAATTACCCAAAGTGGAATGAATATAAGTAAACTTTAGACTTGTGCATGTTTGAAGTATTGGACTAGTATGAGTTGTAGTACATGGTGGTAACCCATACCTTTTCTTGGAGCTGGATTGATTACAGTGTCATATTGTTAAAAATTTTGTGCTTCGATATTGTTGGTTACGAGGAGCACGAAGTCTTGCCCGTTGCTTCGTCTTCTAAATTGAAGACAAGGTTTGGTTGGGCAACTTGATCCATTGCTTATTTGAATATTGTTAAGTTAACCTTTTGATTTGTGGAGTCAAGTTCAAGCTAGTTAGTTTGATGTTTATATTTATTATTACTCTTAATTTAATGCTTATTAGTATCATGATAGGGTTATGTGTTTTGTTTATCATTTATGTACTCAACTTTGCTCATTACGTACTTTGCTGTGTGTCGGTCATGTATGTGGCTCATTGATCTTGTTATGACCCTTAATTGGTGAGCAACTCTTCAATAAAGTATTGCCTACAGGTTTGAAGTTGAGGATACATCCATATTCATTGGGAACTTGGGAGACAGTTTGGAGATAATGTCTCTCTTACCTTTAGTTGCTTTTGTTTATATTTCTAGTTTAGTTACTTTATGGGTTCTATATTTTAAGTTGTTTAAAGTTGGTTTGAACTAAGTTTGACTTGTAGTCTGGTTTAAGTTTGACTTTGATTTATTTAAGTATTTAAGTATCTTACTTATATCGTTTTTCGCTTCAAAATTTTGAGTAAGCCGATATGTTTTCACATAGGAGATAACACCTCAATGATTCTATATGTTTTTGTGGGTAAAATGTATATTAGAAAATAGAGAATTGTCGACGTTTTACATGAACCTATCTCAACTTTTTTCAACTCATTTGAACTCATTCTAATAAAGATTGAGAATAAGTCAAAAAGAACGAGACCTTAATTGATCCTACTCAACTAAAAAATTCACATAATAGAACCTTATTAAGATGATTCTATGATCCTACGATCTGATCATATTATAAAAAGTTGAAAAATAATCTCATGTTTCAATTATCTCCTATTAGAATTTTGGTTAGATTTACTTAAACCTTAGAGCAATTGAACTACTATCTTAATTTTGTTAGTGTAAGAACCATGGTCAGTGTTCTTAAAATTTTAACATGGCTATTTTACCATATTGTAGTATATTAATCATTTCATTACCCAATAATGTAGGATCTCAAGACTCTACTATAGATCTTACCGATACGATCCTACTTGTCTCTTCAATCCAAAGTAGGATCGCGATCCTGATAACATTGCTTTTATATCATTTATTTTGAGTAACTTTTGTGATTTATTTTCAAGTCAAAAAACAAATGTTGCATGAGGGTATTAATCAAGTAATTTGGATAAGTTTATTTATCAAAGTAGGGTCTCGTCCTTTTCAACTTATTTTTAGTCTTTATCGGAAAAAATAACTTTATATAGGTTTATAAGTTCTAATAAATAGTAGGGGTGATAAGGTTTGACCATTTGACAAATAAGTTTTGAATAAATTCAGATAAGTTTAGACAAATGCTATTAAGGATATGTTCATTTCAACTTAATTTTGCTTATCTGAACTTAAATTAATTATCTAAACTTATTTTTGCTAATCGGATTTTATCTGAACTTATTATAATTTATTAAAACATATTCAAACCTTATTTGTGAAAGGGTGAAAGTGTAAAACATTATTTTTACTTATCTTTGCCGAATTGAATTTATCTGAGCTAATTCGACCTTACCTTAACTCATCTCAACTTATTTTATTTGATAAGGTTTGAAAATAAATTTTAAAAATGGTGCCTGAGTTAAAAAGAAGGAACCCTAAGAATAAGAAGTAATAATGTAAATTATAGGTCTAAAAAGGCCTAAATTAAACCAAGATAATATTAATAAAACTAAACTAATTAAAGTGAAATTAATTTTCATTAGTGAAAGTTCATGCATAAAGCGGTGAAGCGGATGCGAGTGGTATAATTATCAACAAAGAGAAAAAGTGCAATTAAATTAAGTCAGACAAGAAATGATTGCACCCATCAGTTTTTATCAGTATCTTTAATTTGGTTCTTCAAAACCCCATCACTCCTACTTTTCATGTAATTGGTCCCCTCTTTTTCAATTAGTCTTCTCCTTTTATAAGTTCTATGTCATCGGATTCTTTTTAATCCAAAACACCCATCTTTCTTTAACTTCCATTACAAACATCAATCAGGCTGATAATGTCATAATGATATCATTTTATCTCCTTTTTTTCGATACTTTTTATTTTTCCTTTTAGAAAAAAAAGGGTTTGAGTCCACTATTTTCACATAATAATAACTTAATTTAACTAACTTTAAAAAAAAAACTTAAGTTGAGCCGAACTTTAAAAAAAATAACCTGAATTGAACTGAGAGATATAGTAAAATTTGAGAGTAAAATTATTGTCAAAAACTTAATAGAATTAACTCAAATAAAATGAAAATAAGTTGGAGAGAACAAACTCCTTGGGTTCTATAATACAAATCTGAAACTGATTTACTTTAGGGCCCATTAGGTATCACTGTGGTTTTCTGTTTTTTGGTTTTTTGATTTTCAAAGTCATATGATATATGTCATATAATGAATAAAAAATTAGTCAATTTTATTGGAAACATGATGATTTCGAAAATTGACAACTAAAAAGTGAATACCACCTTTTCTGGTTTCATGTTTTTGGTTTTCAAAAAAACTGAAAACAAAAAACGATAACGAACAGGCGACTCAAGATTTAAGTTTCGAGTATCAATTACATACTTTATAAGAAGCGGTAATTTGGGGTTACATCGTTATTCATAATCACCGCGCTTTTACAATGGCTATATATAAGTAAGATAAAGCTTATTTATCCGGAGTTTCAGTTGACAGAATTTTTGAAATGTCACTTAACGTTCATTCTTTTCAGCCTATTTTCAGTCCTTATCAAAATAAGTTTAGTTAAGGTCTAATATGGTCTAATACAGTTAAATAAAGGCTAATAAGAAAAATATGTCCAAATACGCAAAAGTAAGCTGGAAAAAACAGAGCCTTAGGCCCCGTTCAGTTCAACTTACTTTTACTGAACTGAACTTATTTTTACTGAAATAAACTTATTTTTACTGAAATAAACTTATTTCTACTGAACTGAACTTATTTTTACTGAACTGAACTTATTTTTACTGATTCATGTTATTTTTTCTTCTTTGCACTATTGATTTTTACTGAACTGAACTTATTTTTGCTGAACTGAACTTATATTTACTGAACTGAACTTATATTTACTGAACTGAACTTATATTTACTGAACTGAACTTACTTTTACTGATTATTTTTTTAAGGTGAACTGAACAGGGCTTTAATACAACTAATATGGATGTCGTAACATAATTAAGGCCCTGTTCAGTTCACCTTAGAATAATAATATTCTAAAAAATAAGTTCAGTTCAGTAAAAATAAGTCCAGTTCAGCAAAAATAAGTTCAGTTCAGTAAAAATAAGTCCAATTCAGTAAAAGATAAGTTCAGTTCAGTAAAAATAAGTAGTGCAAAGAAGAAAAATCATGGATCGGCAAAAATAAGTTCAGCTCATTAAAAATAAGTTCAGTTCAGTAGAAATAAGTTCAGTTCAGTAAAAATAAGTTAAGTTAAGTAAAAGTAAGTTGAACAGAATGAGGCCTAAGACATACATATAATTTGTTTTTTTGAACATAATTAATAGAAATCAAAATATAGTATGTTAGATTCCCTTGAATTTGTTAGTCAATTAATTTACTTTTATTTTTCTCTATTTTTCCATTTATCTCTCTCACATTTATTTATGTCTCGAAATACGTGTTCTTTATAGGTGGTTTATGGAGTTCGTTTCCAAAAAACGTCATTTTCAAGATCAAATCATCTTTCTCATCTGTGTCGGGATGTGTGTCGTGTAAATTGTTGTATATGTACTCGATTCAACCACTTCTTGTAGGCCGTGTTTTGTAACAGGGTTGTCTGAGTTCGTTTTCTTGAAAAGTGAAATTTTCGAGGTCGAAAGACATGATTTTATATATCTCGAGAAGCGCACCACAAAAATTAAAATCGTTGCACTCGTTTTTCGTGATTTGTGTCCTTTAAGAGTAACTAGCGAAGTCTATTTTCTCAAAAAGGTCATTTTAGGTCAAAACACATTTTTCCTTGCCTCAAGATGTATAATGTGAGCATTGACTTATTTATATTTGTTTCGACCTTTATTTTACTCGTGATTTTTCTCCTTTAGAGGTCGTTGGCAGAAACTGTTTTCTCAAAAACGTCATATTTGGGGTCAATTCACCTTTCTGGATTCATTCATTTCAATTTAATTACTAGCACTTATTTGAGCTTATTAGAAGTTATTTGAACTATTTGTGAGATGGCCAAACTTTATTAGCACTTATCGGAACTTAATAGTACTTATTTTTTCCATTATAGACTAAATATAAGCTGAAAGGAAAAGCCTTCTTCTATCTTGGTATGCATGCCGTGAAAGTTGTCATACTTGTACTCGTATCAACTGTTTTCTTGTGGTATTATTTGGCCATTAAAGATGGTTCGTAATTGGGGTCTATGTCAAAAAATGCATCTTTTCGCCTATTTCGGGATGTGAGTCATAAAAATAAAATTAACATAGTAGCGCTTGTATTGATTGTTTCCTCGTCATTTTTGGGTCCGTAATTTTCAACTCATTAGCACTTTTCTGAACTTATTAGAACATGTTACTAGCTATATGAACTTATTAGAATTTATTTAAACCTTATGTATAAGAGAGGTTAAACCTTGTAAGCACTTTAAAGTTATTTTAACATATTTTTTTTTATAAGGACTGAAACTAAGTTGAAAAGCACAGACATTCAAGTGTGGTTGCTTGGCAAAAATAGAGTGGTAGTCGACAAGGTGGTAGGTGGTGGGCTGGCAGCATGGGACAATGAACAATAGGGCTTTTGGCCTACGTTGGGGAAAGAGAGATATGGGTAGGAAAGAAAAAATAACGTGCATATCAAGTTTTAAGTTATCCCGGAGCGTATTCATATATCTCAATTAGTAGTTGGAGTTATTCTCGTATAACTCAAAGATTTATTATAAACGAAACGATCATAATTGAGATTATTTTAGCATTTAGTTGAGACTATCGTTATCATGTTGCCTATATATGTATATACAATTTTTAATGTAACGTAATGTTTGCGGTCACCAGAATGATAATTA
Source organism: Patellifolia procumbens (assembly GCA_947645195.1). Classification (NCBI taxonomy): domain Eukaryota; kingdom Viridiplantae; phylum Streptophyta; class Magnoliopsida; order Caryophyllales; family Amaranthaceae; genus Patellifolia; species Patellifolia procumbens. Next base: position 7,115,275 of record CANSGD010000972.1, read on the forward strand.
CGTTTCTCAACTGCTGCAAGCCTTTAAAGGTTGAATACTCAACCCATGAAACTTTAGTTGCACCCAAATTCATGATCAGTTCGTCATGCAAATAACACTGGGTTTTCCAAATAGTTGAAAAATGAAATAATGAAACACACATTAATCATTATATACAGGTTTTCTACTTAAATTTATATGATACTCTTGGTATGTTCAGTTTGTATTCCAAGGAAAGTCACCCCTATCAATAAGAAATCACGTAGTTTCACAATAACATTTTTGTGACTTAAGTGAATTGAATTTGTATAAAGTGAAATGAATTGAAATTATTTTTACTAAAATTCTGTTCACTTCATCTTAATTTTTACCAAAATAAATTTATATGTACAAATTTCCTATTCTTTTTCTTTCTTGTAGCTACTGATTTTATTGATTTGAACTTATTTCTGAACATTATTGTTTTAAGCTGAAGACGTGAAGTAAACCAGGACGAAAATAATAAGCGAAAAACTATATAAACAAAATGACTTAAATTGAACTAAATTGAATTTGTTTGAATTGAATCGAACTGAATTAAATTTACATTAATTCGTCTACAAGAACGAGATCTTCCTCATCTATTATAATGTTAGTGTTACAATGGGGATTCATACGATATAATGTTAGTGTTGGATTCATACGACAATTCGAAGAGAAAGAAAACAGAACCCCATGAATTAGATGAAGAAATCCAGCAAGGAAATAAATTTTCTAGCACATTACACTAATGTAGTAATGTCCTTCAGAAAACTTGAAGTGATAAGCGCAAATAGCAATTTGTGGCCAAAGAAAAAGTCAGATTGCAATTACATCTCAACATCAATCCTAATAAACGCTTAGAACTAACGCCAAGGACATTGTCTAGTAAATCGGTACTTCTGATTATAACGCAATCTTAATACTGTAAATTTCTAATCATGTAAACGCCAGCTCCAAGTCTTTGAGCATGTATAACTAGTTATATATGCACGTAATGCGTGCGAAATAATGTAAAATTCTGCATGAATGCATAACAGTAACTTTGTTTAGGTGTTTTGTATTTCTTTTATCAAAATTTTAAAAAGTGAAAATAGTTAGTTATAGAGAAAGTTGTTCCATTTAATTAGGAATTAAAAAAAAATATATTGATTTTTGGTGTCCCCTCCTCTTCAGTTATAGAATAGAGATACATACTTGAGATATAAGACAAAAGGTTTCAGAAACGAGACCATGCATGGTACACCCGGGTGTACCGTGCACATAGTACACCCGGTGGCATTATGGTAATGAACGAGAATTTCAACAAATGGTAGAAGAAGAAAAAAAAATAGCTGGCAAGGGTCAAATGTTGGAAGAAGAAAAATATTACAACAACTGGTGGGGATGGGATATTAAACCTGCGACCTACTTAGCAAAACAAGGGCTTAGCCGAAGAGATGAATTCATAGCATAACTGTAACGTTTTGTTTGGTAAACTCATACTTCCTCTGTTTCACAATAGATGCATCATTTGTACTTTCACGCTTGCCAATGCATTATTTTAAACACTAATATCTTTAATTATCAATAAGTAAAAATAATAAAAAGAGCATATTAAAAAAGTACATATTAGGACGAATCCAACAAGATCTCACATGATTATATTTTTCCTAAACCGTAAATCGTCAAAGCCAATCGAAGTCTAAACTGTGAATAGTGCATAATATGGAAATGTTACATCTATTGTGAAACGGAGGAAGTATATGTCTGTAGCTCAAATGAGGAAGAATTGTGTATGCCTTCTGGCCTAGTGCCCTATTAATGAAAAGCTTAAACTTATCAAAAAAAAAAACTGCGACCTACTTAGCACATATGCTTTATGGGAGATGGCAGGAACCAACTGGGCAAGCTTCAGTTTTGAGTATTATCACGTGTGTGTGGTATGTAACTGTAGGTAATTGTATCCGGGTGTACCGTGCGCACGATACACCCGGGTATACCATCCTATTTGTATTAAGAAATTCTCCTCTCAACGATGTACCATAAGCTATTTAATGTTCAAAATATTTGAGTGAGGCTCTAAATAGACACTAATATTTGTTGTTTTTCAATAATTTGATGGCTCGATTTGCAAAGGTAAGTCAAAGTTCTAAAAATGTAGACTAGGAAGACTGTCGTGAAGAACTGCTTATTATAAGGATTTTTATATGTTGACAATTAGAATAATTTTGTCATAAAAGTTATAGTAATAAACAAATTATATCAAAAGACAGCATCAATTTGGCATCAAGGCTTTCCACCCTAGTAGGCCATGTTATGTTGAAGCTATATCACGTTGGCACTCAAGACTTCGAAATTATCATAATTGTAACTTGTTACTTTTGAAAAATATGTTTCTTCATGTAATACAACTTTCAAGATTCAGCCATGATTTAGGCAAGGAAATCCTCTAAGCAGTCAAATTAATAAAATAATTAAGATAAGTATGATATAAGGCCACCTTTTAAGGACATAGAGAGAGCTTGTTATGTGGGAATCATGAATTAATAAAGTTGTATGTCTAAAGCCAAGCTATGTTATTATTAATAATCCAACTTGTCCTAACTTATCAAACTAGCACATGGTGATTATTTGGCAAATCATGATCTTTATGTACGAGAATATGATCCTAGAACCGTAGGCCCATCTTAAGTATACAATCAAAAATGTTTTTAGGTTGGTGAGTGGAAACTATCTAATTAGTTTTGATTCACAAGTTAAAGAATTGGGCATATCATTACCAACCATCGTTAGTGATTGGAGGATAGACCGGAAGAGAGATTCTTTTTAGAAGAAAAGTGAGCTCTATTATTTTGATAATTTCTATAATTATATAGGGAGATTTCGTTTGGCACGTGATTCTCCTAACGTTGTTCATAAATAAAAGGTATTACCTTAACAAGATTGTGAGCTACACAACTACACTATCTCCGTCAAATTTGAAATGTGACCAAACAAGAGAATTAAAATGTGAACTACGATAAGCAATATTTCAAGAATGTAAGCAACCTTTGAAAAACAAAAGCTTCCTTCCTCATTTTGTTGATGAATATCAAATTATTGGACTCCAAAATGATATTGGTGTGGCCACGAACACAGGCGATACAGAAATCAAAGGCAATTGCTTTGCATCCAACCACCACCAGAGCAGTCAAACACGCCTCAAAACGCAGAAAACAGACCATGATACACATCTAGCCTCATCGTGAGATACCACACCCAGACCAATCCACAAAAACTTCCACATTAATTTTTCAGCCCCTCACGAGGCGGCCCTGACCACGCCCCTTCAGCGCAGCCTGCAACAAGGGCGCCCCATACATTTTCACATAATACTTCCCATATACTTCCACAACTTTTACCACATTTCTCAACACAATATTCTTCGTCATTAACATCTACCAGTGGCGGAGCCAGGATTTCAAAATTGGGGTACAATAGAAATATAGTATTCATAAACATAAACATGGGGAGTTTTATATCTCTAGTAGCAATGGTAGGCTGAAGCTAGTGGACAGTAGCGGATCTAGAATTTGTAAGTTGGGTAAACAAAATATCAATGATCAATGATGATGAAAGATAAAAAATAAAAAATATTTTTAAAAAATATCACTTGCGGAGATTTGAACACAAGAGCAAAAGTACTCTACAAAGTATTGCAAGACTTTAACCACTAACCTAAAGTATACTACATATAGTTTCATTGCACTAAAAAATGAGAAGGTATTGGGTCAGACGCGTCCGACCATAATATTTGGTCGGACGACTTTCAGTTGGTTTCATTTTTGTTTCAGTTAGTTTCATTTTTGTTTCAGTTAGTTTCAATTTTTGTTCAGTTAGTTTCAAAATTTTTTCAGTTCATCTTTTTTATTTCAGTTGGATGTCTTTTAAAGTTCAGTTAGTTATCTTATTGTTTCATTTACGTGTTTTAGTCTAAATGAAAACAAGTTAGAAGCAAATGAAAAAAAGGGGAGTAAATGAAAGCAAGTTAGAAGCAAATGAAAAAAAAGGGAGTAAATGAAAGCAAGTTAGAAGCAAATGAAAAAGAAAGGGCAGTAAATGAAATCAAGTTAGAAGCAAATGAAAAAGAAAGGGGAGTAAATGAAATCAAGTTAGAAGCAAATGAAAAAGAAAGGGGAGTAAATGAGAGTAACTAAGAAGCAAATGAAAAAAAAGGGGAGTAAATGAAAGCAAGTTAGAAGCAAATGAAAAAAAGGGAGTAACTACATACCTTCATCCTTTTAACTGAAGGTATGTAGTTATTTCAGTTACTTATATTTTTCTTTCAGTTGGTTTTATTTTTCTTTCATTTAACAACTAACTAAAAATAAAAAAATAAAAAACACTAACCTCTTCTTTCTTCTCACTTTCTCCTTCTTCTTCATCAATGACATCAATGGTAGAAGTTGAACCATCAATGGTAGAAGTTGAACCATCAATGGTAGAAGTAGAAGTTGAACATAATTAATGGCTTTCCAAACATCAGCATCTCAATGATAGAGCAGGAGCAGCGCGCGGCGGCGGCGAAGGAAGAAGATGAAGAAGAAGGAGCAGCGGCGCGGCGGCGGCGGAGGAAGAAGAAGGAGCAGCGGCGCCGTTCTCGCGGCGCCGTCCGACGAAAACTATTGGGTCAGACGGTCTGACCCAATAGTTTCACCTAAAAAATACATTCATCACCAAAATTGCTAATTCAATATCCCATATTTATAATGATTATGAAGGTATTTTAAAAAATTATGGTTAGAAAACATGGAAAAAAGAGAGGTGGTTTCTAGTTGCTAGTCTTGCTACTACAGAGAAAGCAAAGAGGTAAAGTATAATATTAGGAGTTAAGAAAATAAATTAAAAAACTAATTTCCAAAAAAACAGAATACATCAGAACTGGTTGGGGGAAAAAAGCAAGCTAAGAAAAGATTTTACAGTAAATAGGGTAATAATAGAAAAAAAAACCAATGTCACGGGCCTCACGGCCCACAAGAGTTTAAAAAAGTATAAAAAATAAAAGAGTGTGACAAGAGTCGAACCCAAGACTCTTAAGTCTTAAGTTTACAAAGTGGGCCTTTAACCACAGGGACGCGGACAATGAAATACTAAGTTAGCGCTGATATAAATATTTTACTTCTAATTCTTTTCTTATATTGGGGATATATATATATGCAAGTATTGAGAATAATTGGCTAACCTTTTTGGGTTGTCTGGCACTATTATATATATAGAGGTATGAAAAACCGTCTTTACAAGACTAAGAGTTTAATTACCAAATTACCCTAATAGTATATATATATATCAATCAAATCAACATTTACATCCTAATTCCTATTAGGGTAAGAGAAAACCTTTTAGGAATGACCCCCTCTATCCCTAATGAAAAAACACATCAAAGATGAGCAAATCTCAGAAAAAAGACCCTAATTACATACTTTCAATGCAACTTCTATGAATCTTAGGGCTTGTTTGGTTGCTCAAAAGAAATGGAGGAAATTAGAATTCATGGGAATTGGCAAATAAGGTAGTTGTTTGGTTGGATAGAAAAAGTGAAAATGTGGGAAGTAGAAATTCATGGGAATTGGGATTTCCCACAAAATGTAGGAATTTAATTACCTACCTTCCCCTTGGTCAATGAAAATTCCTATGATTTGCAAAATCCCACATGCCAACCAAACAATTTAGAACAATTCCTAGGAATTTCACAATGGAAGTAATTTCCCATGAATAGCAAATTCCTAGGGAAATTTAATTCCCATGACAACCAAACATGCCCTTACTGACTTTCTTCCCCATAATTTGTGTGATTCTATTTTTTACACAAAATTTTATCTGTTGTTCTATACACTCTACAAAGACATTATTTTCCTTCCAAATGCCTTCATTTATGCCTTCTAGATGTGATACACTGAAACCGCTAACGCAGCAACATATACATGTTTCCTAAGCTACTTCCAGAATGCTTACAACTTCTTTCTAACAAAGGTGTGAGTCTGTAGATATCAGCGTTGTGATGCTTGATCCACAACCGCCATTCCTTGATTCTACTAATACATTCTCTAGTGCTTTTGCAACTGAAGAATAGATGATGTACTTCTTCTTCTCCACATAGACCACAATCTACATTGGAAATCAGACCAAGTTTCCCAAGCCTTCCTCTGATGTATAATCTCTTCTGCATAATCCGCCAAAATATGAATTTGTATTTGGAACTGGTGAATCTGTTTCAAACAACTTTCCCCTAATGCATCTTGATCTCAGAGGAATAAAGATCTTGATAGACCTTCTTAATGCTATAAGTATTATCACTTGCATTCTGGATCAATGTAGCTAACTCTGATTTTACTTTACAAATACATTTCATAATGCAACTAGCTGAAACTCTGGCCTGATAATCAGACCAGTAAAGTTCTTAATGTATACATTGTGCAATAGGTAGATGTTGCACTCGAGAGTATGATGCGCATCATACTCTCAACCCAAAACGCATCCTCCACCAAATAAAACGCGTGACAATAAAAATGGGCGGGGTGAGAAATGTACATGGGCTTTAATATAGTGTACACAACAAAATTCAAAAAAATAACTGACATGATAGTTACTGTAGATGATGTATAAGAAGGTTTAATGGAAAGTGAACCGCCTTTTTTTATTTCACTGTTCCCAAAACCTTTTCTCTCTCAACTGCAACTCTCTCTCTCTCTCTTATTTCCAGTGCAACGTCCCTTCATCTTCATCCCATATTTTCAACCATAATTCTTCAAAATTCTGGGCTTCTCTTTAGAATTTCAAGTTTCAACCAGTTTCATCATCTTCATAATCCCTCACGAACTCAAAAAAATATCATTTTTATACCCTAAAAAACAAAGAAGAAGAAAGACATGGCCAAGGAAGCAAGCGAAAAACAACAAACCCAGAAACTAAGGTATACACCAATGAATAAAGTTCATTTTTTTAACTATTAGGAAAACTAAATGTACATTATTTTGCCATATTTTTTGTTTAACGAAAAGACAATATACATTCTCTAACCCTAGTTTTTTTTTGTTTGGAAGCATTGATGATGAAAATAGACCACTTTCAACCTTTATTCAATTTCGTAGGAAGAGGGACGCAACAAATCCACCCATTGTGGACCCCATGATTTTGAAGGAACTAGAAGCTGAACATGGACATCAAACTGAACAGTAAGTACACTTTTGAACTTGTTCCTATCTTTTAGTTATGACATGCAAGTTTTGTCATTTTTGTGTAAACATGTTAATTTTATTACCAAACTTGTACATTGTATGAAACATGCTATTTAATATATGAAATAGTGTGTAAAATGGTGGGTCTCTTTGCATAAATTTTATAAGGAATATGTACATTATCAACTTAAACATGTATATTATGAGATAAGGTATGTACATTAAATGTGTACATTTTATGTAGTTTGGTATCAAATATATAAATGAAGGATGTTGCTTCTTTTAGCCATTGATTTTGAAAGGAACATGTACATTCTCACATTATTCATGTATATTATGAGATAAGGTATGTACATTATAAATTTATGAATTGACGAAATGTTTTGTTCATATATCTTAAATGAAAGTACAAATGTACATAATGTGTAAACATGTTAATTTTATTACCAAACTTGTACATTGTATGAAACATGCTATTAAATATATAAAATAATGTGTAAAATGGTGGGTCTCTTTGCATAAATTTTATAAGGAAGATGTACATTATCAACTTAAACATGTATATTATGAGATAGGTATGTACATTAAATGTGTAAATTTTATGTAGTTTGGTATCAAATATATAAATGAAGGATGTTGCTTCTTTTAGCCATTGATTTTGAAAGGAACATGTACATTCTCACATTAAACATGTATATTATGAGATAAGGTATGTAAATTATAAATTTATGAATTGACGAAATGTTTTGTTCATGTCTTAAATGAAAGTACAAATGTACATTAAATGTGTACATTTTATGTAGTTTGGTATCAACTGAAAATGAAAGTACATTATTTAACATATAATTTAAAGGAACATGTACACTATATAAAGAAGCCTGTCCATTAAGGAGTTCAGCGTGTATATATGGTTTGTTAGATTTCAAGCAGTGTACATTTTTGTTTGGGGCATGCACAATATTTGCATAGAAATGTACAATGATTGCAAATCCTCAGGTTTTATGCTTTAGGGTTGAATTCTTCTATGAAGTATGTACATTAAATTGGGGAAGCATGTACATAATTTTGATGACCTTATGATAAACTACTTGGGGTGGTTTGTTGGCGGCATGTACATTTATCTAAACTACGTGTACAGTACTTATGATAACCCATAATCTTTATTCCATCAGTGTTCCTTCTCCTTAAGGAAATGTACATGCTGTTTAGATATTTTATATTTTGAAAATGAATACTTATTGTTACCTAATGTAACAGGGGCTCAGGAGACAACCCTGGTAATAACCAAACGGGGTCTGCATTGGCGGTACCGCAGTCGAAAAAAAGAACCAAAGAGGAAGCTGAACGTTCAAAACATGTAAAGAAAGCGGAAGGTGATGAGAAGAGGCAGAAGATCCAGAAGAAATCTAAACAGATAGTTGAAGTACAAGAAGTTTCATCGGACGACAGTCGGGTTGTGCTGAAACCTAGGCACAGCGTACTGTCAATACAGACTGTTTTGGCTGCAATTGCAGAAATCCCAGAGAAGCGGCAGGCCGTTGTAGATATGGGTTTCGGTTCGCTTTTCATGCTTGATTTTGCTAAAAATGAGAAAGAGTTTGCTGCTGATCTAGTTGGGAAATTTTCCGCGGGCAGTAGTGCCATCATGCTGCGGAGAGGCAGGGAGGTGCGTGTGGGGGAGATCGATGTGCATTTGGTGTACGGGTTGTCCCTGGGAGGAAGGGAAATTGATGAGTCCCTCGAGGAAACCGATGAGTACCATGGCATGCTCGCGGATTTACGAGTATATTATGGTATAGAGAAGAACATGCCAAAGGTCACTGCCTTGGTGAAGCACCTGAGCGATCCCTCCGTCCCCCTGACCGACAACTGGAAGAGAACTTTTCTTCTAGTAGTGGTCAACTGCTGCATGAAGTCCACTACCAACCACCAACCTCAAACCCTCTGCCTTAATGCTGCTATTGATGCCGAGCAAATACGCCTCCACAACTGGTGCAAGTACACTATGGATTCACTCATAGAAGGTGCTCGTTCTTGGCAGGGCGATACTACCCGTTTCTTCACTGGTCCACTGCCTTTCTTAATGGTAATAAATATTTATCTATGCATGTATCTTCATAATATTAATTGTTAGTTTAAATTCACTCTTGGATTCGCAATGTTTGAGAACATAATTGAAGAGATCCACAAACCCATCCTTCGACCTCAACCCCTTTATATTATTAATTGAATTTTTACCAATATGCCATAAACACAAACGATGTATAGCATCAGGGAAAACAATTTTGAGAGCCTTGGCCATAGCAAAATCTTGGTCAGTCATTATGGTTGTAGGGGCCCTCCCTCCCATGCTCTTCAAAAAGGATGAAAAAAGCCAGACAAAAGACTCACTCGTTTCATTCAATATAAACCCAATCCCAAACATAACATTCCTATGATGATGGTTCATCCCAACAAACGGGCCACATATCATACCATATTTGTTTGTGCGATACGTCGTGTCATGTACAACTAAATCACCAAAGGCCTCATAGTCTTTTCTCATCCTTCTATCTCTCCAAAAAAAAATTCACTAAATAACCTCCACTGTCTAGCTCAAAATCATAATAAAAATCACTTTCTTCCGCTTGTCTTTGAGTAAAATACTTGATCAATTGGTTACTATCACATCCATCTACCTCCTTCTTGTTTTGAGCAGCCACTGCATCATAGACATCTCTAACCATAAACCCTAAATTCTGCGAACCGCAAGCTTCATTCCTCAAAACACGAACCGCTTCCGCAATGCCAACACCACTTGTTTTCATATTATTAATCATATCTAGTTGCTCATCAGTCACATTCCTATGAGACCTTATCAAGTGTCTTTGACTAACAGGGACCATTGGGTGATTGTGAATCATGTGGTGCTTAACAACAATGAAAACACCCGTTTCTCTAACAACGTCAAATTGAACAAAAGCTTTACAACCACATCGCTGATCAAGCTTAACATACACCAGTAAAAACCAATTAAAAAATTTATATGACCTTATGAATTCTCTGTCAATATTTGTCCATTTACAAATAGTAAATGTTCATTTACACAAATTAATATCCTCATTTAATTATTTTAAATGTACATCGATCAAATTAAATATATCTTCATTTCCTTACTTCAATAACAACGTATACTCATTCAATATATGATGTTCACTTAAGCGAATAAAGTGTACATGTTATGTTTTCTCGAGTACATGTAGTGTGTTATATTCAGTGAATAATCATTGTGTGAAAATGTGAATAAAATGTACATATCATGTATTTATGCGTACATGTTGTGTGTTAACATGTTCATTTCCAAACATATATGTTCATTTCAATACAAATATATTGAATGATTAGTTACAAACACAATACCTTGGGGGATCCAATTTCAACTTTTTTAATGCATTCTCGGCTACAAACAAAAATACGTTGTCTCATTACTTTGCCACCAATTCGCCACGATATTTTGTCTTTACGTACACCAAACCCTTTCCTAAATGCATAATCATTGTACAATTTATATGCTTCATCATCGTTCGCTACTTCCTTCATTAACAATTCTGATTCCTCCGCCTCATGGAATTCTAGGCACAAACGAAAACAAACTTTTTAAAAAAAAGATTAAACAGTAACTTAACAATAAAAAGAAAAAAAACCAAATAAGAAGTGTCATTTTTAAATGTATCTATTCACTGTATTGATGTACATACTAGGAAAAATCCATCAACACATACTTACAAATTATAAATTTGCAATGACTAACAAAAAGACAAAACAAAACTAGAAGATCCACCCTAAGACACATGTTCCCTTTGTTCCCACATACTGACAAAGATGTACATTCACCTAAACCTAAATGTTCCCTTTTTACCAACATGTCTTCATTCTACTTAAAAAATCAAAACACATGAACCAATAATCTAACAGAAAAAAAATTCATGAACATAAGTCATGCTTAGATGTACCTAATTATTATATTGATGTACATGCTACTACATACCCAATAATCTATCAAAAAAAAAAATCATAAACATAAGTCATGCTTAGATGTACCGTATTATTATATTGATGTACATGCTACTACATACACATGTTCACACAAGTAATTCCAAATACCCACCAAAATGACAAAAAAATCATACAAAAACACAACGACACATGTGTCTCTCTGTCCCCTCAAATGTGTACATCAAGCTTGACAAAGATGTACATTTTTCACCAACATATGTTCATTGTAACAAAACAGCTTATTAATTTTTACACCAAATCCTAGGATTTTTACACATTACCAGATGTTTCATCTGGATTTGCACCTTCAATAGGATGATTTACACCATCATCCAATTGTTCATTCAAAAAAGTATTATCAAAATCACTACAAGCATCACCAACATTTATATCTCCACCATTAACAACACCATTTACATCTAAATCTTCCATATCTACTACAAGCTCAAGAGTTTACTTGCATTAAACAAAAAAACCAAAATAAAAATATTTTACGAATTTTACTTGCATTAAATGAAGAATTTATTACTAAATTGTGGGTAAGAAAAATCTGAAAGAGAAAACAAGGGAAAGGAATGAATATAGATATAGTTTAATAAGAGAGAGAAGCTAAGGAGAGAGAAAAAAGGATATATAGTACAAGCTGAGGAGAGAGAAATAAGTTAGAAGTGAGCTGAGAGAAAATATCAGCTTTTCAAACTTTTGGGAGGCGCCAAAAATGAAACCCAAAAGTCAGACAAAACTTTTTGGCCCACTTGCAATTACTAAAACATGGGACCACATGCAAATTGGTAAACGTTGCCGTTTTCACTCGAGAGTATGATGAGCATCATACCTCGAGTGTATAATCTAATTTGCGATACATTGTGTACCCATTTGACCCCACATGTCATCTTTTTTTGTGAGTGATTGCCGAAATATGCTTTCCAACATCAGCCTTGTTCCATTTTATTAAGTTCCTAATTCCAAGCCCTCCCATAGCTTTTGAGGAACACACTTTCTCCCAATTAACCAGACCAAGCTTGGTTGAATCATAACATCCATGCCACAGATAATGTCTACAAATGCTATTGATTTTATGAATGACAAAAATTGGCAGGATGAAGATTTGGCACGAGTAGGTGCAGATAGACATTAGTATTGAATTTACTAATTGCAATCAACCTCCACAAGAGAGATTCCAACTGCACCATGTTTTAATTCCTGCACACATTTTATAAATCAACACATCACATTCATCTGCTTTTAATCTAGTGTGGCTCATTTGTACTCTTAAATAATTTTAAAGGGAGCTCACGAGTCTTGAAGCCATAGTGCTTGTGAATTGCATTCACCACATCGGGGTCACATTCCAGCATAATATATTTCAAATTTATAGCATTCATCGGTAAACCACTTGTTTGTGAGAAATGTTTAATACCTCCTAGCAGCATGCACATTGAGTTATAATCTCCCTTGGAGAAGATCAATATATCATCTAGCTATTTATCTTCAAGCTCCGGCATCTTGGATGGAATTTGAAATCTGATAGAAGGCCAACTCTTCTAAGGATACTAGAACAATACTCCATGCACAACATGAATAACAGAGGACACAAGGTATCCCATGTCTTAGACCTCTCTCAACCTTGATTAGCTCAGTAGGGGCACGTATCAATATCAAGTAGAATTTTACACAAATTATAATCAGATCAGTGAACTTATTAGGGAAGTTAAGGGCTATGAGCATCTCTACTATGAAATCCCACTCCACCGTGTCATAAGCTTTCTTGAGATCAAGCTTAAGAAGGCATCCTGCCTGCTTTTGATGAGGAGTATACATCCTGACCAAATCTTGGCAGAAGAGTACATTATGCATAATGTTCGTCCCAGTCACAAATGCCCCTGATTTGCGCTGATGATATCTGGAAGTATTGCAATTAAGCTTGGTGATGCATTTGTTGATTGTTGAGCAGTAAGACATATGTCTACAGTCACCAGTGTTGCAAGGGATATAATTCTTGGGGAAGAGGGTCACAATGGTGATATTGAGTTCAATTAGAAGTTTTTCATTACAAAAAGAACTTCGATATAGCTTCAGAAATTTCATCCCTAACTATATCCCATGCATTCTTGAAAAAATGGTTGTTAAAACCATCTAAACTAGGAGCTTTACTGCTAGGAATGGAGAACATGGCATTCCTGATCATCTTTTATAAATTTGCAGTTAAGTAACTCCATGTGCTGATCTTGGACTTTATTTCCAAAATTTACAATATCCTATAGGATATTAGTTCTGGAAGCAGCTTTGGAGCCCAACAACCTCTATAGAAATCAATGAATGTATTAGAAACTTTACTTGGAGTGTCAACCCATGTGTAGTCACTCAATTGAACAGCATTGGTTGTATTCATAGTTCTTCTTGCTCTGTACTGTTGTGAGAAGCTTTTGAATTTTCATCACCTTCTTTGAGCCAATGGAGCTTGGCTCTCTGGTGCAGGAAGGAATTATATTCCTTCTTTGCTCTTCTGCTCATTTGCACAAATGAGCTGGTGTTTATTTGATCAAGACTGAAACATTTAATCATTTGAGCAACTGAGCAGAATGAAATTGTTTTAGAGGAAATTTTATGCTTATTTCCTCAGAGGAGCATTTTGAACGAACAGATTTGCCTAGGAAGAAAAATTCTGCTCATTTCTTCAAATGAGCATTTTGAACGAACAGATTTGCCCAGGAAGAAAAATTCTGCTCATTTCTTCAAATGAGCATTTTGAACGAACAGAATTAGTTTGCCTAGGCAAAATTTTTTTGCTCGTTTCTTCAAATGAGCAATTTTCACTTTCTTCAAAACTATAAGTTTTTTCTTATTTTCACAGATGTGCATTTTATTTTCCCTTATGATAAATTTGTTCGCTCATTTTCCCTCATGACAAATTAATTCTAATGAGCAGGTGTTTAACAAATCATCAGTGAAATTATTGATCGTTCAAAGAAAAGAACATTTTTTTTTCTTAAAAGGAAGAAATTGATTTTGGTCATCTAAGAAATGAGCAACTGTTATGGTACTGACATTTTTCATTCAAAAAATAATTGCTCATTTTGATTATTCTCAGGACAATATTATGCTCATTTTTCTCCATTAATTTTGTTATTCACCAATTCATGAAATAAATAGAAATACCAATGAATTACCTTGATTTTGTTTTTCGAATGGTTCGACAAATGATATTATTTCTGCCATTATTGAGTTCAAAGTTTCAAAATTTCAGCTTATAAAAATTTGCAATGAATTTCTTAATTTGTTGTATGAATTTGTTGAAATCACATTGATTTGCTTGAAAATCAGCTTTCTCTTGTCGTAATTTTGTATTGCAGGAAAATCAGGGTTTTCTGGGTTTTGGGATGAACAGAGAGTTGAACGCTTATGTTATGTCTTCTTGTACCACGAATTGACCAACAAACCCCTAGAGTATGTGTTATTTATCAAAATATCACCGATATACCATGATCATGATACACCTGAGTGTAGAATACACGATCTCCAATTATAACGACTAGACAAGTAGCAAATTGCCTAAATTTGGTTACAACTCACAAATAGAGATAGGAAGTGGGGGCAGAACATTTAGGAGGTAGACAATGATTCAAAGTAATTGGCAATGATAAATGCTCCTCCTATCAAGTGAAGCATGGGGAGAAAGAACGATGATACACCAATTATTAATACCATCCTTATATGTTTTAAAAAAGAATAAAATAAAAAAGAGAGTAAAATTAATAGTGAAGCAAGGGGCAGGGGACCGACAAGATGTTGGGTGATGATTGAGTGTCCCCACGAGTGCGTGCTAGCTGTCCCACGTGTTCCCTCTCTTTCTTTCTTTTTCATACTCCCAATAATTACATTATTACACCCCTTCCATCTCACGACAAATTTAATCCCTACCAATCATCATCTTTTGTGGGACCCTAACCTTTCTCTCTCCTCCTGGGGCCGTACGAGGCTCACTTCCCATGTGATATGCACGTGAACTTGGCCCCTCCACCTTTCTCTCTTTCTCCTCTATAAAACCCAATCCCTTTCTTTTCGATGTTGAAGTTTCGTAACCCTACGCCTTTTGTCAACTTGCGCTTCATTATAAATTCACATATGACGCTATTGCCCTTTTAATTTTTTTTGGTAATGAAGGCTTTTCAATTACTATTTCCCTCCTAATGTATTTGCTACAAGCCTACATTCACTTCTTCACACTTTTCAAGATATAACTAGTGTGTAGCCTCGATAATGTTAGAGATTTTCTTTTTTAAATTGAGTTAGAATAATATTTTTCATAATATTTTTAATATTAAAATTTTGATGGTATAATTTACTAATCAAATAAACAAATTAAAAGGAACATGAAAATTTGTAATGAATGAGGTCTCTTTATTTTTTCTTAAAGCTTAATCAAGATAAAAGGAATTTTTAATTACAAGATGACAACAAAAAGGGTGGGATTTGGTGGTAGAGCTTATGACATTACAACTAATAGGTCACGTGTTCAAAACTCATTAGTTGCATTTTGTACAAATTATCACGTACAATGATGATGCTGACATGGAGTGACACATGGCAGACTGCAACCCTTGCTTACACGTTTTAATATATATAGATTTTATAAACTAATATCTTAAATTTGATATAGAAAAAAATTACAAAAATTATATATTTGAGATATACACATTGTGACGAATCAAACAAGATCTCATATGAATATATTTATTGTTACGTATATAAACTTACAGACAGTTAAAGTGGCAAAGTTAATAATGGTTAAAGTCAATTTGTAGCAAATAATTTGAGACGGAGAGAATGCGGATAAGTTCATATAAAAGTTTATATTTAACAAAGCTAATAAATTTAGATAAATTTTAATGAGATCTAATAAGTTCAGATAAATTTTTTAATAAATATGTTTAATTAATGTATACTTAATAAGTTCTAATAAACAGTTTCTCTTTAGTCATGTGATTTGTAAAAGTCACGTAATACAAATCGTAAATGGTCAAACTAAAATGTTTAGAACTATATACTTTTCTAATTTCTATTTTAGTTGAAACATTTTGATCTCCATGCTTTTTAATGCTTATTTTGACTACTGATATCTTTGATTATTTATTAATAATTATAAAGTCAATATCTAAAAAATTATATTGAGTTAAGCCTCGACAGACCTAAATATATCACTATACATTGGTGCAAAAACAAGTGTTTAATTTGAAGTGAAGTTATATGGCTAAATATAGTAACTAGTTGTGATTGTAGTTGGAGAATTTTCATAACTATTTGTGCAAAAATTACACCTTTATATTCCCTTTACAGATACCAAGCAAGGTTTGGTTTAGTGAAAAATGAGGCAGTCTTCCAATCTTGAGGTTGGTTGTTTCTTATCATCCCCCACTCTCTCAAAGTGTCTGACCCATTACGACCTGAGCGGGGTCCGGACACCTTCTTCCTTACAGATTAATGTTAGCTAAATGGGAGCAATGTCCTATTTTTTTAAACTTTTCATTTCTTTTCAGAAAAAATAAGTTTAGATAAACAAACAAAAGTAAAGTTTGACTATCTCACAATATAGTACGGATGAAGTATTAAAATTAGACTATATCTTTTAATAATCTATATATATTAAAAAGTGTAAGCAAGCAATGCAGGCCACCACGTGTCACTATCCCCTTCTTCAATTACATATTATCCATGTAATTGTCATAAGAAAAAATTATAAATGTTCACAATATCGAGTTTCGAACCCATGACCTTCGCATGTAAACAAAGAGTTTTAACCAGTGTGCTACCACACTATTCATGCTTCTCTTATTACAAATAAGAATATTATTATGGGGTTTAAGAAAAAATAAATTATAAATGTTGTCTATATGGAGTTTCGAACCCATGACCTCCGCATATTAAACAAAGAGATTTACCATTGCGCTACCACACTCTTAATGCTCTCTTATCAAAAATAAAAATAGTATTATAAGGTTTAAATGACAATCAAGAAAGAAAAATTTATAAATGTTATCATTATGGAGTTTCGAACCGATGACCCATGCACGTGAAATAAAGAGTTTTAATCACTACCTACCTAACTCTTAATGCTTTTTCTTATGGAGTTTGACAATCAAGAATTAAACAACAATGAAGCATATTATAGATGAGAAGTAAACCATATAATTAATTTTACCTTCAAAAAAGAATGCATAATATACATGAGATGAATTATTTCATTTTCTTAGTTTTCATTTTCTTTTACTTAATCTAACTTTGGGAAAAAGTAAAGAGATTTGTTTCATTACAATTTTTCATGATCCTTTTAAATTGGTTAATTGTTTATAAAATTATGCCCTTAAATTTTATTTTAAAAATAAATATTAACATCAATGATGATATTATTTTAATTCAATTAATATAAAAAATAGACCCAGGACATCGTCGGGCCACAAACTAGTTTTGCTAAAATCTAGATTTAACCTAAAAAGTCAAAAACAAATTTATATTTAAAGTAATATATTTCTCATCTTCTTCTTATCTTATTTGTGTTATGTCTCGTTCAATCAATCATAATGGATGATAGAGTAATAATTGTACACCCAACCTCCCCCTATGGCCTACCTCTATTTAAGATAGGATTTGTGGGGTCCTTTTCCATATTTTGTTTTTAAATTTTTTATGAGAGATGGGTATATAATTAAATTCATTGAAACTAATTAAGTGATTGGACTACTCAAATATTGGAAGATGGGGTTTGTCATGTCTTGATCAAAGAATACTTTCTCTGTCCTCTTCACCAATCACCAATGAGATTACAACTTACACAACATAACTACACAAGTAGGAGAAATAAAAGGTGTTGGTATTTTAATTGTAGGGTTTGTTCATAGATTTTTTTGCATCCTACCAACCTCATAAGAAAGATTTGGCAGGCATAAAACTGCGGAATATCTGAGTTTCTGCCTAGGTCGAAGGTTTTTCAGCCCTAAACTTAATACTAGCATCTTCATCGGATTCTCTCAATTTAATTACTCCAATTACTACAATGCATGCATGGTCATTCTCATGCTTGTCTATACCAGAGTTTAAAGTAGGTTTCTTTAAAAGTGGATAGTCATTCGTACTTCACAGTTGTAATC
Source organism: Patellifolia procumbens (assembly GCA_947645195.1). Classification (NCBI taxonomy): domain Eukaryota; kingdom Viridiplantae; phylum Streptophyta; class Magnoliopsida; order Caryophyllales; family Amaranthaceae; genus Patellifolia; species Patellifolia procumbens. Next base: position 7,133,648 of record CANSGD010000972.1, read on the forward strand.
TTCAAGTGCCTTCATGTTTATGGCTCTGTAATTTTAGGGGTTTTTATTTCAACTTATCTTAACCTGCCTAATTTATCAAAATTTATTAAATTTATCTAAACTTATCTGAATTTATCTAAACTTATTCAAAATTTATTTGTAAGAAGTTCAAACTTTAAGAGCATCTACAATGATTGTATATAAGGACTAGCTTGCAAAAATAAAAATATTTCAAGCTAGTAGCTGACCATTGAACATTGTAGCTTATTTGAGCTAGGTAGCCAAAACAAGCTACTAGCTCAATTGAGATCAAAGAGGAAAGAGCAATAAATGCTTAAGATTTAAAGAATAAAAATTGATGTTGGTAGGAAACATTTAGCTACATACATTGTTGCTTACCAATGGAGGAAATGGTGGCTTAAAGTAATATAGCTAGAAATTGTGAGGTGTCCTTACTAGCAACAAAGAGAGTAGCTAAACCATTGTAGATGCTCTAATGCTACCTCCGTTCTATAGTAGCTATTGCAACCTTTGACTTTTTACACTATTAATACACTCCCCTTTGATCTTTTTTTATTTATTTATTTGTACATAAGGATAAATATAGTTATGTGAGATCTTGTTAGATTTGTCTCGATATATGTTTAATTAAGGAAAAATTGCTTAGAATAATGCAACCTTTTGGCGATTCGCAAATAATAATGCAACCTAAAGATTATTCTGGAATAATGCAACCTTTATACCCCATTTTTTTTAAACAGGAAAAAACCGGTTATGACTTGAACAATGGGTAAAATGGGGCACTTGTCGCGTAATAATTAGCTCTCATAAACAATTTTAAAAAAAAAAAAAAAAAAAAAACTAATTATTTCTCCCCCAGCCCTGGGGATGTCAGTGGGGCGGGTTTTATGGAGACCCGCCCCGCACCCGCCCCAGTTAGGTGGGGATGGGAGAAGGTTTTGCGGGGGATGGGGCGGGGATGGGGATGAAAACCATCCCCTCCATGGGTAATGGGGCGGGGGTGGATGTTAGTCCATACTCGCCCCATCCCCGCCCGCCACGTCCCATCCCCACCCGCCCCGCCCCGCCCCATCCCCGCCCGCCCCGTTTGAGCCCTGCCATAGGTATTCTCCAAATGCCTAAAATCCTAAATGTTATTAGTTGTTTATTGTTTTCATTCGATATTTTTATTTTCGAAAGGCTAAAATCCAAAATTAATGTTTAAACTTTTGTTTTCCCTCTCCCTTAACCCTAATAGATTGAGGCGGGGATAGGGTGGGTGCGAGGATTCGCGCGGGGATGGGGCGGGTGCGGGGATTCACGCAGGGATGGGGCGGGGATGGATTTTAACTTGTCCCCGTTGGGGCGGGGATGGGGACAAGATTTTCCCCCGCCATGGGTGATGGGGCGGGGATGGGAATGAGTTTTTTAGGCGGGGATGGGGATAGGAATGCCAACATCCGCCCCGCCCCATTGACATCCCTACCCAGCCCCAAGCCCACGTAAACCCCTCTCTCTCCTCCCACCCACATCCCACCTCACCCCACCCCACAACAACCACCACACCCTCACCTCTCCCACCACCACCAGGACAAACGCGAATTTCTTACAACAAGGCACAAAGAACACATCTGCCATTTCTGGATCCAATACTCTAACAGCTTCCATCATCACTTCTTCCCCATCACCATTCTCTCTCTTCTTCTCTTCTTTAACAAGCAAAGAAGCCATCATCCAATACTCAACACTATGCTTCTTCCTCAACCCCGAAATCGAGGGCCAAGGCGGTAGCGTATCGATTGTCATCGGGCTTTCAACCGGGCTCCCTCGCCGGAGTATACCCACATTGAATCTCCGAGGAAGATCATCATGTAAACTCTCAATGGACATAAACTCCGGCAATGTGGACCCTATTTGTATTTTCTGGTAAAGATTGAAGAAATGGGTTGAGGTAATTCCCTCTTAGATCAAGGGTTCCAATGAAGAAAGGTATATGAATGTTGAAAGTATGAACACTACTAGTGTTAAACCTGCTTTTTTGTACATTAGTATTTCACCATTGCTCATGATTTTTTGGGCTTAATTGTGTTAATTTGTGAAGTGGGAGCATATTTTGATGAGGAAATGGTGGGTTTTTGAAGATTTGGATGAATTTGTAAGAAATTAAAGGTGGGTGAGAGTGATTTTTTATGGTTTTGTCATAATCCAGAAAGAATATGAGCAGTTTACGATTGCTCATGATTTTGGGTTTAATTGTGTTGATTTGTGAAATGGGTAATCATAATTTGATGAGAAAAATGGTGGGTTTTGGATATTTGGGTGAATCTGTTAGAAATTAAAAATGGGTGAATTCTGTGGGGTGGTGGCAGTGGCGGGTTTCGTGGCTGGGCCTAGGGCTGGGGGTAGGGGTGGGGCTGGGGTGGGGTGGGGATGGGGGATTTTGTTTATTTTTTTTTTATATTAATATATTAGTTAGAAATTAAAGTTTTAAATAAAAATTACCAATGGTACAGGTAACCGGTCATTTGTCCTGTTTAAAAAAAATGGGGTATAAAGGTTGCATTATTCCAGAATAATCTTTAGGTTGCATTATTATTTGCGAATCGCCAAAAGGTTGCGTTATTCTAGACAATTTTTCCTTTAATTAATGTCAACTTTTTATAATTGTTATTTAAATAATTAGAGTTATTAACATTTAAAATAGTGTATTGAGAGACGTGAAACTCCTTATCTTGCAATTTATATGGAACGGAGTAGAGGTGACCATTGGATGGGTTGGACCTGACCCAGCCCTGAATCGATCTGGCGAAAAATCGGTCCGGCCCTAAACCGGAAAAAATCAACCCTGAACCAGCTCGGCCCGGTCAAGGAACTGGTTCAGTTCAGGTCCATGTTTTCAAATTTCAGAACCGGTCCTAAGCCGATCCTAGCCCTGAACCGACCCTGACCCTGACCCGGCCCGTAAACCAGCCCGCTCTTGAACCGGTCCTTGAACCGGCCCATTCTCAAATTTTTCCTTGAACCGCCTCTAAACCGTCACTAAAACCCTATACCATAAATTTAAATCTTAAACCGTAACCTTATATCATGTACCCTAAACCCTATACCCTAATTAAAATAATAAAATTTATGATTATTCTTATCAATGACTAATAGGCTGGTGAAGTATAAATTAGGATTAAAATTTTGATGAATTATAATATGATTATGATTTATGATCTATGAAATTGAACTATGGTTATGATAAATAAACTTTAAATTATAATTATGATTAATAAACTATAAACTATATTTATGATTATGATTAATAAAGTATAATATACGATTATGGTTATGATTAATGAGTATTTGTTATTGGGAGTTGCGATTGGTGAAATTTCTATATGAAATTAGTATTTAATTTACTCTGAGTTATTATTTATAAGAATTATCCTTAATAAAAAAATGATTTTTACTTAAGGTGCATTTCCAATATGAAAAAAAAATGAAATAACCCCTGAACTGGCACTGAACCAGCCATAAACCGACACTAAATCTAGCCCTGAATCGAACTGGACCCTGGCACTGAACCGGCCCTGAACCGTTCCTAAACCACCCCCGAATCGGTTCAGGTTCAGAAAAATATAGCCCTGACCCAGCCCTGAACCGGCCCGAGGTGGTTTTAGGGTTGGGTCAGGACCAAGTTTTTGTGAACCGGCCCGTATATAACCCAACACTGAACCGGCACAACCCGGCCCGTGGCCATCTCTAGAACGGAGGTAGTAGATGTTAGTAAAACTTATTAGTAATTGTTTGAACTCATTTATTTTGATAACGACAAACATAATTGAAAAGAAACCTTAGAATTTGAAAAACACGTACATACTTCCCCGTTCTATTTTAATTGCAACATTCACAACTTTCATGGCTTTCAAGCAATGCACAACTATAATTATTTCTATCTTTATTGTGTTTGAATTTTTTTACAAAAAGTGAATATTAATGAAGTATATCCCGGCACTATTTTTTTGTCGTCATGTATATTTCGATATAGTACAAAAGAAACCGAAGGAGAATATCTAGCACTTTAACTTGTTATCTTGGCTCGAGTAAATAAGAAAATGATTATGATTGTTACTTTTCATTGAACGAAACAACTTTTGTAGGGGAGCAACTTGTTATGTTTAATTATGTGATTGAGAATTAAGGAATCAATCAGTCAAAATAACAAGTCAAAGTGACCGGATTGTCATGTGGGCTAAATTAAGGTAAAGAAAGAGTAAAAATGTAGGAGAAATATGTGAGACTAATGAGTGTAAAAGTAAGGTTAAGATTCAGAATTTCTATAACAAAAATGGAAAGATTCTAAATAAGACAAACCAAAACAAACTAGAGAGTACCTATTTATGTCCTTTCTAGTTAAATTTAATTATAAGGTTTTATCATATCGTATTTGAAGTATTAAAAAAATAAGTTGTAGTTGATTGATGCATGGTTATAATCTCAACTTTCATTTCAAAGGTAAGGCTCTCGTGAAATGGGTTGAATAACACTCTTCTGGCATGATTGTTGGCTGGATTGCAAACCTCTCAAATCAATTTGCCCGAGACTATTTCGTCTAAACCGTGCTAAAAACTCCTCAGTCTCATCTCTCTGTTTTTGGTATGGTATAAAGTGGAACTGGACCTTCGACTGGCTCCGACCTATTCGGCCGCAAGACTTAGCAGAATTGCGACAACTCCAACTACTCCTTGACCCTGTTCATCTAGCACCAACAGATGAGGACGAGCTCATTTGGACTCTCAGAAAAACGGGGAGTTCTCGGTCAAATCCTTCTACTATGAACTAGAGAAATCAGATTTCAAGGGACCTCAAAAATCGATCCCTGGGCTTTGGAAGAACTTGGTTCCGTACCGCATTGAAATCATGGTATGGTTGGCTCTTCTTGGGAAAATGAACACAAAAGACAAACTCATTCGTCTTGGTATCATAGATGCATTGATCGAGACCTGTCTCCTTTGCAACTCCGAGCCCGAATCTTGTGAGCACATTTTCCTCCACTGCTCTGTGGCCTCGAGTATTTGGTCTTGGTGGCTCAACTTGTGGTGCCTTCAATGGTGTTTTTCCTCATCCTTAGTAGAGGCATTCCAGCAATGGCATTATCCTAGAAGCAATTAATTTTTCAAGAAAATTTGGGCTGCGATTTTCCATATAATCATCTGGACCCTGTGGCGCGAAAGGAATAATCGGTGTTTTGAAAATACCTCTTCCTCCCTATCTCATCTTCAAGATCTTATACTCCTAAGATTGGGTTGGTGGATCAAGGGATGAGGTGTGCATTTCCCTTATACCCCAAACGCTATCATGAAAAACCCGCAATGTCTTCACTAGAATCCAACACCCGCCCTCACTCAACAAATCTCAACGAAACTGGATGATTGTGTCTCGCTGCCTCCCCCTATTTCAGCACTAAAATGGAATGTCGATGCCCCTCTAAAGGTATTGGATTCCAAGACAACAATTGAAGGGGTTCTCAGAGATCACCAAGGGAAATTCTTATGCCTATTTTCAAGCCAAGTGCCGTTTATGGAGATAAATCATGGCAAGGTCTTCGCGATCAAAAGAGCTCTCAAAATCTCATCCACCCTAGAGTATTGTCAACGTAAGAAATCATTATAGAATCGGACTCGGCGAATGCAGTAAAGTGGTGCAATGGAGAAATAGTTGGGCCCTGCAATCTAAATTTCACCCTCAATTACATCAAAGGCATAATGAAGAGTAACAACAACATTGAAATCTCCTATAGGGGGCGTGAATCAAACATGGTGGCTGACACTCCTGAAAAAAAAGGGCTCACTAGAAGAGATGAATTCATTACTTTTTTGTAACTCTTGTAGTCCCATGCTGACTTGCAATTTTCACTATAGGATGTAAGGCCTTATAAGGGACTTTTTGCTCCAGTTCTCGGCAATCTGCCTTGAATATTAATAAAAGTTACTAATTATCAAAAAAAGGCCACTTAGTTATATATCTTCTAGGGATTCATTGTTTATGTTTTTCAATTTGAGGCGTTCACGTAGATATAATATTATTGCATTGGAATTCATAAAAATTGCATTAGAAAAGCTTGAGGAGAGTTCCATGTGTGACGTGGCATATAGGATTTCTTAGAAATGCCTTTTAATATATTACTACTAACATCATATGTACGCGATGCGTGCAAAAGAATGAAAAAAAAGTAAATTAATTGTAAAATTAAATTATACAAATCCTACAATGTAGGGTAATTTATAACCTTAAAAAATTAGTTACCCCATGTGCACATAATTATACTATTTTTTTTTCTTATCTTTAGTGTCCACTCCGTCCTCCCTTATATGATAGAGATAGATATTTATGATGAAATCTTACAAGAATCGTTCCTTTGTTCTTTCATAATGACTAAATAAAATTTCATGTTTTCCAACGCACAACTTCTAAAGTTAATATCTTCATTGTGTTCAAGTAAATTAATATAAATTGATATTAATCAACTATAAAACGAATCTAACAAGATCTTACGTGACTATCTTTGTCTTTATGTATAAAAGACAAACAATGATTGGGAGAAAATATGCTTTCTCGGAAAACCAGTTTTTCCGTTTTCCTTTGTTTTTTTTATGATGGGTGAAAATTAATTTTCCTAATGATTGAAAATAGTTTTCTATGAGAAGGAAACCTTTTCCTAGATGGATGGAGGGGAACACATTTTTTCACCATTCCTTAGCTCACTTAATTAACTTTTCTATCTATCCTCCTATTAAATTTTCATTCGAACCTTACATGAAAAGAAAACAAAGAAAAACTAATGTATAATTGCTTTTTCCCTTGAAAATTGATATGATTATGAATTTTATTCCATGGAAAATGATTTTCCATCCAACTTAACGGAATCTATAAATAAAGGTCAAAGGTAAAAGTATGAATAGTGAAGTTATAAAAGTTTACTTTGACCCTATAAAAGAGCAAAGAGACGAAAACATAGGGACGAGTAATAAGGTTGGCAATGGGTTGGAGGTGGATCGGAGTTGGGTCAACCCGCCTCTCAACACATAACTCTTGTTATAAAATTTAAAATAATGCAAATATTTCTATGTCAAGCATATAATTCTTAAAAGTTGTGACTCTGCACGCTCTAAGAAAACATGGGGGAGCCATTTAGGCATAAGTTGTGTTGTACGATCAAGATTGGGTCTCGACTTTCTCTAGGTATTAGGGTAATGTAGGAGATAGTTGTAGGTAATAATTCTATGCACGTTCCAAACCTGCACGAAGGAAACTAACTTGGGAGGGTTTAGATTGATTCCCCCTCCGAAGCATAAGTCAGTATCTAAAAAGATAGAATAAAGAGAGAAGTTCTAATATGACAATAACAATTGATGGGAAAATGCGCTTATATATTCTAATGTGATATAAGGGTATTTATACCCGTCTAAGGGTCAATAGGGCTGCTAGTTTTTCCCTAGAATAGGGTCTTTAATTTGTTAGTCAAAATATGTCTGACATATGGCATAGTGGGATTGTTAAGGGGACATTCACAGATTTTGGTCTTGCATCACCTTAGACCCTATTCCAGTCATTTACAAGCTAATCAGAAGCGGACATATGCCATCAATTATAGAGAGACACGTGTCGGCCACACATATAGACATGCGTTGCACCTTTATAGGTGACACGTGTCAATAAAGGGGCGTGCCAATGGTCTTAAATGAGAGGCTGTTTTTTACCTACAACAAGTTGTATGAATATTACAAGTTTGAAAGTCTCAATGAGTATATTATTTCACTAGAAATTAATGTATCTTTAATAAAATTTTTTGGATGGATGAATCGGGTGATGGTTTTGAGCACCTTCGACACGACCCATCGCTAACCGATAATAACCCATGTTCAAGCTGGTTTTCTTCCTATCGAGCTAAAATGACAATGCCAACCCCAATGATGAATGTTATATGTTAGTCCACTATTTTTTTGTATATAAAAGACACAAAAACGAAGTGAGAATCGATACCATAACTTATTTGAATTGGAAGGAATTTTCCAACCAAGTGAGATATCCCTTCCTCTCACTTGTCAGCACACTAGTATTGTGAAAACTAATGATTTGCTAACAAATGTTGAATGCTTGTACATGTTTCTTACTTGGAAAGGTAGGGAGATCATCATCACACACTTAAAAAGTTTAAACCATTTTTGTTCAATGCCTATTGTGCAAGTGTATACATCTAAACTAGTCTTAGTCCCTATTGATGTCTGGGATTTTTAGCTAAAGATAACTAACGTAATTTAGCGTGAAAATATCATAAAAAAATAAATCATTTCATTTAGAAAACTTGGTTTTCATTTACATATCATCATTATTTTTGATAGAATCATCAATAATAGTATAGTGGAGCGGTGATTAATGCTCTTCGTTTCATACTTAAGGTTGGAGGTACGAATCTTCACATCATGAGAATGATGTTGGAATGCTATTAAAATAGGGATGATGACACATGACGGATAGCAACTGTTGTCTACACTTTTTAATATATATACTAGTATTAGGCTCCGACAATGCCCCGATATTTTTGCACTTTACAATTTGTTAGTGGTTAAAGATAACAATTATGTGAAATAAATCATTAAAAAAAAATATTTATAAATATGGATATCAAAAGTTGCAACATATTTATTGATTTTTATCCATATATCATCATTGATTTTGATAAAAATAACAATAATATTGTGGTGGAGGAATGGTTGGAGCTCTCTCTTTCCGTACTTGAGTTTGCGGGTTCGGACCTTGTCATTGAGAACTTTTCTTAATATATGAGAATGACGTAGATAGATTGCTATAGGGATGGTGACATGTGACGGATTGTAACACTTGCCTACGCTTTTTAATATATATATATATAGATAGATAAACCAAAAGATTTAATTATTCTTTGCATAAATATAATAACCATTTAATCTTTTAATTTTTTATCATTAATTTAAGTGATGTGAGTCACCACGAATCCAAAAATATCGTCTCAATAACTAACAATTTACTTCCTCTTATCTTTTCAAAATTCCTCCTTACAATTTACTCCATCCGTTTTTTTAATATGTATATTTTGTCACTTTGGGATGTTTTTTTTTAATATGTATCTTTCTACTTTTTCCCATAAATGAAAGGTTGACCCACCTAATTATTACACTTCTCTCCTACTTTTTCTTTCCTTCTCTCTACCTTTTTTTTTTACTTTTTCCTTACTTTTACTAACATTCTCTTACTTTTGCTCTTTTTTCTTGGTCCGCGCCCAAAAGCAAACATATATATTAAAAAACGGAGGTAGTACACAATTTAGAAAGAGTGGCGATGAATATGATATTACTAATGTAAATCAAAGTATAGGGTATATAATTCCCAATCTTTTTTTTTACTGCTTTCACTTTTGTATACTCCCTCGGTTTTTTTTAATATGTACATTTTTCCATTTTGGGGTATTTTTTTAATTGGTACACTTCTACCTTTTTCCATAAATGGAAGATTGGTCCAACTAATTATTACACTTCTCTTCCTACTTTTTTTTTTCCTTTTCTCTACCTTTTTTATATTTTCCTTACTTTTACTACCCATTCTCTTACTTTTGCACTTTTTTCTTGGTCCGTGCGCAAAAGTAAATGTACATATAAAAAACGGAGGAAGTAATTGGGGATTTAAACTAATGGAGAAATATAATCATATAAATTATGCTAAATTGTCTTTATAATCAAATATATTAGTTGTTAAAATATTGTATTGACAAATATAATATTCAAATATGCAATAAAAAGATAAGAGAGGATGTATTACTAGAATTCTACGTATTTCATCACGAGAACTTCTCATACTAGAGACACATAATCATATGTTCTTTTCCAGTGTGTTTAGCAGGAAACTAATCATTTTTAAATGTGTGGATAGATATAGATGTGTTTGATTCTAGTCCATTGTGCAGTTTTGAGAAAATCAGGTGTGGCAGGTTAGTTGTCTAGATTCCAGAAGAATGCTCTTAATGCTGTGTTCGCTGTTTTGATTTAGAAATGATGCATTTTGGAATGGAAAAATAGTTAGTATTTCTAGTTATGTAAATAAGATTTAGAGAAGTTGTATAGATAGGATTTATAGCATTAGTCCTTGTAAAGTTACAAGAAGTGAGAGAGATTTGCTTAGGGGGCTTACAAAAAGAATTCCTGTTTGTACTTAGCTTGAGTGTATTTTGGAACTAGCTATGTTGATTAGGGGGAGTCCAACCTAGTTGGTTTTCCTCTTCATAGCTAGTTAGGTTGTAATTGATTTTGATTTTAATACATCTTTATTACTTAGCAAAAAAAAATTCTCATACTCTTATCTATTGAATGTGCTTTATAAACAAAACAAGAAATTAGTCAGGATCCTCTCTAATATATTGGATGTTTCGCACCTCTATTATTTACACTAGAAAGAGGATAAATTTAGACTGGAATTTCCAACTCACCCTCAAACCTTAGTGTAAATTGGGTACGGAATTCCAATGCCTAGAAAGAATCCTAACGCAAGAGAAAGGTGGCCTAAAGAGCTCTTAGCTCTGCTGGTATCTTGCTCCATCTCCTAGAGCTATAAATAGACCAAAGTTTAAACTTGGAGTGTATGATCACCGTCTAGGGAGAAGGACGAAGGTGGTTGGATGGGGCTTAGTTTAGGCCTTGGGTTGGGCCCTAAGATGCGAAGCTTGACGATTTACTAATAAACAACCAAAAACTAAAATTAAACAGAAGTTGAAGAGAAAATGTCCTTGACCCAAAAAATAATGAACTTCGTGCTTAGATTTGAGGAACGATATAAATTATAGAATAGGATCCCCATATTTTTGTCCTTGTTTTTGGTTAAAATCCTCAAAAGTAGTACTTAGTTACTCTTTAATTAATTAATAATGTTAGTAAAAGTTGGCCCCATTATTTTGTTTAATCTTGAAAAGACAACATTGGTATTAGTATTAGATTAAACATAGATTAAGAATGAGAACAAGATCGTGCAACCACATTGTTCACCTCGGGTTTCCCTTCCCCAACAAACCAACTTGCTTCAAAACACATATAAACTCTTCCATTATTACAATTCCATGTGTATCCAACCTCTTTAACTATATTCTCTAATCTCCAGCACACACACAGCAAAGCACACGTGTATTCCCAGCATCCCCGCACGTGCACTCACAGTCAATGTTTTTACCCCCCTTTTAGAGATCTGGTCAATGGTCAAATCATGGGTTTTAAAGATTAACCCAATTATTAGCCCCTCAATGATTTCCCTATTCTCTAAGTTTTAGTTTATAGAATCCCGGGTAACACCGGTTACGTGGAACCACGTACGGATTCATCTGAGCCGTTAGATTTGGAGTATTTTAATAGTTGCCGTTGATCCCAATATGGACCCACACGTGCATTGAAGATGAAGTGAGTGCAAACATATCTGGACCTCCCATGTGACCGGCTTAGCTGGTCATCATGTGACTTCGTGGAACGGTTAAGGTGATCGTTAATCAAAAGATCTTGTTGGAATTGAGAATGATTGGCAAGTGGGAGAAAACTACTACTAATTGAATTTTGATTCAAATTATGATAGTTGATAAGATGGTTCGTTTATTATATACTCCAGTCTGACTATATCATGTTCGACAATTAGAGATAGATGTAGAAGTTCAAACATATTCTACTTTGTGTTACTTCAAATATGAAAAGTTTACATACGTTTCTCTTGTGAATAAGCTACAATATGTTTGATATAGTTGTCAAAATAAGTTTAGATAGTAAATGAGATTCTATTTCGCATCAAAAGTTTTATGTTTGGATAACATTCGATAAACTATTTTCAATTCATGGTCACACAAAGCTAAATTATTATATACAACTCCAAACACGCTACAATAGTTTGAATACAAGAGAATAACTTACAAAGTAACATGCTCGAGATGCACTTTATAACATGAAATTGTGTCGAATGCCTCACAAACTCTACGAGCCATTCATTTCAACTTATTAGCATTTATCTGAACTTATGAAAAGTCCATTTCTTATTAGAATTTATTCAACCATTATTGTGAGAGGACCAAACCTTAATAGTACTTATTAGAACTTATCTGGATTTCAGAACATATGTTTTCTGATAAAAATTAATATTAAGTTGAAAAGAATATGACCTATATATAAGCTAGGACTTCTCATCCACCCAACAATACACGGGTCTTCAATCCCCCTAGCATGACGATGGTGGTGGTCGTGCCAAGTGGTGTGACGATTTGAGCCAAGGAGGGAGAAACCCCAAAGGGAGAAAGGGGATAGCATAGAACATAGCTTGCACTTGATTTTTGGCATTGTGTATGCCTAATAAAAGATGAATACATGGGGTGCTATAGTCTTAGATAGGCATGTTCAATTCATCTTCATCATATTTTTGTTGATTTATTTAATGATGAAGATATAAATTTATGTAAACTGAGTTATAATTAGAAAAATTGGTGATTTTTCTATAGTTTGAAATAATTATAATTTGTTTGATCAATCATTTATAATTCATAAAATAATTAATTCCTTAAATCGTGTAATATTACAAAAATTTTCCATTCGCAAACTTATTACTCCCTCCGTTCCCTTTTGTTTGTCCTGTTTCCCGAAATGGAATTCCTAAATGTTTGTCTTGTTTAGAATCTTTTCCACTTTTAACATCAACTTTATCCACCTTCTATATAGATTAATGAACCATATTTATTATTTTTCTTCCATCATATTTAATAAAAGTCAAACCACTATCTAAATTACTCCACAAAATTCACTTCCCAACACACATTTATTACATTTTCCCATTATACGAAATAAAAAAGTCAATAACTCTCTTTTCAACTAAGAATCTTATTTAATTAACACATCCTCTTAATGAAAGATTCATTTTTCTTAATTCCCACCCCGATTCCAAACAAGACAAACAAAAGGGAACGGAGGGAGTATTTGATTTGAGTTAATGTTTTATGATGGCTATATCTATGATCACACTAGAAATGCGATCAATCATTTAGCATAGAGTAAAACAAATACTAGTTTTTATTGTTTATATTTTTAACCATGTATATATGAAAATTTATATCAAAATAAATATTAGCATGATACCGATAGGATTTCACACAACTCTTTTTCTTATTTTATTTTTTTAGAAGACAAGTTAGTAAAAGAGGCGGTCTAATTTAACATAAAATTAGGCCAATCAAAGCCCACATTCTATTAACAAACTAGCTCATTCTATCTTACTCTAGCCCAATACCATTCCTAGACATTTAGGACACTCTAGTTGTTCATTCTCTTCTCCTTTCCTTATTTCAATTTTAGTCTCGAAATATAACAAGCGATTCCTATAAAAACATACGCCTTACCGGATGAATTAAACTAGTCACTAAATGGATTAAACTAGTTACTAAATAAATTTAACACTGAGTATTGAATGAACTAAACAGGTCACGAAATGAATTAAATAGGTCACAAAATGGATTGAACTGGTCCCTATTTTCAGAGGACGATTTGTTGATTTTCTCTTCTTATTATTGGGACATTGCCTAATTTTATTTTAAAAGTAGGCGGTCTCTTACAATACCATCTGTTTTTAGAATACTTTTTTAATAATAATCTATATTTTTTTCTCACTTTACCCCCAAATATTTCCATCAACTAAATCTATCCATTTTCTACATCATTATTTATACCCAAATGTCTCTATATTAATTTTAGTGGCTCACCCATTTTTATTATTATTGTTTCTTCCTCTTAAATTTTCTCAACATTTTCAATGGAAAAGGAAAAGAAGTTTCAGGAATTAATATATTAAATGGCAACAGGGTCGTCTTAATGAAGGGGGTGGCTATATGTTAGTTTAATTAGTTAAGGCATATGAAAAAATATGATTTTATTTTTTACTTTTTTTATTTTGTAAGAAATTAAGGCGTATTATCCAAATCATCCTTCCACATAGATTCAAAATACAATGAGATCATGCTCAAGCATCATACTAACTAGCCAATCCCATTTTCAAGACAACTTGGTGAATAGATTTCAAGGAACTAACACGACGAGCCAAGATTCGTATAAGTTAAAAGTATAGAACTCCCTAACCCAACCAAAATGGCAATCTCAATGCTGTACAATCAAAGTCACCAACACTAATTTAAACAAAGTTAATTTATCCTAATCTAATCAGAAAAACTAAAAACTAAAACCATGAAGCTAGTCATCTAAAAAAATATAGTAGCAACAAAAAAGCTAACAATTTCGATACAAATTTTAACAATTAATAGCCACACCCATAAGAGAGAAAATGTCCACTTTGCTATCACAATTGAGCTGAGGTTCCACCTTAAAGCCATATGCTATAAGGGATACGCCTCTCTCCAAGTTACCAACGTAGTACTCTTACATGTAATGTTTTATGGGGCCAACTTTTTTACAATGCAGCAAAGTGCCTCCCACCACCATTAGCAGTGCCAGTTAACGATCATTGGCATGAGATGCCTAGACGCGAAGGAAGGCCTCAAATGCGGCAAATCAAGTTGAATTCGAGCGCAATTGGCAATGGTTGACTAAAAAATGACAACCAAACAACAAGATATGTCTTTGCTAAAAAAATTGACATTTCAACAACACTAGCTATGCCACGGGGAAACAAGTTTAGATGTAAATGGCTTTCACTTATAAAGAAGATCGAAATAGTATAAATCCATGAAATTTGAAGAACCGAACTAAGAAGGGAGGAGACGAAGAAATTTATTTGAGATAGGGTGGTAGCTAGGGTTTCATTTTTAGAGCTTTTTAAGACAATTTCTTGAGAGACTAGGAGGACCTTTTTTAGAGCGAGAAGCTCCACCTTCTCTTGAGAAAGCCCTTTATTAAACTTATAAGTTATAGCGTAAGTTTTATCGTCAAATAATGTTGAAGTACATGCATGTTTTGTAATCAAATTTTTTGATGAGAAATAAACAAATGTGGGAATACAGGATAGAAACTTGTTTGAATTATTGAATATATTCTGGACCTCTTAACTATGTGAACGTTATATTCTTACTACAAAATATCTTAAACATCTATTAAACGAATTTTAGAAAATCCATCATAAATTCATAATTCATGGGTGATTGAATTGTTTTGCACCTTCCTATGAATTTGCCAAACATTTTCCTAACGTCAAGTGGGTATGGCATTGCACGTGTAATGGTACGGACAATTGAAGCTAATCATTTTTTATGAGATGAAAATTACATACATGGACAATAATACCCCCTAGCATCTCATATGAGAGTTAAAGATGAAGGGTAATTTGGTAAAATTATTGTAATAATTTTGGAAAGACATAAGTGATAGGGAAGCATGTTTGGTTGGTGGGACTTCCCATAATTAGGAATGACAGATTATACAATTGCACATGATCGAAGTAATCATTAGATTAAGTTTAATCACAATTGTGAGATTGACATAAGCCTAATCATGATGTGGGTGGTTTAATGATGAAACTTCTGGATCGTCCTAATTATTAATTAGAAAATTATACACCAATAATTATAATATTGGGTTAACAAACTCATAGCAGTGCAATGATGGATTAGTCATAGTTGCAATGCATGGAGGACCCACATCAATCATAGTATTCCTCAATCATATCCTTTAATTTGTTTATTTTAAATTTTGATCATGTGGTTAAGAATATTATTAGGGCACCAAATAATAATAATAATAATAATTGTGAGTTGGACCATAATGAATCTAGGACATAGTTAAATTTGACTCTTGTTATGAGATTTTTCTCATGCATAATCATTTTGACACCTCTAACATCTTTATTCGTATATCCTTATTCTATATATAAATGAGATAAGTATTGAAAGATTGTGTTCTTGACTTAAAGGAGTATGATTATATATATAGTAATATTTAGGGATACACTTTTCATGTAATATCCTTTATTTCATTCTAATTCCTACTCTTTTAATTTGTTTGTCAATATAATGATATTTTAAATTAATACTACTCAATATTATATAGGTAGGTGGTTTGTCTTTTAACACAATTTTTTTTGGTAATCCAACATAATAAAGTCTCAAACTTCCCACTGAAGAAAACTGCTTAAATAAATACTCCCCTCTGTCCCACAAAGTTCTTCCCACTTCTTGAATATATGTGAAGTATAAAATAATGAAATAAGAAGAACTTTGTGGGACAGAGGGAGTATTATTTTGTTTTGTAGTCCACCAAAATACAAATTTAGAATCAAAATGTAATTTTGTTTGGCCATTATTTATTAGGTAAAAGATTAGCTCAAGGTCACTCATATTAGATTACTTTTTGCAGGATATACTAATTCAAAGACTAAGTAACGGCCGAATTAATATAATGTTGAAATAAAGACTTAGACTCTAAGATTGGTTGTGATAAAAAATGATACTCCACTGAGCTACCTACCATCTATACGAATAATTATTGATTTATAAAAGTATAATATAATATGAAAGTCGAATGCCCTACATGTGTGTAAAGGGAGTTAAATGCACTAGTCTATAGGAACATCTTCCTGGTTCAACATTTTCCTCCCGTTTCATGTTTTTCTTATTCTTTTCAACATTACATCTTATCGCATTAAAAATTCTTTACAAAGGAACACGATATTTGATGCTAACACTAGCTATACCAAATGCCCTCTACTTTATTTACTTAATTACTTGTTCCACTTTCACTATTTTATGCTAGCTGTCTTGTTGATGCCTAGTTTTCATCTTAATATCTCCAATTATAAACAAACAATATAAACATTAGATATTTTGAAAAATATACGTTACAACCAATCTTATAACAGTTCACATTAAAAACATTTGTACTTACATATTAGTATAAACATATAATCAAAGTGAACTAGTTACATATTTTTAAAAAAATCAAAGCCGAAAAGGGAAAATCAAAACGGAGGAGAGTAATTGACGAGGTCTTAAAAAGACTTATCCAAATAAGAGCAGGTTGTTTTTTTCACATCCCTGCTCTCAGTGGGCTTTTTGCCCATTGGATTGGTAATAAAAAGATGGTGGGCTACTATAAGAATAATAAGGCCCATAATTTTACTTTGACATTTGATGAAGCAGTAGACGGCCATCAATGGTTGTGGACCAAACTTTGGGCTTCCAGTTACTTCTTGAGTAAATGGCCCAAATCCTTCTATAATTCTCCTAATGAAATGGGGTTGGACTTGTAAAAAAATGACTCAAATCTATACCCAACCCTGAAATTAGTGTTCAACAAAATTTTGTGACTTGCAACAAGAAGTTCAAACAATTAGTGGGTGGTAGCTAATTGAGTTGGTAGAGTCTTTAACAAGTGAGGACGCGTGACACTCATAAGCTCAAACCGAATGATATATACATCACCGCTCTTTATGGCTCCAAACACCAAAAGAAAAGCGAAGGATGGGGCCTAGCTTACTACATACAATTTCTTAAGACCAAAATTTGTTCTACAAAATTATGGTATGCTATACATAATAGATAAAGTATAACTCCGTCTTAGCGTTTGGATTCCCTTACCATTCCCCCATACTCTCAAATGTCGGACCTGTAAAATATCAGATCAAGAAACTGTGCTAGTTGAAATCTTGTCAGGGTCCTCCACATTACCTTCCCAATAAAAAACTTAGCGTTAAGATTCATACGTTAGCGTTTCATCTTTTATCTTAGAGGGTACATATCTACGGTGCGGTTCTTGGGTGTGGGAATTTTTTTTATCTTCTGTCCCCTTACAAGAGCTTGGTATGTAAGGTTAGACTAAAGCGATAGGCTCAAGGACGGTAGTAATCGTTTTTGCTAACCGCATCGAAATTTTACATCTTCTAGCTTCCTAAATTTTTGATATATGCATATCGCAACTACTACGATGAGTATCACACATACACAAAAAAGATCATCCTATAATGCACATCATTGTTTAATGGTTCATGAATTGTATTTATTTCATACCTAATAAATGTTTTGCTTACTTTTGCTGTTTGGGAGGTTGTCCTGTTATAAGAAGCCTAACAATTGTATATGGTCACATAGGATGTAATCAGTTATTAGTAAGCCCGATTACTTTATCCGTGAAACACAATAATTTATCTCGATGTATATCGTAAAAAGATTCTCATTTTGAACTTTAATTATATATTGACGATAATGGCAACAACAAAGCACTTGTTCCACATTTCACTTTTGATCGCACAACTAGTCATATGAAATATATCACTCGTATCTACAAAGAAGTCCAATCCCGTAAATCCACACTAGAATTATGTTTTGTTTTGTTTTGTTCTTTTGGGGGTTGTCTTGTTATGTGAAGCCTAAAGTTGTATATAAGGGAGGATGTAAAGAGTAAGAATGATTACGCGTAAGATGTGGTAAAATTATCTCAATACATATTTTATAATGTTAACGTTTTAAATTTTAACAAGAATAATAAAGCCTTAATCATGTATTGTTTTTGATCAGGCAACTAGTCCAATTATGTTACTCACATAAGAAGAAACCATCCAATTTAAATGCATGAATTGTATTTGTTTCCATAACGGAAATATGGAATAATATTTTGCTTACTTTTGCTCGTTTCGGGTGATCATGCTATCATATGTGAAGCCTAATAATTGTATAGGGTTGCATATAACAACCTATGTAATTACTGTTCATTTCAGCTTAATTTCAGTTCAGTTCAGTTCAGTTCAGTTCAGTTCAGCTCTAATCAGTTCAGTTTAGTTCAGTTCAGCTGCAATCAGTTCAGTTTAGTTCTTTTAACCATTTTGTTAGATATTATTATGTTGGTCTAATTTATTTTACTAATTGCTCTTTTTTTATTATTATTATTATTATTATTATTATTATTATTATTATTATTATTATTATTGTTGTTGTTGTTGTTGTTGTTGTTGTTATATTATTATTTTTATTATTATTTATTTTTACATCATTATTATTAAGCATTATTATTATTATCTGTATATTATTTTATTTATTATAGTTTCATTCATTATTATTACTATTATCATTAGGAAGGAACATAATTTAGGTTAAAAGCATAAATAAACCCGTGGTTTCAGCCCGTAATCCAATCAAATCACGTCAAAACGGTTTATGATGTAATTTTACACGGTCCGACCCACTAATTTATTACTAAATATTAATATATAATTAAATCTAATTATTAAAATAGTAATATTAATTTAATTCTTAGATATTATTGTTATTATATAATCATCATCAGGTATTAATATATTAATAGAAAGACTATAAAATAATGGCTATAAATTATCATTATAATTATTAATCATTATTATTATTATAATTTATGATTATTAATATTATTTATTTATAATTATCATTTAAAAATATCCAAAATACAATTATTATTATTCATCAATAATTATTCATCAATAATTATTCATTATTATTACTTATCATTATAATTATTATTTAATATTCATATTATTATTGTTTAAATATTATTTATATATTTATTAAATTGAATTCAATTCAGTTCAGTTCAGTTCAACACCAATCAGTTCAGTTTAGTTCAGTTTAGCTCCAATCAGTTCAGTTCAGTTCAGCTGTTTTCAGTAAATCTAAACAGGCCCTAAGTAAGCCTAATTTCTCCAACTGTAAGATTTAATCTCTATTATATAAAGGAACACTAGGGGGACACCAAAAAAAAAAAAATTCTTGGTATTAACTGTTTAATTGCATAATCTGAAAATGTCGTGATTCTCTCTACAAAGTCAGTCAGTTATTTTGTTCTTCCCCGTTTTTAGTAAAAAAATTAAACATTTGTAACTATATTGCTAAAATGCTGCCACCTCTCTCTCCTTTTTTTTCACGTGAACACTCTCTACTTTCAAATATATGGACCTGTCATAACTGCTTAATTTTTTTTATAGGAAATGTAATCAGTTCTTCTACTATTCAAAACTTTCTTTTCTACTTCTTCTGCAAATTGGGTAAATAAGATACTTTTTTATAGAATGAGCGTTATATTGTGCAAAAGCAACCGAAAAGAAGGAAGAGGAGAAACCGAGCTTTAATGGTGAATAAGGTCTTCACAGATCTCAAGTCTATCATGCAATTTCCTCTTTCTCTCTTTGTTTTAATCTCATTGTTGCTACTTAATATTGTTTAATTTGATGGTACTCCAGAATTAATGTGTGATTTTCAATTTAAAATTTTTTTTGGATTAAATTGTAGATATTAGTGCAATGAGTAAGTATATGAAGCTTTTTGGATCCCATGAAATCACATTCCTACTCCCTTCCTTTGACGCAATAAGGAAGCAGTTCTAGGCTTAAAAGAGTTTAACGATAGTTGTCGGAAAATAAAAAAGGATCATTGCCGGTTGTGGGTCCATTTCACCGGTTGTGAATATTTCAAAATTGAGGTTTTATGGCCGGTTATGGGTGAGAAACTGAGAATTGGCTGTGCATGGTTGTTGACAATGCGCTGCGATGTTGGTGGTTGCGATCATGTGATATGATGATGGTGTAATAACGTTAATCACTAATAACTTTTTAGTAAAAAAAACTAGGAAAAATTGACAAGAACAGGCCAAATTATTAGCCATCTTCTATAAACAGGCCAGACTATGGATAATCCATGAACATCCCAACTATCACCCCCATCTTCCATAATTAGGCCAAGTGACCGGTTCACCTGTTATAGCAGGTAAAACCTTGATTTTTTATTTATTTTTTTTAAAAAAAGCTTTTTAATTAACTTTAGAAAACAAAAAAAACATCACCCTTCCCTCACCCCACTCCCTGGCAGCCACCCCCCACCCCTTCCCACACCCACACCGCCACTGCCACTCAGCCTCACCCACCTCCCACTCTTCATCTTCATCTTCATCTTCAACCCGAACAAACTCATCCTTCTCGTAGATTCTCCCACTCTTCATCTTCAACCTCAACCTCTTCATCTTCAACTACAACCCCAGAAAGTCCGATCCCCAAAATCCTGAATTTGCTGACGAACAACATCAATACCGCGTTCATCAGAAGCATTAAGCTCAAGAATCATTTTACGGAACTGATTACCATAAAGCTTCCTTGCAACTGCCAATATCGTAGACGTTTTCCCTGTTCCTGGAGGTCCATAAAGCAGTAGATGCGGCAATCTATTCTCGTTCGTCAACCTATCAACTGCGCACAATACACACACAATTATAGGATACTGAAAACATAATCTAAAACCCTAATTAGAGACTTAAGACAGCGAAATTGGATGGAAATTGGGGAAATTCCTGGTGTCGATAATGTCGCGATGTGCAGCAACGTCGTCGAGAGATTGAGGGCGGTATTTTTCGACCCACATGGTGGATTTACCGTCGCCGGTGGTGAATATGTTTTTGGCTTTGTTAGCGTTGAGAATGGTGTCGTTGTTGGGTTCGTCGACGTCCATGAGAGAGATATTGAATTCAACCAACTGAATGTTATAATGGATGAGAATTGAATACTGATATTGAATTAAACAAATGGCTTATTACAGAATTAGCTTAGGTTGATATAAATAGTGGTTGTTGGTGTTGATGTTGGGAGTGGGAAGTCGTGCTGATGGTAGAAAGTATCAACTGGATAATCTTTACCATTCACTAGTTTGGTAAATTTCAATTTTGGGTGGTCCAAATGCTATTTGGACTCTGAACCTTCAATTTCCAGCTAGATTTCCAGATTAATTTGATTCATATGGTGCGAGCATATTTTTTTATAGATAATGTGGTGCAAGCTTCTGGTTGATTCATTGCTCTAATTTTCTTTAGTTTTAGATGAATGCTTTATAAAAAGTTCTTTGGATCTGAAAATCTAAGTTTTTTCTTCAATTTACTAATTAGAACTTAAAAGGGTAAGGGTGGGGGTGGAAGGTGGTGGCTGGCGTGAGGGTGGAGTGGTGGTAGTGGTTGGGTAATAGAGGAAAGAAGAGAAAGAAGGAAAAAATGGGTGTGTGTGGTGGCTGGAAGAAGAGAGGGTGGAGGATGGGTGGTGACCTTAAACAGAGAGAAGAAAAGGAAAAAATAATAATTAAAAAAAGTCACGTGATAGTCACGTGATCTCATTTAACCTGTTGTAGCAGGTTAACAGGTCACTTGGCCTGTTTATGGAAGATGGGGGTGATAGTTGGGACTGTTCATGGATTATCCATAGTCTGGCCTGTTTATAAAAGATGGCTAATAGTTTGGTCTGTTCTTGTCAGCTGAAAAGGAAAGGGGGAAAATAAATAATACAATAATTTTAATGATGGTAACCGCTGAGTAAAAAAAACTAAATTGAAAAGGAAGGGGACAAAAATACAAAAGAAATTTAAAAATAAAAAAATCAAAAAGATCACACGTTGAAGGGGGAAACAAAAACAAAGAAAATCCAAAAATTCATTTTTCTTATCTTTATGTTTATTCTTAAAAAGTCGAAAAAAGCCACAATAAATATATACACAAAAAAAATTCAATGGTTCTTACTCCCCCTTTTTCCGCCGTGTTGAAAACTGACTTTTTCTTCTAAAATAATTAATAATTAAAAAATTATTTGTTACTCTTTCAAAGAAAATTATTTGTTACAAGTGTCTCTTATTATTAAACTATGGTTATTTGTATTCCTAAAAACAAGTACGAGGAAAATGAAATTGTTGTTATACATTTCTTTATTAACTTATTTTTCTTGCCCTCTTATGTGCATAAACGTTTTAATTTTATTGTTTTATATGAATATTTACGCTTACCAAGCACTATTTTAACTATCAATCTATCCTATTTACTTACAAAACTTTGTGAATATTTTTCCTTATATACTATTTCAGGTTATTATATGTAAAGCAAGCATCACGTGCATATAAGACTAGTATGATTTATGTCAATGCATATTTTAAAAATATTGTCATTATACTTTTAATTACAGATACCTCAAGGACAACATAGACTTATGTCGTTTTGATATGAGGTTGATTAACATGAACGGTTATAAACATTGTCACTAGGACGAGAAAATAAGAAGAAAAGAAATGAAATCAATTAAAGTGAGTAAACTGAAACTTTGATTAAGGGTCTGTTTAGTTTTGCTGAAAACAACTGAACTGATTAGAGTTGAACTGAATTGAACTGAATGGAGCTGAATTGAATTGAACTGAACTGATTGGAGCTGAACTGAAGTGAACTGAACTGATTGGAGCTGAACTGAATTGAATTGAATTAAATTAAATTAAATTAATATATAAATAATATTTAAACAACAACAATATGAATATTAAATAATAATTATGATGATAGGTAATAATAATGAATAATTATTAATGAATAATAATAATTGTATTTTGGATATTTTTAAATGATAATTATAAATAAAAAATATTAATAATCATAAAATTAATAATAATAATGATTAATGATTATAATGATAATTAATTCAATTATTTTATAGTCTTTGTATTAATATATTAATACCTGATGATGATTATATAATAACAATAATATCTAAGAATTAAATTAATATTACTATTTTAATAATTAGATTTAATTATATATTAATATTTAGTAATAAAATAATAATTGGGGCGGACCGTGCAAAATTACATCATAAACCGTTTTGACGTGATTTGATTGGATTATATGCTGAAAACGCGTGTTTATTTGTGCTTTTAGCCTAAACATGTTCCCCTTAATGATAATAGTATTAATAATGAATAAAGCTACAATAAACAAAATAATATACAGATAATAATAATACTTAATAATAATGATGTAAAAATAAATAATAATAATAATAATAATAATAAATGGAGCTGAACTGAACTGAACTGATTGAAGCTGAACTGAACTGAACTGAACTGATTAGAGCTGAACTAAACTGAACTGATATTAAGCTAGAATGAATAGGCCCAAATTAAACATATTTATGGATAGAGTTATGCTTTAAACCTTTTACAGAAATAACAAGTCAAAGTGGGAGGGAGAAAAAAAAAGTATATAGATGGAACGAGCCAACGAGGTATAGATTTGTTAATGGAGGTTTTCCAATATTCTGTATAACTTTTACCTTAAGAAATTTTCCTAAAACTTGTACTTTACCAAAAAATTGGATAGCAATAAATTTTAAGTGAGATTATAGGCATAAAAACAAGAACAATAGTTGAAAAGAGGTTAGATTCTGGTAACATATTTATAAAAAAATAAACAAGTCGGATTAGGATCAACTTCTTAAGCGCATCTGATAAATGAATCAAATACAGACTTGGAGACTTTCAAGCTTGATTATCAATAAGAATCTAAACACAAACTTTTTTTTTCTGGTAAGAAAAAGTGGCTCGGACTCCGCTCGGATCCTAATGGGCCAGACACTTGAGAGTAGGGGGAAGGGTAAAGGAAATCCCTACCCACAAAGTGTCACTAGTGGGGATTGATCCTCCAACCTTGAAATTGGAAGGATGTTCTCCTTACCACTAGACAACACAAACTTGACCTAAACAGACCTAGATCACATCTTACAAGTAGCACCACATGACAAGAACCTCATTCTTTATTCCTTTAGAGCAGATCCAAATGATGCTATTCTAAGAGCCAGTGACTCATATTGACAGGCTTTTGCCTTAAGCAAAGAATCAGAAAAAGCACCATTTTTGGGTTGTTCTTTTAGTTGAAAAAGGATAATCTCATTGCTATTTACTTTCAGCGCAAAGGCAAATTCCATTCACTTTGTTCACACTTCTCATGCCAATTAAGTACTCCAAAGTTGTTAGGTTATCATATTTTACCATCAACTAGAGATTCCCAGCAGTCAACAAAATCCATATAATAATATACTACTCCGTTCCAGAATACTTGCAACCGAACCCTTTGTCATGATGTTTAAGGAGGATGATAGACAAGATAAACGGATAAATTAATACAATAATGTACACACTGAACACTGAATAACTCAATCACTCATCTCGACAGTTTACTTTGCATATCATCCTCCTAAAACTATATGCTAAAGAGCCTGGTTGTAGCTTGCAAGATCTTGAAACACGGAGAAATATTAGATTTCAATGTTGGTTCAAAAAGCATAATATCAGATTGTCACTTGCCTTGCCTATTCTCCAAGAACTAGGTATCCATGCCTCACTTTCTAAGAGAGAAAGTTCTACTTTTCTCCCACTAAGCTATCATAAAAACGGGAAAATGTTTTGACTCTATCTCAATAGCAGAAAGTTTCCATGTAGTAGCACCACAAAGAAACTATTTCATTAGTCATTTACCATGTTGGTAGTGTAGTTTGAATCACTAATGCGACAACTAAATCCATACGAAGGGGGTGGTAAGTTGTACTACGTACTTACAAAACCACAAAATAGCAAGTTAGCTTGAAGCATCTCTTTAACAAACAAGTTACATCTTTGTACGAACATATAGCTTGTGAATCACACAGACATTCAACAAGAAACACACAAGAACAAACATTCTCCAAGAGGAAAATCACAGAGAACGACATCGTGAAAGAAGTCCATAGGACGATAGTTTATTAAAGGTTATAGCTTGTGCAATAAACACTTTCTTGACTGGTAATCAGTGATAGAAGTCTGTAAATTAGTTGGATTATACTTAAAAACCCAAAAGAATACCAGGACAAGGTGTCATCATCTATACCGAAGGGTATATGTTGCAATGCCAACGCACTATCAGAAATGATAATCATTGGCACAAAACAAAGTTCGTAGAGAGAAACCGGCAGACGTAGCATTTAGTAGATTTCTATTCAAGTATTCAACTATTCATGTCATAGCTGATTACAAAGTAAGCAATCCATGCACATTTCTATACACCGTATCCCAAATCCAAAAAGTAAAAATGCTATTAGGAAAGTCGGAACAACCTTCATTACCTCAAAGAGTTTCTTTTAAGTTGCCCCGTTGATCTCTTGATGGACTCGATTCGCTGGAGCCTTATTTGCTCCCTAAATTTGGCGATGAACTCATCAGCTTTCTTGTCAACATCAGGACCGTCATCAGCATTATCGGAAGGTGCTTCCTCAACCTTTGCAGTTTCCTTTCGTTCTTCAACATAGTGGTCATCCTCGCTTCCAGATTCATCATCACTTCCCACCAAAACCTGTTCGAGAAAATCCCTAGTTTCCTTGGGATATTCTGAGAAAGAAGCTCTTGACATTGGATTATACCCTGCAGTATTTCTCTCTAGCTTTTCAGTCATTTCTGATCCCATATCCTCTGATCTCCTCTCTTCTTCCTTGATATCTCGTGTCTTTCTTGTTGCCATCATTGCACCACCCCTAACAGTTCTAACAGACCTTCCCACAGATGCACTATCAATGACATTTTTAGCTTTTGCTTCCGACCCTAGATTGGTTCTGTTCAATGATTCCTCCCTATCTTCCCTGTCGATAGTGCTTGGTTCACTCCATGCACTTCGCTTAAAATCCTTGTGACGGCTGGAAACACTTCCACTGTCCTTACTAGAATTCGATTTCACATATTGTGATCTTTGAACAGGTGGCGGGGGTGGTGGAGGAGGAGGTGGTGGTGGAAGACGGGAACTATACGCAACCTTTCTTCTCCCAATATCTTCCACACTTTTAGCTAGGGACTCCGACGATAAAGATGGTGAAGGGGAGAGCTTCTTAGGCGAAGAAGACGAC
Source organism: Patellifolia procumbens (assembly GCA_947645195.1). NCBI lineage: Eukaryota > Viridiplantae > Streptophyta > Magnoliopsida > Caryophyllales > Amaranthaceae > Patellifolia > Patellifolia procumbens. The sequence goes on from CANSGD010000972.1 coordinate 7,160,336, forward strand.
GAGCTTGATCGAGATGATAGTGAGGACTGCGATCTCACCAACTGAGCAGCCCCACTCTCCTCAAGTGAGGGAGGGAGTGAATGTAAAGAAGAATCATGAAATTCTTTGTTTACTTCCATCCTCCCTGATCTTGATCTCCATGGTATCGGAGATGGAAGCACAACACTCTCTCCATCTTTCTCCCTGTGTTCCTCCTTTACTTCATCAACAAGCCCCCCATAATCCCCACTTGAGGATTTCCTCGAAACGCTCGAAAACCCCCTTAAACTCGAGCTCGAATTAGACTTACTCAGTGATCTAGATACCTCACCACCCCCATCAACAAACCCAAATTCATTACCAACCGAGGACGCCCGGCTATAATTTCTGCTCACCCTCTTAGAACTTATACTTGAATTTGATCTAGTATAACCCCTAGCAACCCCAAATTCCTGTTCATCACCATCATTTCTACTAAATCTCCTTGAATCACTAGAAGTAACATCAACATTAGAACTAGAATTGGATCTAGCATGGACCCTAGAAACCCTAGAATCGACCCGATTAACCGATTCGACATCATCTCCATCCGAAACCCGAGATTTCAAGCTCCTAACAGGCAATAACAGAGGTTTATCTACACTAGAATTATCATTAGCAACAACAAGAGCAGGTTCATTTCTATAATATTGTGAATTCCAAGTTTGAATCTTGTTAAAGCTAGTATCATCAGACCCAGTTGGGGAATCAACTTCATCATCAAAAACAGGAGGAACTTGAAGCAATTTAGACATATAAGATTGAGCATGATCAAATTTAGAGTTATTATCACCATCTAAATCATTATTTTTACGGCTAAATAACCCATAAGAAACAGCAATACCCACAAAAATTAAGTGAAGAAGCTCCCACCATCTTGAAAAAATAGATGGGCTGATAACATCAGTGGCTTCTGAAGGGAAAAATGGGATTATAACTATGAATATTGTGATAATTATGGCTTTGAATATAAATTTAGAGTAAAACTTACTTGGGTTTATCTTGTTTTGGGTAGTTGTTAAAGAAGCTACCTTTTGGGGCTTAGTGTATAATCTTCCATCCGCCATTGATGAAGAACAGAGAAAAGAGAGGAACTTTAAAACTTCAGAATTAAGGAAAATTAAGGAGAAGAAAGAGAGAGTGAGAGAATGGTGGAAGGTATAAAGGTATGGGAAGACGTGAGATTGGTCTGAAGATCTTGCTTTGTTCTCTTTTCTGAGGTTTTAATGGTGGTTGCTTTGTGCGTATTGTTGCCGAAAGAGAATTCTATGTTTTTTCCATTCTTTTTTTATATAAAAAAAATTGTGTAGTACAAAAATTCCATTTTGTTCATTCTATTTTACTCTTTCATTAGATAAGAGTGAAACACACTAGCAACTAAAAAGTTAGCTCGAGATGAGATAACGCATTATACATTCGGATATACTATAAGCATGGTATATCCAAAACTATTTAAGCAAAAAAATAGTATTGAGTGTATTATGAATTTATGATAATACGCCCAAAACTATTTGAGTAAAAAATAGCCTTGAGTGTACCATGTTCATGACACACCCGAATGTATAATACAAATTGTAGCTCGAGATAGGTCCAAAAGAGAATGTCACATATGAGTATTAGACAAATGTCATTTAGTTTTGGAGTTGGAGTGTGCTAATAAGATTAACCCCATCTTACATCAAACTTCACCTGTTTTTAAAATTGGTGTAAATGGGTCTTAGAGAGTCATACAAAAATCTTGTCTTAACTCTTATACAACTTTATTGATATTGTGCAAAGTCCGAGCAAGGTGGAAATCTAAAACTTCTGCAAGTAATGCAAGATATCTTCTTGTTCCGATGGTTGAGTACTCCTGGTCATGCTCAATTCTTATTTATCTAAAAGGTTGTAAGCAAATAAGTGAAATGAGTTTGAGTGATATAATATCAAGTGAAGTGAAATGAGTTTGAGGTAAGTCTCGGATGAGTATACTCTTATGTCATGAAATAGTGTAATATAAACTTATACTTCATGTCAATTTAGGTAATTATATTTTGACATGAATATAAATTGACTTGACCCAAAAATTAATATGACCTCCATTTCTTTTTTAATCCACACGGTTTAATTTTCACGCTTATATCAATGCATAACTTTGACTATGAATATCTTTAATTACGAACAATTACAATTATGAAAAACATGTTATTTGAAAAATATATGTCGAGACTAATCTAATAAATTCTTATATGACTATATTTTTCCTTAGACAGAAATGACAAACTATAGTCAGATAACTCAGATTAAAGTATGCGACTAATGTAAACTACCAAAATGTGTAGATTAAAGAGAAATGCAGGGAGTATAAGTAAAAATTAACATTGTTACAAATAATTTGATTTGACTTTGGATATATGATAAAATTTCATTTCATTGCATGCACATGCCTGTGATTGATGCAGGAGAGCTAAATCATATAAAGTCACTAGGTTTCACCCAAAAAATAATTGATAATAAGTGGAGTAACCCATTACCTTTTTTTACAACAATCATCCTCTGCTTTCATTGTAGAGATCACACATAAGTTCGTTATCCGCTTATTCACATGTGATATGGGTCCTTCTCAAATCTTATGGACTTCCATCATAAGGTCCAATGTCTTCTTTTCGGGAAAACAATTTGTTGGGCTTGTATTCCATAAGATCTTTAGATTTTCTCCATTTTGCATGCTTCAGATAATAGGTCCTCCGTGTTCCGGACTGATAATATGGTAGGATTCTCAGCTCTAATAGCATTCTTCATTGAGCCTGCAAAGTTTTCCTTATTGAAGGAGAGTCTACTCACATACAAGTTTAATGGAATTATGTTTCAAATTCAATTGACAATAGGTAGAGTAGACCTCTAATACACGTGATATTAGTCATCCTCCTTCAGGCCTTTACCTTATTCAATATGGATGGACATAGTCTAGCAGAAATACAAGGTATGCGGCTCGAGACCTAGCAGCGATTGGACCCGGTGGAACTAGTCTTATTGGACCAAGTCTGGATCTAAAATAAAGACTTGGTTGCAATTGATTAAATTCTGGGTGGTAAAATTTTGGACCTGGTACCTTACTTGGTACCTGATATGTCACAAGCGACGCTAATACACGTATGATGTGGTTATTGTTTTAATATTTTTAGCTAAATAATGAAAAAATTATGCTTTTGATGCCAATGGGAATCGGGTACCTGATATTGAACCGGTTCCTATCGGTCCCATGACCAATTTTAGTAAGTTAGATGCATTTAAAATCCAATTGACTTCACTAATCACTCTCATAGGGGATTGGGTGTCTGATTTACAAACCGTTTCCAACCGATTTCGATTTCCATTCCAATTTCTAAATATAAGGAATTGGTCCAACCAACTCCAATTCCGTTTTCAATTTCCAGGAACCAGTTCATGACATTTTCATCGGGGTACCCGATTGTGCTCACCCCTATATAGTCACGTATCAGTTTTTCTTTCAATAAAGTTCCATCTTACTTGGCTAAAAGTCAAACAATATGATTGATTTGAGCATGGGGGTAGACTAAGTGACTCTAAAAATATGGTTGGCATTGCAGGTTTAACCAATTTTTTATTGAAAGGGATTATACTTGTATTTTTTCTACATGTCAATGTAAAATTTTGAGCATTAATGTCATTAATTTTGCATTTGAAATGTTATGGTTAAACAAATCTAACAAGATTCCACATTAATTATATCTTTCAGTACATATAAATTACAATAATGTTAAAAGTTAAATAATGAAATAGTGTCAAAATGCAAAATAGAATAAATGGTTATGAGTAGTAAGAATACATGCATCTCGGATGAAAAATGAAATTGGAGAAAAAGTGTAATTTACTTTGGACATAGTTGTGCCTGGTTCTTTTCAACTAATTTTCAGTCAATATTAGAAAATTAAGTTCAGATAATTAAGTTAAAATGTTAACTCTTTTACAAATAAAGTTTGAATAAATTCCAAGAAATTTGAAATAATTCCCATAAATTTAATTAATTTAAATAAATTTAAATAAATAAAAATAAAAATAAATTGAAAAAAACACACCACTACCGCTAGACCTTTGGCAATTGGCATGTGTAGTTGTGTACTACTACCTCCATTTTTTTTAATATGCACATTTCTCCATTTTGGGGTGTTTTTTTTAATTGACACCTTTCTACCTTTTGCCTTAAATGGAAGGTTAGCCCACCTAATTATTACACTTCTCTCCTACTTTTTTTTTCCTTCTCTCTACCTTTTTCACTTTTTTCTTACTTTTACTAACCTTCTCTCTTACTTTTACACTTTTTCTTTGGTTCTTGTGAAAATCTTTAGGTGCATATTAAAATCTTCAGTTCTAACAGTACTTTTACACTTACATATTACTATTCCTTTAAGTTCAATTCAATTTCTGCAGTCCAGCTTAGTTCAATTCTACTATTTTACATCAAAGAGAATAGACCCCTTATTTTCCTTATCTTAACTTAACTAAATTTATGTGAACTTTTTAGACCTCATTGACCTTATTCGACATTAATTGAGCTTATAATATGAAACCTTATTTGAACTTGTCTGATTTTTTATTTTTCTGATAAAGATTGAAAATAAGTTGAAAAGAGCAGACCCTTAAGAATGTATGGTCCAAGTTTTTTAATATTTGACTTTTTTTTGGTGAAAATGGAGCATCATAAAATAGATAAAGTAGTTGGCCAAAAGCCCCATACAAGTCAACAGCGAGCTGCGGTCTTCTAGATAGACCTTCATACAATAAGTAGAGGGCTGGGGTGAGAAAGTCGCCAAGTTTATTGCTTATTACAATAATATCGTTTTTTTAGCTAATAAATAATAAATTTTTGTTTCTGCTAGTCCAGTGGAACAACACTTCTTCAAAGGTCTCCTTAAGCACCCTGCAATGTTGAATAGGGTTAGCATACGTACAATTCATTTGCGTTGGTACAGCTTTTTAGAAGCTCCAAAGCTTTGTTCACAATCCGATAAAATATGCACTGTCTTTAGATTATCATGTTGTGCTAGAAGTAAAGCCTCCCTAATGGCATAAATCTCCTCATGAAGGGCACTCCAACAATAAGTCTTCTTATGGAACTCGTACACCACTGACCTTTATCATTACGTAAGCACCACCCCTGCAATGTCAGTGAAGTTCTCTAAGGAGGTATCAACATGTATATAAAACAAATCTGGGTTAAAGTTAAAATCATCTACCACTCTAGACATATAAGGGGTTTTGGCAATAAGGTCACTGAAGGCGTCAAATTCCTAAGTAAAGTAGTCACTTCTCCTAATAGTGTTCTGTGGACTATCAAAGGGTGCCCCTCATACACATATTTGTTTTCGTCGTTCCAGATTTGATGCGCTACTACTGGGAACAAGATGGCCCAAAAGCGACCATGAGAATTGTGTTTGAATTTTAAATTAATGGTGATCCACTCCCTAAGGTTTCCTCCAGTTAGTTTGATTGGTGTTCGAAGCCCATCCTAAACAGCCGTGGAAAAGGGATATTAGGGTATTTTGGTCATTTAGACTCTTAGTCTGTAAATACGGTTTTATTTCTTTATATATAATAGTGTCAGACAACCTAATTTTTTTTAATATATAAAGGTAAGGAAGAAGGAAAGGATGTTTAGGAGACCCTCCGCTCGAGGGGAATTCCTAATACATCATTACAAAGTATTGTAGCCTGATGAGAACCATGCCAGTCCGTAATACAAATAGAATCTACAGCTAAATGCCCCGCATTTGCAATACAGTCAGCTGATTGGTTTGCTTCTCTAAAGACATGTTGTATCTTGACCTCTTGAAAAACTCCTAGAGTGAGTTTAGTATCTTCGATGATGTTGTCTATCTTCCATGGGGTGATACATTTGCCATTTATCGCGCTGATAACTAGTATTTTTTTGCAGCAACTCATGGCTTTAATCAAACGTTAAAGCTTTTTTTATGTGTCCAATTTTACCTATGCCCTCTTCAGTCTTCCCATATCACTGTGTACCAATTAGGTTAGCCAATTATTCTCAATATTCGTACATGGTATCACGAGCCTAGGTTAAGAATTTTTTTCCTCTCTTCTACTCTCCTTTCTTAGCCCTCACGTTTTTTTCCTAAACCCTAACCACTTGTTAGCGGTTTCCTGCGAGCAACCACCATGCTTGCCGCCCCGTTGTCTCCTTTAGCGAGCAACCACTCGTTTGCCGCTGCTTCATGACCTCTTAACCCTAGTTCCGCTGCCGGCGCTTTCTCAGCCGCCACAACGGCTCCAGTCTGTCTAGGTGGTGCCACCAGTTTCCAGCCCTCCTTGTGGTAGTATCAGCAGCCACAACCGTCAATAGGGGCCTCGATGCCCTTATTTCATGGGAACTCTTCCCCTTTCCGGTCACCTTCTCGGTTTTCGCAGGGCTTTGGCCCTAGTTTGAGTGGTGGCAGCAGCCATCCTCTCTCGGATTTTCCGGTATACACTCATCCTCCTCTTCCAACTACGGCTTCACTTACCAATCAAGACATAATGCTCTTCGTCTCCATTAAATTTACTACCCTCGAGGATTATCTTATGTGAAAAACTCAGGTTACGTGTTTTCTTTCGACACATCAATTACTTGGTATAGTTGAAGGTACAATTACGATTCCTTCTTCTACTTATCTTGATAATCTTGGACAGTCATTACCTAATCCACAAGTTTACGAGTATTTGAGATTAATTCAACAAATTAAATTGTGGTTATATGCGACGATTTCACGTGATATTATGATGGTTCAACTCAAGTAGTTGGTTTTAGGAAATATTGTCAGAAAATACCAAGGTTTTAACACTTTTTCAAAATAAATACCAAGGAGTTGAGAAATGTGAAATAAATAACAGCAAGTTATGTTTTTCTTAGATTTCCATACCAACTAACACATATCCGTCTATTTTTTTGTCACTTTTTCACCCAAATTTAACTCACCTTAGATTTTCCAGTTGTTCAGAGATGAAGTTGAATGGATTTATGTTAGTTGGTATGGATTTCTAAGACGGAAAAATAGACGGATATTTGTTATTTGGTATGGAATTCTAAGAAAAACATAACTTGTTGGTATTTATTCTAAATTTCGCAACTTATTGGTATAACCTTGGTATTGTCTGAAATTATAAGAATCTACTTCCTCCGTATTCTTTTAGATGTTACACTTTTCTTTTTAGAAAGTTTTTTACACTTTCTTTTTTCGCAAAAAGTTTATCTCCATCTCTCTCCAATCACATGGTCCCCACTTACTTTTTCTCTTTACTTCTCTCCTACCAAAAAATTGCCTAAACGTCCGTGAAAAAAAAAAGGTGTAACTTCTGAACTAAAACAGAGTATATATAGATATCAATTTTTCTTAAATCTAAATAGGGTCAATTGACCATACTTACTACAATATACATCCACTCACGTGAAGTACATTGTAATTCTCCAGTGAAGTGTATGCATATTTTCATACTTTTAAAAATAATTGTTAAGTTTTAGATTTTGTGAAAAAACACCTATTATGTTCAATTTTTTTTTTTGTGAAAAAACACTTGATATATATATATATTTTTTTGTGAAAAAACACCTTATATCTCCTTTATTATTAAAGCAACCACCTTGATCCCGGATTCTGGCAAAAAAGTCTTTATATATATATATATATATATATATATATATATATATATATATATATATATATATATATATATATATATATATATATATATATAAAGTATTTTTTCACAAAAAATTGAACATAATAGGTGTTTTTTCACAAAATTTGTTTATCGTTTAGGGGGTCAAATTGTACGAAGGTTATTCAATGTCTATAATATTGCTATAGTTTCAATCTCAACACTTAATTTTTGTTAGATTTCATCTTGTCCATTAAATATGATTAACTTCTAAAGCCTTTAACTTTTTTTATTAAATCATGTAGATTAATGGTCATGATGAGCCTACAACTAATGAAGGGTTTAGATTTGAGTAATTATAGTGGCTCCAATTTTTTTGTAGCCATTTTAGAATTATCAGTAAGTTTTTTAGGATGTTTTGTATTCCTTTTTTTCAAAATTTAAAAATGTGAAATCAGTTAGTTATGGAGAGAGTTGTTCCATTTATTTAAGAATTAAAAAAAAGATAAATGTTGATTGTTGGTGTCCCCCTACTCTTCACTTATAGAATAGAGATGCAAGATTTTAGGAGGGAAATGAGCAAGGAAGAGAAATTTTTGTATCATTGTCTATGGCCCCGTTTATTTTGGTGGAAACCCATTTGCTTGGGAAATATCCATTTTTCTATTTTCTTTTGTTTGTTTTGGTAAGGGATGGAGAATAATTTTCTTAAAGGTGGAAAATATTTTCACAAGAGAAAAACCAATTTCATTTTGTAAAGAAGGTATACCACAATTTCCTCTTCGCTCTTAGTTCTCTTTATTCTCTCCTCTAATCAAACAAACAATAGAAAATCTATATATATATTAAAAAGCGTAAGCATAGGATGCAATCCGCCACGTGACACTCTCCATTCTTTAGACAATATTCTATCAACGTTTCTCTCATAAAAAATACAAATTTTCCATGAGAAGTTTCGAACCCGCGACCTCGAGTGTGGAAGATAAATGCTCTAACCATTGTGCTACTACATTTTTGTTGTTTCTTTTATCAATACTAATAATGATATTAATGATATTATATGTTTTCAATGAAAAACAATAATTAAGGTCCAATATTTTAATTACATTTATGAATAAAACTATTAATCTATGACTTTTTACTAACATCTTTCTATACTAAATTTTAGTTGTCTTGAAGTACTAAAGTATAATACATATAAATCTCAGAGCATCGTCTGGGCCTAAATACTAGTTTTGTCTAAAATCATGTCTTAAATTAAATATTGTTTTCCTTTAAAAGTGATTTTCCATAAAAATTATTTTTCCATCAAAACAAACGAAACCTTGCAGTGATAGCCTGATAGACGATGGTATATCGACAATGGTAATTGTGGGTCGGAAAAAGAGAAAATGACAACTTGTTAGTAAGCATATGACTATTTAATCGATTTTTTTCGTTATAGCTTAAGAGATTGCAATGTGTTGGACACCCCTAAAAATTTAGTTATTGCTAAAACTTATCATGTATAGAATGTACATTACAAGCTGACCACAAATTTTACACACCAAAGCCAAAGCAGCATATACCATTGTAGTACTTGCCTAACGTGGACCTAATGCTTGCTCTTCTTTGTCTAATTTCTGTAGTTTACCTTATTATGTTACAAACAAGTAACACAGAGTTCATATCATTCTAAATACTTTTTCAGTGCTAATATTTAACCTAGGAAGCTGGTATTAGACAAGTCCTTGTTGAGCTGTTGAATGTTACTATGTTAGGGCAATCCCAAACATTTGGTATCCATGTTTATAAATAGCTTGCTTAGGATTGTAAGAGTCTCATTTATTGTGAGATAGAGCATATATTGTATAGTAGAATTAAAGAGGAGCAATTGGTTAAGTAAGATCAGCAAATTAAAATGTTGATGAATTTTGGATTAGGATTATCATTAGTAATAATATTAGCGCTAATGCCAATATTAGGATTGGCACTATGGTGGTGGAATGAGATATGGTATGTTAGGGCGGTTAAAGCAAGGTGTTCAATATTCAACATCAAATTACCACCCGGGCACTTAGGCTTCCCTTTGTTTGGAGAAACTTTATCCTTTCTTTGGTTCTTCAATAAAGCTCGACGGCCGGATGATTTCATCAACATTAAGAAATACAAGTGAGTGACCTTCTATGTCATCATTTTTTTCCATGTTATGCATCATTTGTACTTTTTACGTTTGTCAATGCACTATTTTAAACATTAATATATTAAATTATCAATAAGTAAAAATTATGCAAATTGGATATTAAAATAATACACATTGAGACGAATCTAACAAGATTCCACATGATTATGTTTTTCCTAAAATGCAAATCACCAAATTCAATCAAAGTCTAAACTGTGAATAATAGACAATATGCAAATGATGTATCTATTGTGAAACAGAGGAAGTATTTTTTTGTTATTTCGCTCATGAAATTTTCTGTATTCGGATTATTTTAAACAACTGGGTTAACTTGTTTATAGGTATGGAGAAAATGTGGGAGTTTTCAGGACCCATCTATATGGGTCTCCAAGCATCATAGCATGCTCTCCTTCACTTTGCAAACTGGTTCTTAATTCAAGCGATAAATTCAAACAAGAATGGCCCACAACTGAAGTTTTGGGAAATAATTCTGTAATAACACTTCAAGGCCCACGCCATGCTATTATCAAGAGTTTTATTGTGAATTCTATCAACCGTCCTGATTCTCTTACTCGGTTTATGGGCCAAGTCCAGCCCACTATTGTTGAAGCCCTTCAACTGTGGTCTCAAAAGCCCAAAATCACTGCTAGTCGGGAATTGCAAAAGGTAACTATGCCCTCATATTCCATACGAGATCGACTATTTATGGACAATGTTCTCTTGGACTTATCTTTTTAATTTTCCAATTCACTTTAATTGAATTTCAGTTCGATTTATTTGCTCTCACAATTTCAATTTAGTTTAGTGCAAAAAAGCATGGCGTAACTACAATCATATAAAAGCTTTTTAAGATGGTAATATTTGATACGATTCATAGTACTCAAAATCGTTCCCAAAAAAATAAAAGAAGATCCATAGACATACTTCCTCCGTTTTTTTAAATGTGACACTTTCTATTTTAGGAAGTTTTAAATTAAATGTGACACTTTCTTTTTTGGTCAATAAACTCTCTCTATCTCTCTCCTCTCACATGGGTCCCCTTATTTTTTTCTCTCTATCTCTTTCCTTCCCAAAAATTGCCTAGGAGTTCGTGAATTTAAAAGTATCACATTTAAATAAAAACGGAGGAAGTACAAGTTTTATTCTACAAGAAATGGTACTAGTAGCTTCAAATGTAACTATCATGTCGAACCTAAATTGCTGATTTTAACTGTCATATTAATATTATAAGGTAAAAGAGAGTAATGAAACATTGGAACAATTCCTTGATTTTTGTTAAACATGTTATGATGTTAACTAGTGCTTTTACCTTCAACTTTTAATTCATATCCAAAACGGTTTGAAAGGCCATCACCAACGTCCGTGCCCTTTTGGTTTCTTCATTTATCATGAACCAGCGATGCTATAAAATCAATATACCATATATACTTATGTATTGTGTTTGGTTCACAACAATTAATAGGTAACACTTGGTTACACTATGAAGTATTTTTCTAGTTTTGAGGTTGGTGGCACTCAGTTAGATGAATTTGAGAAATTATTTCAAGGTGTGGTTCATGGGATGAGAGCCCTTCCATGGAACTTTCCGGGAACAGCTTATCATCATGCCCTCAAGGTACACCCTTTTTCAACCTATGCATCATAGACATACCACTTGTTAGATTTTGTCATTCGTTAATAATTTGCGATAATAAATGTCTTTATAGCTTTCATTAACATTTAATACCGCCCCTAAAGTGGTAATGAATGATAATGAAAATATACGACAGACAAATTTGTGAGCTAACAATCATCTATACTTGTGTATGCATGTGTTTATGATAAATCTTTAGTGTCGGAAGAAAATTACTACGAAATTGAAGGAGGAGCTAGAGAAAAGGAGGCAAAATAACAAAAATGGAGGAGGATCACAAAGTACAAATGATTTAATGGATGGGTTGATGCACATGATGGATAAAGAAGGGAGACAATTAAGTGAGGAAGAAGTGTTGGATAATGTTGTGAGCACTATCCACATTGGTCATGCTGCCATTGCTTCTCTAATAACATGGTCTCTCTACTTTTTAGCCAAGTCCCCCTATGTCCTACAAAAGCTTCGGGTAATTAATTACCTTCATTATGTTATCATTTTTCCTTGTTGTTCCTACTTAGGAATTATAGTGTTTTCAAAAAACAAACCTCGATCACAACTTTTTCTTAATGTATGCTAGTATAAATTTATATTTTAAAAAAACTATATTTATAAAAGTACTTTTGTAAGCAAATTAATTAAATAATGATTTTAAATGATTTATTTTCTAAGATATTAACGGTCAAGATTTTCAAATTTTTGATTATAAAATTCAAAGTAAAGTAACATTTTTGACGAGTTAAGATTGACAACTGCAGCTATTCACGATGAATATATCTAGATTGTTCGTAGATTGGAGAAAATTGGGGTTAGCTAGTAATCCACTAGAGATTGTAATATATTGGAACATGATATATACAACTATTATGTATGCATATACAATGTTAATAAATTAGAAAGTTAAATAATATTTGAATATTAAATGACGCTGTTGCGTGATTTTGATATAAATTCCTAACTAAATACGATTTAGAAAATGTATTTAATGTTTTTATTCAGTCACAAATTTGCATGTATCATCATTCGAGTTTAATTAGTGACGTTATTTTTGATGGAAGTGATTTAACAAAATACTCCATAAAATTTAATGTAGGAGGAGAACATGAATATGTCACGGGAGAAGCTTGGCGAGCATATAATGTATGAAGATATCATGAAGCTCAAGTATACAAACAAGGTAAGAATTTTGTGATGCTCAAGTTATAAGTGTTTCCACCTCTCAACCTCACAGTTAGGGGGTTCAAGTTTTTTTCTAACGAGAGTTGGGAAGAAATGGTTGTCGTGATTCCACTTTTTTGTAAAATACCCAATTTCTAAAAGTATATGAACAAGGAGTCAAGGTTATATCAACTTCAGCAGATGTTTTTATACTCTTTTTCCATTAAGATTTCCATGATAATGGTCAATTATTATCATGTGAAAATAATAGCTGAGATTTGTTTAACAAGTATTTTCATTAGATTTTAGGTGTATTATTATATATAAGAACTATGATATTCTTCCATAGTTGCAACATGAAACCTTTTGAATTATTTTACATTATTACATGCCTCACTATGATATGAATTAATTTTCAACTAATATATAGGAACAAAAAGTAATTGTATGATGATTAATTAGATCTGTCTTAATTTATATTTTCCACACATCAAATTTTTATAACTTTTGTTATAGATAATTAAAGGTATCAATGTGTAACTTTGTGACTTAACAAGCGTGATGGCGAAAGAGGTATAAAAATTTTAAAACAGAGGAAGTACCGAAGTATTAACTATACTATTATATATATATATATATATATATATATATATATATATATATATATATATAAATTGAATGACGAATACATTTGAGCATTATATTAAAATAAAGCTTATTGCAGGTCATAGAAGAGACAATAAGAATGGCAAATACTTCAGGCTTTGTTTTCAGGAAATCCATTGAAGATATTGAATTTAAAGGTCAGAAAGTAACTATTTCTAAATATCGCTTATGAAATTATAGAAATATTTATATTTATCGATTATGTGCAACTTGTACTAGAAAGAAATCATAAGTAAAAGAAAGATTATAATGTTGCAGGTTACATGATACCAAAAGGTTGGAGTGTTATTGTATGGCTAAGGTACCTACACACGGATCCATCAAATTTCGAGGACCCCATGTCTTTCAATCCGGATAGATGGGATGTAAGTATACTTTAACCAAATCAATACGTAATAAGAGTTTTAGATTTAATCAAAGTAAGTATATAACTATGGTAAACTGACTTCATGAAAGTTTACCCTTACATTTGAATAGAAATATGAAAACACCTCGTATAGGCCATTTCCATTCCCATAATCAATTACCTAATGTAAAAAGAGCATAATTTTTTTCTGAAACAACTAGGCCTTTTACTAATATGCTACCTCATTAGAAGATCGAGAAAGGAGATTAGAGGCTACACTAAAAAGAATCACCAATTTACCATTTAACTATGTTAAATTTGTTCATGTTAGGTAATTAACCGTTTGATAAACAACTATGACCGTATATAAAGCCTCAACCTTCTTCTATCAAGCAGTTAAACAACAAGTAGTAGACTTAACAAAGTGCAATCTCGCAACCAAGTTTTCCTTTGTTGATAATAATAAAATGTCATGCAGATACGCCCAAAGCATGGAGCATACCTTCCTTTTGGGGGAGGACCAAGATCTTGTCCTGGATATATGCTTGCTAAATTGAGCTTAGCTCTTTTCCTTCATCATTTGTCTATTGGATATAAGTAAGTTAAACCCACAAACAATCTCTCCTTTTCTACTTCTTCATTTGTAGGTCTTTGCCTAGGAATGGTCCAAGACTAAAAGGACAAGGGTATGTTCTTTTCACCTTAAAATTAATTGATAGATCCAATAATATCAAGATAACATAAGCTTCATTAGATTCAAGATAAGATAAGTTTCAATAATTTTTTGAAGAATTCAACTAAATTTAATTTAGATTAGTCTAAGATAAATAGAAATGAACACAACACACCATCAATAATATATCCAATATTTTAGATGGTTTCAGATGAAATGTTATTCCTTTATCTTACTATATTATTTTAACTGAATATTGGTTAATTTTTACAGGTGGGAACTACTCAATCCCAATTCAAAGATAAACTATCTCTCACATCCATTGCCTGCCGATGGCCTTGAAATTTCAATTACCAAGAACTAAGGACAATTGCGTTTTGTAAGATTTTAGTGGTTTGGCACTAATGTAAATAGGAATGTTATGTTAAATATTTCCCTCAAAAAAAAAAAAATGTTATGTTAAATATTATAAATTTTTATTCGATCAAAGATATATACTTCTATATATTATAAATTTGTAATATTTCCATAATTGTAAAATGTTTCCTATGAGTTGATTAGAAAATCACTATAATGACATTTAGACTTGAGAGTTCGCCAAACAAGTGTATAATTAACCTATTTAATTGGCTGATATTGGATGTGACTATACCGACTTACCGAGATCAAATGCCATCAAAATCTTCAAGAACTCGACTCCATCAAAAACAAGCTTCAATACTCAGCATGTTGAATTAAAACATGTATAAGAACGAAAGAGCTGAAAAAGATATTAGGACAAAAGCAGAAAAACACAAGTCATATTTCAGAATACAACAATTTGATTAAGGACCTGTTCTTTTGGCCTGCAAAGAACTGAATTGAAATTTATCGAATTGAACTGAACTGAAATTAATGGAACTGAACTGAACTGAAATGAATTGAACTTATTTTTTGTAAATTGAATTATATAGATGATATAATGATAATACAATATAGAAGAAATAATAATAATACTTATTATTATTAATAATAATAATGATAATAATAAGAATAATAATAAAATAATGATAAATTATAACGATAATAATAATACTTATAATGACACCAAGTGTAGCACCCCGCTTACACATCTCCTGTGAAAAGACGCCCCTTATAAAGAAATCTAAGGGGCTATATGGGACAATCCTACTATCTTAGCACTGTTGGGATTCTGGTTGATAATATTTATAACAATAAAAATAATAATAATAAGTGATCATAAAATGTTAAAAATAAGTTGAAATAGTAGAGAAGGATGTCGTTACTTTGCTGAAGCGGATACAGAGGTTCTCTACGCGGGCTCCTGTCAACATCTTCACTATGATCAGTTTTGCTATTGCAAAAAGAGTGGGGCCACATATAGTATCTCAGCTTCTCACTAATTTTTTGCAAATATTTTAAACTTGTTTCATAAAATAAAATGATGATATAATAATAATAATAGCGATAATAATACTTAATAAATAAAAATAATAATAATAATAATAAATGATAATAGAAGTGTTAATAGTAAGTTAAAGTAGAGCTGAACTGAACTGAACTAAACTAAAATTAATGAGATTAAACTGAACTGAAATTAATGGGAATGAACTGAACTGAACTGAACCGAAATTAATCTAGATTTTTTACAGGCCAAACTAACAGGGCCTAACAAGAATAGAAACCACAACAAAATGTCAGTAGTTCAAACTATTAAGCTCCGAAGACAAAAGATCCTCGGATTTCCATGTGGTTTTTTTCTTTTAGGCAGTTGTTTCCCGTCGGATCTGGCCAATACAACCTCCTATAGTTTTCGATACCGAGATATCTAGTTTTTTATTGTTCCCAGGGATTTTTTGGGTAGCGAAGCATAAATTCTCATTGATAAGAAATTTTCTCGTTATTCGTGGAGGGGTAGAAAGAATTGGGTTCGAGCCCTTCCTCCAAGACCACTTATTTCATATCATAAGTCAATTTCTGATTCAATTCTTCCTACCTTTATTTTCTGGTAGTTGGTACAGTAATAGGTTTTTCCTCGATTCATTCTTTACATGAATTCATTTTTCCATGAATTGTTGAAAATAAAAAAAAGTACATCAAAATTCAAAATCTAAATTTCACTAAAGAGTCATGACTTGAAAGTGTACGATGCTCTAATATAGATCAAAATTTAAGGATCCCATGACTATTTTTAGTGAGACTTCAAGTGCTCCTGGACGACATTTAGATCCTCTCGCTCCTCTCCAAAGTCATTAAACATCATCACCAATCAAAGGTCAATCATGTTACTTCGACAACCTTAATCCCTGAAAAACCTAGCGTCGCGACATGATACGACATTTGGATACTTCTTTCTAAATTAAAAACTTGATCTTTTTTCTACAAAATGACTGGACTGATACTTGGACATTCGTATCCGAGTAAACACTTAATCCATATTTGAGTAACATAGAAGGTCAGACATCTTAGTAAAGATTGTAGCTCATAAAACGCTAACAAAAACAAAAGAAGGGAACCTACCCGAATGACCACGCAAGAGCAACTGACCACTTTCTTTGCTTTGCCCTCGGGATCAATTGGCACAACTGCGCAAGTCGAAGTTTATTTAAGATGGAATATTAATAAAAGCAACCTAGAATTTATTCCTGTCTATACAATGGCAACTAACAAACTTCTGAACTCCATCTCTCACAAATTGGACACTATGAAAAAATTCTTCAACTTTCAACGCCATACCCCTCATTTCTTGGGACAAGATATGTCGCTCAAAAGTACTGGGAGGCTTGGGACTCCGGTTAACTAAACATATGAACCAAGGAATGCTGGCTAATTTCGGATGGAAAATTCTCTCTAACCCACATAACCATTGGGCCTCTATTCTCCGACAAAAATATTTGAAAACTTCATCCTTTTTTGAATGCTCCCCAAAACCCTCAGATTCACCTGCTTGGAAAGCAATTCTGCAGAATTCCGATCTAATACGTCATGGCATTAGATGCAAAATTGCCTCAAGAACAGACATTTACTTTTGGCTGGATAATTGGTGTACAAACAAGAGCCTACTTGAATATCTTAATTTACGTTCTACTGATATTACAAACATCAATCTTAAAATTAGTGAGGTTATTCAGCATAACATGACTTGGAATATGGATATACTAGCTTCGCTAGTGCCTCCTCATATCTGCGTTCATTGAAGGAATCCTTGTCCCTTCCAAGCCACAAAAGGACACCTCATGTTGGGACCTGACATCTTATGGTTAATTCGCTGTCAAATCCGCCACATGGCTCGCACATAATTTTGATTCCTTTGAAAATCAAAGATGGCCTTTCGCGATCTGGAAACTTGACATCTAGCCCAAGATTAAAGTCTTCATCTAGCAAGTTTTACAAAATGGTCTACCTACCAAGGATAACCTAACTATCGGGAACATTCTAGTGCCTACAGATTGCCCTCTCTATCATCATTATCCCGAAGCTATTCACCACCTCCTTCCATCTTGCCCTGTAGCGCAAAACTTCTGGGCAAACCACGAGGCATCCACATATCTTGGAACTATGATAACCTCGACCCAACTTTCAACCTCTATTCAAAGTCTACATGCAGGGCTAAGAAACACCCAAGAAAAATTCTTTACTCTTCCATGTTCCGTGGAGCCTTTGGAAAGAGAGAAACAACATAATTTTCCAAAATGAGACTTTCAACCTACTACGAGTCTTTTACAGATCAAAACACACATACTCGGAATGGCGATGGCGTAATGCCACTGACGCCCAACTGCCACCTACACCCCAAAACCTTGCAAGCACCCTCACACCATACAAGTCGGATGGAAGCCCCCACCACCACATCTCATCAAACTCAACTTTGACGGGTCATCTACAACTTCTTCTGAAGCAGCCAGCATAATTCTACGGAATACTAACGGTCATATCATAAAAGTCATGGCGTAAAAATTAGGACAAGCCTCGCCACTCATTGCTGAAGCAATAGCTCTACGTAATGGAATCCTATAAGCGTTGCAAATTGGAATCTCAGAGCTCATGATTGAAGGAGACAACTTGCTCATCATCAAACATTCTTAAAGGCATATTTAGCACATCGTGGTGCATCCAGACACTCATCGATGTTATTCGCGATCTTCTCTCACAATTCCGGACTATCTATATTACCCATATCTTCCGAGAAGCTAATCGGGTTGCCGACTATCTATCTAAGGAAGGACATCATCTTACAACAGAATCTCGTTTGTATGATGTCTCCGACAATCAGCAGTTGTATATTCTTCTTGTGAGATAATTTAGGGTACACTATTGAGAGACGAGTATCCTAGACTTATTTTATATCTTAAAAAAAAGATAGAATCTCTATACTACTCCCTCCGTCCCACAAAGTTCTTCCCACTACTTGAATATATGTGAGGTGTAAAATAATAAAGTGGGAAGAACTTTGTGGGACGGAGGGAGTATAAGGGAAGAGGTGGGGATGGACACCAAAAATAAAAAATAAAAAACAAACAAAATATAATTAAGGAACTAAGTTTTATTTCCAGTCTTATCTATCAGATTTTTAGCAAAAAATATATAAAACTTCAAACTAAAATATGTGAAAATCTACAAAGTAAAAACAATTATAAAAAAAATCAATGGTTATAATTTCTTGAGATCTATAATTAGACACCCACTTTGCTATATTTTTATATGCTTTTGATTTTTTTTATTTTAAATACATGAGTAATTGATTGTTCATGAGTGAGATGCATTTGATCAAATTGATCATGAAACATGATAAAGGAGGTTAGGATGAGTGAGAAAGTGGTAGCGAGAGAAGAATGATGTTTTTTTTACTCACGAGTGATGATGCTCTAAATGACATCTTCCATTAATCTTTCGTAAGATTTTTTGGCGTTTTGTTTCTACATCACTATTACTAATCTAATCTCTAATATTTATTACTTTTTTTTCATGTATATATATTATTTAAACTCTTTTGAGTTTACAATTATATCCTATAAAAACAAAATAACCGAAATTTAACGATTATTTTTAAAAGTATGAAAATTATGTTTACACTTCACTAGAGAAATAGCAATGTAGTTTCTCCCAATCCTTACAGATGACTCTTTTGCACGAAGCACACATCGCGCGCATAGAAGGTTAGTATTAATTAAGTGATTAACATGAGACAAAACAAGTAAAAGTTGCAATTTATTTAAGATGCCGTAACAAACTAACAATGTAACATCAATAACAAAAGATCACTTGATCAAAACCTCAACCAGCAAACAAAAACATATCGATTGATGCACTAATTATAAAACAGATATGATCAGAAAATACTAAAATAGTGACTTACACAAGCCTATTCGCCCAAGGTTTTGGCACTTGGAATATTAATCAAGTGTATGTTGTGCTCGGCACACGGACTCTTGACCAATTTGACATAATCAACCTGGTCACAGACTCACAGTCACCTGCCAAAATGCAAATCTGACCAGCGTGCTTTTCAAAATGAAAAGATAAGGAAATCCCGCCCTAAATATTTTTAATGAGATTTGACGCCATAACCTTAAAGTCATGAAGATAATTAAAGCCATAACCGTATAGTAACTAGTAAGTACTAATATCTATCTTCGATATTTGAATTACTTTGTGGTAAATTTCCTTTTATTGGGTAACCTATCAAATATTTATATCAATATAGTATCTCTCCTGGGCCATCCAAGTATTAAGTTTTAAGCTAAAAATGCATGATCAAACAATAAGGTTTTATTGGGCGTTTGGCAATTGGTTCGTGACTTTATATGATGACTGGTTTGACCGGCCATATAATTATTACTGTTAAAAAAATGTTTGGTAAAAGTAGCTATTATTGCTGGCTATCTATATATATATTCAAAAGCGTAAGCAAACATTGCAGTCCGCCACGTGCCGCTATCCCCTTTTTCAATTACATTTTATCCATGTCATTGTCATAACGAAAAATTATAAATGTTGTCAATATGGAGTTTCGAACCCATGACCTTCGCATATGAAATAAAGAGTTTTAAGGAAAAATTTTTAATTACCACCTTTTATAAGGCACTTTTCGTAAATTACCACCTTAAATTTTTTTTTAATTAAATTACCACCTTTTAAGTTCAATTTTTTTAATCTTCCCACCACTTAACTTTTCTGTCAAAGAAATCGTTAAGTGGGGCCCACTCTAACTACCAACCTAAGGTTATAACTAACCCAAAAAACCCCCAATTCAATTGCAAATAGTGAACCCTAACCCTAACAATTTCAAAATCGAATTGGAGAGCAATAGTTCATCAAATTTGTCCGAAACTTATAATTTCTGGCAATCTCATTCCATTAGGTCACATTCGAATGTAGGCTTGTTGTTTTCACTTAAGAAAAGTGATTCAATTTCCAGAAAAAAGGCATATATGTTCCGAAAATTAGGGTTTCTTTGATAGGTATTTTTGGGGGGTGAATTAAGCCCAATTTTTTCCTTTAACTTATTAATTTAGTTTTGTTAAACCCTAATTTTATGTTCTACCTTTAATTATGCATGATTAGTAGTAATTCCTAACATTTGTGGCTTTATTTTGCAAGATTAATACTTGAAGGTCAAATTGGAGTCTTTGCAAGGTTGATATGAAAGTTGTAAATTGCATTTGGAGATGTAAAAGCATGAATGATGTGATTGGATACTTATTTTGAGAATATATTGTTTTCATTATTTTGTGATATGTAAGTATGGTTAGTTTGTTGGTGTTATAACACCTATTTTTGTATGGTGAACAAATATTTTGCACATGTAGTATTTGTGAGTACTTATAATGTAATTTATATCTCCGATATCAATGTAATCAAATCTACTTAGTTACTCGTAACATTGGCAAATAATATCCCAACATTGCTACATTGCTACATTGTCAAAATAAGACATCATTGTCAAATAGTAAAACTGATATTGTTACTACAAATAACAAAATTAGCAATTGTGGTCAAACAGGCCACAATAATGGACTTATTGTTGCATTTGGACTTATTGTTGATCACCACCCAAATCTCTCATGAGCAGCTCCAAAAACCAACACCAAGTTTCTGTATTCTCAACTTCAACAGTAGCCCAAGCAAAAGGGAAGATATTGTTGTTGCCATCCTTCCCAACAGCCACCAAACATATCCCTGGATATGCCACCTTCAAATGGCAGCCATCAACCCCAATAATAGGCCTACAACCCCTTTTGAATCCTTCTTTGCAGGCCTTTTAAGCATATGTACATTCTCTGAAAAATTGGGGGTTCTGGACCACCCATCCCATTCACTAAGACAACAGCACTTGAACCAATGTTGTACTTCTTCACAGCAGCTACATAATCCCACACTCTTGCATATTGCTCAGCTGCATTCCCATAAATCAATAGCTTCACTCTAGCCCTAGCTAACCAAGCTCTAGTATAAGAAATCTGCACACCTAAGTCAAGAAATACCTTCTTAATAAATGCTTTCAGACTCCATGTGGGATTTGCCCTCCACTCTTCAAGATATCTCTCACCCAAGTACTCACTGCTCACTTTGGAATTCACCACCATTCTCACACACCTATGCTCAGATTTGAAGGTCCTAATCTGCCAGTAATCTTCACTAGGAGCTTTCCTAGCATGTAACTTGAAGTTGCACTTCAAAGTTCCCTCCCTCCAACAGTTACAACCTACTATTCTACACTTTTTAGAATCCCAAGCACAATCACACTTATACTTACAGTACACACTCAGCCTATCTTTATCATTGTGTAAATAGTAGTAATCATACCTTTGTTCAATAGCATGCCACTGAAGTGCCTTCCTAAGAGTTTCAACACTACCAAATTTGAGCCCCACCTTAAGTTGGATGTTACTGTTGAAGTTTACTTGAGGGTTGAAGAATGGTGAGTTATCAATTTCATCATCTGAACTAGCTAAACTCCTTAGCTCATCAGAGTCCCCCTCAATCTCCTCTTGTATTTTCACCTCAACACCACCAACATCCTTCTCTAACTGCACACTACTCACAGCCTGTTTTTTTGCATTCTCACCCAAACTCCCTGCAACATCTCTCAATACCTGCTCAGATCTTTTCTTGGCTCTTGTTTGTATAAACAACTCATCATCATCATTTTTATCTACCTGTATTTCCTCCTCTCCTGGTTCCAATTTATATCAACATCAGAATCTTGATCACTACTGCTAGAACAAGACAAACTCAGATTGTCCTCATCCAAACCTAGTTTTCTTCTTGCACCAGATCTCCTTTTCACACTCTTGTCCTTCCCCTTTTTCTTCTTCTTGCCTCCTTTGATGGCTACTTGTTTCAACCTAGGTGTAGTTCTAGGTTTAGGTGGTGGTTGACTAGAAGAGGGAGGAGGACTGTTAAGTTTAGTGGGGGGTTCAGTTGTGTTTTTGGAAGGTGGATCAATGGTGCCTTTAGTACACTCTCTCTGAAACTCTTCCCTACTAATCACAGTTGCTTCTTGTTGGTGTTTTGGAGAAGAAGAAGAAAATGCAGCCTTCCCTTTAAATCTGTTTAGCTCAACTTTTACTTTGTACAAAGGATGAATGGGGGCAGCTTGGCTTTCCTGAGTCCAAGGCTCCCTAAGTTGAGGATTTTTTGACCTAAACCTCTGCCCAACAGCAGTACAAGGCCTAACTACAGCTGGACCAGCTTCAACAGTACAATATAAGTCTAAAAGCCCATGCTCATCTTCAGTCAAAAGCCATTTTTTAATTGCATCCTCATCAACTATTTCAACCCTCCCATGTAGCATTGTTTTTCCCTTTTCTTTAAACCAAATTTTAAAGTTGGTTGGTGGTGGTTGATTGTCAACTATGAAGGCATCATAGACTATATTCCTAAGTCTACCCACAGTAATTTCACTCAAATAATTTTGGCATTTTAGGTAAATAATGCCACCTTTCATATAAACCAACCTTCTTCCTTTGTGAGGTTTCTCTACAAATTTACCCCCACATACACCCTCATATCCACTGTTTTTTTACTCATTCTGAAAATACAAAAAAAATAAAATACCAATCAATAACCAGCAGCACAGCATCACAAAAATGTGTATACAAACTTAATTTGATATTTAATAACTCAACTACCAATTACCCAATTAGCATAAAAAACCCTAATTTCAGTTTAATAATCAATTGGTTGCAAAACCACATGAAAACTGACATAATCAACAAATTAATAAAGTTAGGAATAGAAGATTACCTCAATTGCCCTTGTAAAGAACCCAGAATCGACAAAAAAGGAGGTTGATTTCGTCCTCTCAGTCCACCTTCTTCGTGTAATATCCCGAATTTTCAAACTTATTTTATTATTTATTAAGGTTAATATTTTTCCCAAATTAAAGTTATTTAACGATAATTTAATAATTATGTTTATAAAAAAATAATTTCATTTAATTTCGAGTTATTTTTATAAAAGAGTTTATTTAAACGATTTAATTTAAATATATTTTGGTTTGATAATTAACTTCCATTTTACCTAAATAATTGAATTATTGATTTTTTTTATGGGCATTGTTATCCACATATTCATATTGAGCCTAACTCATTCCATTTTAATCCATGGCCCAAACAATTACCTAGCCAACCCAACAAATTAGTCAAACCCAACCAATTTCACTAGCCAAAAATAAAAAGGAAAAAGAAAAAAAAAATGTGATGATGATGATCATCATCATCCTCCCATCTCCCATCATCATCATCCCCTATCATCTCCCATCCTCCATCATTCATCATCCTCCAACTTGTCCCTGCCAAAACCAGACATTCACTACGTCCACTGAACAAATCCCCCAACTCCCTCTTCATTGACCCAATTTACTCTCCTCTTCCAACCTTCCTTCAACTCCCATCTCCCAACTTCACCTTCATTGAATTCTTTCACTTTTCCATGGCTATAAATAGCCGTAACTTGAACCCAAAACTTGCATCACACATCCTCCCTGTTAGATATCGTATTCGGGAAAATAAAGATGAACACAATAACAATAACAACGAACAATCGATCCTCTAGGCATGTTTGAGAACACTTTCCCAAAAGAGATATTCCGACCCTATACGAAGCACGGGTTACACGGAATTCACCTCCGAGATACAAAGAAGAAAACAGTGATTATCACGCTCGTATGAGAATCACCAAATGAGAACAAACGTGTTTGTAATTTTTGCTTTGATGATTAAATAATCAAGAACTTGAGAGAGAGTGCATTGAGAGAGAAATGCTATAATGAACATAATACTACATTCATCAGAGGCTTGGCCTCTTATAATGCACGTCAAAGCCTTGGAAATACCGACCACAACCGCTCATTAAACATGAAACGGTCTAATTTAGACGTCCGCAAAACTACCCAGTCGCGACTCGCGATACAGGTCGTGAGTCGCGACCTTAAGGAAATTTTGGAGCACCTCTTTGGCAGTGGCTCGTCACGAGTCACGACAAACGTCACGAGTCGCGACCAAGCCAAGACACAGGTCGCGGGGGGCGACCCAGCTCGCGGGCCGCGAGCCTTGGCTGAGCTCCTCCTTCGCTTCATTGCTTGAAGCACTTCAATGGTTCATGAAGTTTAGTTTCCAAAGCTTTAACACATAACATGCATATCCAAACATTACTTAATAGCGACACCAAAACCAAGCATCTTAAGTTAATGTTTCATGAATATTATCAACCAAATACTCTAAATATTCAACAATCCTCCCCCATTTAGAGTATTCTAAAAGATACTAAGCACAAAACACATCATCAAAACAAACAACCTCATGCATCAATGAAAGTGTACTAAGACTTGAACTTCCACCTAGTATAATATAAATTCCAAGAATCCGTATCTGAAAGGTGTCGCAAGCGATTGAACCAATCTCAATACATAGTGGAAAAACTTGAAGATACTATACACACAAGATTAACTATTTGAACTCATTAAACTTGACACTTAAAGCCATGTGTCCGTATCATTCATAAGTGTATCATAGCTATGCCCCTATAGCTACTTGAAGCGGCTAAACTTCACACTTACATAGGTAGAACTCTTAAATAAACATGCCACTATGACAAGGCATACCAAGAGAACTATTAATTATATACAACCTCTTATCAACATCATAGTCAATATAAGAACAACACTTAGAGGATACTTATAAATGTTCTTCAATCATCAAATGAAGGAATTAATCTTATTGAACTTAAGACCCAACGTCTTATTGGGCGTTAAGTTAAGATTCCCTCACTCGTGATTAACTAAGGGCTCCAATCCAAGACCGATTGCCATCCTCTTCACCGTATCTCTAGCCAAGGCCTTAGTGAAACAATCCGCTAGATTATACGTAGTCCGCACATAGTCAACAGTGATAAAACTATCCTTGATAAGTCCTTGAATATAGGAATGCCGCACACCAATGTGCCTTGACTTACCATTATAAACTTGACTATATGCCCTTGCCAAAGCTGCATCGTTATCACAATGTATCGCTATGGGCGATATTGGTTTTGGCAACAAAGGAATCTCAATCATGAGATTCTTTAACCACTCCGCCTCTTTACTAGCCGAGGACAAAGCTATGAACTCCGAAGTCATGGAGGAGTCCGCAATGCAAGTTTGCTTCTTAGAAGCCCAAGAGATAGCACCTCCCCCAAGTAGGAAAACGAATCCACTTGTGGAAGAGTGATCTTCTCTATTAGAGATCCAACTTGCATCCGAATAACCTTCTAAAACCGAAGGATATCCACTGTAGGATAAACCATAATCTTTGGTTTTCCCTAAATACCTTAAGACACGACGAATAGCATGCCAATGCTTCATACTAGGATTACTAGTATACCTACTAAGCTTTCCTACCGCAAATGCGATATCCGGCCTAGTACTCGTCATAGCATACATCAAACATCCTATGACCCGTGCATACTCAAGCTGAGATACCGCACTACCATCATTTGGCATTAATTTCTCACTTGGATCCATAGGAGTTGATACAAAAGAGCAATCACTAACATTGAATTTCTTAAGTACTTTTTCAATGTAGTGTGTTTGAGATAAACTCAATTTTCCATTGCTTCTTTTAATTCTTATGCCTAGAATGACATCCGCTTCTCCTAAATCTTTCATGGAGAACATTGATGATAGGAAAGCCTTTGCCCACTCAACTTGTGACAAATCAGTCCCAAAAATCAACATGTCATCTACATATAGACAAATCATAACACCATGACCTAAGTCATCAAATTTGCTATATACGCACTTGTCCGAATTATTCAATTTAAATCCATTAGACAACACAACCTCATCAAACTTTTGATGCCATTGCTTGGGTGCTTGTTTTAGCCCATACAAAGATCTAACGAGTTTGCAAACTTTACCTTCTTGACCTTTTACAACAAACCCTTCGGGTTGTTTCATGTAAACCTTCTCATCTAGCTCTCCATTTAAGAACGCTGTTTTACATCCATTTGATGGATCACAAGGTTGTGTATAGCCGCAAAAGCAATCAACAACCTTATAGTAGAGATTCTAGCAACGGGTGCATATGTATCGAAATAATCGATACCCGGCTTTTGGGAAAAGCCTTGAGCCACTAACCGGGCTTTGAACTTATCAATAGTTCCATCGATTTTCATTTTCTTCTTGAAAATCCATTTACACCCAATAGGTTTACACTTGGGAGGCAAATCCGCCAAAAACCATGTGTTATTCCCCATGATGGAATCCATCTCATCATCAATAGCTTCCTTCCAAAAAGGAGCATCTTGAGATCTCATGGCCTCACCATAAGTCAAAGGATCACCTTCCACATTAAACACATATGGAAATTTAGTCAATATAGAACTTCTAGACCCTTCAACCAAATATACATGAAAATCCGGGCCAAAGGATTTCTCCTTTCTTGCCCTTTTACTTCTCCTAGGTTGTGATGAAGTCGATGCTACATTCCCTTCTAGAGTTTGTTCATCTACTTCATGATCATTTTAAGACCGATCATCTTCTTGAATATTGGTACTTGGAGTTACATCCTTTGGTCTAGGAATTGATGAATATCGATTTTCATCAAAGATTGCATCCCTTGACTCCACAATAGTGTGAATTGACCAAACGTCATTTTGTTCTATAACATAGAACCTATAGGCCTTGCTATGAATAGCATACCCTATAAAGATGCATTCAACTCCCCTTTCACCTAACTTTTTACGTATAGGTTCCGGCACTTTTACAATTGCCCTACAACCCCAAACTCTAAGATAACTTAGATTTAGTTTTCTTTTGTACCATAATTCATAGGGTGTAACTTTGTTCTTTTTCATAGGAACACGGTTTAATAAATAACAAGCCGTTAAAACCGCTTCACCCCAAAATCCATCACTTAAACCCGAATAGGATAACAAAGAATTTACCATTTCTTGTAAAGTTATATTCTTTCTTTCCGCTATACCATTTTGTTGTGGTGTATAACCCGCGGTTCTTTCATGTATAATTCCTAATGATTGGAAATAACTAGGATCATGGTATTCACCACCCCTATCGGTTCTAAGCCGTTTTATTTTGTCATTTAGTTGCAATTCAACCTCGTTTTTATAGATCTTAAACTTATCTAGAGCTTCATCTTTAGTGAATAGAAGATAAACATAACAATACCTAGAATGATCATCTATAAATGTTATGATATACTTCTTATTACCTAAAGAAGGAGTGCTATGAAAATCACATAGGTCACTATGCACCAAATCAAGCAAATTAGTATCTCTTTCCACATTATTTGGGAAAGAATTTCTGGTTATCTTAGTAAGCATGCATGTTCTACACTTCTCTATGCTTGGATCAAAACTAGGAATCAAATCATCCTTTGACATAGAATAAAGCTTTCTATAATTAACATGACCAAGCCAGTAATGCCATAGAGAAGAACTATCATTAACAACAAAAACATTGTTTAACAAAGTATTCGAAATACTTAACTTGAACATACCATTACATAAATAACCCAATCCAACAAAAGACCCTCCCTTAGATAAAATAAATTTGTCCGCCTCAAATACCATTTTAAAACCTATTCGATTCAAGATAGCTCCCGAGACTAGATTCTTTCTAAGGTCCGGAGCAAATACAACATCTCTTAAAACAAGAGACATTCCGGAACTAAAAACTAGCTCAACTTGACCTACTCCTAAGACTTTAGCAGTAGAATCGTTCCCCATGTAAAGAACTTCTCCTTCATCCGCCTCCTTGAAGGTCTTGAAGAGAGATCGTTCCTTGCATACATGTCTTGAAGCTCCCGAATCGATGTACCATGAACAATCATCCTGTACACAAAAGATTTCAGAAATCGTACACACATAATTCAAAACCGAATTAAGTGAAACTTGTGCACAAGTACCTTGCTTGGGTTGGGTATGGCTTGACTCGCCTTTCCCACCACCATGCCCATTCTTGTTCATCTTTTTCTTCCAAATGGTGCAATCCTTCTTGAAGTGACCGGGCTTTCCACATTCCCAACAAGCCCGTTGTTGTCCTCCTCCACCAAACTTTGGTTTCTTACCATAGTTTTCTTTGGTGAAGTTATGTGCCCTCTTCTTAGGATTGGAGTCATGAGACTTTCCATCCTCCACCATGTTAATAGTGGAAGAACTAGGATTTACCTCCTTTTGACCATCTTGAACCCGAATGCCCTCTTTAATCCGAAGATGAGCACCCAATTGTTCAATAGTCATTTCATGTTTCCTATGTTTCAAGCTATTCCTAACATCTTTCCAAGAGGAGGGTAATTTATCGATTATTGAAGAAATGGCAAATGTTTCATCCATACTAATATCGTGTTATTTAAAGCTTCCTAAAATTCTTTGGATTTCTTGGAATTGCTCCATAATTGGCCTAGACTCAACCATTTTAAAATTATTAAAATTGCTCACTAGAAATTTCTTACTAGAAGCGTCTTCGGCCATATATTTAGACTCTAAATCATCCCAAAGCACTTTAGCGGATTCATAGTATTGATAAACATCAAATAAATCATCGGACATACCATTGAGAATGTGACCACGGCATATGTAGTCGTCGTTCTCCCACTTCTTCCTCTTCCTAGTAGCCTCAATCGTCTCATCATCCACTTCAATAGGCTTCGGGGATGTGAGAACGTACACCACCGCCAAAGAGGTAAGAAGAAAGTGCATCTTCTTTTGCCATCTACGGAAACCCACGCCTTCAAACTTATCAAGTTTGTGGAAATTCGCTGTCATTTCACGAAGTGTAGCCATCTTCAAGTAAATATCGCTTTTGGATTGTTAGATATCGTATTCGGGAAAACAAAGATGAACACAACAACAATAACAACGAACAATCGATCCTCTAGGCGTGTTTGGGAACACTTTCCCAAAAGCGATATTCCGACCCTATACGAAGCACGGGTTACACGGCATTCACCTCTGAGATACAAAGAAGAAAACAGTGATTATCACGCTCGTATGAGAATCACCAAATGAGAACAAACGTGTTTGTAATTTTTGCTTTGATGATTAAATAATCAAGAACTTGAGAGAGAGTGCTTTGAGAGAGAAATGCTATAATGAACATAATACTACATTCATCAGAGGCTTGGCCTCTTATAATGCACGTCAAAGCCTTGGAAAAACCAACCACAACCGCTCATTAAACATGAAACGGTCTAATTTAGACGTCCGCAAAACTACCCAGTCGCGACTCGCGATACAGGTCGTGAGTCGCGACCTTAAGGAAATTTTGGAGCACCTCTTTGGCAGTGGCTCGTCGCAAGTCACGACAAACGTCACGAGTCGCGACCAAGCCAAGACACAGGTCGCGGGGGGCGATCCAGCTCGCGGGCCGCGAGCCTTGGCTGAGCTCCTCCTTCGCTTCATTGCTTGAAGCACTTCAATGGTTCATGAAGTTTAGTTTCCAAAGCTTTAACACATAACATGCATATCCAAACATTACTTAAGTAGCGACACCAAAACCAAGCATCTTAAGTTAATGTTTCATGAATATTATCAACCAAATACTCTAAATATTCAACACTCCCATCTTCTTCCTCTGTTCTATGGTTACTCTCCCCTCTTCTTCCTCTATTTCTACTTTCTTTTGTCTCTTTTTGAACTCGCCGGAATACACCATTAAACCCACCTCAAAAACTTCCATAACCACCGCAGCACATACACCACTAACACCCAACACCACCACCTCTGCCCGCATCGCAACCAGCCCGCAGCTGCACCACCACCACGCCTCGTTCTCCCCCACAGCAGCAGCGACGCAGCCACCTTGTCTGCCGTCGTCCTTAACGCAACCCAGACCGCCGAAAACGTTCCCACCACGCCACAAGCCTCCATAACGCCCCCTGTTCTCCCCCCACTCGCTGCACCTCCCGCATCCCCCTGTCCACGCTGCTGTGCAGACACCAACGTCGGCAGATTTCCGGCCACCTAGAACCCCTCACCGTCGCCGCTAGCACCGTCGCACCACCTCTACCCCTCCTACGCTGCTTTCTTCCTCTGTCCCTCCTCCTCGCTGTTCACAAAGTAACTGCTTTGTTTTACAAACCAGTTTACCTTCTCAAGTTATTGAGAATTATAAAGCTTAAAGTCAACGTTGACCTCTAAAGGTATCAAACCCATTATACCTATTTTACTCTTTTGCTTATTTAAGCCCAACTAAAACAATGAGATCTTGGAAAACCATTTTAAGGAAATTATTGGTATTATTGCGTCTTGGGTTTACGAAAATAATGTTTTAATTTTTATGAGTTATATAAAATAATCATTTAATTATTATCGTTATTTATGATATGTTTTAAGAAATGTTTTTGGTTTATGAAAATGAAATTTTAAGATTTAGATATAAGTATAACGAATTTTAAGAATAAAGTCTTAATTAAGATTTTTGAAAAATGGGCCATTAAGGAAATATAGTAATTATAAGTTGAGTTAGTTCTGAATTATTATTTTATTGATGTATATGGAGCGATAAATGGAATGTGGGAATTCGAAAGGCCTAAGGATGACATTTTCGGAGTAGTGACGACATTATGGATTGAACGGTTAAGGTAACTTTTATGTCCAGCATTAGACTACATGCCCGTATGTGAAAATGTGAATTTATAATGTATAATGTGATTATATGAACCTCCGTATTCTGAATTATGGAATTTATGTGATTTAATATTTAAAGTATGTTTGTTTTTATGGACCATAATTATTAAATGAAATTATTAGTTATTAGTTATGAAAGTAACGGTAACCTTTATGTCCAGCATTACTATGTATGCCCGTATGTGAATGTTTATAAGAGTTATAATTATGAATGATGATTACGAAATATGAGAGTGATGGTAACTTTTATGTCCAGTATTAGACCACATGCCCGTACGTGAAAATGTGATTTTATAAAATGTGATATATGAATATGGATTATGAAATTGTTACCAATACGTTTATGACATTATATCGTTCAGGTTAATTGATTCATTCCATATTACAAGTTATGGAATTAATGGCTTATCTATACGTCGTTCCATGTTTAAATTAATGTTTATAAAGTAAAGTGTGATGTTTTATGAATAATAGATTATTATATGATGAATTGCACGAACTAGATTATATCTTGTGATTAATTCATATTTAGGTAAAGTATGGAAATTTTATTGTTATGGTTTCGTGTTTATGATATCCAACGAAAATATATGATAAATGCAATTTAACAAGTTTTTATATGTCCAATGTATGACATAAATGAATTGTTTAAGTGTTAATCAAATATGTATATAAATTACTGTTATTATGTATGTATACAAATGTTCTATAAGATTATGCCATTAAATGAATTATATGAGTATCGTAGTAACTTTTATAATTGCTCTTGTGAGAATCATGGAATTAATACTACCTAAAGGTTGAATTGCTCTATTGATATTTATTGAAGTCTTTTGAAATGTTACAATGTTCTATGTTTTTTTTTATTCAATTACTATCTGAATGAATTCCTGTTCAAGTAAAGTATGATTGTTACGAGT
Source organism: Patellifolia procumbens (assembly GCA_947645195.1). NCBI lineage: Eukaryota > Viridiplantae > Streptophyta > Magnoliopsida > Caryophyllales > Amaranthaceae > Patellifolia > Patellifolia procumbens. The sequence continues at coordinate 7,192,691 of CANSGD010000972.1, forward strand.
TTTGGTTCATGTTAGTTGCTTATACAATTATATATGTTTATATTAATAAATAATGATTAATGTTTTAATAACAAGTTCATGAATCGGTGATTATGCGAAAGTTATAAGTATGAGTATGGCTCCCTTTTTAAGATGCTTAAAGAAAAATATTAAAAGGTACGAAACATGATAAATGAAAGTGGAAGATGGTTCTTGGCAGTATCCTGTCCTGTTGGTCGTGCACGTTCCATCCCGGCGGATTTGTCACCTCCTGTAGGGGATAATAATTCCCCGTGACAACCGCATCCTGTTATGCGACCTCCTGTAAGAGGACTATTGTTCTCCGTGGCACCTATCCTGTTAAGCCACCTCCTGTAGGAGAACTATTGTTCTCCGTGGCTATTCCTGTTATACTTGCCAAGTTACCAAAACGAATGATACCTGTTAATAATCCTGATAAGGAAGATGTTACCACATATTATTCCTGGATGAATTCATTTTGCACCGGTTATATGTTTCCAAATGAATTTACTTTATACAAAAATAAAAGAACCTGTAAATGAAATGTTGAAGATGGAAATCTATGGTGTTTCAACGTGAATGCCTGTATGTGTTAAATCCTGCTATATACGGAATATATATATGACTGCTTGTAAGTGTTTATATGAAAATGTGACATTACATGAATTTATGTGAAGTATGATGAACTGTGTGAAGTGCCAGCATGATATGACCAATGGGTAAGTTATATTTATGTTAAATACATCTTATTATATGATTATCTGAATGATGGGTGTTGTTCGGAAATGTAAGTTATCTGAAAGTTATATAATTAAGATACTGTAATGAAAAGTGGAAAGAGAATGGTCTCCCTGGCTTGGAGTTATGAACTAAACTGGTGAATGGGCAAGTTACGGGTGGAGGAAATGTTTCTGCTTTATGAATGGACCGAGATGGTCGAATGTTAATGAAAGACGATGAAAGTTATGTTATGTTCTGTCCCGTCCAAAGCCCGTACTTGCCAACGATCTGAGCTCTGTGAATGGTCCTTGCCAGGAGATTGTTCAAAGTAAAACTAATGATCTTTGATAAAGTATTTCCGAACAATTACCAGAATGATGTGATATGTGCCTGAAACTGTTTTTACGGGCTGGAGTAAAGTTACGAGTTTTCCACTCATTTTGGAATGTTTTTCTGAAGCTCAGGTTAAGAAAAGGGCTCAGGATCGACCCATGGAAAGGAAGTCATTGAGGTGGATTTCACGAAGTGTTGACTGAGGCTGTTGGGAACATTTATAAGGTCATTATTATCATAGAGACATTGTGAGCTAATATAAGGATATTGTATTATTAGTGGGCCATAACCCACAGATTTAAGGATTCGCTTCCGCTGATTATTATTCAGTTATGAGTTAATTAAGGCTAATGGTGTTTCATTAAAGACTCCTAATTTCGGGGCATTACACTTCGAAAATGACGATGCTTTCTTGGGGCCCACTTTGTTGCTCAGTAATGAAGATGAAGACAGAGGTAGATTCGCAAGAGTAGGAGAGAGAGAGATTTGGGTAAAAAACCCTAGTTTTGGTGGTAAATCAAAAGGAGAATCAGTGAAGAGAGAAGAAGAGAGAAGGGTCGTGGTTGAGAAATGAAAACAGAATGAGTAATGGAGGGAAATTCATTTTAGGTATAAGAGTGGGCCCCACTTAATGATTTCTTTGACAGAAAACGTTAAGTGGTGGGATGATTAAAAAAATTGAACTTAAAAGTGGTCATTAAAAAAAATAAAAAATTAAGGTGGTAATTACAAAAAGTGCCTTATAAAAGGTGGTAATTAACAATTTTTTCGAGTTTTAACCATTGTGCTACCACACTCTTCTTGCTTCTCTTATCATAAATAAGAATATTATTATGTGGTTTAAATGACAACAAGAAAGAAAAAATAAATTATAAATGTTGTCTATATGGAGTTTCGAACCCATGACCTCCGCATATGAAACTAAGAGTTTTAACCATTGCGCTACCACACTCTTAATGCTCTCTTATCACAAATAAAAATATTATTATGGGGTTTAAATGACAATCAAGAAAGACTAAATTATAAAGGTTATCAATATGGAGTTTTGAACCTATGACATCCGCACATGAAATAAAGAGTTTTAATCACTACTCTACTACACTTTAAATACTTTTTCTTATCACAAATAAAAATATTATTATGGGGGTTAGAATAACAATCAAGTATTAAACTACAATCAAATGCATAATATAGATGAGTTGAATAATTTCATTTTCTTTTACCTTAATCTAACTTTGGGAAAAAGTAAAGAAATTTCTTTCATTACAATCTTTCATGATCCTTTTAAATTGGTTAATTTGTTATAAAATTATGCCCTTAAATTTTAATTTTAAAAATAAAAAAAAAAATTATCAAATGAAGACATTATTTTAACTCAATTAATATAAGAAATGGATCCGGGACATCGTCGGGACCACAAACTAGTTTAGTATAAAAAGAAAACAAAACCAAAAGCCAACCAAGAAAGATGAAGTCAAGTCAATAGGTAATGGTTCTAATTTATCATTTTTATCATGAATTTTGACTGAAAGTCCATATGTTTTGGTATGGATCGAATCAAAACAAAAAAAAAAGAAGATGAGCGTACATGTGATAATTATCTTAACTGTTAAGTTATGTTTAGCTTTAGCTGCCAAGACACTAGCGCAAAATAAATAGCACATCACAATCACAATTCACAACCTTTTATAAACTATAGTTCCCCCATGAGTACATGACAATATGATACTTTCTCTGTTTTTTTTAATGTAATATATTGATTTTGAAAATTATTCCTCCGATCCACATAATTCATTAATAGCTATTTACACATAAGGAAAAATATCGTCATGTGAGATCTTATTTGATTCGACTCGTCATACACTTTATATATATTTTTTTTTTGTAATTTTTACAATTATACAATTAGAAATAGGAAAAATTACCTAGAATAATGCAACCTTTTGGCGATTCGCAAATAATAATGCAACCTAAAGATTATTCTGGAATAATGCAACCTTTATACCCCAATTTATTTTAAATGGGGTAAAACCGGATTTAACCTAAAGAAGAGGTTAACTGAGCCACGTGTCGCTTAGTTATTGGTTGTCATAAAATAATTTTTTTAAAAAATAAAAATTAAAAAATTAAAAAACAAAAACAAAAAAAAAACCAACCCCCCTCCTCCTCCCTTCCCTAGCCATGAACCCACCAGCCACCTCACCCACCCCACGCACCTCCCTCACACGGCACCAGCCAAGCAGCCGACGCCACCACCACCTAAAAACACCCAGACGCCGCCGACGAGCCCAATCCCTCCAAGCACGCACCTCCCTCTGTCCGGCAAACCACCACGCATTCCCCCTTTCGCGCAAACCACCGTACCACCTCCGTCCACACTGCCCGCAAAACGACCGTTTTGCACACCCTCCTTCCCTCTGTTCGGTTGATAGTGGCGGGGGGTTAATAGCTGCGGCGGCGGGGGTGGGGGGAGTTGATAGCAGCGGCAGCAGGTGCGGGCCCGGGGGCTGATAGCAGCGGTAGAGGGTGCGGGGGTGGGGGTTGATAGCAGCGGCAGCAGGTGCGGGGGTGGGGGAGGTTGGGGCTGGGGTGGGGTTGGGGGCGGGGAGGGTGGGCTGGGGTGGGGTTTGGGGCGGGGAGGGTGGGCTGGGGTGGGGTTTGGGGCGGGGAGGGTGGGCTGGGGTGGGGGTTTGGGGTTTTTTAAAAAAAAATTAATATATTAATTAAAATTTAAAGTTTTAAATAAAAAATTACCAATACTTCAGGTTATCGGTCATTTGTCCTGTTTAAAATAAATGGGGTATAAAAGTTGCATTATTCCAGAATAATCTATAGGTTGCATTATTATTTGCGAATCGTCAAAAGGTTGCATTATTCTAGGCAATTTTTCCTTAGAAATATAGTAGATTAAAGTTGTGCCTCGACAAATGTGAAAAGTCAAATATTACCTCTAATAAAAAACGAAGGGAGTAATTAAAAAGAATACAATATACCTCCATTCCATATGTATTGCAACATAGAGAGTTTTACTTCTCCCAATGCACTACTCTAAACATTAATATCTCTAATTTTATTTAAGTAAAAATTCTAAAAAGTTGATATTAATTAAGCATATATCGAGACGCATCTAACAAGATTTCACATGACTATATTTATCCTTATATATAAATCACAAAAGAAGACCAGAGGGGTGTATTTTTTTTTAAATATAATCTCATTTATAAGTATGAGATTATATTAAGGTAAGAAGAATAATCCTCTGGGCTGCCCTCGCTCAGGGCCCCCACCCAGAGGCCCAGAGGGGTGTATATGAATAGTGTAAAATGTCACATATTACAATAGTTATGAAACGGAGGTCGAACAAATTAAAAAGAACATGTGGTACTTTTAGTTGAATACTATTTGAATTTCAAGGCTTTATCAAGATTCATATCACCATCCTAACTAAGTAACTCTTTCTCTTGTTGTGGCAATGACTCTTTAGATTTATTGTCTTCTAAGGGTCTGTTATCTTTGGCATAAAACAATTGAAATGAACTGAATTGAACTAAAGTAAACTGAATTGAACTGAATTGAATAGTGATATGTGAGAGTAAAAATATTGTGCAGAGCTGAACTGAAATGAAACTAAATTTAACTAAGCTGAAGTAAACGGAATTGAACTGAATTGAACTGAACTGAATTGGAGAGAATAGACCCTAAGTTACAAAGCCTTTATCAAATCTTTCAGCTAGTGTACCTTATAGGCCAGTAGCTTAGTAGTTATCAAATCTTTCAGCTAGTGTACCTTATAAGCCTTTATCAAATCTTTCAGCATGACAACTTCACAAGAATAATATAAATTTAAAATTTATAAGTTTCTATATAGGCAGAATATAGTAATGTTCTACCTCCGTTTGTTATTAATTGCAACTCTTTATTTTAGGAGATAACCAAGAACATTTATGAAATATATGCTATCATTGTTTGGAAAATAGATAAAGGGCCTGTTTAGATTTACTGAAAACAACTGAACTGAACTGAACTGAACTGAACTGAACTGATTGGAGCTGAACTGAACTGAACTAAACTGAACTGAACTGAATTGAATTGAATTGAATTGAATTGAATTGAATTTAATAAATATATAAATAATATTTAAGCAATAATAATATGAATATTAAATAATAATTATAATGATAAGTAATAATAATAAATAATTATTAATGAATAATAATAATTGTATTTTGGATATTTTTAAATGATAATTATAAATAAATAATGTTAATAATCATAAATTAATAATAATAATAATTAATGATTATAATGATAATTAATAACAATTATTTTATAGTCTTTGTATTAATATATTAATACCTGATGATGATTATATAATAACAATAATGTCTAAGAATTAAATTAATATTACTATTTTAATAATTAGATTTGATTATATATTACGAGTAATATTTAGTAATAAAATAATGATTGGGTCGGACCGTGCAAAATTACATCATAAACCGTTTTGACGTGATTTGATTGGATTATGGGCTGAAAACGCGGGTTTATTTGTGCTTTTAACATCATAATGATATAAAAATAAACAATAATAATACATATAATAATAATAATAATAATAATACTTAATAATAATGATAATTATATTATAATATACAGATAATAATAATACTTAATAATAATGATATAAAAATAAATAATAATAATATAATAATAAGAGCAATTAGTAAAATAAATTAGACTAACATAATAATATTTAACAAAATGGTTATAAATGACTGAACTGAATTGATTGGAGCTGAACTGAACTGAATTGATTGGAGCTGAACTGAACTGAACTGATTTTAAGCTGAAATGAACAGGCCCAAAGTATCAAAGAAATGTTGTAAAAGCAAAAAAATGCAAAAAGTCGATGACAAATGGTTAGGTATTTGGGTGTTTCATGGAAAAACAAAAGGACAAGTGGGTTTCATTAGTGTGAAAAATTAAAATATAAAGATGTGAAAATTTACTAAATATAATAAAAGTGAAATTATAATAATTAAATATAAACATTTTAAAAGAAAAGTGTAACAATTAAATAAATTGAATAGAGTCGTAGACTACAAAATATTGGCTTGAATTATGGAGGTGAAGGACTGAAGGGGCAGTCTCTTTATTTATTTATTATTATATTGTGTGGCCAAATTTGAAAGGAGAAATGAGGGGATCATAAAATCATTAAAGAAAAATCATTAGTGTTGTCGGTTGAATGTTGATTGTGATATAATAAGTGTTAATGAAGTTTTCATAGTCAGATTATGCTGTGGATGGAGTCAATCCGTTACACTCCAAATTGAACTTCAATAATTGATTCTCTCTACCGTAAAAACATCTGATCGAAAGGAGAACAAAAGGAAGGCAGGATACTACAAGGCCACAACGATGCAATCTTAAATGACCAATGGGGCGTCAATCAGCAGTTTCTCTATCCGTTTTTTAAAGGATTTTTTATTTTTTTGGGCATAAAGTTAAGAAAGTTGTTGCGGTCTAAATTTTTATTTTATATTTGAAAAATAAGATAGTGAGTATTTTTTTTGAATTTATTAAAAGAAAGAGAGTGGAGTCAAGTGTTTTTTGTAAGCAGAATAATTATATAATTGGGGGATCATATCCAAATAAGCAAATGAGAAATGTAATTGGAACAAATTAAAATGGAAAAATTGGAAAAATTCTTGGGAACGGAAGTAGTATTATATTATTCAAAATGATATTTATTTCAAAATTTATTCCAAAATCAATTGTTGTTCGGTGTAGTTATTGTTAATGTTGAATTTAATATGTCTACTTTTAGGGGGCATTTAGTTAATAAGAGGTAAAGGAAATAGAATCAAAAAAGGGTTAGAAGGGAAAAGGAGTTCAAAGCCCTTTGATGAGATAAGATGTTTTGGTTGTTTTTTTGGCTTTCCATTCTTCATCATTGCTCCACCATCTTCTCTCTCTCGTTTAGTGTGCCACCGGAGCTCTTCCATGTTGCCACCAACACAACTGACTTCACCGACGATGACTATTGTCTCTCCCTCTCTCTTCTTTTTCCTTTGTCTTTCTCTCTTTTAGATATGAATTCCGGTGGATGTTTAATGGTTTTGGGGTGAGGGAGGGAGTTTTCAGTGAGGGTGCTGATCGAATGGGGACTCGACAAGGGTTTTCGGTGGTTGAGGTCGTTTTCCTCCGACTACACTAGGGTTTGTGATGAGGGGTTGGTGGAAATTAGGGCTGGGCCTGGGGATTCGAGTTTATCACAGAGTTAGGATTTGCGGTGGGGATGTTGGTGGAAATCTGGCAAGGGAAAGGTTTTTGGTGGGGTTTGTGGTGGATGTTAAGGTCGTGAATGAGTTGTCGGTATAGGTGGGTGGAAGTCAGGGTTGGGGGTTGAGTTTTCATTGAAGGTGGGCTACATTTCAGGTGGTGGTAGCCGATGATGGTGAGTTTTCAAGGGTTGGTAGTCTGTGGTGGTGGGTTTTCAAAGGAATGATGGTGGTTTAGGCGGTGGTTGGGTCATTGTTGGTGGTTGGAGTGGTGGAAGTGCGGTGGATGTGGCTTAGCTGTGGTGTTTAACGGTAGTCAATGATGCGTCAACATGACCTTATGGAGTAGAGGAGAGAAAGGGTAAGTGAAACATTAGGGGGTTGTAGGAAATGAGAGTAGATGACTTTGAGGGTAAGGAAGGGGTGAAGGGAATCATTAAATGGACCAAACAAACAACATGTAAGGGTTTCGCCTTACCCTTTCTTGAAAACCTCAAACCAAACGCTCCTTAGTTTTCTTATTCTCAGAATGCATCCGTTAGCTTTTGTCTTTCGCAATAACAGATGTATAGAAGGTTTTGCGTGCACTATGTGCATATTTATATTAGTGTGTACTAATTTTGCAGTTACTCTATTTGTTGTCAAAGTAACAAATTCTTCTATATTTCTTTTTATGTTTTAAATATACCCTTTTTGCTCCCAAAGTTAAATTTTTTGCTAATTAAAGTTACTCTTGTTATACCAACTAAACTAATTGACAAGTATGTTGCATATATAGGGCACCGTGCATCTAGTTTTTGTTTATTGATGTAAGTGACAAAAATGAGCATATTGAAAACCATACAACCAATTTACATATAACATGGAGTGGACTCTGACACTTCGTTGACCCATGTGGAACATACGATTTACTACCAACCTTTTTATCTAAAAACTTTTGATCATCTCTAATCTATACGGGAAGAGGAAGGGACACCGAAAAATATTTCAATTGTTTCACTATATAGATAGTTATCGTTTTACTAACCAATATTGCCGTTGGGTCATACGCATTGCGTGCATTTGAGACAAATTTCCATTATATAAGTGAATAAGAGAGGGACGCTAAAAATCAACATTGTTATTACTTTAAATTCTGAATCAATAGGCATAACTCTCTCTTTCTACAATTAACTGTTTAGACCTTTTTTATTTGAAAAAATAACTTTTAAAGCAAATTATCAATTCTTTCTCTCTTCTCCTTTCCATAATCTCCCTTCTCTTCGATCTTTTCCAATAACTATTATATGTATGAAGAACTTTATATGTTTTGATAAGCATTGTGTTCATTTAAAGCTAGTAGAAACTTAAGCAAATATACGCTCATTATTATATGTTGTTTGTGTAGTAGTTTTAACCATTCTCTTTGCCTTATCCTTCCCTCCAAAAGTCCACTATCTATTCTCATTCCCCATCCACCTCCACTTTCAATAAGGAGATAGAGGGAAGCAACCTTGACAACCCAACTTAAACCACTTCTACCGCCACGACCAGTCGACCATCCGCCTCACCTCACCACTGCTACAAGGAGTGATAAACCAATAACAACTATTCGACAAGATTGTCCAATAACATTCACAATTTTCAAATCTATAGGTATATGAAGTTTTACACCGTGTTTGTGTAATCCAATAGTATGTCACCATAATTCTTATTTCATATCTCTCTCATTTTGGTGACACATTATGAAATGACATAAACACTACATAAGACCTCATAAACACTATAATTCTTTAACAAATTTAGTGTGAGTAGCCCAATTTAGCAAGATTAGGATAATAGTAAAACAATTTAGGTCGACTGTTGATAATTTACTTATGGATTGTTCCCTTATAAAAACAAGTGACCTGAATTGAATCGAAAGAAGCTAAATTGGACTAAACTGAATTGAATTATAATTAATAATAAAAAATAAAGATAAACAATAAAAAATTTATAGTAGTATAATGATAATAATTATAATAGGAATTAATGATAATAGATATTTAACAGTAATAATAATCGATGAGTGATGCTATTAAATTATTATTAATTAATAATTATAAATATATAAATAATAGAAATATTTATATTAAATTCTTTTAAATATTATATCATAAACAATAGTTAATAATTAACAATCAACAGAGATTATTATTGTTATTAATAATAATATATTAATGCCTAATCATAATTTTAATAGTAGCATAATATACTAATATAATAATATTAACATTATAAGAATAAAAAATAATAATAATACAATAATAATATAAACAAATATGATCAAATAATGAATTTAGTTGAATTGAATGTAACTGAACGAACTGGAAAAAAAGTTAAAAAACTTGGCCTTTGATATAAAGAGAAGCTTTGGACAAAATAATTACATTTATTTTTTATTATGGCATGATCCATGAAGAGCAAGGACCAAGCATGATCCATGGTGAGTCACTAAACAAAACTTTAGCGGACCCACAGGTCACATTATCTATATAAAAAAAGAGCATCCCAATCTAGTGGTGTTCACTGTCTAGAACCGAACCGAAGTCCGAAAAAAGTTAAATCACACTTGCATCCATCACTCGGTTAGATCAACTCTCATCCATCTATCCGTCACCCGGTAAGACCATCACACGTATTCTATCCATCCACCACCCGCGGATGAACTAGGTGGACAGGGTGATCATCCATTTAAGATAATTGAACGAGAAAAGTTAAATCACACTTGCAAAATCACAATTTATATATTAATTTCATGTCAAATTAAGATAAGTTCAGTTTGTTGAAACTTTTCGATAGTAATCAAAAGGAAAAATTATTATACTAATGTAAATAAAATGATAGACATTTAAGAAAATATAAGAAATGGGTGTTGGAGCGGGTGATAAACAGGTGATAGGTCGGATGATGGATGAAACTTTCTCACCCTAATCCATCCATCCATCCATCCATTTATCACCCGTCACACGTTCACCCATCACTCGTCCATCATCCATTTAGTTCTGTTTTTTTCCTTATTTTGTTTTTCAGGTGGAGCGGCTGATTGATCATCCATTGGATATTGCCATCTCTAACTAAAAATCGGAAAATAAAAATTGGCGATCCAAAATCCGATCTATTTCAATCAAATTTTTAAGTAGCGATCGGCTCTTATCCCAATCCAATCCAAAAATGTAAATCCAAATATAAAATCCATTAAATCACCCCTATAATCCTATCCAATAATCCAACTCAAAAGGAAAAGAATAATAGAGTAGTACAATTTGCAACATATATACACAATAAACCAAAAATGAAAATCTAATAAATTTCTCCCCCTTTAACATTTCGCCGTTTGGAATTTCATCTTTGTCTTCTTCATCCACACTCTCTCTTCTCTCTCTCACATCTTCTCTCTGCTTTTTCTCTCTCTTCATCACCTTTCGGTTTCAGTGTTGGTTGAGCAATTTTAGGTGGAGTACTTCCTTAACCTTCTACTTTCCTCTCTTTCCCCGCCATCTCAATCACCCGATCTTCTTCATTTCCTTTCATCAAATCATGCTTTGACTCCATCTCTCGTCGATTCCGCTTCAATTTCCGATCTCAGCGATGTCGATTTCATACCATTAGGGTTTTGATTGGTGTTTGTTCATACTGATTTTATCCGATTGTGTTGATTCGAGTTTTAAGCTTAATTAGGGTTTTCAATTCTTGTTGTTGGATATGCATATTGAGGAATTTGAAGCTGATGAGGTGCTAGGAGGTGAATCTGAGAAGAAGAACTATTCTTGTCTCGATGATGATGATGTTGTTGATGATGTTGATGATTTTAGGGTTAGGGTTTCTGGAGATGATCGAGACGACGTCGTTTGGGATCCTAAAAGGGTGTTGATTGGAGCTGGTGCTCGTTTCCTTTTTTACCCTACCTTGGTTTATAACGTTGTTAGGAACAAAGTTCAGTCTGAGTTTCGCTGGTGGGATCGAATTGGTCAGGTATCCATCTTTTTTTTTTTACCTCAAGAATTTACTTATTGTGTGTTTTAATTAAGCTTTGATTTTGTGCTATTTGATTGCCTTTTATGCTTCTTTTGAATAAGGATTGTAATTGGTATTGATGTATTGATTCGATCCGAGATCTTGGAATTAACGGTAAAGAGCAGTAATCTGGTTTTACTTTGTTGTGGATTTGAGGCTGGAATGTGAGTGGGTGAGAAAATTGAAATGAAACTTTAATTAGTTTGGTAAGAAGTGGTCTCGTCGAGGGGTTTTCGTTATAAATTTGATGTGTTTTGTGTTTGTGTGTGTTTGTGTGTGTGGCTACCTAGATGGTGCTAATTTGATTGGTCTAAAGAAGCAGATGAGCCCCGTTTGAGTCTTACAAAATTTGGGATTCGGCTCGTTGAATTTAGTATTCCTGTTTTGCTCGTTTGTTTTTGGGCTGATCTTAAAATTTCACAGGTTTCTGTTGTATCCTGCTAACAATGGGTAAACAGGCTATAACCTTTTATGGTGTGATTTCTATTTTCAAACACCATTGGCTTTCCAATTTGCAAGCCAATTTGCCCTGAGATTGGTCGAGTATTTTGGTTAAACCACCTCATTGATTCAAACGCAATTAAATTGTGCCAAGACTGCCGCGATGGCTGATGATCATCCTGTCCTGCCCTAGTGGTTTATTAGTAATTCTACAGTATGGTGCTAAGTTGCTTTCAGGAAACTGAGCGCAGTAAATTTCGCCTTAGATAATCTTAACGTTCATCCCAGCATCTTTAAAGTATATGAACCCGGCAGTGAAGGCCAGGGTTGTCTCTAATTATAATGTGACTCTGGTCTCGTGTAAGTCTTACATTTTATCGTTGGTTTTACTATTGCTTTTCTGTGTTTCTGGAACATCTTCATGTTTTTTTGATGTATGAATCTTCACCCATAATATGAAAACAAAAGAAGATAATACTAAAAGGTTTCTGTCATTTTATTTTGTGTGGGTATCCTAACATTAGTGCTTCCAGTTTGTGTTGCTAGGTGCTGTTCCGTTTCCCAGCGACGTGTTGCGGTTGAAAGAGCTTGGTGTTCATGGAGTTGTTACTTTAAATGAGCCTTACGAAACTTTGGTCCCGACATCTCTCTATCATGTGAGTTTGCTGTTCTATTTGGTGTTGCATTTACTGGCAGATCAAATATCTTGGAAATCGTCTTGCTCTTTCTTTTGGTTTTGTAATAGAGGTGTTGTGCTTCGGGAATGTCACTTGTCTCCACAAAACTCTTTCAGCATAAGTTCTGTTATATGGCTGATCCCCTTTTATATTCTGTCTCATCTTTGTAACCTATTTCTAGCTACGTGCACCTTCCTTTATCGGCTGTAATGAAATGTGATATTCTCTTTTCTTATGCCTTCTCTTTTCTTATGCATCTTGACAGTTAGTTCGAGGAAATTTAGCAACACCTGTACCATGGTGTTAGATGAGAAACCTCCAGAGAATATTAATGGAAGGAGAAGGAGAATTAAGAAGGAGAACAACACCATGTTTTCATGTACCATATTTATGTTTGACCGGAGGAGTGATACTAGACTAGGTGTGTTTTGGGGGGGGGGATTTTTTTTTTTTTTTTTTTTTGAGGGGATAGATTGGGTATTTATTTATTGGTTTGAGCACATACAAATTTAATTCTAGAAAATAAAAATGAAATAATTAAATGAATAAACTAAATTGTATTCTCTTCAAATAAAGACATGATATCTTTTATGAACAAAAGTATTTGATCATTGATAAACTATCTTGGTGGTGCTTGGTCATGGATTTGCTGGTAAGGAGAGAGATGGAAAGATAATGTACAATATTGTCATGACCAAGTTGTTCATGTACTTTGCTGACAAGGCTGTGAGACTTTCTCCTCTTCTGTCTCTCATTAAAATATAATGTCTCCTTGTACAACCAACATAGAAGTTATTCAATATGATTTGCTTGATTCATCCACTTTCTCTCTCTTAGTTATCTTTGTCACTGCCTTTGCTTTTGACGTTGATGTATACTGCCCTTCTCTAACCTTCCTTTTGGCAAGCCTGTCTCTTATGTTTCCTTTAGTAAAACGAATTGGAAGGTGTGCATTAGTTCTACCTCATCAACTTTCGACGAGAAAGATCTAAATTATATTTTACGGGAAATTAATGTTTTAGCTTTTTTGACAGCTGAATTAGGTCAGGCAACAGTTGTTCATACTTCTTGTTAATGTTAGTTCTGTACATTGAGTTGGATGCTCCAGACCATGCTTAACATTAAAGATTAATCGTTTTGATTAGTTTTTTCCCTTCCATTGCTTATCGAAATGTCGAGGCTTAATCTTTTGTCACTACTAACAAGGCTGCATTGTTGACTCTGATAGGCTCATGGCATTTATCACCTCGTGCTTCCCACTAGAGACTATCTCTTTGCTCCCTCGATTAATGATATATGTCAAGCTGTGGACTTCATTCATAGTGAGTTCTTCTATTAATCTGGTTTCCTTTTTTTTTTTGTGGGAATGTTAACTTTCTGAATCAGTGTTTTCTTTTTTCCGTGTCATGTTTGTTTATCTCTTTTGCTGAAATTCCTCGTACATTATGTTCTAAAGCGTGGTCGTACTGAACTCCTTGTTTTGCAACAATGACAACGGCCTATGTTGTGCAATCTGGGTGCCCAAATATATGCAGCATTGTTAACCAATCTATACTTCTGACCCTAGGCTGGTAGTGAGTCTGTTTCTAAGTTTTCTTGCTCATTCTTGTTTTTTCTTTTATCTTTATAAGGGCGACTGTTCAGATGGGTTGAGCTTTGCGCCAAGTGCTTAGATTTGACCCAAGTTAACTAATGTATAATGTTGGGCAGAAGTTTTTAAGCCTGTAGACTTGCTGTAATTGATTAAAGTTGTAGCTGCTTGCTGACAAATTGTGAATTCAGTTAGGTAGTGTTTGGGAATGAAGATTTCATTTGAATTCTATAAATTTCAATTCTGGAATCTCAAATCTCAAATTCCAATTCCAAATCCCCTGTTTGGTAAACATTAAGATTTGTAAATTCATAATGATGGTGGCAATGCGATTGACAGGGCTGTCAATAAGCAATTAGCAAGAGAGATGCTTGCTTCATGGAGAGGAGAGAGAAAGTGGAAGATGAGAACTAACCTGTGTTCACAAATACAATTAGGGGAGAGATGAAGAGTTATGACTTGTGTGTGAAAAAAAAAACAGAAGTCGTGATCTAGTTGGAATTAGAAATGACAGGTTAAAGCCTAGAATTTCAAACTTCAGGTTTTGGCCTTGAGTGGAATTTACAAATGACAAGCCCAATTCCAAATTCTTCTTCTTATCCAAACACCCAATTTGGGCCAATTCTAGATTTCCAAATGAAATCATAGTTCCCAAACAGAGCATTACTGTAATTATCAGTTTTCTTCTAGTGATTGACATTGTGCTGACACCTTTACCTGCCGTTTTTTTCAAGGAAATGCATCTCGTGGGTGGACGACCTATGTTCATTGTAAAGCTGGTCGGGGTCGTAGCACCACAATTGTTCTATGTTACCTGGTCCGGGCTTTACTTCACTAGCACTTCAGTTGATGTTATGACTTCGAGACACGCCTTGGTCTCTAATTTCAGCTTTCTTGTGCAGGTGCAACACAAGCAAATGACTCCTGAAGACGCTTATAGCTATGTGAGATCCATCAGACCGAGGGTTCAGCTTGCTTCATCCCAGTGGCAGGTACGTCATTGCTTACTTGCCTTATCTTAACAGCAAGTAGTACAAAAGCCTCTTTTAGCTTAGTGTTTATCAATTTTTGTTTTCAGTTCTTTTGGAAACACAACCCATTATATGGAAATCAGAAAAAGTAGTTTCTATTTTTCTAGTTGTCAATCTTCAAACTAAACATGTATAGTATGACTATGACTAATTTCCAAATTCATAATACAATCTCTCTCATATGACTTCTAAATTCTTGAGTCCATAGTCTGGATTCTGGTTACGGTACCGAATGATCTCATAGTTTGTGATTTTCTTTATAACTTGGACTTGTTGCATTTTGGATACTTCTTTCTCAGAAGTTGAATTAAAGTTCACTTTTCTTGCTGGGCTACAGGCTGTTAAGGACTATTACAATTATAAGGTGAAAAACTGTGACTCAACTCCGAGTAACACTCTGATAATCAGAAGCCCCGGGCTTCCATCATTGGGCAACTGGTTTGAATTTGATGACTGCTCCGTAGTAGTGGTGTCAAATTCCGATTTGGACGGTTACGATTCAAGTCAGCCGATTGTTGAAGATAGTCAGATATTGGCAGATCTGAGTGTATTATACAAGGTACGTGTTGCTGGTCAGGCGGCTTTAGCCAGGCTTTCCTGTTTGTGGCTTCGTTGCCACACCCAGCAGAAGATTGCGGAGGATCAGCTCCTTAGGCAGGGTAGCTGCACCATCAGGGCGGACCAGATAAGTGGCAGCCTTACTGTAGACATCCATGTGTATTAAAATGATGGTCTTGTATTTGCACCAGAATCAAAGATGTTTGATACCCTGTTTTCTATTCCCTGCCCTGGTATATATGAGAAGGCTAATAAAATTCTGGGTTTAGCTCGGCCTTGGCTGACGCTCCCTTGTAATCTGAGCTGCTTTTTTTTTTATTTAGTTAGAGCAGTATGCGATGTTCGGTTAGTTAGGATGGGCTCTTTATATCTTGCTGGCATGCAGCATATCAGTATATCGGCGAATGCTACGCAATTTAAAACTTCTTCATTTAAGACGCTGAATAATTAATACGGGAGTGTTTGCTGTCATGCGGTAAGTTGGTTACACAGAGAAATGATCAAACTCTCAAGCGCAAATGATGCAGCCAATTGCCAAGAACAATTCACCTACAATTTCTTACAGGCTGAGAGCGATTTACGACAAGATAGATGCAAAATTTGTACAAAAGTCACACCTGATACAGCTTGGATTAACTAAACTAAACCAGAGCCAGAAAAAAAACATGTATGTAGCGTGGATCTGGAGACGTCACGGGGGTTTATCGTCTTATCACCTGCATCTCTCTGGGACATTGCCAATATGATTATATGAATGCTTTCCAGTTCGGTAACTCTACACGTGGTGTTATCTGGCTCTGCTCTTCAAGTAGGGCACAATGTATTTTTTCAGATCAGCATCTGAGATTGCTAAATGTTCCCCTGGTGAAGTTACATACTTGACCTTCCCTGCTTCCTCCAGTGCTTTTAATCCAATCCAATCTTCAACATAAAGCTTTGTCTGCATATTAGAAACATCAAGGTTGATGCATTGAAACGTAGTCAAAGAACCAAACTCCAATGACACATAACTCACCTGTCGAACAGGTAGCACGGAACAAAAGGAACCCTCCTTATAATACCCGAACCATGAGGTTTCTTTAGGATTCAGAATTTTTTCATTATCGAACTGTCTTATCATGCAAATGGGTGTTAGTCTTATATCTTATCTTATATAGTGTAAAAGCCAAATTGTTTTATTTATTTAGTAACAGCGTTAGAATAAATTACCGTATGTGCAATATCGTTATAGAAATAAATTTCTTCTAAGCTCGCTCACCTTAACAAGCACCAAATTCTCTAAACTTTTGAACCTTTCCTTATAGATCGAGTTTCTGTCATTTGCTATCTCATTGTTAAGCTTCGGAAGGAATTTAGATTCTCGGAGATATGCAGGAATATCCTGAAGAACAAAGAAATATAACTGTTAGATGCTTTAAGGAACATTGGTTGCGTGAAAATTTTTGCTGAAATGAAAATAAAAACTGCAATGCATATTAGACATTTGAATAAAAAGATGCAAGCAGGCATGCTGCCATGCTGTATGTTTCGGCTCACATTTGGGATTTTGAAATAACCACTGGCTGCCAAATTTTTCTGCATTTCAAAGGAACACCAGAAAAAAGGCACAAAAATTAGTTTATCAGAAGCTAAAAGTATGAATCAGATCGATACCAGAACAACATCAATAAGATAAAAAGTCATATACTGATATGTAAAAAAGATGGTTACTTGCCTGGATAAATTTTCTATATATCGCAAAGTTGATAAGTTTTGTTGCTGCAGAGTACACCACACCAAACTGCAGATGAACAAAACCGATAAAGAATGTCATTTGGAATTGCAATATGTGCACAGATGATTAAAGATTACTGTTCTCTATTGAACACATAGTAGAGGGATAAATTGTGGTCTTTCAAATATGCCCCCGAAAGACCTAGGCAAGCCTCCTCAGATTAGAGCTATACTGAAATTCTTGCCTAAATATTACGGCTCACTAAACAAAAGGTAAAATCGTCATATACCTCCTGTTCAGGGGAGAACTCAGGTAGATAACTGTGTTTTCTTAAAGAAATGACTCATGCATGTCTGTGCATCTACGAAAACATTGTCATGTAATCGTGGTATAGGTAGATAACTTTGTTTCATAACGAAGTTACTCAATAATCCTAGAATGCAGTGTCAAAAATATTAATTTGTCGAAGTGAAGAGATTAAGATGCTTACAAGGTAAGAAGGAGCTGAACCAATTCCCGCATGAGGCCCTCCTAATGAAATGAAATTCTTCACCTAATTGATACCATCAAAATTGTCACAGTTACAAGAGTATTATCCAAAGGGAACAATTGCGTGCTAATAATGATGGGTGCTTGATTGGTGACTGTGGTTGCTTTTTTTTCACCTTACTACAACATGTTTCGGGAAAAAAAGATATAATAAATTTGACAAGTTTTAATAACTCCAAATAAATGAAGTTCAAATAAGTTCAACAAAAATTACAAAGAAAACGCACCCTTTTAAAGACATCCATGAAAAGAATCATGTCAAATACAAGAAAGTAGATATGCACACTAGTGTTCTTCTTACTTTTGGTGCTCCATCACAAAGCTCTATTAAGCTTCTTGCAATCAAATTCCCCTGCAACAGACTTAGTTATTAGGGGAAATACTGCAGAAGTTATATACCCAAATGAGAAGTAGAATTAGGCAATTATAATTTATAACCTGAGATAGACCGACAATGTTATAATCCTGATTAAGTTCCTTCATTCGCTTCACCTGTCGTTTAATAGCAAACATGATTGTTGTTCAAACACTAAATAACATAAATTTTGCTGAACATTTTTTTGTAATTATGATTTCCGTAACGTGTATCTACACAAAATTTTGAACCCACAACCTGGAAGAAAAAGATTTAACCATCACTCCACTATACATTGCTTATTTTACTAAGATTAATGGTTTTATATGATTTTTTAAATCGAACAATTAAGCTATAGTATGTTATAACAATATCATGAAAAAAATGGACTTATTATCTTCTTTTTTTAAAAAAATTCACTACTACTAACTTCTTTTATTACAAAATAACATTAGCATTTGGACTCCTAATTTATAAAACAAAAAAAACCCGGATAAAAAAACTAGTTATAAAGTCGTAATAAGCTGTGTGACTGCAGTGTCACCTTAGTGCAGGCAATTGCTGCTTGATCCATTAGCGGTAAAAGCCAGGAGCTCAGTTTTCCATTGCTACTTTCTCTGAAGATTTGCAAGAAAAAGAACAAATAAAAAATCAGAAAGTATGCAATTACAAAAGCATGCTGATCGCTAATTAAAAGAATTAATCTAACAGGCATAATGAAAGGAATTAATTGAGAGGCGTACATGCAATATCCTTTAGTAGCTGACCAATCGCTTAAGTGCTTCGTGAGATTAGAAACTTGCTTATCATTACAATTTTGTCCAATGCCTATATGTGAAATCGATAAACAATATGAAACTCAAGGGGAAACTAGCCAACGTAATGATAAATGAGATACTTTAGTGATCGTGGAGGCAGTACGTGCCTCTTCATACATCTCTATACTGTAAGGGAAGAGGGGTGGGACACCAAACTTATTGTATTGCCTATTTTACCCTTACCCTTTAGTATTAAAAAAACAACAAAACTCCCCCCAAATAAAAACCCACCCACCCCACCTTTAATTACTTTTAATTAAACCCCACACCCCAAACCCACTATCTAATCCTAAATTAAACAATAATTAAACACAATCTAATAACTACCCCCTACACCCCACGTTTAAAACAATAATATCTACCCCACACCCCATCTTTTAATCAAAAATTAAACACAATAACAATAATAAAATATATCCTAACTGCTACTTTAAAATTGACTACTAAAATAAATTAAATTGCTCACAACTTCCATTAAAAAAACTACCCCAACCTTAATCATAGGCCACGATTTCAACAGAAAAAATATATTCTACCCACTATCTTCTCCTAAAATCAAGGTTGTATATCATCTGACATTTATTTAATTAGAAACAAATAATTACTCTACCAAATTGATCAGTTTTCAAAATCGTTTATTCTACTTTGAAAAACTCTCATTCTCCTCCAAACCCAGCAATGAAAGTAGTATCAGAAAACCCATGTTGAAGAGCAGCAACACCATTCAATGCATTCAAGAACAGAAAGATGTTGCCAAAACATAATGCAACAAAGTCCTGTTATGTTATAACAACCATCCACTACAACCTTTGTTCCCATTCAATCCCATCTTTCTCTTCTAGGATCGGTTGTTTCGCCAGCCGCTTGGAATGACGAGCACAAGATGTACCATTGCTAGATTACCATGGTTGTGAGAATTTTGTTTTTCGTGTAGTTAAATCAATCAATGCAAAAAAGTCTGCCTTTTATACAAGGTCAAGATGTGTTTACCGAAGGTTTCAATGCAGCAGTTCCATTCTGATTCAAGGAAAACAAACTGGAAATTTGGTGATTCAGTTCACATATTTCAATTTCTCTCTGATTTCTAGCTGTTGATACTTTAATTTATCCTGATTTCATAAATTTAAATGCATTGCTCTGATTATTTTAGTATACATCCAAGTACCTATCAATGTTATTGTAACGAAGAGAAACGCCCAATGTCACATTATGTGAAATTGTGATCCTTACAAACAAGATTGTGTTAGATTGTGGTTTATTTTTGGTGCATTTTTTGAAGTTTCTTTATCTTAATACCAAAGCATCATTCTATTTTAACTTTTTTTTGAGGAATATTTTAACTTTCCAATACACAATAGTTATTAATTGCTTGCGTTTTGATATTGTAGGTTGTTCTTGCATTTCAATGATCAGAAAATCTGGCAAAGGTAAGATGCTTTGTCTCATTTAAATTAATGTGCATTTTTTGCATCCTCTACGTCATCGTTTGAGACTTTGAGTGCATTTTTTCTGTTTGATTTATACAAAGCCTTCGATTTGCCTTCCAAAATGCCATTATATATACACCCAACAAATTTACTGAAACATCTAGATTGAGAAGCAACCACATAATGATATGAATAAAAATAAAAATGATATTGTTTGGACTTATTTTGTTGTTATTTCAGTAAATTGGCAATGTTGTTTATTTATTTAAACTGCATTGTTTGATCGGTTTTTCGATTTGCTATTTTTTAAAACTTATTTTCTTGATTTGTCAGTTTGTTTGGATAAACTGCCGGAATTTATTGTTTCGAAACAAGGAGTTTTTTTTTCTTTAGATGTGGGTATTGCATTGTAGAGAGTAATTGATTGCTTATTTGTCGTGTTTTATTACAGAACACCATATTGGCCATTGGCGGAATGAATATGAAAAATGATCCAGAGATTTTGAAATAGGAAATAGATGGGGAGAGAAATGCTGGAGGTTAGAAAGGAAGCTTGCGCTATTAATTTTATGCTTCCGCACACATCGCGTGCATATAAGACTAGTAATCGTGGAAAGGAGGAGGTGGATGAAACTTGTTTCTATGATTTTTTTGTCACATTTGCTTTAGATACCACGTCAGATAACCAACTTAATTAAAAAGTTAATCTGATGGTCGGATGCAGTGGCGGAACCAGGATTTCAAATTTGGGGGTGCACAATTAAACTGGTACATGTTTGAGACATATAAAAAAAAAACGGATGTATATGTACTACCTCCATTTCACAACGATTGTTAAATTCTATTGTTTGACGCTATTCACGAATCTTGCTTTTTCCATCGTTTTTAATCTATATATAATGAACTATAAGAATATATAATGATTTATAAATAATTTTAAAATAAGGAAGTATTATATTATATGTGAAAATATTAAATACAAACGTTAATAACAATAAACTCACAAAAAAAGGAATGAGAAAGAGAAAGGAGAGAACAATTTACTAGAACAATAAAAATAAAGAAAGTAGTGGAAACTAGTCAAAGAAATTTAATAAAAGAAAGAATATTATTAAAAAAAACAAAATTGTTCTATATGTAATGAACTATAAGAATATATAATGATTTATAAATAATTTTAAAATAAGGAAGTATTATATTATATTCGAAAATACTAAATACAAACGTTAATAACAATAAAGTCACAAAAAAGGAATGAGAAAGAGAAAGGAGAGAACAATTTACTAGAACAATAAAAATAAAGAAAGTAGTAGAAACTACTTAAACTAGTCAAAGAAATTTTAAAAAAGAAAGAATAATATTAAAGAAACAAAATTGTTGACAAGAAGACTAGAACCCATGACCTACTTACACCACTTTTAACTTTAAAGTATCCTCACCAACTATGCTATCATCTTTTTATGACTCAAATAGGAGAATTTAATATTAATACACTACTTAATTTTTTTTTTGGCCCGAAACATCAGAGATTTTTTTTAAAAAAATGGGGGGGGGGGGCACGTGCACCCCCTAGTTAGGGCATGTTTTCCCCAATTTATTTTCATTGTATTTCAGCTCAGCCTAGTTCTATTCAGTTCAGCTTAATCAGTGGCAGATTTAGGGGGTGTTTGGTAATCGGCTGGTGGCTATTGGCCTGTGGCCTCTTATTGTGCTGGATTGACCAGCTGTTTTTAGTGGCTTGTTTGACTGGCTGTGTAATTATTGGTTGTATATAAAAGTGTTTGGTAAAAACAACTGTTAATGTTGGCTGTTAAGTACAAAATTAAAGCAAAAACCAGCAATAAAAGCCGGTAAAAGCAGCTTTTGGCTTTTAGCTTAAAAGCCGACTTTATAATTATTCCAAAAGCAGTTTACCAAACACTTTTTTTGGCTGTTTGACCAGATATAAAAGCTAAAAGCCAAAAGTCAATGAAAAAGCCACCTAAAAGAGAAAAATTTCCTAGAATAATGCAACCTTTGGGCGATTCGCAAATAATAATGCAACCTTTCGATTATTCTGGAATAATGCAACCTTTATACCCCATTTACTTTAAACAGGGCAAAATCGGTTATGACTTGAAGAATAGGTAAAATGGGACACTTGTCGCATAATGATTGGCTCTCATAAACAATTTTTAAAAAGCAAAATAAAAATAAAATAACAAAAGAAAAAACACTCACCCACCCCACCCCCACCCACTGGGCCCACTGCCACCCTCTCCCCTATCACCGCAAAACTGCCTTCACCCAGCAGAAACAACCTCCCCCGCTATGAATCCCCCTTCACGGCTTCACCCAACACGAATCAAACCACCCCTTCCCCGTCAATCCTCTCTCTCCTCTCACCCACATCCCACCACTTCCCTTTCCCAGCCACCAGAGCCGCCGCCAATCTCCCCACACCCCTTTTTGCCGGCGACGCTCGTCTGAGCACCGAGGAGGAGAGAAGGCAGGGGTTTCACGTGGTGGCGCAACCGCGAGGAGAAGAGGGGAAGCGAAGGCAAGGGAGAGGTCGCGTCCGGTGGTGGCGTAGCCATGAGAAGAAGAGGGGAAGCGCAGCGACGAGAAGGGCCGGTCGTCCGGTGAGAAGGGAATGGTGAGGGGTGGCGTTTCGTGGGTATGGGGAGGTGGGGGAGGTTGGGGGTGGGGGATAGGAGCTGGGCAGGTTTCGTTTTGGGGTTGGGGAGGTTGGGGTGAGGTGGGGGAGCTGGGCAGGTCTCGTATGGGGTGGGGGAGGTTGGGGGTGGGGGTTGGGGTGGGGGTGGGGGTGGGGGGTGGGAGGGGTGGGCTGGGGTGGGGATGGAGGATTTTATTTTATTTTATTTTATTTATTTTAATATATTAATTAGAATTTAAAGTTTTAAATAAAAAATTACCACTAGTTTAGGTTACCGGTCATTTGTCCTCTTTAAAATAAATGGAGTATTAAGGTTGCATTATTCCAGAATAATCGAAAGGTTGCATTATTATCTGCAAATCGTCCAAAAATTGCATTATTCAAGGCAATTTACCAAACACTCCTAGACTTCAAATTAAGCAGGTTCAAGAAAGTGAAAGTCAAAGTCCAAACATGCAATTTCAATATTCAAATGAAACATATTAAAAATTGCAAAAAACAATGTAAACTGTTATCAATCTAGCATAATCTATAATAATTCTAAATTTGTACCACGAATCAAACATCTATAGTATGCAATCATGATATTTCATCAAACACATATTATCACTTCAATAAATAAAAACTTACTCTTACCTTAATAAAGTAATTCACTGTTTGAGTATATTACAAAACCACAAAGCCCATAATCCGCAAACTGCGAAAATCCTCGATTCATAGAGCAAGTTTTGATATACTCCCTCCGTCTTTTTTTAATATGCATATTTTATCATTTTAGATATTATTTTTAATATGTATTTTTCTATCTTTTCCCAAAAATAAAAGGTTGGTCCACCTAATTATTACACTTCTCTCCTACTTTTTCTAACCTTCTCTCTACATTTTTCACTTTTTCCTTACTTTTACTAACATTCTCTCTTATTTTTGCACTTTTTCCTTGGTCCGCGAGCAAAAACAAACATACATATTAAAAAAAAACGGAGGTAGTATATATTTTTTTAAATTGTGTTATTCTTAGGAAAAATTGTTGAAAACTATATATTTTTGGAGTCATTTGTGAATAACTACTCTGTTTCAAAAAAATGAAAATAACTACCTACTTTCTTCAAAAACTTTTGGTATCACTAACTTGTGTTATTTGTTAGAGAGTATACTGGTAGTAATTGGAACAACTTAACTAAATGTCGTGGCGTCAAGAATCACTGCCCTAAAGTTGTATTTGACCCGCTTACGAACGCACAGATTCTTAGCAAACAACTCCCAGGGTTACACGACCTCTGCTTCAATGGCGTTGACAGAGAAACAGATGACAACTCTTTAGAATACTGCCCAGAAGATAAGAAAGAAGAAGGATCGTTTTTGTGTATGGAATGAATTTTCTGTCCCAGAAATGAAGAGGAAGCAGCTTTTTAATAGGCTCCGAAATCTGCCCCAAATGGCAGTTACCAGAAATAATGGCTGTAATCAAGGAAACAAAGATTACGGCCCTTAATAACGCAATAATATTGCAACGGTTTATAAAACACAAAAGTAACCTTTTGGCCCAAATAAAATGAGACGGGTCGCAAAAACTACACACCTACACCCACACCCGCGAACGCGTCGCGCCAACGCCACACGCCCACGGCCCGTGCCCGAGCCCGGCCCGGCCCGCGCACGCGCGCGTGTGTGTGGCAGTTACTAGAGCATAGCCTCTAGTCTCCAAACTAATACTCAAAGGATGAAAGCAAATATAAAGAAATACAAGAGTTGTGAAATGGGTGATATGGGACTAAATAGGGGATATTGAACCTTTAGAAAAAGGTGCCCATAAATAAAGAAGGGAAGTAAAGCATCTATGGGCAATGTGAGATTGAACTTTTGAAGCACAAACAACTTGGAGTTTATAAATGCTCCAACATTCCCCCACATGATTCAAAAGAGAAAGAAAAAGAGAAGAAACTGGGCAGTAGATACTAAGTCTTTAAGTAACAATGTCTTGTAGACTTGAATTGATACCCAGTGCTTACAGACTCGTATTTACATTCGAGTTAGGTAGATTTCTCTTTGAACCTTACACGAAGTTTGTAATACTCGCTTGCGCACTGAAACTTTTCACAAAACAAAAGAAGTTCTCGCGATGTTTATACATATGTGCCCCACATAAAATCCTGGTTTCATGAACGGTCTAGAGGTTCTAAGCCTTAGAGACCTCATGGGGGATTGGGCGTAACCCCCACATTCACATAGGTAAATGATAGGCCGTCGTCGAGCCTAACAAAGATAATCCTATCTCGATCTCTCTAGCTAAGTAGAAAGGGCAAGTAGGGTCGTATCCACAGAGAGGTAAGGTCAAACACCGAATTTTTATGGTCGAATAAACTAAGGGTATCCAAAGGGGGGTTAAGAATTGTGTGTATTAAGACTAAGGCAACTAACAAGAGTTAAACTATGCACATATGGTTAACAAGGATATAAATATATGACTAAAGCACTAGGGCAAGGGCATTACCACTCATTGTGACCATGGATCATGCTTGAACATCAAGGGAAAACATTGAATAGGAGAGAGAGTAGTCGGTCAACTAAAGTCCCCTAATTACTCCTTCGAGCTAAGAAGGAGCTCTTAGACAAGGTGTTAATTCCTATTTTCATGGCATTAACCCTAGCATAAGGATTAAGAACAAGTGACACAATTGACTCAAGACTAGAACTTCCTATTTTCATGGCCATTTAGTCAAGTAAACAAAGGGGAATCTCGTACAACTTCATCTTTCGATCCTTCATTTTAAAGATTGGGAACAACTTCTATGGTGATCAATCACAAAAGCATACAATGAGGCACCCCATTTGTTCAACAACCAACCCTAAACATGAATCACTAAATTCAAGCACAAATCATGGCCTTAATGAGGGTTTTGGCCCAAACCCTAGAAAATGAACTACTCACAATTCATACTAATACACATTCCAATCAAGGATTCCGTTTTAAAAGTTAAAGCAAGTAGAAAACAAGCAAGTCAAAGCAACAATAATTGCAAGAGAAGGAATTCAACACCAAAAGACAAAAATAGAGCAAAAGATACTAAAGATTAATTGAAATAGAAGATAAAATTCAACTTACAAACATGAAACTACCATTAATGGACCTTCAATTCTTCAAAATCACCAACCAAAAGCAATAAATGACTTCTACTCTCTAAAAACTAAGTTAGGGTTTGTAAAAGTATGAAAAAGATGATGTCTTAAAGTTGGGGTGAGGTATTTATACCTCCCCCAATTACAAGTCAAAACGGGCGAAAAAGGCCCAGAAACCCTTTGGAGCGCCCGCTCCCAAAGGAACATGGAGCGCCCGCTCCAGAATTCTAAGCACAAACTGATCCTGCAGAAAATCTGGAGCGCCCGCTCCAGCATATATTGGAGCGCCCGCTCCGCATTCGCTGGGCAGATAGCTCAACTTCGAACGACCATATCTCTCTCGTCTTTTATTGGAATTGGGCTTATGACCAGTCGTTGGAAAGCTCTCGAGACAATCTTTCATCTCCAAGTGGAATCACCTGAAAATGTTGAATGAGCTGAGAGATATGTTCATTTGAAATTGACCCTATGCACAATCACTTCCAAAACGTGTTCTTTTGCTCCAAGGTACCCCGCTAAACTCGGTGGGCGGGATGCAAACCTTCAAGGTCGATCCTTAAACATTAAACAAATAAGAAATAAATATTAGACCTTAAAAAGATAATTAAAATAGCTACTATTTACAAATGAGTTATAGATTATTCAATTATTCTAAAATAAGTAAAATAGGCTAGAAAATGCAAACAGAAGAGAATAAAAGACTCTAAACAAGAGGAAAATAAGGGGTTTAGATTGGTATAAATATCACTTATCAGTAAATTCTTCAAGTTTGTACTGTCACAAACCACCTTAAAAGGCTATGAATTTATTAAGAGTATGCAACTCAACCTTCCACATTTGACAGTAAAGAAAATTACTACATCGCTTCATTTGTATTATTGAGGAAAGGGTGGTAGTACACATACTATGAGCTCTTTCGTGATTTCATTTGACCTATTGAACTTAGGAAATCCTAAGATAGGTGTCCATCATAATTCACTCCTCAATAGGCTTTAAACTCATTCCTTGTGCTGACTCAAGCACCATTTTCTTACACAGGCCTTTAGTGAGAGGATATGCTATATTCCTCTCAGATTTTACAAACTCGAGTGATATCACATTATTTTTGATCAAATTTCTAACTATCCCATGCCTCAAGCGTATATGTCTCCTTTTGCCATTATAAGCTTGGTTGTTAGCTACCCCAATTGCAGCTTGTGAATCGCAATGCATGGAAATTGATGGAGTTGGTTTCCCCCCACAATGGAATGTCTGCTAGTAGGCTTCTTAGCCATTCAGCCTCCTACCCTGCCAATTCTGACGCAATAAATTCAGATTCCGTTGTTGATTTAGCAATACAAGTTTGTTTAGAAGATTTCCATGATATAGCAGCATTGGCAAGAGTAAAGACATAGCCACTAGTAGAATGAATCTCATCATTGTCGGACACCCAATTAGCGTCGCAATATCCTTCTAAAACGCAAGGCGTTCTATGATAATGCAGACCCCAATTGATCGTCCCTTTCAAGTACCTCAATAATCTAATCAAGGCATCCCAATGCTCTTGGTTAGGATTATGAGTATATCTGCTCAATCTACTAACAGCATACGCTATATCAGGTCGAGTGTAATTCATCATAAACATTACACTCCCAATTATTTTGGCATACTCATCTTGGGAAACACTATTACCTTTATGCTTTCTCAAATGAATACTAGAATCATATGGGATTTTCATTGGAGTAAAATCAAATTGATTAAATTTCTTCAAAATCTTTTCAACGTAATGAGATTGATTTAAAGATATCCCATATGTATGTCTAGTAATCTTAATTCCCAATATGACGTCTGCCTCGCCTAAGTCTTTCATGTCAAAACATGAACTTAGAAAATTCTTGGTTGTGTTAACTATGTCTATATTGGTCCCAAAAAAAAGCATATCATCCACATATAGACATATGATAACACATCCAAGCTCACATAGCTTAGAATAAACACAAGCATCAGAATCATTAACAGATAACCATTAGAAGTGATGGTTTGATCAAAATTTTCATACCATTGCCTGGGAGCTTGTTTTAGACCATAAAGAGATCTAACAAGCTTGCACACCTTGTTTTCCTGTCCAGCAACCGCACAACCCTCTAGTTGTTTCATATAAATTTCTTCATTCAAATCACCATTCAAAAAGGCCATTTTCACGTCCATTTGATGCACAACAAGATTATGAATGGATGCAAGAGCTATCAAGGCCCTAATGGTCGCAATCTTAGTCACAGGAGAATAGGTATCAAAGAAATCCAACCCTTTCTTTTGATGATTCACACAAACTACTAGTCTAGCTTTGTACTTGTCTATGGACCCATCAGGTTTGAGTTTCTTTTTGAACACCCACTTGCTACTCAAAGGTTTACATCCTCTAGGAAGTTCAGTCAAAATCCAAGTGTTGTTCCCATTATAGATTCTATCTCACTATTTATGGCCTCCAACCAAAAACTAGAGTCATTAGCTTTCCTGGCCTCTCCGTATGTCCTAGGATCCTCTTCTAGCACAAATACATTTACCTCTTGGTCAGTCAGGAATTTATTCTCAATTAAGAAGGTAGTAATAAAGTCAGGCCCAAAACTAGATTCTGTTCTAGTCCTCTTACTCCTTCTAGGTTCTTAGTCTCACTAGGTGATGCAATGACTTGAGGTAATGCGGAAGAAGGTGCAATAGTAACACAAGTTTGCACATTCGAAATCATAGGAAAAATATGCTCAAAGAATTCAACATCCCTAGACTCTTTAATTGCACCAAAACCGGTTGCCTGTTTAAGAATAAATCTATAAGCAGCGCTATTGGAGGCATATCCAATAAAAATTCCATCTATGGTCTTAGGCCCAATTTTACTCCTTTGAAAGTCTGGGATTCCTATCTTACCCAAACACCCCCACACTTTGAGGTAATTCAAGTTTGGCTTGAAACCCTTCCATAACTCATAAGGTGTTTTCTCTAATTTCGTGTGAGGAACTCTGTTAAGAACGTAACATGCAGAAAGGATAGCCTCTCCCTACATGCTAGTAGGCATACCTGAAATAATGAGCATGGCATTCATCATATCCTTAAGGGTCCTATTTTTCCTTTCAGCTATCCCATTTTGTTCAGGACTGTAAGGTGCAGTGGTCTCATGAATTATCCCATTTTCCTCACAGAATTTCTTAAGTGGTGTTCCATCATATTCACCACCTCTATCGGATCTAAGTTCTTTATTTTAAGGTCTAATTGGTTCTCAACTTCTGCCTTAAAAATGTGAAATTTTTCCTCGGCTTCGTCTTTTGTACTTAATAAATAAACCTTAGTGAATCTCGAAAAGTCATCAACAAAGGTAATGTAGTATTGTTTTCCTCCTCTACTCATGGAATTCCTAAAGTCTCCCAAATCACTATGGATTAACTCAAGAAGGGTGGAAGAACGATTAACACACTTGTTAAAGGCCTTCTTAGGTTGTTTAGCTTCTATACATACTTCACATTTATCAAAAACAGTACTACAGAATCAAGAATAAGACTAAGCTGTTTTAGCCTTTTAACAGAGGCTACATTCACATGACCTAATCTAGCATGCCATAATGAAACATATTCAGCAATATAAACAAAAGCAGCAGAAACTTTATTAGTGTCCATAATGTCCAAAACAAATAAATCCCCATTACAAAAGCCCTTTCCCACAAAATCACCATTTCTGGTGAGTACAAGTTTGTCCGATTCAAAAGTCAGTTTGATGCCAGCTTTGTTAAGCAATGCAGCAGAAATAATGTTCCCGCGAATGTCAGGCACATGTAAAACATTACGTAATTCAAGCAATTTACCAGAAGTTAATTTAAGAGGAACCTTCCCTTTACCAAGCACACTCACAGTGCTGGAGTTACCCATGAAGGCGCATTCGCCTTCACTTACCTTTTCGTAGTCCTGGAACACATCTTTGTTGGAGCAGATGTGTCTTGTAGCACCAGTGTCCACAACCCATTCAGTCACATTACTCACGAGATTAACTTCTGAAACAACAGCAGCAATAACATCTTCAGTAAGATTAGCTTGAGCTTTGTTATCTTTGTTGTCCTTTGGCTTACCCCCAGGTCCATGTCCTTGTCTACAATCCTTTGAAAGATGTCCAAACTTTCCACAAGTAAAACAGTTTCCCTTAAACTACTTTTTCCCTTTGAAGTTACTATTCTGCCTAGTCCCATGAAACTGATTTGGACCCTTTCCTTTTGGTCCTTTACCATACCCAGCATTTTTAGACTCAACTAAATTAGCAGCGGAAGAGGAATGGTCTACAGATTTCCCCTTAGTCTGAATACGGTTCTGTTCTTCAATTTTAATGTGGGATACTAGTTCTTGAAGGGTAGAGTCCTTTTGCTTATGTTTTATAGAGTGTACATAAGTCTCCCAAGAAGGTGGTAATTTTTCAAGAAGACAATTTGCTTGAAATTGTTCATGCATATCCATACCTTCAGCAATAATATCAGCACATAGGGTCTAATATTCATGGACTTGATCTAATACAGACCTATCATCAGTCATATTGAACTTTAACCATCGACTACAAGCATATTTCTTAGTCCCAAAATCGTCAGTTCCATATTTGGCATTTAAGGCATCCCAAATGTCTTAAGCACTCTTATACTTACTATAAATCTGATATAAAGAAGCAGCCATGTAGTGCAACAGTATTCCCCTACAAGTCTTATTGTCCTTCTCAAAAATCCTATTGGAATTAACAGGGGCAACAGTTTCAGTCAAAGTATAATCTACCCCAATTTGTCCCAGAAAAAATTCCATTTTGTCCGACCACATTTTATAATTTTTACCATCAAAAAGAGCCAGTTTCGACATGTCAGGAACAAATGGATTAAACATATTGGGAGCAGCAGCAATAGGAATAGCAGAAGGAATATTACTACCAGACATGATCACACAACGCTAAGATAATACAACTTTAGAATGTTAGAGAGTATATTGGTAGTAATTGGAACAACTTAACTGAAAGTCGTGGCGTGAAGAATCACTGCCCTAAAGTTGTATTTGCCCCGCTTACGAACGCACGGACTCTTAGCAAATAACTCCCAGGGTTACACGACCTCTGCTTCAATGGCGTCGACAGAGAAACAGATGACAACTTTTTAGAATACTGCCCAGAAGATAAGAAAGAAGAAGGAGCGTTTTTGTGTATGGAATGAATTTTCTATCCCAGAAATGAAGAGGAAGCAGCCTTTTAATAGGCTCCGAAATCTGCCCCAAATGGCAGTTGCCAGAAATAATGGCTGTTCAAGGAAACGAAGATTACGGCCCTTAATAACGCAATAATATTGCAACGGTTTATAAAACATAAAAGTAACCCTTTGGCCCAAATAAGATGAGACGGGTCGCAAAAACTACACACCCAAACTCGCGAACGCGTTGCGCCAACGCCACACGCCCACGGCCCGTGCCCGAGCCCGGCCCGGCCCGCGCGCGCGTGTGTGTGGTGGTGACTAGAGCATAGCCTCTAGTCTCCAAACTAATACTCAAAGGATGAAATCAAATATAAAGAAGAGTTTTTTGTCCGAAACAACCTTTTATAATCACTTTTTTTGCGAAAAACAACCTTTTAATTTTTTTTTTTGCAACTTACAACCTAAAACCTAAATTTTTTTGCAAAATGAAACCTTTTTCTAATTTCCGTCATTGACCGTTAGTATTAGACCGTTGACCGTTAATTTCCACCCTAAACCACCCCGACACCACCGCGACACCACCACTACCCCACCCGAGACCACCCCAAAACCACCCCCCACCCGAAACCACCCCAAAATCGGCCTAGCCCACCCAAAACCACACCCAAAACCGGCCCAACCCACCCAAAACCACCTTAAAACCACCCCCAAAACCACCCTAGAACCCGAAACCACCCCTAAAACCACCCTAGATTCAGCCCCAACAGTCACAACCATTCGGGTTAGGGTGGGTGGTGGTTTTGGGGTGTTTTCGGGTGGTGTCAGGGTATTTTGGGGTGGAAACAAACGGTCAATTAACGGAAATTACAAAAAGGTTTCATTTCGCAAAAAAATTTAGGTTTTAGGTTGTAAGTTGCAAAAAAAATTTTAAAAGGTTGTTTTTCGCAAAAAAATGATTATAAAAGGTTGTTTCTGACAAAAAAGTCTATAAAGAAATACAAGAGTTGTGAAATGGGTGATATGGGACCAAATAGGGATATTGAACCTTTGGAAAAAGGTGCCCACAAATAAAGAAGGGAAGTAAAGCATCTATGGGCAATGTCGGATTGAACTTTAGAAGCACAAACAACTTGGAGTTTATAAATACTCCAACATTATTTTCCGTCAAAAAGTTATCAGAAACATTTAAGGGACCTACAGAATTACGCAAAGTATGAAAATAACTACCTACTTTCTTGAAAAACTTATGGTATCACTACACTGTTAAACGTTTTTTTGTACACTTTTTGACGGAAAAGGCCACTAGGTAGTAACACCAAAGTTTTTCAAAAAAGTAGGTAGTTATATTCCAGTTTTTTGAAACAGAGTAGTTATTTACAAAAGGGCTCCAAATATAGGTAGTTTTCAACAAAAAAATCCTTATTTTTCTTCCTATAAATCAAAATCAATCAGAAGTTAACAATAATCAAAGTAAATGAAATAAAATATTTAAATAAAGATTAAAGAATTGCTAAATTGACAGAATAAGAGGAGAGAAAATAATTTTTATTTAAAAACTACCTTTTAACAAAAAGGGGATAATATCTTATTTATGTGAAATCAATCTTTTTAATATCTTCAATTATTCATTATCAAAAAAACTACTCTATATTATGATCATTTTAGCAACATTTTACATATTAATTAAGAAAAAGTATACTGTATAATGTTCCTAATGGTTTTAGTACTACTACAGAAGTTTAAGTGGTCGTTTGATATATCTAGGAGGCTAAAATTCTCATGAAATTCAAATCTATAGTAAATAAATTCCTGAATCAAATTCATGGGAATTTTACAAAATTGTTTGGTTAGCAATATGGAAGTAACTTCCCACAAGAATTTCTATTTACCTAGGGTGGACTAGGTATTAAACTTCCTACATTTTGTGGGAAATGGAAATTCCTTTTGACTATAATTTTTATTATACACCCGGATGTACCATGCGCATGGTGCACCCAAGGCTATTTTTTGCTCAAATAGTGTTGGGTGTACCATCCTGAGACTTCTTTTTTGCTCAAATAGCCTTGGGTGTACCATGCTCATATTACACCCGAGAGTATGATACAAATTGTAAAATTCCTTTCACTTCTCCTCTTTTGTAATTTTATTGTCAACCAAACAACTTACCCTCTTTGCAATTCCTAAGAAATCTAAATTTTCCATGTTTTCTAATATCAATCAAACAACCATTAAGTGTTAGGAAAAAAAATTCATGCAAGTATGGTGCAATTTAGTTAAGTGATGTTTATAGCATAAATGAGGTAGAGGGTAATGACACCCTAACATATAATTATTTTTTACTTATCTTTTCATTAAACTACTAAAAGATACCCTCTCGCCTCTCGGTTTCTAAATAATACTTGTCGTTAGACTTTCCTTTTAAATCATTTTTTAACAATTAAACTGATACTTTTTCAGCTTTAATTAAAATGTCACAACCTTTTATCCTTTTCAGTTTTATGATATACATAGTCCTGAGTACGACATACAAAAAAATAAATATATTACTTAAAAATGGCATTAAGTTTAAAATTAATCACTAAATTACGCATAAATAATCTATGTTAGTAATACTTAATATTTTCTTTTTTAGTTTATTTTTATTAGACATAGCGTTAAGAGCTATGTATATCATTTTCCACCATGCAACTCTAAATCATCAAATCGAAATCCTCATTTTGATGTTAAAATTTTGTGTCCACCACTACTAATGTTACAACTATAAAAAAAAACTAAATCAACATCAAATTTAACGAAGGAGAGAGCAAGGGCATACCATGGATGACAATGAATGGAAGAGAGGCTGAACTGGGGACGTAATAAGTGACCATAGTAAGGATGAAGATAGAAAAAGATAGCAAATAAGGCTTCATTTTTTTATTCTTTCTTTTTTGGTCCAATGTTTTATGTTCTCAATCTGAAAGTAGAAGTTATGGTAAGAAAGTTACGCTATAAATACTCGTCCGTCTTCAGAATTTCAGCAGTGCGGGAAATGACGCCAACAAGCAAACATGTGATTGCAAGGTCATGTGCAATTGTGGATTGTGGAGTTGGACTGAAGGAGTACATGTCATCTCACTCGTGCCAAACTTTAGAGTAACGTGTTGTAATTACTACACAAAGTAGTCAAGTACAGATACATGATAAATTGAGAATAATCACAATCTATTTCCTAAAACAGAAACTGGTTTGTGATACTGGGAGTGGCGATGTTCTTTATATAGGGTGTTTGTCAAATGATTTTTGAATGATTTTTTACTAGTTTTGTTTGTTTTTAATGGTTACAGTTTGACATTTTACACTATTTACTAATGTCACTTTGACTATCATTTTTGATGTATGAGTAAGAAAAACTATATTTATGTGGGATCTTGTTTAATTCGTCTCAATATCGAAATATATATTTTTTATATTTTTTTACAAATACAGAACTAGAGATATTAACGTTCAAACAGTTGCATTGGCAAACGTGAAAAGGTAAAGTGTAACAATTACAAACAAACAGAAGAAGTACTAGATTCATGGCCCGTTTAAAACACGGGAAATCTTTTACCATAAAAATATATATATATAGTTGAAAAAAACTTTTATATGAATATTTGGACCCGTGTGAGTCACACTAATTATATAATTATAATCTTTATTTAGTGCAAGTAATATAGTAAATTTACATTACTTTTCGATAAATTCCAAAAACCTCTAGCAGACATGTTTTTATAACCCATCAATTGTATAGCTATCTCATAAATTTACTTACAATTTTTTTTCATTTTGTCTTACCCATGACCACTTTAGAATCTTTTATTTCCCAATCACCTATTTTTATTTCTTTGTCTTACTTTTTCAAAAGCAAAAAGGTACCAAAGATACAATATAAAATTAAAAAGATTCTCATCCACCTCAATTTCCATTGGTTTTCCCCCATATTACAAATGGGAATGGAGGGAATAATATTTTTTTTATTAAAGTTCTATAAAATAAAGAATTTACGATAATTGTCAAATTTCCAAAAATGCACGGAAAATTTTAATACTCAATCAAAGTGCATGAGTTACAAAAAGTTCTACTAAAAAGATTCAATGTATAAGTTATTAGCTCATTTTAAATATCCAGATCCAATAATGAAGGTCAGTCAAAGGTGAAAACAAATTATAATATGAGGAACTTGAGTGAAGATTAAAAGTAAGTCTATGGTGTATCTATGGTGTATAAGTTTTATTAGATTAAAACTGTATATATATGATTAATATATATGAGATTAATACTCTAACATTTTTTTTATTTTTACTCGTGATTTTCAACCTCATTGTTCTACCCTATTCCATTTCTAATGTTTTTACCCATCTTAGCTCATTAAGTAAAAACACAGAAACTTTTTTTTTACATATCAAGCTCATTGTTTTTATCCATTTATCTACGTAAAACACGAGAAGTTTTTTGTTATAAAATAAATATATCTAGATTAAAAAGATGATACTTTTTATATGGTTATTATGCACGTGCGAGTTGCACTAATTATATACTCCCTCCGTCCCATATTAGTTGCAACACTTTCCATATACGGTCGTCCCATATTAGTTTCAACACTTCTATTTTAGGCATGGACCCACTAATATGTCACCTTACATATGACCCCACTCATTTATTGTTTAATGTTAAAAACATTAAACTACTCACACATCCACCCACCTATCAATAAATAATTATTCTTTCACTTTCTATCACATCAGCCTTTATAATAAATTAATACAACCTATACTCTACTCAACTAACTTCCTAAAACCTTGTGCCCAACCTATTGTTGCAATTAATGTGGGACGGAGGTAGTAATTAAAGATTTATCATTCTAAAATCCAATCTATATAATTACTCAACTGCCGTGGAACTCGGCAAAAAAAGTTAATTATAATTATCTTAAAGTTTTTCAATTGAAGTTGTCCTACATCTGATAGTTTAGTTACATTGGTATCAATGCAATCTATTAAAAAAAACTATTGTATACCCGTTGTTCTAACCCATCAATTATAGCTATTTCAAAGTACTCATATGCACTAAACATGATAATTCGTTTAATAAATAATAGAAAAAAAATCTTTCAAGAAGAAAGCGATCGCCCAAATTATATAGTAGTAGTGAATTATTCTTTGATAGCCAAAATGTTTCTCATCTATGCTAACTATGACATAGATTGAGGTGATTGATTTGCTTCCCCTAGATTAGTGCGGTTTTGCTTGATAAAACGAACCAAATATATCTCATTTGCAGCTTTTGATCAAAAAATACAATTCAAAAATTGTAATGATTGCTTTCCATAAATTCATGCCGATTTTGACGAAATTTAGCGATTGTAATCTTGTGATTATTATATTTCACGAATTCTTGTATGATTTTTTAGATATATATGTATAATACCTTTAAACGAAAACCTATAAAAAGTTTGTATACTGAAAGTTCTAATCTTAAATTTATTAATGCAATGTAACATTGCAACCATTAAATTTATCATAAAAAATTTTAAAAATGAAAAAATTATTTCAATTTTGACCGGACCGAAAGTTGGACCTGAATTTTCGGTGCGGTTCGATTCTGTCCAAATTCAGGTACGGACCGGTCTAAGATCAGGTGTGGACTGAAAGCACAACCCTATTCATATCAGCTCATTTGTTATCTAATTGGACCTGATTAATGCCAATTGCACCTTAGATTCTTAGAAGGAAGATTTTAATATTCTTGGTTTCCAATCAGGTTGTTAAGAGAAAAATAGATTAATACTTTTTGAAACAGAAAGCTATCGACCACTATTGGGATAAGACTCTTAAAACAATTTGTTAGGACAAAAATATGTCAACAAGCAAATGACATTCCGCCACAAGATGGTCCAGAGTGTTGGAGAGGTGATCCACTCTGCTTGGGGATGTTGGTCGTTTTAAGTAACAGTTCGGCAATTTTTCTCTAATGTTTGTGTAATATATTTGAAGACGGATTACCATGAGTAAATGAGATAATATGTTTATTACAATTTAATAGATGGCCGCACAATCTTGGAGATGAAGATATGAATGTCAAGAATAAACTGTTGTAGAACAAGATACCTCCATTACAAACATGAAACTAGCTAGAACCGAATACTCTAAAACACATAACTAAGAGATAAGTGACTAAGTCTATGTGAGATTCTACACTAAACTAGACTAGGGTATGCTATGATGCACTAAGATAAGAGATAACTCATTTTGATTCTTGCCACTGTTTGATAATTGCTTATCAGAATATTTGTTAGGCCTCATGATACTCCTTGTTAAATATTGATGGGAGGCATGAAAAATTAGCATTGTGGATACATCTTTTTTGGGTATAGTTGATTAATTATTTGGATTGGTATTTAACTATGAAGACTAAATATGGTACATCCAAGACTCCATTACCCATAGAAAGCCAAGATGAACCATATGAAGAAGAGGACGAAAAGAATAGTAAAGGGATGAACTAAATAAATATACGAAGTCTCATGCAGCGAGGAACTTAAACATACTTCCATATGTAGAGTGTTTAGTAATAAAATTGATAACATTTAGAGCTGTCAGTCTCTGACACGACAATACGAACGAAACCAACACGATACGAATACAAAGTTACTGAGAGAAAACACGACCCGACACGACACGGAACCAACACAAACACGATCCATTTCGATCAATTTGTCATATTATTCAATTACCCTATATTTTACATAGTTTTTGATACATGTTAACACGAAATGAACACGAGACCAAACACGAACACGACACGACATGTTTGCCTCCTTTAATAACATTATATATGCATTACATAAACTAAGATAACCTTCATACCAACATTCATTTTAGTATGCAAACGCATCATTTAGGTTAAAGAACAATACCTTGGGGGTGCCGCGCGTGTAGCGCGCGGTGTAACAACTAATCTATACTCTTTTAAAAGTGAGAACATGAAATCACTGTAGCTTATGAATAGTATTCAGACGATTTTTCCCATATACTTCCACGTAATAGCTTTCCTGCCCTCATCCTCCCCGTGTTTGGCTATCTGCTTTTCTTCCAGACTTCCAGCTCTTCTCCTCTCTCCCTCTTAACTTGCATTAAAATGATTTCTCCACTTTCACGAAGAGAAAACAACGAGTAAGAACCATCTACCCAGTAATCTGGTGGAACAGACGGCG
The DNA here is from genome assembly GCA_947645195.1 of Patellifolia procumbens. Classification (NCBI taxonomy): domain Eukaryota; kingdom Viridiplantae; phylum Streptophyta; class Magnoliopsida; order Caryophyllales; family Amaranthaceae; genus Patellifolia; species Patellifolia procumbens. Next base: position 7,231,410 of record CANSGD010000972.1, read on the forward strand.
GAAGGCGATTCGATTTGCTCTTCAGTGTATCAATAAACGGTAAAGAAACTAACTCTTTTGACCGAGATTCCTATTTTGCAAAGTTATTTCACTATTTCGCAAAGGAAATCAAGTAATTTACAGATCTAGGGTTTGAATGGCAGAAAAAACGGAAACAAATTAGAGTTCATGGGACAACTTTCTATGCTCTCAATTCATTTTTCCCCAAACCTTTAACTACAATGACACAACTCTCTTTGTCATCTATATCGTCTATTCTAACTTTCCATCAAAAAAAAGTTTGAATACAGCACAAAATTTGGATATTTTCGGGAGAAATATTTTAGGCAAACTAGCTCTTCTACGAGATTAGGAACTCGAATCTACCACTAATTTTAAGGTTTGTTTGTTTGAAATTCCTGATATCACGTTCTTATATAGAGTTTTCTCCCTTATTTACAAGCTAATTTGTGCGTCATTGGAGCTCTTGGGAGCTATTTTGTGCTAACTTTCGTATATAGTTGTGGTTTTGGGTTTTAGTGTTGAATTGCAGGTTTTATGGAGTTTTCTCCTTATTCCCGAGCCATTTGCAAGCAACCACGGCTTTACGAGATGTTACGAGGCACGTAGGATGGCTCACAAGCTTTATGGGTAGTTTAGGAGGTCCCAAGACCCCTAAACGTGAAGATTAGAGAGCCAAAGAGTCAAAAAGGAGATTTCCGTACTCTGATCGGGCAAAAATAGCCCGATCGGGCGAAGGAATTATGATCGGGTATAGAAGTTGCGGACCCGATCGGGTGAAGAGTCAAGTCCCCAGACCCGATCGGGCGAAGAGTCAAGTCCCCAGACCCGATCGGGCGCCCTCTGCCCGACCTGATCGGGTTGGGTGCTGCTAGGTGCTATTTTGATGCTGCGGGTCAAGAGAAAACGCTGGTGGTTTTTGTGTGAGGACCCGATCACAGACCTGATTGGGTGCTGGATCGGGTCGGTCCAGTTCTCACCATTTGTTGCTACGCTGCTGCTACCAGAAGCCCAGGAGAAGAATGTGATGATTTGTGTGTGGGCCCGATCGGGTCCCGTGCTCGCGTGCGCGTTTTTCCTCTTTTGTTTCCTATTTTAATTAGACTTGAGGAGGTAATACTAATACCTTTTTCCTCATTATTTATAGACATCTTTTTATTATCTTTTATTCTAGTTTAGACTCTAGTTATTTCTCATTGTTCTTAGTTTAATTTAAACACTTAGATTAGATTAAAGGTGATTGAACCTATTCGATTTCAATAAAAGTTCCTGCTTTCTGTCAATTGGTATTCTTTCTTACCCTAATCTCTTTTATTATTCTTAATTGCTTAGCTCAAGTTTTTAATTATTCATGATGCAATTGTTAGGGTTTTATATTAGTTTTGTTGTTGTTAATTCGATTATGAGTGGGTAGTTCTCTTTCTAGGGTGTTAGATAGGAAAGCCATGTTTATACCATGATTGTGATTTAGATTTCTATCAATTTCTAGGGCTTGATTTAGGGTGATTGTGATGTGGTTTGTTCTTAATTAGTGATTAATGTCAGTGTACAATTTCATTGATTGCTTGTGGTTAATAGTTGTTTGCACAGATCCGTCTTACGACTAGAGGCCTAGGACACGTCAGTAGTTCTGATTACGTTAGTGAACATGCGGCGTATGTTGAACTATGAGCGTTGAGTCTTAACCATAGCTCAACACATGCTCTAATCTCCCGACTCTTGACTTAGGTTTTGATAGAAGTTGACCTTATTTGATTGGTATAAGTATGGTGGACCGACCTAATAACCTAGGTTTTTAGTCCATAGTTAAATCCTCAGTTTAATCTGTCTTCCTTAGCTTAATCGTTAGTTCAGTTAATTCTTCTCGGATTTCGTCTGAAGTAGCTAATTGATTGAACATTAATTTAGAAACTCTGTCTCCCTGTGGATTCGACCCTGCTTCCATTGACTACCTTAGTTAGAGGACAATAGGTTTATCTTTGAGTAGGTGATACGACTAAATCCTATCAATTCCGAATTATTCATTTCAAATTGGATTTTTTGGCAAAAACCACCTAATATAATTGACATTATTGGTTTAACTACCTTTTATAATTTTTGTTTAATTTAACTACCTTATATATATAATACCCGTAGGTTTCACTACCAATCGGTGATTTTGGCCGGAAAACCGCCAATTTTGACCGGAAAACCACTTTTTGTTGCCGGAAAACTACTAATTTTTGCCGGAAAACCACTATTTTTGGCCGGAAAACCACTAGTTGGTAGTGAAACCTATAATATTATATATATAAGGTAGTTAAATTAATAAAAAATTATAAAAGGTGGTTAAACCAATAATGTCTATTATATTAGGTGGTTTTTGCCAAAAAATCCTTTCAAATTTCATGATTGAATATTCCACAAAGTTGTTCGTTTAGCCGTAAATATCAATACTGCTCACAAAAAGATAGATGTAATAGTTTATTATTGTTTGATCTCCAAGTTATGCACTGAATAAATTAGACCAAATTCTATGAAGCTGTAGTAGATACGAATACTGATGGAATTTAGTTTGTTGATGAGTACTGAGTCACTAGCTTGATGGTGTATCTGTATCTGTTCCATTAGAGAATTAGCTATTCAGGTATGCAGGATCACACGCAAATCAATTCAGTTAATCTCAATCAAATTGATTGGGATGGCCAGCACCAAAAATCTGAGCACATGATGAGTGGAATGCCAGGGAAAGATAAACGAGCCGTCTTGCATCTTGCCTAATCTGGTAAAATTGGTGGAATTCAACGTGTTCAAGCTTTCTTGTGGTACATGAATTATTTGAGAGTATGAGAGATCAATCTTTTGTCATGATTATGGGCTGTAAAGGATATATGAAAAGCTCAATTTGGCAATACCGTCATTATTTGAGAGTATGAGAGATCAATCTTTTGTCAGTTAATAGTGTCAATTGCTGTGGTGAATGCTAACCGTTTTTTCCCAGCTTCCAATTCCTTCCTTCCAACTTTCAGATTTACTTGGATTTTGATCAATTTATAAATTTATTACTAATTGATGGTGGTTCCAATTTTACTAATTTATTACCAATTGCTGTTATTTTTAATTCCTTCCCCCAACTTTCAGTTTCCCAGATGCTTGAATAATTGAATTTGATCAGTTCCAAGTTCAATAATATTTAGTTGATTTATATTGGTGTTTAATGCTTATAACATGATGATTTATGAGTTTGGTTTTTACATTACATTTAGATTTATTTAGCCAACACAGCGCAGCGCAATGCAACACGAGTGCCATGGGTTCAACCATCTCCTGGATGGTCAACAGTCTCAACACTCCTGGATGGTCAGCACCATGATGCAATGGGTACTGCTGTCAAAGGCCATGGCACGTTGGTTTAGCCGACTGCCATGCTAAAGCCAGCTCTACCTTTAAAAAAAGGTTGTTATGCATAGTTCTCGTATGGTACCTGATGTTGTTAATTCCAAAGTCAACAGATTCAACAATGAAGTTAATAGTGATGAAACAGAGAGACTTGAAGGCATTACAAAAAAACATTCAAAGAAAACTTTTCACGTAGCTACTAAATAATTACAAATCACAAGACATGATGTATAAGGAGGTAAAGGAAGGAAAGAAAGAAAAAGACATGTTCATAATATATTTATGTGTTTACAGCATGTCAAATAGATGACTTTTGGAACTTAGTAGTGACTACATGCAATCCTAGGTATTTATACCAAACCTAAACTCCCTTTTGTTATCTTGTGCTTATGATTTTCCAAATCAATACTTGTGTTTTTATTATTTATTTACTTGTTCCATTTTAACTCGCTGAAATACAGGGTTAATTTTTTATTGGATGCTACTGATGACAGTGACACAATGAAGTTCATAATCTTAACTGAACATGAAGAGAAACTCTTTGGAATGAGATGCGAAGATCTTATGAAGCTTAAAGCTGTGAGTTGCTCCCTCTACATATTTCTACCTAATATGTTACAAATTGTACTGTTAAAATCAAGCCATTGAAATTCTTTACAAGCTCCACGTCTTTGGAAATCAACCTACTCATACATTCGTTCTTAAATCTACTAATTAATCTATTTCATCCACTCGAATAAAGAAACAATCAAAGTAATGGCAAAAATAAAGGTAAGATTCCCTCCTTCGTTCTAATTCTCATTGTCAATAGAATTAAAGAGACATTAGAGGGTCTGTATCTAACAAGAAACCATATGCTCACCGTTATAATCGGGCCAAAACTTTACCTTAGGTTTTTCACGGTAATACTTGAAAAGATAATGAAATGCTGTCTTTTCAAGGCTCTAACCTCACATATCACTTAGTATCCTTTGGAAACATTAAGCCTTGCAAGTCTACCTTAATATAGAATGTCAAAGCAAAGGTTTTGCTATTCAAAGTGTCTAACATACTTTCCTAATAGTTTCTCTTCTCTCAATAACAGGAACAATCAGAGCACAAACTGGAATAGGTGTACGAATTGTGGACCAAAGAAGTGTCGTTACAGATCGGTCCCACTATTACACTATCAATAAGTCAAATGTTGAAGTGGATTGTCTATTCCTGTCCTCGAATAGGCCTATGAAACCACGCTATGGTTTTGGTAATGAAACAACCATAGCCCCTACATAAGACTACATCTTGATTTTCATCCTTTAAAAAATACAAGGTTTTGCACCTTCTTAGACCATGCGTTTCATAAAGGAGTGTAAATAAAAGGTTATGTATGCTTAGTTTCGTGTATGTATATAGTTGTTAAATATGGTTTGTCGTAGGCCATATATAGAGCGTCAACTACTTTTGGACTATTACACTTCTCCTTATGGTTAATGCTATGTCAATACTGAAAGGATTAACATGTATTATGTATTTTGGAAGGTGTATTTAGTTCTATAATATACTTATGGAAAATCATGTGGTTTATGTCTGATGGGATTTATCAGTTATTGGAGAATTGCAGGAGTAATTTAAGTTATAATTGTCATTGCTTTTTGCTACAAGGAGAATGCCAGAAACGAGTTGTACCTAGAGTTTAATTATTGATTTCTAACAATGCTATAGTCTTAACATTTCAACGACGACTATTTGCACAACCTAGGTACGATTAATTATACGGCAAGTCGTAAAACCTCACCGATTACATAACCATATTGGGGGCTGCATGCGCTAACGCTCGGTCCAACAACTAGTATGTACAAAAGTGGCAGATTTGAGGACTTGTCCACACTTTTTGCTTCTAAACTTGCTAATGCCTTACACTGCCCCTCAGGTTTAAAAATGCTCCTTTGCTCCCTATGTTAATTAATAATGTTTTTAGCAATTTTGTTAATTTAATTTATTTTATTTATATTTTTTGAAAATCTCATATTCCATTACTCCTAGCTCCTATGCCCAAAAAGTTATATTCTCTTGCAAGTTTAGCTTATTTTATTGACAACCCAACTCTTAGTAGGCATGGTATAATGAAAAAGTAGTGGTTCAAGCTTGTCTTGAGCATTATCAGAAATTGAGATACATAATTCTATGTTTCGACAATCTTTACTAGTGTTAAGGGAACCAAATTTTTTTAGCATAGGCCCCCAAAATGTAAGAAACGACCCTAACCACAGACACAAGAGTTTTTTGTACAAGTTGAAAGCATGAAAAAGTTGGAAACTTGAGAAATTAAGAATTTAGAATTACACAAGATTCAGATTACGGAATCACACGATCAGACACTTAGATAATTAAATATAGGGAAAGGAAATTTTGTCAAAAATCACCTTTTATAATACACATTGTAGGTTTAACTACCTTTTCTAATTTTTGTTTACTTTAACTACCTCTAATAATTGAAACCAGTTGGTTTCACTACCAAAACCGCTTTCAGGCCAAATTTTAGCGGTTTTCCGTCATGTTCTTCATCCCTCCCCAATTTTCATTCGATTTTCATGAATCCAGTGCCCATATCTTCATTTCCTTCCCAATTTTCATTCAATTATACATTTAATTGGCAATAATTCATTCACCAAGTGCCCAAATCTTCAATTAAATGTTTTTTGCAAACCCTAGTTTCTAAATTTCGGCAACCATAATGGGCAGCCCAGATTTCACCGGCGAGAGAAAAACCACCACGAAAGAACCCAGATTCTGCCGGCGAGAGAGCAACCACCACCAAACAGAGGAGATTTCGTCGGCGAGAGACTGGGGCAAAATTAAACGGCGAGAGATTTCGCCCAATTAAATATTCAATTGAAAAGAATCTTCAAATTTCTCCCATATTGATGAACTAGGGTTGGATTGAATGAGAAAATCGAGTGAAAATTGGGGGAAATATTGAAGAACATGACTGAAAACTAACCACTGAAGGGTAAATCGTCATAATTTTTTTTGGCCTGCAAGCGGTTTTGGTAGTGAAACCTACTGGTTTCATTTATTAGAGGTAGTTAAAGTAAAAAAAATTAGAACAAGTAGTTAAACCTACAATGTGTATTATAAAAGATAGTTTTTGACAAATATTCCATAGGGAAATTCTATATGGTGAGTTGGTGACCTTGTAGTTTGTTAAATTCTATATGGTGGAAACAAAAAAGTTTTATTACCTAAAGTTGCCTTGTAATATTGTTTATCTCTATTATATAAAGGAATATTAGGAGGACACCAAAAATAGAAAAAGGAAAAAAAGAAAAAAAATACTTCAATCAACTAATAGAAATTAAAAAAATTAATTTAAAAGGAAGCACAATTGTTAATTTAATACTCCCCATAACCCCACTCAAGCTCTCACCCAAAGACAAACACCATTACGTTTACCAAGTTGAAGATGACCAAAACTATCATAAATAATCCTTTCATACCTCATACGTCATTATATACTGGTTGGGGGACACCACACCCCTGACTTCCACTTTATCCTAAACGTGAGGGAAGTGGGAAGTGGGAAGTGGGAAGAATAAAGAATAAAGAAGAAAGAGAAAGAAATGATATATGATTATATGAATCGGTAGTTAGGAATTTAGGATGCTTTTGTTTTTTTTCTTTGTGATTTAATTTTTGTAGTCAGTTTTATATTAGTGGTTAGATTTTTTTTTTCTTTTTTCTTTTTCTATTTTTGGTATCCCCTAGATGTTCCCTTATATAATAGAGATATATCACAATCCACTAACAAAACATAGAAAAAGAAAAAAATCTAACTGTTACTAAAAACTGACTAAAAATATTATCAAAATTTAATCCAAAAGACATAACCACTCACCCATTATACTGTGGCTCTTTTTTGGTGGTTATTTTATTTGATTTGTTCCAACCATCATTTTTCTTTTTTATTTTTATCTTTCTTCTTTTTTCTTTTCTCCCACAGCCAATTTTTGAAATTCAATGTCTAAATGTTATACTTTTGTTGATTTGGGTAGAAATTTGGTTTCACGATTTAATGTGAATTTGGTATTGTTGATGATGTTATGCTAGGATTTGTTTATTAGTTTGGTAACTATGATTCAGATTCGGGGGCAATCGTTCTATTAACCATGAATATCTAATTTCTAGTGTCAATGCACTTCTAAAGTATTTAGAAGTGTGGAGCAGCATTAATAAAATAATCCGATCATGGAAATGCACTATAAAAAAAGGAGGAGGAGATGAGGAATTGTTTAGGATTGTGGAAAGAGTTAGGTAGGGTTAATATGTAGGTTAGCAAATGAGTCAATTAAAGATGGGTTAGTACTAACATAAGCAAATGGTGTCACTATATAATACTAGTCTTATATGCACGCGATGCATGCGGTAACTTGGTGTTAAGATTAAAATAATGGATGATACCGATCTCTTAAACAACCTCATATTAAATATGGTTGAATCTAAAGTTGCAACCATACTATTATACATTTCGAGTGAACCTTATAGTGTACAAAGGTTTGGAAAACGATAATCAAAGCGATAAATTAAAAGGAAGAACAACAGTATATGGATATGTAGTAACAACTAATACATAATTAATTAGACATTACTTTACTACACCTATCTCCTTTCTGCATTCAAAATTCCATAATAATTGAAATGCTAAGAGTCCTCGTCCGATGAAATCTCCCAACATTTTTCGATGATCAAGTTGAAAATGTCGATAATCGTAGCGTAACTAAATCATCCACTTCTATATCTGACACTCGGACACCCGGCCCAATCAGCATCAGAGTAGGCAACAGTCACAGTAGGAGAGCCAGTACTGTGAAGAAACAGCCCATAATCAGAAGTTCCCTGCAGATATCTGAAAATTCTTTTCACAGCATGAAGGTGAGTAGTACGAGGCGCATGCATAAATTGAGAAACCGAATTAACAGCATACGCAATATCAGGACGAGTCATAGTCAAATATTGTCATGCACCAACCATACTACGATAATCTGTGGGATCAACAAGAATTTCACCATCTAAAAGAGAGAGAGTGACACGAGAGACAACAGGAGTACGTACAGGTTTGACAGTATGAAGATGAAATTTATGAAGAAGATCAACAACATATTTGTTTTGAGACAACATCAAACCCTGAGGAGTACGCAAAACCTGAATGCCTAAGAAATAATGCAAATCACCCAAATCCTTCATAGCAAACTGAGCAGAGAGAACATTGATCAATTTCTGAAGCAAAGAGGAACTACTACCGGTAAGCACAATATCATCTACATATAGCAGGAGAATGATAATAGGACCATTATTTTTGAGAGTGAACATGGAGGTGTCACAACTCTGCACTTGAAACCAATAGAAAGAAGAAAATTGCTGAAACGAGAGAACCAAGCTCGAGGAGCTTGCTTCAAACCATAAATGGATTTTCGTAACCGACAAACATGATGAGGTTGAGAAGGATGTTCAAAACCAGGAGGCTGACGCATATAGACTTCCTCATTGAGGAAATCATGAAGGAAAGCAATTTTAACATCGAGTTGACGAATAGGCCATTTAAAAGTAGCAGTAATGGTTAGAACTAAGCGAACAGTAGTAGGCTTAATTACAGGACTAAAGGTTTCAAAGTAGTCAATACGTGCCTCCTGATGATTACCAAAAATAACAAGTCTGGCCTTAAACCGCTCAACAGAACCGTCAGAATTATATGTAATCTTATACACCCACTTACAACCAAGAGCGTTTCGATTGTTGTTGCGAGGCACAAGTTCCCATGTATCATTTTTAATTAATGCTTCATACTCATCACGCATGGCTTGTTGCCAGCGAGAATCTTTAGACGCTTGCTTAAAATTAGACGATTCAGACTCAACAACATCGATTTTTAAATTCATTAAATTCCTAGTTGAAATTATTCCGTCTTTTAAACGAGTAGTCATGGTATGAACATTAGTAGGATCGATACACTTGGACGACTTATGAGGACGCCTAGGAGGGGGGACAAGACAAGACGGGGAAGACTCGGAGGAGACATCAAAGGCCGTGGACGAGGAAAGGGGTGATGGGAGTGGGGTTCGTGATGGCTGCGGCTCGCTGCTGCTTGGCGGACTACCTACGGGCAGGCAGCATGTGGCTGCGTATGCTTGCGGTAACCTGAAGGCGCGGGGAGGGGTAGGTGCGAGGAGCTGGGCGTGGCAAACGATCCTGCGGGCGCAGCCAAAACGCGCGGGCAGATAGGTTCGTGAGAGACAGGACAAGATGACGCTGCGGGCGCGGGGTTGGCATCCCGCTGGCTGCTATGGGCGAACTTAGACAATGACGTGGACAATGACTGAGACGTACTAGAGGAAGGAAACCAAACCAAGGGGGCTAACTTATCGTCAACGGAGGAGTCTTGAGACTTGCTAGACACAAGGGAACGATACGGAAATTTACGTTCAAGAAACAACACATGACGACTCGTATAAACTTGCCCAGAAAGAGGATCAAGACATCGATAACCCTTATATTGTGACGCATAGCCAAGGAAAACACATTGAATCGACTTTGCCTGTAATTTGTGTATTTTAGGATCTAAAATCAATGGAAAACAGGCACAACCAAAACATTTCAAAAACTCATAGGAAGGGGGACGATGGAAAAGTTTGGCAAAAGGGGATGAGCCCTGTAAAGCCGAACTAGGAAGGCGATTTATCGTATAAACAGCCGTATAACACGCATCGACCCAATATCGAGTTGGCAACTCAGATTGAATAAGCATAGTTCGTGCCATCTCGATAATGGTGCGATGTTTCCTTTCCGCAACACAATTCTGTGCTTGAGTTCTAGCACAAGATTTTCGAAAATAAATTCCCGAGTCACAGAAGTGTTGTAGTAAAGGTGTGTTATCAAACTCACGTCCGCCATCACTTTGGAATAACTTAATTTTTGAATTAAACAAATTCTCAACAAGTTTTTGAAAAGCTAAGAAGGTCGAATAAACATCAGATTTCAGTTTTAGTGGATAAAGCCAAGAAAACTTCGAATAATCATCAACAAACACCACATAATACTGAAAAAATTGATTTGATTTAATAGGCGATTGCCAAAGATCACTATGTATCAAATATAAGGGATAAGGGGCACGATGAGTCACAGACTCAAACGGTAAACGATGTATCTTTCCTACTTTGCAATGAACACAATCGTCATGAAACTTTAAAGTACAGGAAATTAAATTTTGTGAACGTAAACTTCCTAAAACTCTAGCAGAAGTGTGACCAAGACGAGTATGCCAAACATCTCCAGACTCCTTGGTTGCAATAAGGGAAGGGACAGGCGACTCTGGGCAGACTCGGGAAGACTCTGAACAAACTCGGGAAGACGACTCTGACTCAAGAATGTGAGGCTGAAGAGGATGGACAACATTCCTAATGATTCCCCGCAACAGAACCGCCCCCGTGGTCTTGTCCTTAACACAAACAGAAGACTCGTCAAAACACACTATGCAAGAATTATCCTGACATAACTTTTGAACAGACATCAGATTATGTTTTAACTGGGGAACATGACACATCTTCGTGAGGCGAAGGGGGCGACGAGGGGAAGACAGAGTTAAATTTCCAAGTATATTAATGGGAAGTTTTGTGCCATCACCAACAACAATAGAACTCGAACCAGTGTAAGGAAGAGCATTAGATATCATACCATCCTGTGAGGTCATATGAGATGCGGCTCCAGAATCTGGATACCAAACGGAGTCATTCGTTTTACCACCAACAGACAGTGCAGCTAGGGCACGTGTGACACCATCAGGAGAGGAAGGCACAAAGTTGTGATTGAAACGCTGAGGACAATAGGCTGCTTGGTGACCTGGATACTAACAAAGACCACAAGTATCGGAGGAAGGGGTGTTGGCTAAATTGCCGTTAGATGGATTACTTCTTACTGAAGACAAATCATTAACAATATAATCGGCACAAGAATAATCAACATACGAAACATCATGAAATTACCCATACCATTAGTGCGGCCTGCATTGCCACGACCACCCTGTACTCCATTGCCGCGTCCTCCATTGTTACCACGACCACCCTTGTTATGATTATTGTTGTTGCGATTCTTGTTCTTACCACCCCCTTGACCTTTAGAATTCGAACCACCCGAAGAAGATGGTTGTGAACCTGAAGAGCCAGACTGAACAGCGACTAAGGCCTGATGAGCAGTAGACGTATCATCATATGCACGCTTAGCCTTAATGCGTTGTTCATGCTGAAGTAGCTTGGGGCGAAGATCATCAAAAGTCAAAGACGTTTGAAATTGTAACAAGGTAGTGACAAGGGCATCATAATCACGATCTTGATTCAAGGCAGTCAAGGTATACTGAACGAGGTCATACTGAGAGACAGGACACTGAATAGCAGCTAAGGAATCAACAATAATCTTAATTTCACGTAAAAACGCTTCCATAGTCTGTTGTTCAGGTTTCTTCATATGACTCAACCGTCCTTTCAATTCCATGGACCTAGCCATACTAGCATGTAAAAACCTCGACTTTAACCTATTCCAAATCTCCACAGAAGTGTGTAATTCATGCACATCAAGCATAACATCACGTGATAACGTAGCATACAACCACAGTTTTATTTGTTGATCAAGATGTAAATACTCGTAAAATTGCGGATTAGGGACTGAATTACCGACATGATCAACACTAGTAGGAGAAGGTATAGAGACGGTACCTTCAACTATACCAAGTAACTGATGGGTTAATAAAAAACACGTAATTTGAGTTTTCCAGACAAGTAACCGTCTTTACAAGACTAATAGTCTAATTACCAAATTACCCTAATAGTTACCATGTAGAATTTCCCATAAATATATTACAAAAAGCAGTAAACTTCAAAGGAGCTAGAAAAATAAGACATGTAACATCCGTCACGGGCCATAACTCTCTTCAATATGGGAATGTCATATGGGGGTTTACCGTCTTATCACCTTCACCCCTTTGGGACACTGCCTTTTCAACCTCAAAAGGATCATTTTCAAGTTAGGGAACAATATACGTGGCGTTATCGCGCCATTCCATGTCGAGTTTGTGTTCTTCAAGTAGGGCACAATGTATTTTTTCATATCATCCTCTGATATTTCTAGATGATCCCTTGGTAAAGATACATACTTGACCTTTCCTGCTTCCTCCAATGCTTTTAAGCCAATCCAATCTTCAGTGTAAAGCTTTGTCTGCATATAGTTCAAATAGTAAAATTGATGCATCATAACATAATCAAAGAACCAAACTCAAAAGATGCATAGCTTACCTGTCGGGCAGATAACACACAGCAAAAGGAACCATGTTGATAATAACCGAACCATGAGGTTTCTTTAGGTTTCAGAACTTTATCATGGTCGAACTATTTCATCATGCAAACGTGTTAGTTTTATCGAAATTTTATGTACTACATCTGGTTCTAAATAAATGCAACAATATCATCAACACAAAATGATTGTCAACAATATTTAACATAGTAGCATAATTACATAACATAATTTCTAAATGCAACCTTTTCTTACTAAATGTAACCTCATCAAATACCCAAATATTCAATTCCCCTTCTTTCTCCTCCCTCCAGTTCTCCTCTCCCTAAACCTCTCTTCATTTAATTGAATTGAATTTCATTTCCGTAAGGCAATACGCTTTGCCGCTGCCGATTGAATTCCATTTCTCCTTCTCATATAGGTTGATAGTCAAAGTTAGATATTTGATCCATTACCTTAGGCTGCTACGTTCATGACTTTAACAGTAAGCTTTGTTTTGCATTTCCATGGAATAAGAAGACTAAGTTATTGCAAAGAAAAAAGTATAATAAGTCATTTCGCATGAATATACAAAACAATATTAACAATTAACAGTAAGCATAACATACTTTCTACGGCTTTGTTAAATCTATATGAATATAGCGTTTCAAATAAACTAGATGATATTGTTGTTACCGTTTTGTTCAATATACATAAAATATACATAATTATTACATACACTAGGCTAGAAATCGCTGAATCTATATTCATTTAAGTTACACGAAATAGGACAATGAATTTCATGCAACTTGCAACTGATTCGAGTTCACATGCATGATTCATAATCATCGTCCACTATAAGTTCAAATTGATAAGTATACTTCAGTCACAAAATTACTACGCTTTTGTTTCCTCTCCAAAGGTTGGAGGAGGAGTTTAGATAAATTTCTTTTATGAATATTAAAAAAAAAAGGTATTGAGGGATAACATTTAGTAGAAAGAGGTTGCACTTAGCATTTCCCATATATCTCTACTCTTTACTCTTTTACAAGCAAGGACTTGATGTTACTGTAGCTTAGGAATAGTGTTCGGACTCTTTTACCCTTAGGCTTTTACAATTTTTACTTTGCTGCCCTGCCCTTCCACGTGCTGTTTTCGCGGTCCACAGGCCACCCAACTCTCTCCTGAGTCTCTCTCCTGAGTCTCTCTCCTCTTGTACCCTTCGTTTTTGCTCCACAACCCACCCAATCCTAGAAACGCCTCTCTTCAATCTCTTTTTTCTGAAGAACAACAAGATCTACGAAGGAGTTCTTGAAGGAATCCTATAAATCGAACTCGAGTGATTTGCACCATGGAGAGCTTGGAATTCCAGTCATTTCCATATCAATCAATGGTGACGAAATCGGCGGATTTGACTTGTGTGGTGAGGTCGCCTAAGGTTTCTTCAAAGTTGATTTAGTTACATTCTTCAGTGATAAATTTGTTGTTGTTGTTGTTGAAAATGAAGTGGTTATGGCTCGTCCTTGGTCAGAGGAGACTAAAGATGGCATCACTCTTCTAAGCTTCTTCATTGTCTTCTTCCTCCTTTCTGTTTTGGGTCACTACACCATTTTTTAAGAGCAATAACAAGGGATTTGTTCTCACTCTGCTTCTATTGGATCCGACGTCGTTCATCCTCCTGCTCTTGTTTCTCACCATGGCTCTCTTGATCTTTGAGTTCTCCTTTTCTCTCTCTCCTCTTTACATTTTCCGCACTTTCATTATTTTAACCCAACTTTTTTTTTTTACAAAATTTCAAAAATTCACTATCGGTTTGGTTTAATGTATGATTTAGTTTGATTACTGGATGGAATGTATGATGCGTATCAGGCGCTTTTGTTTGTTTTTGATGATTTTTTGTGATGAATTGTATGTAAAAATGGAACTACGTAATGTAAGGGTTTGTAATTTTAGTGTTAAGGAAGAAGACATTAATTTACTTTTTGAACAAAGTGTGTTTGATGCTATGAGTTAGGATTTTGTTGCCAAAGTTATCTGCGGGATGTTGAACACTTTCCCTAATTGAATGATCGCTTAGGAAATTACTTCTATTGTCCCTAGAATCGAGGTAGTAGTCTACATTGGAAGGCTCATTGATTTTACCTATTTCAATATTGTTTTAGGAGCAAAATCATTGCAATATATCCAAATATGTCTCGTCAACTTGATGTAAATCGAACATTTGGTGGAATGACCAAAAAAGAAAATGGGATGTTGGGTGGCAAGTTCTTGAAAGAGAGTGTGACATTTACATAATGTGCAGTGCTAAAGCCCAGTGATTTGCCTATGTCTGAAGGGGTTTAAGCCAAGGAATAAAGCAAAATGGAACAAAGGAGATTGGAATGATCGGTGCTTTAGGACAAACATAGTTATGAGAAGAGGATGATGGAACTAGAACCTCTGGTCAATAAATTCATTGCTCTTAGATGTGTTTGTGTGATGTTCTGTATATTTTGATCGCTGTTAGATGTGTTTGTGTGATGTAGATATTCATTTTAATAACTTACTTGATTTCCATTATATTGCAGATCTATGACTGTTATTGTACACATTTGCCTTAGAAAATCGATGTGTTGTGGTCAATAGAGAGTATACAACTTCATTGTTGCATTTCCTCCATGGGATGTTGTGTTCATTTAATCAACAACATTAAAGCAGTGTCTTAATAAATAATTGGTATTACTTTGATATATATATTAATATATATATGGAATCGGTTAGGTATAGAACAACAATATTTGTGCTCAGAGAGGATGCTGACGAGAAAAAATTCTTACAACAGGAATTAAGGATGGAGGGATATTTTTAGATTATGTTTGTGCTTTCTTTGGTCATGCTTAGCTAATGTTTAGTCCTTAAGGCTCGGGTTTTTAAAGTTTCTATTATCTCACTCATGAAGTGTTTTTTGGAATAGTTCACTTATGAGATGCATGCTTTTCTATTTTCTTTTCTTCCATCATACTCTTTTTTTTAAAGCCTTTGTATAGGGGCCATGAACAAGGCTCTCAAAAGATTTTTTTCTGAATTATAAATCCCTTAGATTTTCGATTTACATCAAGTGTTCTGAATCAAGCAGTGTGGTGTATTAGTTAAATTGTTAGATGCTTTTGCGGTGTGTTTTCTTATGTAGTCTGCAGAGTTTCACTTTTTCTTATTTTTTGTTATGGTATTCTGGTTGTAACGGTACTAGCTTACATCTATAGCCTCCATGTGGTATTCACTCTAGGAGCACAACTATCAAATGGGAACTTCTTTAGCTTTTACAAGTAGATGTATAAAAATTGCTTTTTTCTTTGTGGTATTTTGCAGAGTTCGAATGTGTGCTATGATAAGGTGGATAGATGAGTTATTTTTTTGGTTGGTTTGTTATTTGGCACTTTTTTTAAGTTTAAGATGGGAATTAGCACAACAAAGTATGTAGTTGACATAGGTGCATCTTGATTGGCCCGTTTACGATATGGAGTTGTCAACTCTTGGTGTGTATGTGTTGACCTCTTGTAGGTTCCGAAGATGGTTTAGCTCTTCGTTGGTGAAAAATGGATGTTGCTTTTTTTTACCATTCTAGGGAAAAACATCCGAAAAGGTCCACGACATGTGTAGTTATTTGAGAACTACTTATATTATGGTGCAAGAGTTACGCGTGTCATTACACGGTCATTAAAAGGCATTTCAGAACGACTTTGAAGACAATGAGACGTTTGCCAGTGTAATGGCTTGGGAGAAAAAGTTGTATGGAGAATTTAAGGTACTTTTTCATCTTAATTTATGTGAATTTGTCAACTTATCTATTGTGTTATACTCCTCAATGTACTCTGGTATATACTCCTCACTGTTAGGTTTTACGTGTATCTCTCTCACTTTCAACAAACTCTAGGGCCTTTTAAACTCGGGCCTACATATGGTTTGATTGTCATATTCAATAATGCTTACATTACTTAGTGGCTATATTCTGACATTGATTATTGGTATATACTCCTCACTGTTAGGTTTTACGTTTTGCTCATTATTGGTTGCAAGTCTCGTAGTTGTCTTTATATATGAGGTTCAAACTTATAATGTTTGTTCGCTTTATACTCAGGAAAAGGTTTCTGTTGGGACACATTCATTTTGTTATACGCCAGAAGAAGAATCAGTCACAAATGAAAATTCCAACAATGCTGAGCCGGACAGGTAGTTTGATCATTGCATTTACGGCTTTTGTTTCGTTTTTTCGGTTAAATAAAGAAATGAAATGATTTTTCTTCCCTGCATATTCATCAGCAACTGTCAAATAGAATCTGATAGCCAGTCAAATGCTTCAGATAGTGATTCGCAAGACCAGCAGAAGATTGATGTTTTTTGAAAGAGATAGTTTTGTTGAAGGAACGGAATGGTTCCATGGAAATTGAACTATATGAAATGTAGGAGAGGTACTCGGAGATAAGTTAAATTTGTAGAGGTGGAAGGCGAAAGACATCAATTTATTATGAAGGTGCGCAACCTTACAAATGCAAAGAGCTGAATGAGTTCTTGTTTTTGAAACTCAGTTTTTCCTGAGTAGTAACATTGGCACAAAGCATAATATAGGTTTCCTACACTGTATAAACGAAATGGTTGTATTGACCTTATTCTTGTGAATAAGATCATACGTAACTAAATTCTTTTTCCTTCCCCCGGCTCTTAAGAAATCTCTAAGTGTATGTGAAATTTTGCAGTGCCAAGAGTCATACTGTACCACATAATTGTTTGAATAGGATTTTGTCCTGTACTGTACCGTAATTTGTTAAATGTAATCAAAGTATAGTGTTCATCATTAACACTTATCTTAAAATTCCAGTACATATTGCAAATTACAAGTGTAGCTTGTGAAGTACCCCCTCTTACTAATATAAATTGTCATGTGGCCAGAATAATTTCTTTTCCTCAACTAAGAAAGATTTATGTCTGCAAACATTATCAAGAGATGAAACTGCCCATTTTCTTACAAGAAGCCTATTTGTTGTAAGATAAGGTCTGACACTCATGCCTCTTGTATTAGTTGTTTATGTTATAAGAATTCTCGGAGCTTTTAAAAGTTACTTTTGTTTAAAACTGCTAGGCCATCTAATCGGTATATAATCCCTTAGATCATATACTACCTTTAGGTTAGCTTTTTGCAAGAACAAGCAGCTTACTGTTCTTCCAAGCCCTTTGCAAATGAACTTTGTATTACTCTTGTACTTACCAACTTTTAATGTGTACTAATATCTCTTTCCCAAGGAGTTTAAAAGGAAGATGAAGGTGATAAACTTCCTCCATGTTCACGTGGAACACCCTACAGGCTTTTCTAAGGCTACATTGCTTTTAATGATCCTCTGCACATGATGTATAAGCAATTATATTAACTCAGATGGCATGTGGATGTTATGTGCTTAATTTTCTAATTCAATTATGCATATATTAATATATAGATAATTAATATAAATTCTAGCAAATAAATTATAGCACCTTGGGGGTCCGCGCGCGACCAACAACTAGTAATTGTAAAAATGATGTGGTCAATGCTATTATACTGTGAGTGCATACTCAATACTTCCTCTGCTTTTGAGGCCTTTTTTATTTTTCTACACAACAACGAAAAATTGATGAAATTAACATGGTGTTGAAATTAAAACTACTGACAAGATATAATATGTGGAAGTATAAAAGTGAAGAGATCAAGTCAAACACAAAACACATTTTTTTAATCTCGTTTAACATAAACATAACCAAACTAAGCTATATAAAGGAAAAAACTAACTACTACCCATGAGGCCACAAATCCATGATCTCATGATCATCAACATTATCTAAGCAAGTAAGTCACCCACTAAAAGCACTAACCTATTAATTATGATAATAAAACTAAGCAACTAGTGTAACTCATTAACAAGATAAGAATTTGACTAACAACTGACCCTAATTACTAGGAAACAAATTTACCACACTAGTCCAATTTTTAAGGAGTATCTCCAACACAAGGTACCTTTTGGATGGAGATGAGGAGAAAAGTAGAAAGCAGACTCGTAAAGGCATTCTTAATGGATGTCTCAAAAAAATATCAATTGTATTAAGAATTTTTTGAGAATAAAAAATTTCTTGATGGTAAAATTGGTAAATCTCAAGAGTTGAGATTTTTGTAAAAATCTCACCGAACCGAGAATTCAAAGAATTCTCATGGTATGTGATGTGGCAACTGAGGAGAGAGAAAAGCAAAAAAAAACCTAGGCCATTTTGAAGAACGTGCGTGGAGCATTTTGATAAAACAATAACCAGGGGAGAGACATAAAGAACGTGCATTTCATTTTGAAGCAGCCTGTTTCTGATACGCGTTAGGCCGCATGACGCTTTGTGATTGGATGGACATCACATATTTAATTTGTGGAGCACAATTTTTCCTTGGTTAATATCTCCAAAATTTAAAATTTAAAAAAATATAGAAAAAAATGCCAAAATTCATAATTTTTCATCCTCTCATTAGTAGACACCCATTTTGCTATATTTTAACTAAGTAAATAATTAATATGTAGTGTACTATTATTATTAGGGGAAGAGAGAAAGTGTGGTGGAGTAGGCAAAAAATAAGAGAGAGATAGAATTGAGAATTTTTATGAGATCATTGTTAAGAAGTGAAAAAAAATCCCAATTGGGAAATCTCAATTAAAGTGGTGCGGAAGAGAGAGAAACAAGAAAAGAGAAGATTGACAATTTTGTTTTGCACATCATTGTTGATGCTCTAAATGTCAATTCATATGGGCCACCCCGTGTGGGAAAGACAAAGAAACATTGACAAAAAACCTACCCATATAGGCCATATTGGGTAAAAGTCTTAGAGAGACAAAGGACATAGTCCCAACTATTGTAAACCTTGCTCACCTTAATAAGCACCAAGTTCTCTAAACTTTTGAACCTTTCCTTGTAGAGCGAGTTTCTTTCATTTGGTAGTTCATTATTGAGCTCTGGAAGGAATTTCGATTTTTGTAGATATATAGGAATATTCTGAAGAACAAAGAAAACTTGAATGTTAGATGCTTAAGAATACTATCATGTGAATAAAAACCACAATACACAACGAATCAAAAGATGCAAGTAGAGATGTAGTTAGTTCAGACTCACATTTGGGATTTTGAAATAACCACTAGCAGCCAAATTTTGCTGCATTACAAAGGAGCAACAAAAAGAGTACAATTGAAGTTGTTAGAAGTTAAATGTATGAATCAGTATCGCAGAACAACATACTATGAAAAAAGTAAGAGATTGCTCGCCTGGACAAATTTTTTGTATATATCAAAGTTTAAAAGTTTTGTTGCTGCAGAATAAACCATATGAAACTGCATGTGAAACAAACCAAGGAAGAATATCATCTGAAACTACAATTTGCTTGATACTGATATATAATGAGTAAGGCTATTTAGCTAACGATTCTATATATACTAGACTCAGAGATATAACACACATTTTTAACCCTTACTCGCATGTCTCGGTTCACGTCGCAAAGGATGAAAAGGTCAATCTACCACTTATGTGGAATACGATTAGGTAAAAATTCATAAATAATTTACTCGAGGCAGTAGATATCGTCGATTAATAAAGAAACCGCGCTAGTCCATAATCCTCGAATGCATTGTTGAAAAGCCTTTAGAATGGAAGATTAAGATGCTTACGAGGCCGAAAGGGGCTGAACCAACTCCAGCATGTGGCCCTCCTAATGAAATAAAATTCTTTACCTGTTTGGTGCCATCAAAATAGTCATCCGTATAAGACTGTTATCCAAGAAGGAACGATTACGTGCTAATAAAGATGGTTGCTTACTAGGATATTATGGGTGCCTTATTATCACCATAAAGATATAAGCTTTAGAAAAAAATTCATGAAAAGAATCCATATTAATTACAAAAATGAGAAACTCTATTAAGCTTATACTTTGGTGCTTAAAGAGGGGTTTATAGTTCTTACTTTTGGTGCTCCATCACAGAATTCTATTAAGCTTCTTGCAATTAAATTCCCCTACAACAAGCTTAGTTAGATGTTATTAGATCAAAGACTATGCAAAAGTTTCTTACTTAATTGAGAATAAAGATTAAGCAATTACAACCTGAGAGAGACCAACAATATTATAACCCTGGTTAAGCTCCTTCATTTGTTTCACCTGTCATTTCAATATCACACGATTGTGACACCCATGTAGTTTAGAAGAAATATTAAGCATTAAATAAGCATCTTAAAAACAGGTTAACGCATAATTTTTAGTATAAATTCCCAACTCAATATCGTCTTAGCAAATGTTTTAAATGGCTGGACATATCCTCTTGGGCAACATATATCATAATCCTTTCTCTAACTCATAATTAAGCTGTGTGACTGCACCGTCACCTTGTCACAGGCAATGGCTGCCTGATCCATCAGGGGTAAAAGCCAGGAGCTCAGTCTTCCATGACTACTTTCTCTGAATATGGGCAAGAAAAAGAACAATCATCAGAAACCAGAAAGTATGAAAATGTCAAGAGTTTAATTATTCTACAAAAGCATGTTAATTGCTTATTAAAGGAACTGATCCAACTTTTAAGAGGCATACATGCAATATCCTTCAGTAGCTGACGAATGGCTTAACTGCTTAGTGAGCTCAGAAACTTTCTTATCACTACAATCTTGTGCAATGCCTATATGTGAATGTAAAAATACATTATGACTTGTTATGAGAGAAACAATTAAAGAACAAAGAATTAGCGAAGAATAACACAAAGATTTAGAGTGGTTCGTTAGGAATGCGTAAGCTATGCCCACCAGCAGTGGCGGATACAATACGGGTTCACTGGGTCGAACCCACTGATTTAAAGAAAAAACAAAAAAAGCAAAGATAACATCTATAGCACACAGAAATACAACAAACATGCACTAGAGATCGCCTGGTTTTGGTTTGCGTATCAAAACGCCTATGACGAAGGAATCGCGTGATAGAATCCCCTTAACACCCTTTTTTTCTTTTCCAAATTTTTTAATTAAGTCATTCTAAAAAATTCACGAGTCAGTAGTCCCCAATTCTCCAACTCCTCTCCAAAGACTCCAACCCTAACTCACCCAATTCTCCCAAATTCACCACCGCCACCCCCACAGCAGGCGGCCCACCGGCGGCCGACGGCCGACCACGGAGCACCGAGCACGGACCAAGGATTGTGCTTCTCTAGTCTATACTCAGGTAAACCCTAACTGTCAACTTCAAATTTTATTGTTTCCTTTCCAAATTTTTGTTTCTCTTTCTTTTTTTGTATGTTAGAAACTTAATTTCAATTAGTAAGTACTAGTATTTTGCAATTTAGGTGAGCTAATTTAATAATATGAGTATTTTGATTGATGTTTATGTAAAAATTGTAGTATAATTTTTTTTTTTGAATAATTTAGATTCCCTGTGTAATGTTTATAATTAGTTAATGTAGATTGAACAAAGTAATTTAGTTTATACATATGTAATTTTTAATTGCTTTATTTTGGTCTTAATTTTTGATTGACTTCGAACCCATAAGATGTCAATCCTAGCTCCGCCCACTAGGCAAAGGGAGAATCGGTCTTATCCTAACTTATTTTCAACAGTTTAGTTATTTCCAGTTCAATTAAATTATTTTCAGTTATGTTCAATTCGGTGTAACTCTAGACAATACTTTTACTCGCACATTTCACTATTCAATTCTTCAGTTTAGTTGTACACAATGTTTTTCAGTTCACTTCATGCTAGCTTATTTATGCCGAAGAGAATAAATTCTTACTATGTATAATTGTTATGGAAAAGATATGCATTGAAATATTTATCTGCCGGATTACAAAGAAGAAGGAAATCTGATTATCTTTTACTGAAGATTTTATCTTATTTGATATATCTTTACCCGATTATTCTGATCTTTTCTAATTTTCTTATTTTTTATAGGACGGCTAATAAAGGGTTTTATTAGGGTTTCCTTGTACTATAAAAGGAATCATTAGGCTATCATTTAATTTATATAAAAAAGTACCTCAAGTACTCTCAAGACTCATATTTTGTAATTCTTTAGTTTTTCCATTGAAGATTAAAGAAAGCTCTCTAATCTCTTAAACTGTGGACGTAGGTCAAATTGGCAGCACCACATTAAATACTCGTGTCATTATTTATTCTTATTGTCTCTTTTCTCATTCATATTATATTGTCGATATTTTGTTCCGTACTAATCAAACACATTTTCCCCTATATCATAACAATTGGTGTCAAGAGCTTTGGTTGAGATTCTAGGTTTGGTGTTTTAGAGAGTGTTTGATTTTCTTAATTATGTCGTCAATGAATTTGATGTTGAGAAATTTGATGGACACGTGAAGTTTTGTCTTTGGAAATTAAAGATAAAGGCCATGTTAATCCAATCTGGATGTGACAAGGCACTTGATGGTATTTCCAAGATGCATGTAGATATGACCGCGGAGAAGTGGGAGGATATCGATTTGAAGGCTATATCTACTATTCAACTTTGTCTCTCTAATTAAGTTTTGAGAGAAGTTGCTAGCGAGACTACGACAGTGAGTTTATGGTTGAAGTTGGAGTCAATCTATATGATTAAGAGTGTCACCAATAGTCTACTCCTCCAAAGTAGACTTCAAGATCTTCACCTAAAAGAAGGTAAATTGCTTAAGTCTCATTTAGATGAGTTCTTTTCTATTATTATGGATTTTAAAAATATCGATGAAGATATCGATGATGAGGACATGGCTATTAGATTGTTGTGTTCTTTACCGCATTCTTATAAGCATTTTCGTGATACCCTGTTATATGGTAGAGATGATTTGACTTTGGACGATATTACGGATGCCCTAACTCAAAGGGATTTAATTGATAATCTTTCTAAGACCAATGTTTCATCTCACAATAATGCTTTGGTTGTTTGTGCATGGTGGTAATAACTCTAACAATGGAAAATTTGTAACTATTGCCATGTTAAAGGGCATATTAAATCTGAGTGTTGGAAGTTGAAGAAAAAGGTAAGTCTGAAGATGACAATCATGTTGCAAACTTCGCTAACGCTGAAGATTTGGATGGTGGTGTCGCACTTTAAAGTTACAAATTTGGGTTGCGGTTTCTACGATCTCTTTTTGGTTCATGCCTTTGAGATCTTGGTGAGAAGGAGAAACCATGTTGATTTTTTTTGTTTTGGAGTCTAAGTTAAATTGCTTATGTAAGAAAGTTGCAATTTTTGGTTTTGCATTAGAATAATATTTCAAGGTATGCTATTTCGTATCTCAATTAAGGTACTTTTATGATTATTAAGTACAATTACAATTTAGAAAATTTTGATGTAATTAATTTCTAAAATTGTTTTGGTTCGTTATTAAGATGAAGAAAAATATTTTGAGAGAGTTGGGTCAATTTGAGTATTATACTCGGCGTTGTAACAATATTCTCTCAATCTAGGCCATGTGATGGTTAAAGTTTCGGATTTTGTGTTCGGCAACGCGCCGGTTCACAAGTTATAGAAGTCTCCGATTATGATTGCCTAAAGTTGGTAGGCATTGGGTATTTTGTTTATGGTGAAGGATTCACATTCGTAATTTTTTTTTGGCTGAATTACTTCGTGGATTTTGGAACTTGTTAAGTTCGTGGATTTCAATTTAAGGTGGAGATTTGTTATGGAAAAGATATACCTTGAAATAATCTTTTATCTTTCGGTTTACCAAGAAGAAAAAGAAGAAGGAAAATATATCTTTTACTGAAGATTTTATCTTATTTGATATATCTTTACCTGATTATTCCTATCTTTTCTTATTTTCTTATCTTGTATATTACGACTAGTAAATGATTTTATTAGAGTTTCCTTGTACTATAAAAGGAACCATTAGGCTATCATTTATTTTGTACCAAAAGTACCTCAAGTACTCTCAAGACTCATATTTTGTAATCCACGAGTTTTTCCATTGAAGATTGAAGAAAGCTCTCGAATCCCCTAAACCGTGGACGTAGGTCAAGTTGGTTGCACCCCTATTTCACAACAATAATCTTATGATAGAGATATATATTACTCCCTCTATTCTTTTAGAAAATGATAAATATAGCCCTAGGGCTGTATATAATAGTCTGAAAAGGAAATTTAAGTAACTTTATTTTAAACATCAATAACATTAATTCACGCATGATTTTGGCAAAAATTCCCAACTTATTGTCATTTTAAACAATGTAAACAATGCTTATATACATACAGCCCTAGCAGTTGTATATATCATTAACCATTTATTTAATAAAGACTTTTTGACATTTATTACTCCCCCGTCCCATATTAGATGATACAGGTTGACTGACACAGAGTTTTAGGAGTATCATTATTGACTAACTTATTTTATTGAGGGTAGTTGATTATTGATATTTGTTTTAGTACATAAAGTACATGTTGGTGGAATTGGGGATTGGTGGAGTTTATAAACTAATTAGACGTGGGACTTATTAATATTAAAAAATAATATTTCTATTGTACTCACATGCCATTTATAAAAGTGTATCAACTAATGTGGGACGGACGAATAAAGGAAGTGTATCGATTAATATTACTATTCACATTCTACACTTTGACCATCCCATGTTTTTTTTACAATTAGTAGTTAATACAATGAGCATGGTGCTCCTTCTCCAAAACGCAGCAAAAGTAGAACAAAACGCAGCCTTTTAAGTTGCTCAGTGTACATTGACTGTCCGTCAGTGTACAAAACAAAATTCAAAAAATAATTGATTTGACAAGTTACTGTTCACCATTAAATGCATAGGGGGTGGGTTTACTGCCATTTCTCTTTCCACTTCCCCATACTCCAACTTCATCATTTCTCTTTCTCTCTTAAATGTCCATTATATATATGTCCAAGTCTTAATTAGTTGACATAAGTACACTCAAATATGATCTTTTGTACATTTACATGTAAGGTATTGTACAATTACCAATGTTCATTCGCTTTACACATGTGTACAATACCATAATTCATTGTTCACTGATTGTATATACATGTACATTGTCTAAACCTATATGTTCACCCATTAAGTTTTTATGTCAAAGTTAATTGGAATAAAAACTTTTTGAAATTGAGTATTATTATACAATGAATATTTGAAATAAATAAATGAGCATATTTAATAATCATCATAGTGAACAATAAAGTTATGTAAAAGAACATATGCCAAAGTTAATTGGAACATTTGGAGGGAAAATCTTTAGGCAAATGAATTCAAAATGTCCAATTATGGAGGAGAGAAAAAAAATCTGATTTAAATTTGGGGTTAATATACAATGGGAGTGTTTTTTTTTTTTTGTATATTAGCAAAAGTCCTATGTACACTACGAGTATGCTGATGTACATGGTGACGTGGGCATGGAGCACCATGCTCATGGTGCTCCTCCCTACACCATCTAATTTGCGTGTTTTTTATACACTAGAAAAAATATACTCTACTTAGTATCTTGTTTGATTCATTTTAATGTGTAGTTTTTTAATACTTCTATCAACTAATTATAATTTTTTACTCATGTGCAATTAGGGATATTGGTGAACAAAGATATGCATTAGCAAACGTGAAAGTACACATGTCCCTATTAGATAAGGGAAAAATTGACTGGAATAATCCCAACTATGTTCGTTCCTCTCAAAATAATCCCAACTATGAGTTATTCTAGAATAATCCAAACTATTAAAGGTACCTTTTCAAAATAATCCAAACTTTATTTTTCTTGCATTCAATGATCTATTTTGGGACTACTATAAATAGTAGAATTAGTAGTTTGAATTATTTTGAGAAGGTACTGCTAATAGTTTGGATTATTCTATAATAACCTATAGTTGGGATTATTTTGAGCAAACGGTCATAGTTGGGATTATTCCAGTCACTTTTTCCTTAAATAAAAACAGAGGGAGTACAAATCAAACATTATATTATTTTTTGCTACAAAATGCATCTAAAGAACGTGAATTTGGACCATGTAACTTAAAACAAACAATAAGTAATATCGAATTATAGGGGTCCTGTCCACTTAATTAGATGAAGGGCCCTGTACTCCGTGCTAATTTCTAAATATATACATATCATTATCATCATATTAATTCTAATTTCTATTGCTAAATGTATTTTTAAAATGTGAAATTGGACAATGCAACTTAAAACAAACAATGAATATCGTTTTAGAGGCCCTCTTAGACAAAGGATCCATCATTGTAGATCGTTTTACACGCTTGCATACACATGCCTTGCTGGGCCATATCGGGGCTTTTTAGTCGATAAGGACCGTGTTGGGCCAACAAATGGAGAAACCCCCACGAACTTTTGGACTAGCTCAAGAGATAGCCATAATAAGGTAGGACTTTGGGTCAACATCGAGCCAGGTCGAGCAGGCGAGTTGAGCCAATTGTAATCCGCTCTAATCAGATTTTACTACAAATCAGTAGTTACATTTTTCAAACTAGATAACTTATGTTTGAATAGAGTTGGTATGCAATTAAGGAATTGAAATTGAATTGTGTTATATACTTAGTTACTTGTATGTGAGAATATGTAGATGGGATCATGGGAATACTCTATCTTAAGAGAAGAGAAAAAGAGTTCAAACCACTTACAAAGCCTATGTTCAATCTTAAAATTGATTGACACAGGTTCCGACGTATAGTAGCTCCTCAAAGTCGTAAATGGGTAAAAGATATTAGCTTCTCAAATGTAGAACAACCCATAAGCGTAAACTATGAAATTAACAATATCACTAACTGTACTTTAAAAAAAGGGAAATTGGTGGTGTGAATAGCACCAACTATTAGTTTGGTGTACAAAACAACACGAACCTAATAAGGTGTGATGCATAGTACAAACTTTATAGTATGGGTGCATGAATCAACACAAATGACGATTTTGTTAAATTTAGGCCAAAATACATGAGTAGGATGAGGAATTTACTTCTCAAAGGATGTGTACGAAAAGTGGGGGACGAGACTATGATTGATATTTTGTTAAATTTAGGCCAAAATCGTCTATATTTTATAAAATTAAGAATCGTCATTTTATTGTTATAATTATGATCTAATAAGTCCGATAAATGCACATAAATTCATATGACCCAATAAGTTGAGGATTAGGTACAATCAGAGGTGTACATGCATACAAATATACTTTATCTATTTCTTTATACTCACAATATTGGATTTTTATGTTTTATTACACACAACTTCAATTTTTAATATATTTTGTTATTTATTAGTAAGTTTATGAAAAATGATATTTTATACTATGAGAAGTTGATATTTTTCATACTAACCTATATTTTATACTCCCTCCGTCCCCCAAAGGATTTCCCATTTGCTTTTCTTGAAGTCAAACTTTGTAAACTTTGACCATAAATTATAACTAATATATAATATAAATAATTGTCATAGGTGATCTTGTTAGATTTGTATTAATAGGTACATTCAAAATATCAACATTGTATAATTTTTATTAATAAATAATAGGATATATAAGCGGTCAAAGATGTGCATTGGAGACCGTGTAAAAAGCAAATGGGAAATCTTTTAAGGGACGGAGGGAGTATATAACTAAAAGTAAAAAAAATACTAGAGAAGTAAGTAGGTTAGAGACTTAGAGGCGGTAAAGAATTTGGATAAAAGCCATCATAGAGTTATGTAACGCTTCTATATGCTGATATGCATCGTCCAGTGCAAAGATTTAGATAAAAAGCTATAATATGCATCTAATAATATACTAAAAACGCTAACTATTCTCGTGAGTATTAGACCTCTCGCTCTGCGTTCCTTTGTTGTGTTACCCTTAGATTTTTTACATTATTCAATGCTTTTTCTCGATCGTTTTATATTTAGATGTATGTGGGCAAAAGAATATAAAATGTTAATTTTGTGAAATTGTACGTTATTTCGGATTTAACAACACTCACGTCATTAGGTTTTTTTGTTATCATTGAAAAAAATTAGAAGATTTTATATGCTCTAAATGTCAAAATTCTTAGTGTAACCAAAAAAAAAACGGATATAACTACCAAATTAATGGCAATTTAATAGAGCATATATAATTAGAGAGCAAGAGAATACCATGGATGACAATGAAAGGAAGAGCGGTAGAACTGGGGATGTGATAAGTGATCCAAGTAAGGATGAAGATGAAAGACAGCATAAGAGTTTTCATTTTTTTTGTTTTTTTTTGCTTATAGGAGAATAAAGAAGCTTCTGGTAAGAATTGAAAGAAGTTGGACTTTAAATTAGAGCAGCTCACGAAATGTTGCCAACAAGCAAACGGCAACATGTGGATCATAGATTGTAGATTGTGGAGTGTTTCCGTGTAATCCAAACATTTCTCTTACAATAGAAACATAGACTACCTCCCTGGCTAACAAATAAAAGGGACCTAAGATATTTTTTTCACCGCGGATTATGATAAATTCTCTGATGCACAAAATTAAAATAAGGGAGAATTTGACCACATATATACGTTGGTGTTGTGAAACTCTAAAATTAGTTCTATACTATATCACCTCGATGTGAGATTACATGTGATTTATGTTGAGAACATAGAATCAAGTAGAAACAAGTTTGCAATCACCAACAATAACCAATGGAAGCCAACAGCCAAACAAGCAAGCAAAAAACAATAAATGAAGAAATAAATGAGAAAGAGAGTTAAGTAATGGCACCGTGGGAAGACCCGAGAATCCGGGAGTAAAAACCCACAAGCACTAAGGAGTAGTATTGATCTTGATGATTGAATAAGAGAGATACAAGCTATTTCACGCTACACACACAAAGGCACAAAACCCTAGAAATTCTCTCTAGTCTCTTGATTTGTGTGAGATTATGTCATATGTACAAATGGGAAAAAGAGGGGTATTTATACTACCCCCGTAAATAACAAAAACGGCTGCACGTGAGATGAAATCGCAAAAACAGGGTGCAGGGGCAGGCTCTGGTCGCGACAGGTATCGTGACCCGCGACCAGCCCGTCGCGACCCGCGAGCTGAAGCTGCCAAGTCCTCCTCACTTTGCTTCTTCTTCATACTTCATGATCATTGACCATCTCCACACCTAGCCTAACAATCTCCCACTTGGAGATCGGTCTAGGATCATGCTATCAACATCCCCAACGCATCTCTCATCATCATCAATCATCTCATCAATGTTTCACCATAGTGCCCCCACCATTACAACCATCCACCACTCATGGATGGAGCCCAATTGAGGTCCTACACAACCCCAATTTCTCACAAGTTACAACCTTCGTGAGCATGTCCGCCGGATTCTTCGATTCGACAATCTTTTTCAAACACATAGAGCCATCCTCCACTAGACTCCTAGTGTAGTGATACCGCCTCTTGATGTGTTTAGTGCGATAGTGAAACATAGGATTCTTAGCCAATTGCACCGCACTTTGGCTATCACTATACAACACACAAACCTCTTGCTTCATACCCATTTCCTCAAGGAAACTCTTCAACCACTCAATCTTTTTCCCCGCCTCCGACATAGCAACATACTCAGCTTCCGTCGTAGACATGGACACACACTTTTGGAGCTTGCTCATCCAACTAATGGCCGTACCACCAATAGTAAAAACATACCCCGAAGTGCTTTTGCTTGAGTCATAGCATCCCCCGAAATCGGCATCCACAAAACCTTCAAGAACAACTCCAGTCTTCCCAAAGCAAAGAGTCATACTAGAGGTACCCAACAAGTACCTCAAGAGCCATTTCACGGCCTCCCAATGTCGCTCACCCGGATTTGACATGAACCTACTCACAACTCCCACCGCATGGACAATGTCGGGCCTAGTACAAACAATAGCATACATCATACTCCCCACGGCCGAAGCATAAGGAGAAGTGGTCATCCTTTCCTTTTCTTCCTTTGTCTTGGGTGAATCCTCCTTTGTCAATTTGAGGTCCACCGAAAGAGGTGAGCTACGAGGCTTCGCATCAACCATGTTGAACCGCTTTAGCACCTTCTTGACATACTCCTCTTGAGACAACCTCAACAAACCCGCCGATAAGTCCCTAGAGATTCTCATGCCAAGTATTTTCTTGGCCTCACTCAAGTCTTTCATCTCGAATCTCTCCGACAACTTCCTCTTCAAGTCATTCACAAACTTCATGCTAGTACCCGCAATGAGCATATCATCAACATACAAAAGAAAGTAAACATAACCATTTACGTACCTTTGAAAGTAACAACAATGATTGCCATCCGTTCTCACGAATCCACTACATAACATGAAGCTATCAAACTTCTTGTACCATTGTCTTGGAGCTTGCTTCAACCCATATAGACTCCGTTTGAGATTGCATACCATGTCTTCCTTTCCCCGAACTTCACCCCCTCCCGGTTGTTTCATGTAGATTTCTTCTTCCAAATCACCATGCAAAAACGCCATTTTCACATCCATTTGCTCAAGGAACAAGTTTTCCGAAGCCACAATTGCCAACAAGATTCTAATGGTAGTTAACTTCACAACCGGAGCAAAAATCTCATGAAATTCAATGCCCTCCTTTTGTGAAAAGCCCTTCACCACAAGTCTTGCTTTATACCGAATACTACCATCCGGTTCATCCTTCTTGCGAAAGATCCATTTGCACAAAAGTGCTCTCTTGCCCTTAGGCAAGTCAACCAACACCCAAGTGTCGTTCTTCTTCAATGAGCTCATTTCCTCACTCATTGCATGCTCCCACTTCAACGAATCACCCAACCTCATTGCCTCAACATAACATTCTGGCTCATCGGAATCCGTCAACAACAAGAAATTCGCCGAAGTCTTCTTTATGGGTGGTAGTGTGAACCTATCCGGTGCTTTAGAGAGCCTTGATGTTCTCCTCACCGGTGGCGGTGTCTTTGGTTCCTCACGAACCTCACTAGGCTCACCTTGAACCTCAACCTCCTCCATCTCAAAAGTATCCTCATCTTCCTCTGACTTGCTAGAAACCGGATCACCCGAAGTTTGCACAACATGTTGAGGAGATGCATGTTGGATTGGCACATATTCATCTTCGTTTCCAATTCTCACATCACCATCTAGCTCAACAACCTCTCGCTCACTCTCAATGGATTCTTTTTCAACGGACTTTCCACCAAAGTTATCCTTGTACAAGGTGTTCTCATCAAAGGTAATGTCACAATGCCTAATAACCTTGCGGTTACTAGGATTCCACACTTTATAGCCATACTTCTTATCACCATACCCCACAAAGTAGCATTTCATGGCTTTAGGGTCAAGCTTGTCTCTGTTTTCGGATTGCAAATAAGCCACACACCCAAAGATCTTCAAGTGAGTGTAAGACACCTCCTTACCACTCCACTCTTCCTCCGGTATCTTGAACCCCAAGGGCACCGAAGGTCAACGGTTTATCATATAAGCCGCGGTGCTAACGGCATCCGCCCAAAAGCACTTTGGGAGACCCGCAAATAACCTCATGCACCTTGCTCTCTCAACTAGTATTCTATTCATCCGCTCCGCTACCCCATTTTGGCGAGGCTTTCCGGGAATAGTCCTCACCAAAACAATGCCATGCTCCTTACAAAGTTCCTTGTAAGCTTCCAACTCATACTCTCCTCCATTATTGGACTTGATACTCTTTATCTTCGCCCCCCGAAGCATTTTCAACCTCCGCCTTCCAAGTCTTGAACTTCTCATTCACCTCCGACTTGTGCTTCATGAAGTAGACCCATACTTTCCGGGTTGAATCATCAATGAAGGTAACAAAATAGTGAGATCCACCAAGGGACTTGATGGGGTATGGGCCCCATACATCCGTGTGCACAAGTGCTAGCTTCTCCTTCTTCAAGGACCGTTGGATTTTTGTGAAAGACACCCTCTTTTGCTTCCCAAAGACACAAGTCTCACAAAATTTCATGTCGATTGATTTCAAGCCCGACAACTTACCCTTTGAAGCTAACATCCTCATCCCTTTCTCACTTATGTGACCAAGCCGAGTATGCCATAGCTTGGTATCACACTCCGTGGTTGTAGCAACCATATTAGTACACCCTAAGGTAGTGTACAAGGTACCGGTCTTTGTGCCCCGAGCAACCACCATGGCACCCTTTGACACCTTCCATGTACTCTCCCTAAACATGGTTCTATAACCACTTGAGTCCAATTGACCCACCGAAATCAAATTCTTCCTTAGCTTAGGAATATACCTCACATCTTCAAGCTTCCATGAACTCCCACTTGAAGTCTTGATCATCACATCTCCCTTCCCCACAATGTCCAACGGATTATCATCCGCAAGAAATACCTTCCCATACTTGCCACTCTTGAAGTTCTGGAAAATTTCTTTACAAGGTGAAGAAT
The DNA here is from genome assembly GCA_947645195.1 of Patellifolia procumbens. Lineage (NCBI taxonomy): Eukaryota > Viridiplantae > Streptophyta > Magnoliopsida > Caryophyllales > Amaranthaceae > Patellifolia > Patellifolia procumbens. Next base: position 7,264,435 of record CANSGD010000972.1, read on the forward strand.
GAAAAGATACACCCGAATCAAGTATCCATGTCTCAATGGGACTATCCACGCTCAACATAAAGGCATCCCCTTATTCATCGCTTGATGCCAAGCTTACCGATGAACTTGAATCATCATTGCTCTTTTGATTAGAGCCACCCTTCTTCTTAGGATTCGGACACTCTCTCTTTGTATGACCCTTCACTCCACAACTCCAACACACAATGTTTCCCTTCCCCCTCGATTTACTCCTCCCCTTACTCTTCGATCTCCCTCTTGGGTTCCCCTTTTGTTGTCTCCATCGCCCCCTTGCCTCACTAGAATAGGCACCACCGGATGACTCACCGGACTCCTTCCTCCTCAAGCTCTCACTCAAGATTAAGTCCCTCACATCATCATTCCTCAACTTCTCCTTGCCGGAAGAGTTGCTAATGGCGGCAACCACCGTATCCCAAGACCTAGGCAACGATGACAACAAAATCAAGGCCTTCACCTCATCATCAAACTTGATATCAACCGAAGATAATTGAGAAATAATTGAGTTGAATTCATTTATGTGTTCCGGAGCCGAAGTACCATCATTCATCTCAAGCTCAAACAACCGACGCATAAGGAACACCTTGTTCATTGCCGAAGGCTTCTCATACATATTCGACAAGGTTTGCAAGACATCCACCGTCGATGTTTCATCCTTGACATTGTAGGCCACACTCCTACTCAATGTCAACATTATCACTCCAAGTGCTTGCCTATTCAACACTCTCCAATCTTCCTTCTTCATACTATCCGGTCTCTTGCCCTCAAGAGGTAGATGAAGACCCTTTTGGTACAAATAGTCCTCTATTTGCATCTTCCAAAAGCCAAAGTCCTTCCTATCAAACTTCTCAAGCTTCAACTTGCTCTCATCCATTGTTAAACAATCACAAAGTTCTCAACCTAGGGTTTCAACACAAGGAACAAACTTTCTGCACCAAAATTTCAATCCCCAAACACCCAAAGTAACAAACTTTGATTTCCAATCACAAACACAAGTTTCCACACAAACTCTAACTCAAATTTCACCAAAGATTAGCCTAGGCTCTGATACCAATTGTTGAGAACATAGAATTAATTAGAAACAAGTATGCAATCACCAACAATAACCAATGGAAGCCAACAACCAAACAAGCAAGCAAAACAACAATAAATGAAGAAATAAATGAGAAAGAGAGTTAAGTAATGGCACCGTGGGAAGACCCGAGAATCCGGGAGTAAAAACCCACAAGCACTAAGGAGTAGTATTGATCTTGATGATTGATTGAGAGAGATACAAGCTATTTCAAGCTACACACACAAAGGCACAAAACCCTAGAAATTCTCTCTAGTCTCTTGATTTGTGTGAGATTATGTCATATGTACAAATGGGGAAAAGAGGGATATTTATACTACCCCCATAAATAGCAAAAACGGCTGCACGTGAGACGAAATCGCAAAAACTGTGTGCAGGGGCAGGCGCTGGTCGCGACCCGCGACATGTATTGCGACCCACGACCAGCCCGTTGCGACCCACGACCAGCCCGTTGCGACCCACGACCAGCCCGTTGCGACCCACGACCATGCTCGTGACCCGCGACAGTGCTCGCTACCCGCTATCGTGCTCGCGACCCACGAGCTGAAGCTACCAAGTCCTCCTCACTTTGCTTCTTCTTCATACTTCATGATCATTGACCATCTCCACACCTACCCTAACAATTTATCTCCTTATTACTCCTTACTAATCATGTAAGTATATCTTTTGAACGTGTAATATGGATAGGTCGCAAACATGTTCGTTGGACTTTGAATAACCTTTAATTGGGGCAAACAAATTTTCAAATCTTCTTCCGTTGACACTTTAGCCCCCTAAGTGATACCGTTAACGGGCTAGGATTGCCTATTCCGCTATGATGATAAAATACAGAGAAAGTGATAATATATTGAATGACATTAACTTTGTTAATAATATAAAGTGTATATAGCCAACATATATAGGCAGCCAACGGAGACACAAACCTGTGTGTGATACTAAACCTATTCCTAACATGAAACAAGTTACAACTTTCCAAATGATTTATGTAACTTATAATATAGGCATATACTTATTAACTTAAGACTTATGGTAAGCATACACCGTTAGATTTAATTCAAATTAGACTACATATCATATTAATCTGTATAACATAATTGCATAAATCTACGTTGATCCATTAAAAAGATAATTGGTGGATTTCGGATCTTCCAGCTCTCTTGGGTTTCTCTTGAGATTCTACTGAAGATGGGTGGTCAAATAGAATGAGAAAACCCTATGATTGGGGACCGTAACTCTAACTCTAACTCTACCCTAACATGTATATATAGGGCATCCATGTCTCCTAATTAGCCCATCATAAAAGTGGGCCTTTACACATAAGAACACATACTCATTTAGATACCACATAGGCTCAATATAATAATTTAATATCCAATCACTTTTATTAGCCAAATTTAAGATAGCTTTGGACACTTATTATTGTACATGTAGTCCCATATGATTATTTTCCAGCATAAACTACCATGTATATGTTCCTAATACACCAAGCAAGGCTTGGTCTAATGGTAAGGAGGGAATCTTCCAACCATGATCAGAGCGTCCGACCTAGTAGTGTGAATTCTTCTTAAACTAAAAAAAATTGTTCCTAATATACGAGTTAATTACATGCTTCTCCTTAAGTGGGGATGTGAGGATCTTGAACATACCACTCTGCACCAAGACTCTCCCATCAATTGAAACCGCGAGAGCCAAATAGAGCGCCAAGTTCTGACTCGTGGGGGTATGAAAGTATACGTTTGGCAAAAGCTAGAGTTGTTATGGGATGCCATTGGAAGATTGGAAATGGCCGTCTCGTAAAGGCTTTCACTGATCGGTGGGTAAATAAACTTACCCCGATAGCCAAACGTAATCTTCCCCTCAACAACAGTCCTCGTTCCAGGGTTCATAATTATATTGATTCTGCCAACCGTAATTGGAAATTCTACGACAATATTTCTCTACGGCTTCGGCTTCTTCTATTCTAGCAATGGAACTTCCTTTTGAAGACAAGGAAGACAAGCTTATCCGGAGTCACCATTGTCCGGGCTCTCCTACTTCGTAATCGATTCATGCATCCCTAACCATTGTAAGAGGTATAACTTTTAATGACATTTGTAACCACCAACCGGTTTTTAAGATCCTTTGGCACCTACAACTACTCCCTAGATGGAAATTTTTGTTGTGGCGTTTACTTAATTATAGGATAGCCGACAAGCGAAATATGGCTAAGCAGAATTTAACTTCCGACTTGTTTTGTGACTACTGCCCTGGCATACCCGAGGATTCACACCATATATTTATGCTTGCCCTATTCCCACTAACCTTTAGAGTCAAACTCCATTATTAGCTATTACTAATATGGATGCATTGAGTTTCCGGGACTAGATCTCCTACAACATCCCAGTTATTTTAAGAGTAAGAAGGGCTCTATGAGTGAGAAAATTCAGCTATTTTTAGGTACTCGTTGGAATGTGGCTGCACAAAAACAACAGAGTTTTTCGTGGTACTATATACACCTAGCAATATCACTATCACAGCCAACGAAATTGAAGAATGGATATGACTCAGCTTCATCAGGCTACCGCGCTCGCTCAGCATATAATCTAAGCCGTTTCCTTCACCCACCGAAAAGTACACAATGTTTCCCACTAGGTGTTTTGCGATACATTTGGAGACTACTAAAATCGATTCACCATTCCCCATGACAATTAATAAAGCAATTTATCCCTCGTGACTGTGGACGTAATTAACCTATTGTTAGTTCCCTCCCGGTTCCAGGACATCATGGGATCGATTCTCATCATCTGCCCTTGTGGCTCTTTAACACCAAAAAAAATTATATACCATCATGAGCATGTTGCACCACAAATTATTTTATACTCATTCGAATCTCTTCCTTTTATGCAAATTGTTATGATTTTTTTTTTTTGTCAAATAAACAATGAGCAAGAAAATATTTTTAAGTGCATCATATTCATGGTACAAGGAAAAAGATTTGTTTCCTTTATGTAGGAAGGAAATTGTTTTCTAGGAAAATTATTTTGCACCATTCGAAAAACTATTTTCAACACTTATAAACCAAATTAAACTAAGGAAAGAAGGAAAGCTACTTTTCGGAAAAACAATTTAGTCCAACCGAACACTCTCGAGAGTAATTATGCCATCACTTTTTACGCCTGTCTATGTAAAATTTTAAAATGAAAATCTGAAATTGGATCTAACAAGATGTTACATGACTATACATTTCCTTACCCAAAAATTCGCAAACGAATTTGAAATTGGAGTATGTCAATATCAGAAGACAAATTACCTATTCTTGTGATCTTTTTTAAAGATACATGGAAAGTCTTAGGAAACCCTTCTCTCAAGGGAAAAACTGAAACATATATTTTCTATAATTATAAGTTTGTGAAATTCAGGCTCCATCTAACTATTCTTGTGAAATTGGTGGTTAAGATTATAAGTCGTTACTTAAATATTGGCTTTTGGCGCTATATGTCTCATTTTGCATCAAATAACCAAACAGATTTTAAAAGATTGTATAGTTAAAACAACCAACTCAAATAATCAAGGGCCTAGAGTGTCATTCACATGAAAAAAAAATTCACAATTTGTACAAAAATCACACAAGCGAGCATTGAAATGACAATGAAATGCAGCATACACTTGTATAGCGATTTCATCTCTCTTTGCAGGATAGGAAAATTTCAGTGTGTATGTTGTGGTGGGGGTTCACCGTCTTATGACCTGCACATCTTTAGGGCATTGCCCATTCATAGTCAACAACATCATTATCCGGTTAGGCAATAGTAGACGCGGCGTTATCGTGTTATGCCATGTTGATTCTTTGTTCTTCAAGTAAGGTACAATATGTTTTTTTTCAAATCATCATCTGACATTGCTAGTTGCCCCCCAAAATAATTTACATACTTGACCTTCCCTGCTTCTTCTAGTGCTTTTAAACCGATCTAATCTTCAACGTATAATTGTCTGCGTTTTAGAAACATCAAGTAAAATTGATGCATCATAATAACACATCCAAAGAACCAAACTCGAAAGAAGCGTAACTCACCTTTCGGACAAGTAGCACACTAGAGAAGGAACCCTCTTGATAATACCCGAACCATGAACTTTCTTTAGGTTTTAAAATTTTCTCGTCTTCAAACTGTTTTATCATGGAAACAATGTTAATTTAACTTATTAAAATATTTTACCAAATATTTGGAAATATAAATGAAATTGATCCACCAATATTTTACATAATAACATAGTTTTAATATATTTAGTTAAAATAATATGGCCAAAGCATATATATATTGTAAAATTAAAAGTGTTACATTGACCTAAAAACCTAAAACATGATAAGTTTACCTATTAACCTCACTTACCTTAATAAGAACCAAGTTCTCCAAACTTTTGAATCTTTGCTTATAGATAGAGTTCCTTTTATTCGGTAATTCATTATTAAGCTTCGGAAGAAATTTAGATTCTCGGAGATATACAGGAATATTCTGAAGAACAAAGAAAACTCAATGTTAGATGCTCAGAAGAGTACTACTGTACTAGCAAAATGTGAAATGGTTTCTGAAATGTGAATATAACTGCAATACACTTCAGAAATTTGTTACAAAAGATGCCATAAATTAATAAGTTTCGGCTCACATTTGGGATTTTGAAATAACCACTTGCAGCCAAATTTTTTTGGAAAGGAATAACAGAAAAGAGAAGAGTATTAAGCTTGTCAGAAGCTGAATGAAGTTGTTATTACCAAAACAACATCGACAAAATAAATAAGAAATGATGCGAGCTTGCCTGTATAAACCTTCTGTATATTCCAAAGTTGAGTAATTTTGTCGCCGTGGAGTACACCATACTAAACTGTGTTGGGACATTTGTAAGGGTAATGGGTTTAGTTAGTTCACATATCGGGGAAATAAATAGAAGAGTAGAATTTAATTCCGTAAAACAAGAGAAAAGGGGGGCAGGGCGAGTCGCGACTGGGCACTGCTTGTGAGGCTTCAGTTTTGTGATATGCCCGTTTATATCCGTTGAAGCGTTTTTGCTCGTTTATGAGCGGTTTTGCAAGGTTATTGCTCCCTTTAATCTCTGATTTAAGGGTCTTATGAAGGAGCCTAATAAAGGTCCATAATGAGGACCCTTGCATGTGTGACTATAAAAGGAGGAGGTGAACTCCATCCTTTACACAGCCAAGATTGCTTGCTTAAGAATTTCTGATTAATTTTCTTAAGTGTTCTTCATAAACACATCAAACACAAGTTCTTAAGGATTCACTTCTAAGATCATAGAAGTTAATTGTTACTCCATTGTACTCATTAGTTATTTCGTGTAACTCGGTGATCTTAGAGGGGCGAAATAAAGCTAATAGGAAAGCGTATTTTCCGTGCCTTGGAGTGGTGAATTATCCGGTTCCTCTTGTTACATTGTCTACTTGTAACAATCTATTAGTTTTATTTTTGTTACGGATATGGCTTCATCACTCAAGGACCTTACTTTGAACTTCCAAAAATTGGATAACTTTGAAGGTGTGGGTTTTCGTCGTTGGCAAAAGAAGATTCATTTCCTCTTAACGACTCTCAATGTGGTGTATGTGCTTACAACACTAATTCTGGCTTTTCTGGAAGAAGGGGTTGAGGAACCCTTGGAGACTACAAGGAGGCGGACAAAGTGGGAGAATGATGCCTACATTTGTCGTGGTCATATTCTCAATGCACTTTCGGATGCCTTGTTTGATCTTTACCAAAATGTGGAGAGTGCAAAGGTGTAACGCCCCGAAAATGGGGGTCCTTAATGAAACACCATTAGCCTGAATTAACTCATAATTGAATAACAATCAGAGGACGCAAATCCTTAAATCTGTGGGTTACGGCCCACCAATAAAGTTCCCTAAAAATACAACTTGATAACTACATTTCCTTAATAGAAGAATTACCTTTCATTAGATCAATTGATGTCACCCTTACAACATATCGTAATACTAAACTCCTTAAACGAGTCGTTAGGAAACTTGTTCATATAACATCTTCATTGATTACTATCAGAACTCCCCTTAAGCTTGTGTCTTGTGACATTTCCAATAATACCTAAAACAGAAAAGCAAAACGTCATGAGCCGAGGCTCAGTAACATACTACTCTAACGTCGTAAATACATTTCATCTCATTTTAGTTGAAAATAGAGAGGAGAGAATAGTGTTAAAATCATTTCACAAACGTATATCCGAAAACAACCATTCAATTCGTTTTATTTGCAAACAGAGAGGAGAGAAGTATGGTAAAACCATTTTGTAAACACATGCTTACATACGTTCCTCCAAACAATCTTTTCGTTGTATAAAGCACCATTATCATTAGCAGAAAACATCATAGGGTTCATTGGCAAGTATAACAGAAAGAACTTCATCATTAGTGCCGTAGCCACCAGGGACGTTGTCTCTAACCAGAAGGTGGCATAAGCCTTACAGAAGGTGGCATGCAATGCCATAATGCGGGTGCCACCAAGAACGATCTTCCTAACCAGAAGGTGGCGTTTCCGCCATATATCATCATCGTCATCATAGGGCATTAGCCACCAGAGACATTGTCCCTACACAGAAGGTGGCATAAAGCCAAGCTTAATACTGCCGAAATCGTCTTTCACTTTCATTTATCATGTTTCATATCATTTACTTTCTTTTCATAAATCATGACATAATCATCGTATAAATCGTATTTCTTTCATAACATCGAAACATACTTCATAAATCATACTTTTCATAACGTCAGTCATTCGTAAACATCATTTCATAAAGCATTTCATATCCCACAAGCCATAAGATAACATTTTCATAAACATCATATTTAAATCAACATGAAACATATTATAAGGGGCTTGTGGGTGTTAGCAGTAGACGTTACCTCAAACACTTCCCTTTTACTCTTAGTTACCAGATAAGCACTCGAGTACTAGTTCCTTTGATGCCCGAAGCTACCATCATGACCTTTGACTCCATATCCCTTGCCGAACTTCAATCTCTATAACCTCCAATAGTGGTAGCATATATTAACGAATGATTTATCACACTATATAACAACCTTGAGTTAATTATTTTCCCCACTTCCTCAAAAGCCTTGTCATTAACCTATAGTTCTTATTTTCCCAAAATATTTACTCACAACTATCTTGCTTTCTTTGACATAGTTTAACTTGGTAGACGGGGAAGGTTGTATATCTTTTCCCTTTTTTCTTAGGCGATAAATAAAGCATTAAAGTTCTTAGTATTAGACCTTTAGCTATTCTTCTTAAGTTGTTAAGATTCTTGGATCGTGAAACGAGTTCTTAATAGGACTTCATCCGTCTTACTTAATAACTTCTTAGTTTAGTTTGAGAACGATTTTGTACTTAATAAGCCATAATGACCTTTAGGAATTATGCGATTTATCATACCATGATGATATATCTTAAAGCTTTTTAAGAAACATAATAATATAATTTGCATCTAAAATTTTATATAGTCATAACATGACTTAAAACTTTAATATATAGTTTATCATCAATTGGAAATTATCGTTAATAGTAAAGAAAACTTGTTTAATATAAATTTTATAATAATAATATCACTCGTTTGAAAAATCACATAATATTATAAATAAACATTTATTAGTAACCTAAAAGAAATTCTTTCTTCATAACAAGCTTTACGTAAACATTTATGCGACATTAACATTATCTACTTTATTATAAATTAAGCGAACTATTTATCGAAGCCATATGAAACTGTAAATTGAGTTTCTAAATAATATATCATCGAAATTGGAAATGTAGAATAACCATTTTATAAGAAACCTTTAGCTTGTGATAATAATTATATATTTCATTTAAACAAAATATAATAACTTGTTTTATATAATATAAGAGATTTTAAAGTTATATTTGAAATTACTATAACATGATTCATTAATTGACAAAACTTAAATAAAAATATGTATGCTTATTATTTTGATTTTGAATCAATGTTAACTAAAAATGAGAAATAATAATAATAGGGATTTTTCATTAAAGTAGGTCCACAATATTATAAATAAATATATATTATGAAATCATTATGAGTCAAAACATTAGGATTTGTTAAATAAAAGTTTAGCATTATAACAACAAATGAAACTAAAACATAAACATATATAAAGGTGAGCTTCTAAGTAATATAACTTCATTAATATTAGAAATATAAACTTAAATGTTTAATCTATGATTATTAGTTTATAGCCAACAATTATATTTTTAATTTAAACAAAGCCTAATAAACTTTATTATTTCCTTTTTTTTATTAAACTTATAACATTATCTTGGTAGTATTAGAGTCATATTAGTCTCATAAATATTTTCATTAGTTATTTCATGTGAACAACTTAGCATTGTTTAGATTAGCTTTATTACTTGCATTTTAGTCCAAAGAGACATTAGTAAATGGGTCATCAAAAGGAGGTACTTAAATCAGTCCATAAACCTTAAATGGGTCAATTGTTAGTTTATAAGATAGGCTCAAATACTTAGAACTTAGTCCATAAAAGAGACAATAGAATTAGAAGTATACCTTCCTAGCTTAGTTTCAATGAAGGTAAAATAATAATAAAAGAGAAAGGAAGTTGGGCTGTTGAGGTGCAGCGGTGGCCGGCGGCAAGGGCGGCGGAGCTCAGGTGGCCGGGGGACGGAGGCGGCAGCACTGCTGCTGCTGGTTGCGGCTGCCGACGCAGCTGGGCGGAAAGCAGCAGGGGCTGCGAAGGAGGGAGAGAAAGAGAGGGGGGTTGTTGGGCTGTGCGTTGGCGGCACGTCTGGGCGGCAGGGCTGCTGCTGGTCGTCATCGGCGGTGCTGCCGGCGTGGTTTTGGTTGGTGGGGAGAGAATCAGAGGGAAGAAGAGAAAGGAGAAAGAAGAAAGAAGGAAATAGTGTGAGTTCTTGGGGTCAATTGGGTTCTTATTTATAGAGAAATTACATAGGCACAAGCTATTAAAATAATCCATCATCAAAGCTTTGAGTAGTTGCTCAGAAAATTTCTGATTTGGGTTGAGTATTTGGTTAAGCTCTTCAATGGAGGAAGACTAGAGGAGGAAGATGGAAGATGGAAGATGGAGTGTTTGACTAGTTTTGATTTTATTTTTCCTTTTTTTTTATTACTTGGGCAAGTGGGACAAGTGGGTCAAGTGGGCAAGTTGCTCATCCTTTTTATTTTCCAAAAGCTAGTATTTCATCTCTTTTATGTACTTCATATTTGATGTACACTTGTAATTATATTTTAAGTACATTAATGTGTACTCCCTCCGTTTCTTTTTGTTTGTCCTACTTTCCGTTTTTGTCCGTTTCTTTTTGTTTGTCCTACTTTTTCAACTTTCCTTATATGGCAAAATTATATCATGCATCTACCCCTACTTTATCACTTTTTGGTCTCACATGTACTTTAAAAGTTTCTTTCACCTACTTTAATCACCACATTTATTATAAAATAAGTGGACTCCTTACTTGTTGTCCCCACCCACATACATATGACATCATCTTTCTTGGCATTTGGAGCTACAGTAAATGGGACAAACAAAAAGAAACGGAGGGAGTATATATATATATATCTTGCTACTTCATATAAATATAATTATATGCACTTATTTAATTTAAGAAACTTTCATTAGTCACTAATTATTATAAATTAATACGCCTTAAATTTTAGGGATATTAAATCCATATTAAATTAAATAAGAACTTCAAATTCCTCATTATAGTATAAATTATGCGTAGCTTATTTAGGAATATTAATTCCCTAATAATGTTAAACGTATTTTCAAAAGAAAATTTTAGGACGTACTTAAGCTAACAATTCTGTTTCATAGCTAATTAAACGAGATTAAAATACGGGGTATTACAAAAGGAGCTTTGGGATTCTCTAGATGCCAAGTACATCTCGACAGATGCTTCAAGTAAGAAGTTTCTTGTTAGTAATTTTAATATGTTTAAAATGACTAATGAAAAGCCTATAATGGAGCAATTTCAAGAATTTCATCACATTTTAAATCAAATAAGGTCACATGGTATAGTAATGGATGAAGCAATTGTCGTTGCTTCCATTATTGATAAATTACCAACTTCTTGGAAAGACACTATACATACTTTGAAACATAAGAAGGAGGATCTTACCATGGAGCAATTAGGAACTCATCTTCGTATTGAAGAAGGGATCCGACCTCAACATGGGGTTAATGACACAATTTTTAGTGCTCCTAAGTCTACCGTTAATATGGTAGAGGTTGGTGGGTCTAATGGGACCAAGAAATCCAATGCTCAATCTAAAACCAATGTTGCAAACAAGAAGAGGAAAATTCTTACTTGTTGGGTGTGCAATGGTCCTTATTTGAAGAGGGATTGTCCGTCTTGGAAGAAAAAAAAGACGACAAAGAAAGATCAACCTAGTGTTGGTCAAAACCAAGGTATGGTTGCACATGAAAACATAATTTTAAAAAATGAATTTTGTTGCTATGATTTCTGAAATTAATGTTGTGCAGGTTGATGATTCTTGGTGGATTGATTCGGGAGCTTCTCGACATGTGTGCAATAATATGCACCATTTCAAGTCTTTGAAGGAATTGAATGATGGTCCAATTTTGTATATGGGGAATGATTCTACGGTAAAGGCTAAAGGAATTGGCCAAGTAAAATTGTTGTTAACCTCGGGAAAGACTCTAACACTCCGGGATGTTATTTATGTTCCGGAAGTGAGAAAAAACCTTGTGTCGGGAGGTCTTTTGAATAAGTTTGGCTTTAAGGTTGTTTTTGAATCCGATAAATTTATAGTGTCTAAGAGTGGTATTTCTGTTGGTCAAGGTTATTTTTGTAATGGAATGTTTAAATTTAGCATTGATAATAAAATTGCTAGTTCTATTTACATGCTTGATGTTTCTTCTCTATGGCACAATCGGTTATGTCATGTGAACTACAGTAGATTAAATGACATGTCTAAGTTAGGTTTAATACCTTCCTTTGATTTGAATTTAGAGAAGTGCAAGACATGTATGTTAAACAAAATTACAAAAAATCCTTTTCCTAGTGTGACAAGAAAATCGGTATTGCTAGAATTGGTGCATAGTGACTTGTGTGATTTTCATAGTTCACCATCTTTAGGAAATAAAAAATATGTTGTAACTTTTATTGATGATTTTTCAAGGTATTGTTACATTTAATTATTATTCTCAAAAGATGAAGCACTTGAAAAGTTTAAGATCTATAAGACCGAAGTGGAACTTCAACTTAGTGAAAAAGTTAAAAGACTTCGGACGGATAGGGGTGGTGAATACTATAATCCTAGTTATTTTAAGGAAAATTTGTGAAGAACCCCCTGTAACTTTCCAGTTTTTGTGAATAACACCCGGCAACTTTTTTCTGCAAAAATAACCCTCGGGAAGTTATTAAAGTTATTGGATGCACCCCTTAAACCCTAACGCCGTTAATATTTTCCGTTGAGTGGGGCCCACTTTATTCTTTCCCTCCCAAAAACTCTTTAAAATTACTTTTCTACCCCGCTAATTAAACCCCAACTGATTTTCCTCTCCTTCTTTCCATTTTCCCACCTTCAATCTATCTCCTCTTGCCTTCCCATTCCCACATCCAATCTCTCTCCTCTTTCCTTTATTTTCTGTCATCTTCTTCCTCTCCTCTTCACAGTATTTTCATCCCTTTATTTTCTTTGCCTTCATCCGCCAATCAACCATGAGTGTAATTAGTCTTGTTTCCCCCCTCCATTTCTATAAATAGAAGGTCACATAACCCATCTACTTCCTCCTCTTCCCTTCACTGATTTTTCCTCCATTAAAGCTATTACAAAAGGTTCACCCTTCTCTCTCAACCTTCCATTAAAGCCACCACTAAACCACCATTTTAACTCCTTCCCTTCTTCCCTCTCTATCTGCATTTATTCTCCGAAAAACTGACCTCACTCGCCGGAATTAATGCCGTCATTACTCCCTCCCCTCTGCTTCCTTTTCTTGGTTGCTGTCACCAAGACCGTCTCCCAGAAATCACACCAAAACTCTGCCCAGAACCACCCTTAAAGCCACCGGAAAAAAGAGATGAAAATGGTGTAAAGGGGAGAGGAAGAAGATGACAGAAAATAAAGGAAAGAGGAGAGAGAGTGAAGGTGGGAAAATGGGAGGAAGGAGAGGAAAATCACTTGGGTTTAATTAGGGGGGGTAGAAAAGTAATTTTAAAGAGGTTTTGGGAGGGAAAGAATAAAGTGGGCCCCACTTAACGGAAGATTTTAACGGTGTTACGTTTTTGGGGGTGCATCCAATAACTTTAATAAGTTCCTGTAGGTTATTTTTCCAGAAAAAAGTTACAAGGGGTTTTTCGCAAAAAATGGAAAGTTGCAGGGGGTTCTTCACAAATTTTCCTTATTTTAATTCCATTGGAATAATCCATGAAACTACCGCACCATACTCACCTCAAAGTAATGGTGTGGCGGAAAGGAAAAATAGGACTTTAAAAGAAATGGTTAATACCATGCTTTCTAATTCGGGTCTAAGTGACGGTTTTTGGGGTGATGCTATTTCAACGGCATGCTATATTTTGAATAGGGTTCCTAATAAAAGGAACAAGACTACCCCATATGAACTTTGGTCAAAGAAAAAGCCTAATCTAAATTACCTCAAGGTATGGGGATGTAGGGCTATTGTCAGAACCTAAACGTAAAACTTTAGGTGAAAGAGAAATTGATTGCATTTTTATAGGCTATGCGGAAAATAGCAAAGCCTATAGATTTTATGTCATTGAACATAATGATTTTGTCTATATTCACACCCTGATAGAGTCAAGGGATGCAATTTTTGATGAGAATCGTTTCTCTTCGATTCCTAGACCAAACGATATGATACCTAGTACTACTTCCAAGGTTTTGGGTGACATCAATGATGATCATGAAACCACAACACCGGAAATTAGGAAAAGTAAAAGAATTAGAAAAGAGAAATCTTTTGGACGGGATTTTCAACTTTATTTAGTTGAAGGGTCAAGGGAGTCAATTGTGACTCAATTTCTCATATTGTGACAATATAGAGGAGGATCCTAGGACCTTTGATTAGATTATTGATAGCTTTATCGGCGATTCATGGTCTTGTAATTCACCAAATGGATGTTAAAACAACATTCCTTAATGGTGAATTGGAGGAGGAAGTATACATGAATCAACCCGAAGGATTTGTGGTCAAATTCAAGAGTCTAAGGTTGGCAAGTTAATTAGATCTTTGTACGGACTTAAGCAAGCACCAAAGCAATGGCATCAAAAATTTGATAATGTAGCCTTGGCTAATGGGTTTAAAATAAATCAGTCCGATAAATGTGTATATAGCAAATTTGATAATAACGGTAAATGAGTTATAATTTGCTTATATGTAGATGATATGCTCATCTTTGGGACTGATTTGGAACAAGTGGAAAGCACTAAAACTTTTCTCTCAAGTAGCTTCTCAATGAAAGATTTGGGTCAAGCTGATGTTATTCTTGGTATTAGAATAATGAGAGGTAAAGGGACTATTTCTTTATCACAAGCTCATTACATTGAGAAAGTGGTGAAGAGGTACAATGAGTCAAACTCGTCTCATTTTGCTACTCCAATGGATCCTAGTATTCACTTGGTTCCGAGTAGTGGTACTCCTATTGCTCAATTGGAGTATGCAAGCTTGGTTGGAAGCTTGATGTATGCTATGACTAGCACTTGGCCGGATATAGCATTTTCTATTGGCAAGCTTAGCCGGTATACTAGTAAACCTAGTATGATGCATTGGCAAGCTTTGAGAAGAGTATTAAGGTATTTGAACAAAACCAAAGATTATGGTTTAACTTATACGGGAGAACTTTCAATCATTGAAGGGTACTCGGATGCTAGTTGGATATCCAATAAGGAAGATTATTATTCCACAAGTGGATGGGTGTTTCTTCTTGGAGGAGGTGTGGTCTCATGGGCATCTAAGAAGCAAACATGTATTACCAATTCAACTATAGCATCGGAATTCATCGCGTTAGCTTCTTGTTGTCAAGAAGCGGAATGGCTAAGGAACGTGTCAAGTGAGGTTGACTTACAGTTCAAACCAATGTCTCCTCTAGCTATCCATTGTGATAGTGTATCCACAATAGCCAAAGCGTACAGTGAAGTCTACAATGGCAAGTCAAGGCACATTGGGGTTAGACATAGCTATGTACGTGAAATGATAAGGAATGGTTGTATAACCATTGATTTTGTTCGATCTAGTGTGAATTTGGCGGATACGTTTACAAAACCATTGTCAAGGGAAGTAGTGAACAAAGTGAACAAAGGGATGGGTCTTAAGCCTATTGATCAACCTTTAACTAAGGAAAACTCAATTTGATGTCTAATACAATGTTAGATCTCAAATTCAATGAGGATAGTACTTTTCTTTAAAGGTTGGAAGCACTTGTGTAATATACATCCCAAAATTAGTGCTTGGAACTGCAATGTAAAGGAGGTTGAATTTAAAATTCTTAATAAGTCTTTGATAAAGTGCTCAATTGCAGGAGTATGTGCGAAAAGATTTACCTATATGAGCTAGGGGTTTAGCCGCTTCAGCAAGTCTAGGCTTGACTTGGAACGCTCATGAATGGATATGAACACCATGGTACTAAGGTGTCGGAGGTTTTTAAAGAACATTAGTTTTGTGCTTGTGTGTATTTGTAACTTTAATAATTTGTAGTGGTTGAATGATTCAAAGCTTAGTCTATCATTTCAATCGTAATTGTTGTTAAGATTACTTATACTAGTGGAAATTCAATCGTTAGATATTTCTATGATGCATGAGCATGTTTGTTTATGATTTTGCATGAGGTAAACCGTTCAACATTACCTTACAAATGGGAGGAGGATTGTTGGGACATTTGTAAGGGTAATGGGTTTAGTTAGTTCACATATGGGGGAATTAAATAGAGGTGTAGGGTTTCATTCCTTAAAACAAGAGAAAAGGGGGGCAGGGCGAGTCGCGACCTGTGTCGCGAGTCGCGATTGGGCACTGCCTGTGAGGCTTCAGTTTTGTGATATGCCCGTTTATATCAATTGAAGCGTTTTTGCTCGTTAATGAGCGGTTTTGCAAGGTTATTGCTGCCTTTAATCTCTGATTTAAGGGTCTTATTAAGGAGCCTATTAAAGGTCCTTAATGAGGACCCTTGCATGTGTGACTATAAAAGGAGGAGGTGAACTCCATCCTTTACACAACCAAGATTGCTTGCTTAAGAATTTCTGATTAATTTTCTTAAGTGTTCTTCATAAAACACATCAAACACCAGTTCTTAAGAATTCACTTCTAAGATCATAGAAGTGAATTGTTACTCCATTGTATCTCATTAGTTATTTCGTGTAACCCGGTGATCTTAGAGGGGCGAAATAAAACTAATAGGAAAGCGTAGTTTCCGTGCTTTGGAGTGGTGAATTATCCGGTTCCTCTTGTTACATTGTCTACTGTCTACTTTTAACAAACTGTAGGTGAAATAAAACCAAGGAAGAATGTCATCTGAAGCTGCGGTCTGCGTACGGATGATAAATTAAGAGTAAGGCTAGCTAATGGATTTGTACTGAACGAAAAGGGATAACGATATCTTTTCACTTAATGAATAGCAATACCGTGGTTCTTAAAATATTAATATACCTCATATTCTGTTTTTTCATAAAGAAAAAACTCGAATACGTTGTCTATGCATGAAATAAATGCTAATCCAGAAATGTGGAATGCATTGTGAAAAATATTTTCCGTGAAAATGAAAAGATTAAGATGCTTACAAGGCAAAAGGGGGCAGTAGCAATTTCAGCATGCGGTCCTCCTAACGAAATAAAATTCTTTGCCTGTTTGGTGCCATCAAAATTGTCATCGTCACAATACAGTTAACCACGAGGGAATGGCGACTCACTAGGAGATTACAGGTGCATTCTCTTTATGTTTCTAATCTGATTAGGAAATGAAGTTCCGATAAGTTCAGTTCAACAAAATTTAGAAGAAGAAAACACACAAGCACATCCTTATATAAACATCCATTTGTTATCAAATTACAAAAAGTAGGGAAGAGCACTGAGTGCTGGTAAAGTACAGAGGATATATAGTTCTTACTTTTGGTGCTCCATCACAAGCTTCTTGCAATTAAAGTCCCCTGCAATAGGCTTAGTTAGATGAATGATTACAAAAGTTTCTTAGTCATATGATGAAAAGGATTAAGCAATGATAACCTGAGAGAGCCTGACAATGTTATAACCCTGATTAAGCTCCTTCATTTGCTTCACCTGTCGTTTTAATAGAAGATAGGAACGTCATCAAACATTAAATCATGTCATTTTTGCTGAAACGTACTTTAATAAGTCGAGAACATTAGAGCCTCAATCATGTATAAGCCATAATAAGCTGATGCGTGACTCTAATGTCACCTTAGTGCAGGCAATTGCTGCCTGATTTATCAGGGGTAAAAGCCAGGAGCTCAGTTTTCCGTGGCTACTTTCGCTGAAAATTCGCAAGAAAAAGAACAATCGAAAACCAGAAAATATGAAATTCAATCCACAAAAGCATGAAGTATTAGTTAAGAGGCATACATGCAATATCCTTGAGCAGCTGACCAATGGCTTAGCTGCTCAGTGAGCTAGCTCAGAAATTTTCTTATCAGTACAATCTTGTCCCATGCCTATACGTGAGAACAAAAAAAAAAGCCAATATGTAATGTAAGAGATAAT
Source organism: Patellifolia procumbens (assembly GCA_947645195.1). Lineage (NCBI taxonomy): Eukaryota > Viridiplantae > Streptophyta > Magnoliopsida > Caryophyllales > Amaranthaceae > Patellifolia > Patellifolia procumbens. The sequence goes on from CANSGD010000972.1 coordinate 7,282,250, forward strand.
GCTAGTATGAAACTGAACAAAGTGTAAAGTTTATTGAAAATGTCGTGGCGCGAGAGAATCACTGCCCTAAAGTAGAAATTGTTTCATATAGTACACATGGACTCTTGGCAAGCGACCCCAGGGATACACGATCTCCACTTCTACGGTGTGCCACGAAGAGGTAGACTGAGAACCACTTTGAACGTTGCCGGAAAAACTAAACCAAATTTGTATTTTTTAGAGTGAAGCAGAGATTGAGCGTTTTTTGGTGTGAAAAAATACACATTGCGAATGCGTCGAGCCAATGCTACACGGCCCGAGCCTGGCCTGGACCGTGGGTATGTGTTGTGGTCGCTAGAGTATGGCCTCTAGTCTCCAAACAAATATTACAAGAGAAGAATATATAAATATGACAAAAAGACTATAATCCTCCTATGTGGGACTTGGGAATTTAACTTCTTTTGAAGCATTCCCAACCCAGTTATTCCAACATGTAACTCCTGATGAAAACACCCAACAAAATACTCCATTCCGTCCCTTTTTATGCTACATTTCCTTTTTTAGGGTCAACTTTTATAAATTTGTCCATCTTGACATAAGTAAATAAAATAAGTGAAGAATTATGATATGAAAAAGAGACTTTGCATCCCGGCGTGTACTTTATGTTATCAATATTTTTAATCTTTAGTAATATATAAGAAAGTTTAAAATATTAACAATCGTGTTGGAGATTGCGGAAAAGCAAATGCTTACTTCTATTCTTTTTTACTCACGACAATTGTCATTTTACGTATACTATTCATATACTTCACTTTAACCATCTATTATGATTAATGTATAGGATATATATAGTCATATAAGATCTTGTTAAATTTGTCCTAATATGTACTTAACTAAGATCAATTTTTTTTTTTACTCAAATGCAATAAGAAATATTAACATTCAAAGTTATGAGTCTTGAATTGAAATGCATAAAACTCCACATATGAAGTGAGTAACAAATAATGGAGGAAGTACAACAAGTAAATAAATGAGATATAAAAAAAACTCCTGTGACTATAGTTGATCTTTCAAAGTTAGTAGTAGCATTTAGCAAATTAATATGTCGAGATGGATATCAAGTATGGGTCTTGGACACACCTATAAAAAGGGGGAGAGTAAACTACTTCCTCCATTTTTTTATACTTGCATTATTGAGCATGTGCACAAGAATTAAGGAGAGGAGAGAGATATAGAGAGGGGAAAAAGGGGACCCATGTGATTAGAGAGGGGAAAAAGGGGACCCATGTGATTAGAGAGAGGTAGAGAGGATGTATTTCCCTAAAAGAAAATGATGCAAGTAATTTGCAACTTCCAAAAATAGGAAATGATGCAAATAAAAAAAAGCGGAAGAAGTATATGCCAAAAGGAGGAGTAGACCCTTAACCTTAGGTGAGCTTCTTAAAGATTTGACCTAATATCACATTATTCACAAATGAGAATACCACATTGATAAATAAAAGATAGGTATTCATATTATAAGGCTAAAAAGCTATCCCCTTATTACCACATAATTATAAGGTGTAACCTCCTTTAATCTTATATACAGTGGGCTCCCTCTCCTCTTTATGGATGATATCATGCCTTTTTTTTCTTCTCTCAAGTTGTCTTTTATTATTCTGGCTACTACTTAGGAATTACTCCAGTTTTCGATTACTAACAAGGAAAATGACAAATACAGAACTAAGGATTGTTTATATAAAAACCATAAAGAAGGAATTTAAGTAGCTTCCAGACACTATTAACACTGTTTCACACATGAATTTGACAAAAATCCTCAACTTAATATCATTCTAGGCAATATATTTAATGCTTATTTAAAGCCTTAATATTGTATATATCATTACCCTACTAATAACTGCATTCAAAAAGAAGATATTATTGACATGCAAATGAAAATTAGGTGTGTGAGCACACACAACTTTCATACCAAATTGCAAACGTAGAAGTACTATATCCATTTCTTAATGAGGGTGAGGAATAACTCAATTATGTAGATTTATATCTTCAAATTTCAAAATATCCCGAAACAATTTCCAATACTGCATGTGTAACTCTCTATACACACGTTCATTTCTTTATAATAACAACTTTTAGGCTCCTTTTGCTTGGGGAAAAAATACTTTTTCGTATAACTAGTTTTCTTGCCTGTTTTATTTGGTTTGTAAATGGTGGAAAATAGTTTTCCTCGTCATTAAAAATAGTTTTCCATAGAGTGTAGAACATTTTCCTTTCTACATGGAGAAAAACACATTCCTCCCAACTCCTAACCGTTCTCTTACCTTTCTCCCTTCTATCCTCCCATTTATTTTCCATTTTCTTCCTCCAACTTTTACATTAGGAAACAAACAATGGAAAGTTGATCTAAAATTAGTTATTGGAAAATGGTTTTAATGAAAAAATATTTTTCATGGAAAATGATTTTCCGTCCATCCAAACAAAGCCTTAGAGTCCGTCCTTATTTTCAACTTATTTTCAATTCTTACAAGTTCAGATAAGGTCGAATAAAACCGAATAATATCGGTCTAAAAAGTTTCATCTAATAAGGTCTAATAAGGTTTTTTCAGTCCTTATAAGTTCATATAATTTCAAATAAGTTTAGATAAATTGACATAAATTCAGGTAATCTCAGATAAGCACAAATAAGTTGAAAAGAACGGACCCTAGACTTTTATGGGTTTGATGCCACGATCTTGCTTAACGTTGGAAATTAAAAATAATTGGATATCCGTATCATGTATGAGTATTAAGCACTCAAAAACAAAGGGATTTCATTGAAGCATAAATGAATAGAGAGCAAGAGAGGATAATATGGATGACAATGAGTGGGATAGAGTTTGAAGTGAGGATGTAATGAGTGATCAAATTGAGCATGAAGATAGAAGAAGACAGCAAAACTGATTTCATTTCTTTTTTGTGTTTGGCCCAATGATCTCTATCTTTATGAAATGGCGTAAAACTTATGGTAAGAAGTTGCACATCAGATACTCCGCCCCCCTTAAAAGTTGAGTAGTCCAAGAAATGACGCTAACAGACAACTTGTAGAGTATGTCATCGTGAGTCCAAACTTTAGAGTAGCGTCTTGGAATTGTACTTTGTACACACACAAGATCACCAATAATATAATTTTTTTACGATAACGATATATGCAATCATTAAGGATATATTCTTTTCGCTTTTTTAAATTCTACTCATTCAACCCCGTTTTATATACATTACTAGATTTCTATGCACGCGATGCGTGCGATAACAATTTTATGAAATTTCATAATCTACAGTAGATAATTTTATGGATAGTCGCATCTTACCACCTAAACTTTTCATGCTTTTAGAAACTCCCACCTTAATGATTTTCAAAAAAAATCCCACCTACCATTTACGATTTTATTAAAAACTCCCACCACTTAACGATTTTTGTCAAATTTCATTAATAAAACCGTTAAGTGGGTCCCACATATACATTTTGTTAACAAAATGGAACTTGAAATAGTTGCAATTCTTTCCAAATAGTTATAATTTGTTCCAAATTTGCTCTAAATTTGTTGAGGATTTACCCTTAAATTGATATAATTGACTTCAATTTCAGCGTAAATTAATAATAATATGCATATGTGGGGCCCACTTTACGGTTTTGTTAACGAAATTTAACAAAAATCATTAAGTGGTGGGAGTTTCTAATAAAATTGGGAATGATAGGTGAAAATTTAAAAGAAAAATTCATTAAGGTGAGAGTTTCTAAAAACATGAAAAATATCGGTGGTTTTGAACAAAAATTCCTAATTTTATTTGCATACGATGTGTGTTTTGCCTACTGTAACATGATAAAATGTGAAGGTACACAACATATTTTATTTTCAAGCTAAATTCATTTTGGCTCATTTTTCTTTGAAAACCTCCCTTACTCCCCACCATCAACTACAACTTTTGTTATATAGTACTCGGTAAGGTATTTTTTGCTCATTGTCCAGATGAGAAAAGATTCAAAAGTACTTGAAAATATTTTATCATGTTTCTCACTCATGTTAAAATACTTTATCATGATCAATTTAATCAAATGTGCCTTCACTCATGAACAATCAATTACTCATGTATTTCAAAATAAAAAAATTCCAAAGTATATAAAAGTATAGCAAAGTGGATGTCTATTTATAGATCTCAATAAAATATAATCGTTGATATTTTTTAAAATTGTTTTTACTTTGTAGGTTTTTAGATATTTTAGTTAGAAGTTTTGAACATCTTTTATTAAAAATCTGATGGCTAAATTTGGAAATAAAATTTAATTAATCAATAAACTCATTGATTTATTTTATTTATTTTTCCTTTTTTTTTTCTTTTTGGTGTCCACCCCCACTTCTTCACTTATATAATAGAGATTTGACTTAATAAAGTCTTCAATAGACTAATTCAGGTCTTTAAATCAATATAAGTAAAAGTTATATAAAACAGACATTATAAATATATACGTTGAGACAAATTTAGTCAAATATTATATATTACACAGCTATGTTTATTATCGTATTTTGATTTTAAAAATTAGTGAAATTTCACAAAATTTGACTTTGAAAAGAGCAAATGAAAAATCGAGTAAGGGACAAATCTTTGTGAGATAGCACCAAAATAAGGGGGTGGTTTATATACCAAAACCTAATAATTTTTTGTCAAAGAAAAGGCCAAATATGTTTTTTACTTAACATCACATCATCCGGCAAAGAAGTAAACTTTCCATTTAGTTTGGTCTATCCGTTTAATCATCCTAGCCATTTGACACTTCGGGCTATTCAGCCATTGCAAATGCAATTTATCAAACACTTTTTTAGAGTTTGACCACTTATAAAAGTCAAAAGCAAAAAACTATTGAAAAAATCACCCAAAGCGATTTGCCATACACCCCATAAGTTTGAATCTAGTCGAAGAATAGGCTACATCAAGGTGATGATCGCCTTAGCTATCCCCTTAATCCCAAGTGTCTAATCGTAAATAATGGACCAAATATTTGTGGTGGTTGAAATTTAATTGAATTTCTCCTCCTTAATATTGGAAAAGGAAATGTGAAGCTCTAATTGTATCAGTTACACCCTCTTTACAAATCCCTTGCTATATAAAAAAGGAATGCTATTGTAGTAATTTTTCTTTCCTATTCTACTCCTCCTTTTCCCCTCTACTAGTAAAAAAAGCACGTGCATTGCACGTGTTTTTTCTTTGTAACTCGTTATAAAATGTTGATTACACATTTGTATTTTCAAAAGATGTATTGGAAACATGAAATAAAAATAGACATTATTGATATTCAATCTGTATATATAAGCAAAGGAAAAACGAACAGTAACTTTATAACACCATCACTCACAATGTATTAAATCATAAGTCTCCACCTCATGGAACTATACTAAATCTAATAACATGTCAACATGATAAAACATCACTCAGTATAAGTTGTTAAATGTATTTTCGGAAGCAACTACTCCCTCCGTAACGAATTACTTGTAATGATTAGACATTTTCTACTCACACTTTATGTCAAATCGTTGCAAGTAATGTGTTACGGAGGTAGTATAATAATACAGAGAGATACTTCCTACTTTTTTTAGTTGTACCCAAGGCCTTTACACATTTGCCGACGCACAATTTCAAACGGCTTCATCTACAATTGTGCTTATGTAAAAATTATAAAAAGTAGATGTATGAAAATTATATATCGAGACGAATCTAACGGGACTCCACTTGACTATATTTGTTCCCTACGTAGAAATAAAAGGAGGTTGAAGTGTAGAACATGAATAATATCAAAAGTCAATGTGGTACAACTAAAAAAACAGAGGTAATATATAATATGTAAAAAAAAAAAGGAAAAAGAAATGATAAAAATTAACAAAAAGACCACTTTCTATAGTAGGGGATGTATACATGTAAATAAGAAAAAAGATGAAGGGTAAAAGAGGAAAGAAGAAATTACTACAAACTTTGACTTATGTTGACTTTATTCTCCTTTTTATATAAGTAGAGGATAATATCAAAAGTCAATGTGGTACAACTAAAAAAACAGAGGTAATATATAATATATATATAAAAAAATGATAAAAATTAACAAAAAGACCACTTTCTATAGTAGGGGATGTATACATGTAAATAAGAAAAAAGATGAAGGGTAAAAGAGCAAAGAATAAATTACTACAAACTTTGACTTATGTTGACTTTATTCTCCTTTTTATATAAGTAGAGGATTTACATAGTCATGTTTTGTTTTTGTTTTTGTTTTTAATTTTATTTTTGGAACAAAGTTTTCTTAAACATCGATTTTTATCATTTTAGGTACATACAATTAGAGATATGTATCAAGATATATTATATGCAAAGTTTTCTTAAACATCGATTTTTATCATTTTAGGTACATACTATTAGAGATATGTATCAAGATATATTCTACGTTATCTTTTATTTTATGATAGATTACAATATTATTATTGTGAGGATATGACTTGATCTTTAGTGCTTATACGCTATGGGTCGGAGTCGGGTTATGCTTTGGAGTACCTTGGGTCTCATTTGGTGAAGTATCGAAGGAAGACTATACCATCTAACTTGTAGATGGACGGCGCATCGCGGAAGATATCACGAGCAGCAGATTTCTGCCTCAAGCCTGCCGCGGGTCGCGGTGGCCTGTCGCGGGGCGCGACGCGAATCGCGGTCCGCGAGCCTCTGCTGGACGCGCGAGGGCGATTCTTCGATTGTTTATTCCGCAACACTTAGGGCTTGTTTTATTAGACTCCATATAAATATGTTAACTCATATTTAGTTCATATTACCACAATTATTAGAGAGTGATTAGCCTAAACACAATAGAGAAGATTAGAGAGAGTTTTGAGATTCAATTGGAATTCATTCAATTGAATCTTGCCTATTGTAATTGTAATCATCTCGTTCATAGTGAAAGAAACCGTTTTTCCCCTGCCTCGAGGACGTAGCTATCGAATTGATAGTGAACCTCATTAAATCTTGTGTGTTCTTATTTCGCTTTCCTTTGTTTATTACTTAGTTAATCGCTTCTGTTGCAACAAACTTGGTATCAGAGACTAAGATTAAAATCAGTGTTAGGGTTTTGGGGAGATTAATACGATGAACTCGAAGATTGATAAGTTTACGGGAAGAAACAGTTTTGGACTATGGCAGATAAAGATGCGTGCTTTGTTGAAACAACAAGGCATCTGGAAACCTCTTGTCAAGAGTGACAAGAGTGGAGCGGCAGGCGGTCCGAGTGAGGCCGAATTGGAGGCAATGGAGGAGAAGGCTCACTCCACGATTTTGCTATGTCTGGCAGACGATGTGATCACAGAAGTTGCAGATGAAACCGCTGCTGCTGGTCTGTGGGGGAAGTTGGAGAGTCTCTACATGACGAAGTCACTCACCAACAAGTTGCTTTTGAAGCAACGATTGTTTGCCTTGCGTATGCAAGGAGGTACGTCTCTAAGAGATCATCTAGATAAACTTAATACTATTTTACTTGATTTGCGTAATATAGATGTTAAGATTGAGGATGAAGATGCTGCTTTGATTTTGCTTGTTTCACTTCCAAATTCATATGAGAATTTTGTTTAGTCATTTGTTGTTGGGAGAGAAACTGTGACCCTAGAAGAGGTGAAGTCAGCACTTTTTACTAGGGAGTTGCCCCATAAGGCGGCAACGACAGAGAGTGGTGGAGATTCGGGGGCTGGGTTGGTGGTAAACTCGGCTAAGGGGAAGGGTCCTAAGAAGAAGAAAAATTCTAAGGGTAAAGGGGCCAATCCTAGGAATGTCTGTCACTTCTGTAAAGAACCTGGCCATTGGAAGCATCAATGTCCCAAGAATCCTAAAGCTTCCAATGCTAACATTGCACAACAGGTTACGAAATATGACTCCGAAGAGGACTTAGCACTAGCTGTTGTTGATGTGTCTAGTCCGTTTGACCATTGGGTTCTAGATTCGGGGTGTTCTTATCATATGTGTCCTCATCGTGAATGGTTTACTTCTTATGAGTCTTGTGATGGTGGTCTTGTTATTATGGGTAATGATGCTGCTTGTAAGGTTGTAGGGAGGGGTTCCGTTAAGATAAGGACTATGGAGGGTAAGGTTCGTACTTTGATGAATGTTAGACATGTTCCACAGTTAAAGAAAAATCTGATTTCTCTTGGTGTCTTAGATGAAGGAGGGTTTACTTTTTCTGGCTCGGATGGGGAACTATGTGTGTGGAGAGGTTCGAAGTTGGTGCTTAAGGGCACCAAAGTGGGTACTTTGTATATGCTACGAGGTACTATTCTGACTAGTTCTGCTAATGTTTCATCTACGAGTCCTGAGGAGATGACCAAGTTGTGGCACAGACGACTTTGGCATATGGGTGAGCTTGGGATGTAGATATTATCCAAGAGGGATCTTCTTGATGTCCACAAGGTGAAGAACCTTGAGTTTTGTGAGCATTGTGTGTTGGGTAAGCAACATAGGGCCAAGTTTGGCAAGGGGCTGCACATAACTAAGGCTACGCTGGATTATATTCACTCAGATTGCTGGGGGCCTGCTCGGGTAGAGAGTATAGGAGGATTCACTTATTTTGTGACTTTTATTGATGATTTCTGCAGGTACTGTTGGCTTTATTGTTTAAAGCACAAGGGAGAGGCTTTTAAGACTTTTGCGCAATGGAAAGTCTTAGTGGAAAATCAGACAGGCAAGAAGATTAAAAGGCTACGTACGGATAATGGTCTTGAGTTTGTTAATGATGAATTCAATGAGCTTTGCAGGGACGAAGGGATAGTGAGACATCGCACTGTCAGGAAAACACCACAGCAGAATGGTGTTGCAGAGCGTTTGAATCAGACTTTGCTAGAGAGAGTTCGATGCATGCTCTCTAATGCAGGGTTGACTAGGAAGTACTGGAGTGAAGCCGTGAAAACGGCATGCTACTTGATAAACCGTGGTCCTCATGCAGGTATTAACTGCAAGGTACCTTATGAGGTATGGTCTGGGAGAAGTGCTGATTATTCTGTTTTGCGTGTCTTTGGTTGTATTGTTTATTATCATGTGAATGAAGGTAAACTTGAACCAAGGGCTAGGAAGGGTTGTTTTTTGGGGTATGGAGATGGTGTGAAGGGTTACAGGATTTGGTCCCCATCAGAAGGACGTGTTATACTTAGTAGAGATGTTACTTTTGATGAAAACACTATGTTTGTATCTGCTAACAAACCTGCAGGTAAAACTGATGATAGCACAACTGAAGGATCTGAGCAAGAAATTGCTGCAGACCCTACTCCTACTCCAAAAGTTCGAATTCAGGTGGAGGATGATATTCCAAGGAATTCTCCCATTATGGAGACTAGTCAGATTGATACAGCTGTTGTTGATGAAACAACTGAACTTGAGTCTGATCATGAGGAAACTGTTATTGAAGGTCAGAAACGACCTAGAAAGAAGACGCAGAGACTGATTGAACAGATGGAGGGCAGGAAAATTCCTGGCTGAAACTGCTGTGTAGAGGAGATGATTGGTTATGCATTACATTTAGCCGATGATATTGAGTCACCAGAACCAATGTCCTACAGGGAAGCAGTTTCTAGTAGCGAATCACCTAAGTGGTTCGTTGCTATGAGTGAGGAGATGGAGTCTCTTCACAAGAACCAGACATGGGAACTTGTGAGGATACCACAGGGTCGTAAGGTGGTTGGTTGTAAGTGTGTTTTCAAGAGGAAAGAGGAAACTTCAGAAGGTGAAAGTGTCAGATACAAAGCCAGACTAGTTGCAAAAGGGTTCAGTCAGCGGGAAGGGGTCGATTACAATGAGATTTTCTCACCAGTGGTTCGACATACTTCTATTAGAGTGCTATTAGCAATAGTAGCACATTTTGATCTGGAACTTGAGCAATTAGATGTGAAAACAGCTTTCCTACATGGAGAGTTGGAGGAGGATATTCTGATGAGTCAGCCAGAGGGGTTCGTTGTTACAGGGAAAGAGAAATTTGCTTGCAGACTGAAGAAGTCCTTGTATGGGCTTAAGCAGTCACCTAGACAGTGGTATAAGAGGTTTGACAGCTTCATGGTTGAGCATGGATTTGACAGGAGTCCGTATGATTGCTGTGTTTATCATAGCAAGGTGGAGGACAGTTCTTATATTTATTTATTATTATATGTTGATGACATGCTCATTGCAGCAAAGAAGAAGTCAGATGTGTTGAAGTTGAAAAAGCTTATGAGTTCTGAGTTTGACATGAAAGATTTGGGAGCAGTGCCGAAGATTTAAGGTATGGAGATTTATAGAGATCGTGCTCGGAAGAAACTTTTCCTCTCTCAGAAAAGTTATATCTTGAAGGTACTTGACAGGTTTGGTATGAGTACTGCGAAATCTATTGACACTCCTGCTGCTGCAAATGCTCGTCTTTCTGTTGTTCTTTCTCCTCAATCTGATGAGGAGAAGGAGTACATGTCTAAGGTTCCGTATGCTAGTGATGTTGGTAGTTTGATGTATGCTATGGTTTGCACTAGGCCTGATATAGCACATGATGTTAGTGTTGTTAGTAGGTTTATGACTCAACCAGGGAAAGAACACTGGCAGGCTGTGAAGCGGATTTTCCGCTATTTGTAGGGAACGGCAGATGTGGGTCTCATTTATGGGAATGATGCTGAGTGTTTGGTGGCCGGATATTGTGATTCGGATTATGCTGGTGATATAGACACTAGGAGATCTATGACTGGGTATGTATACACTCTAGGAGGGTCTGTGGTTAGTTGGAAGGCTACGTTGCAGTCTACAGTGACATTGTCTACTACAGAGGCTGAGTACATGGCTTTGACTGCTGCGGCAAAGGAGGGTATATGGTTACGTGGTCTAGTCAGTGATTTGGGTCTACTTCATGATCGTGCGACTGTGTATTGTGATAGCTTGAGTGCTATATGTCTCGCCAAGGATCAGGTGCATCATGATAGAAATAAACACATTGATGTGAGGTATCATTTTCTGAGAAGTGAGAAGAGGATAGTGGTGAAGAAAGTTGGGACTGCAGACAACCCATCAGATATGTTCACCAAGCCGGTTCCAGTTCGCAAGTTCAAACATTGCTTGGACTTGTTGAATGTTGATAGTCACATATGACCTCGTGAGAGGTTGAGCCTCAAGGTGGAGGCAATCCCGGCCCTGGGAGAAAGTGGGCAAGCCCGGCATCGGGTTAAAGATGCAAGAGGAGGAGGGGAAAAGAGTATCTCGTGTATTGTTGAAGAGGTACGTGTATGGTTGATTCGTTCAAGGTGGAGTTGTGTGGTAGATGCAAGTCAAGGTGGAGATTTGTGAGGATATGACTTGATCTTTAGTGCTTATACGCTATGGGTCGGAGTCGGGTTATGCTTTGGAGTACCTTGGGTCTCATTTGGTGAAGTATCGAAGGAAGAGTATACCATCTAACTTGTAGATGGACGGCGCATCGCGGAGGATACCACGAGCAGCGGATTTCTACCGCAAGCCTGTCGCGGGGCGCGACGCGACTCGCGGTCCGCGAGCCTCTGCTGGACGCGCGAGGGCGATTCTTCGATTGTTTATTCCGCAACACTTAGGGCTTGTTTTATTAGACCCCATATAAATATGTTTACTCATATTTAGTTCATATTACCACAATTATTAGAGAGTGATTAGCCTAAACACAATAGAGAAGATTAGAGAGAGTCTTTGAGATTCAATTGGAATTCATTCAATTGAATCTTGCCTATTGTAATTGTAATCATCTCGTTCATAGTGAAAGAAACCGTTTTTCCCCTGCCTCAAGGACGTAGCTATCGAATTGATAGTGAACCTCATTAAATCTTGTGTGTTCTTAATTCGCTTTCCTTTGTTTATTGCTTAGTTAATCGCTTCCGTTGCAACAATTATCAATGTATTTTATCCGTACGTTTCGCAATACTCGCAACATTTCTTGTTTACACACTATTCAATGCAATATTTTAAACCTTAATATCTCTTAATATTGATAAGAAAAAATATAAAAAATTGATATTGTGATAGTATGCATTAAGACGAATCAAATAAGACCCCACTTGACTATAATTTTCTTATACACTTGTGAAAAAATATAATATAAGATTGATAGATGAATAGTGGTTACTATATATGCTAATATTGCGAGTATTACGAAACGGAAGTATATCTTTGTGATTCTGATTTATATCTTTTTTATATTATCTTGTAATCTTTAGTAGCTCACCTTGTACTATATATAGAACGTAAAGGTATTGAATAATATAACAATCATTTTCGTAATTATATTCTTCTATTCTATTCTCCTGACCTTATCATGGTATCAAGAGATTTGATGCGCATCCACGCTTCACCTCCTAAGGTGGTAGTGTAAATCGCACTCCCAACCCAGCCATTATCCTCCATGAAATGATTGCTTAACCAAATGACACTATCACCACTACTCCATCCACGTGGATTTTTTCTAGGTGATCCCCTTATCATGTTTTGCATCTCCTTTAATCTCCATTATTAGAGGAACTCCTTGTTGATCGTGGTAGTACAATTCTCACCACCAAACTTCCCATCTCATTGTAGTCTCCCCAAACGATGGAACAAAGAAGCATAATTTTTTTACACCCGCACTCAAACCCTCGAATCCTTTATTGATCGAGTGCATAGAATTCTTCTCTTACCTATTAATAATTGTGGTGAACCTCTCATTCGTGCTTAATTAACTTCACTTCCTTACCCTCGATCTTTAAACCCACACGTTCCTTGAACAACCACTTCTGATTCCCACTCAAAATACCCAAAGACTTGTCTCCCTCTTCTCATATATAAGACATCTTCATATCCAACCTAATGTAAGAATTGCTTTCTTTGTCTTTTCTCATGACCAACACATCTTACTCTCAAAAATCCTTATCTCATATAGAATCTCTCTTTAAAAAAAAAGTCTTCACTAAAATAGTCTCCCTACATTTTCCAAAGCATAATTAGTTGCAGAACAATTGTACAAGATTGTTGAACTTCATTTTATAACCGCATTAGTTGCAAGGTTCATTGTATTGTACAAGATTGTTGAACTTCATTCTGTAACTATATTAGTTGCAAGGTTCATTGGATTGTCCAATATTGTTCTTTCCCTTCGTCCAGGGTATATTTGAGATATGCATCAAAATATATTCTAGGTTATCTTTTATTTTATGATAGATTACAATATTATTATAAAAATATATCTTTGTGATTCTGATTTATATCTTTTTTATATTATCTTGTAATCTTTAGTAGCTCACCTTGTACTATATATATAACGTAAAGGTATTGAATATATAACAATCTTTTCATAATTATATTCTTTTATTCTCTTCTCCTAACCTTATCACATACTACGCATCTCCTATATTGTTATACAAACTCTTAGGTGCTACTGGAAGTACTCAATTCTAGGTACTCTCTGTCACATTGTTTGCTCATTTTATAGTTCACTTACTCTTAGGAGACCATAAAATCTTTGACATTATTATTAATCCTTGTACCTTGTAGTAGTTCTAATTATTTTTCCGTATTTCCTCAAATTATTCTTAAGTGACACTTGTATGTATGTAGTGAAAACATGAATATTATACAAATTAAGTAATAAAAGATAATATAATGTACAAAGTATCTATTTAAAACTAATTCCTTATCCAATGATAACAATAATGTATATAAAGATAAAAATGTCGAATCATCTAATTAAATGTGACATATTATTTAGGGATGAATAATGTCATATAAAATTTCGCACTTCAATTTTTCTATTCTGGGAATGTTTAAGTATATATGGGTATTAGTTCAACATATTATTAGAACTTATTTCAGCACGATAAGTTAATTTAAGTTAAGATAAATGCAAATAAGTTCGAATAAAGTCTAACAATAAGGTTGAACACTCTCACACTACTTTAAGCTCTGATAAATTATGATAAGTTAAAATGGGTTCTAAAAAAGCGAAAAAAAAGTTAAAAAAACGGCCCCTATAAAAAAAAAAGTTCAATATTAAGATATATAAATATCCTTTAATATATCAAAAAATTTATAATCATAATCATGTTATAATAATAATACAACTAACATTAAGGGAGCCCGAGCAACATCGGCCCCCTACGAAACTAGTACATACAAAAAGGAGAGCTTCCTTCTTGCAGCTCCTCCTACCAAATCTTCTTCTTGCAGCAACCACCTCTTTTTAATCAAAAGCCAACTGCCTGTAACTTTTTTTGTTCTTTAGGTGCTTATAAAACTCAAGGGACAACCATATATATGATGAAATCATAGATTAATTAGCAGCACCCTCATCATAGATCTTTTGTTGACTGGTACTGATTTTCAAGCAGCTAACAATGAACTTCCATAAGGAGCAGTCATCAAAAGTATTGTTGCTCAGTTTGAGTGTCACTATTAACAAGGCTGTATTGTTGACTTTGATAGGCTCATGTCAAGCTGTGGACTTAATTCATTCATAGTGAGTTCTCTCATTAATCTGGTTGCATTTTTTTTATTGTGGAAATGTTAACTTCCTGAACTCAGTGTTTCTTTTTTCTTTTTCTTTTTTTTTTCCTGTCATGTTTGTTTAACTCTTTTGCTGAAATTCCTTGTACCTAATCGTCTATAGTGTTGTTGAACTGAACTCTTGTTTTGCAACCATGACAACGGCCTATGTTGTACGATCTGGTGCTCAAATATATGCAGCATTGTTAACCAGCCTATACTTCAGATGGTTCAGATGTCTTTAAGTTTTCTCGCTCCTTTCATCTTTTTAAGGGAGATGGTTCAGATGGATTGAGCTTTGTGCCAAGTGCTTGGATTTAACCCAAGTTAACCATCGTATTATGCCGGGCAGAAGCTTTTAAGCTGTAGACTTGCTGTAATTGATAAAGTTGTAGCTGCTTCTTGACAATTTGTGAATCCAGTCACTGTAATCATCAGTTTTCTTTTTAGTGATTTATATTGTGCTGAGACCTTTACCTGCCGTTTTTTTTTTTCAAGGAAATGCATCTCGTGGGTGGACAACCTATGTACATTGTAAAGCTGGTCGGGGTCGTAGCACCACATTTGTCCTATGCTACTTGGTCCGGGGTTTACTTTACTAGCACTTCAGTTGATGTTATGACTTCGAGAGACACCTTTGTTTCTGTTGGATAATGCTCCAAAAGTAGTTCCTAATAAGTAGCATTAGTGGCTAGTAGTGAGTTAGTGGGTAATTTATTTTATAATTAAAATGTGATTAGTGGCTAGTAGGTATAGAGGATATGGTATGGGACATGTTCTCCACTACTCAGATATGTGTCTATCTTTTAGGTTAGTTGCTATATATTGTAAGCCTATAAAAGGAACTTATTATATTGAGATTAATTGAGCAAGTTTAACGCAAAACTTCTCCATATTTTATTTACTCTCCTCTCTACTCTAAAAACTAACAGTTTCTAATTTCAGCTTTCTTGTGCAGGTGCAACACAAGCAAATGACTCCTGAAGACGCTTATAGCTACGTGAGATCCATCAGGCCGAGGGTTCAGCTTGCTTCATCCCAGTGGCAGGTACCTCATTGCTTACTTGCCTTATTTTAACAGCAACTGGTGTAGTACAGGCTATTAGCTTAGTGTCTATCATTTTTTGTTTTCAGCGCTTTTGGAAACTCAAAAACAATTATATGGAAATCAGAAAAAACTAGTTTCTGTTGTCAATTTTTAAAGTAAACATGACTAGTACAAGTATGACTAATTTCCAAATTCATAATACAATCTATCACATATGACTTCTAAATTCTTAAGTCCAACATCGGGAAACTGGTCTTGCGGTACCGAATAGTCTCTTAAGCTTATGATTTTCTCAATATCTTGGACTAGTTGCATTTTGGATACTTGTTTCTCAGAAGTTGAATTGAAGTTTGCTTTTCTTGCTGGCTACAGGCTGTTAAGGACTATTACAATTTTAAGGTGCAGAACTGTGACTCAACTCCGAGTAACAATCTGATAATCAAAAGCTCAGGGATTCCATCATTGAGCAACTGGTTTGAATTTGATGACTGCTCCGCAGTAGTGGTGTCAAATTCCGATTTGGACGGTTACGATTCAAGTCAGCCGATTGTTGAAGATAGTCAGATATTGGCAGATCTGAGTGTATTATACAAGGTACGTGTTGCTGGTCAGGCGGCTTTAGCCAGGCTTTCCTGTTTGTGGCTTCGTTGCCACACCCAGCAGAAGATTACGGAGGATCAGCTCCTGAGGCAGGGTAGCTGCACCATCAGGGCGGACCAGATAAGTGGGAGCCTTACTGTAGACATCCATGTGTATTAAAATGATGTTCTTGTATTTGCACCAGAATCAAAGATGTTTGATACCCTGTTTTCTATTCTCTGCCCTGGTAAATAAGAGAAGGCTAATAAAAATTCTGGGTTTAACCTTGGCTGACTCTCCCTTGTGCATTGAGCTGTTCTTTTTTTCCTTTTTTTTTTTGGTAATAGCAGTTTATGATGTTTGCTTAGTTAGGATGGGGCTCTTTATCTTGATGTCATGCAGTATGTCGGCAACTGCTACACGGTGCAAGTAACTAAAACTTCTACATTGAAGACATTGAATAACTAATATGTGGAGTGTTTGCTGTCATGCGGTAAGTTCGTTACAAAAATGATTATCAAGCGCAACAGCTGGTCAAACTATCAACCGCAGCCGCAGCCAAATGATGCAGTCAATTGCCAGTAGCAATTCACCCATAATTTGTTCGAGAATCACAACAAGATAGATGCAAAATTCGTACTTCTTCCGATTAAATTAGATGCTACACTTTTTTTTCGGATTTCAATGCATTTTTTTGATGTGAGAGAGATAGAGAGGGAAAAAAGAGGGGGCTCATGTTCTAGGAGAGAGATAGAGAAGGAAAAGCCAAATAGAAAAGTGTAGCATCTAATATGAAATTTCCTTATTTGGAAAGTGTAGCAACTAAAAAACGGAGGAAGTACAAAAATCACACCCGAGCAGTGCAACAGACTATAGAATGCAGCTTGCATTGACTAGACTAATCTAGAGCCAGAAAAAAAACCTATATGCGGCGTTGATCTGGAAACCTAAAAAAAACGGAGGAAGTACAAAAATCACACCCGAGCAGTTCAACAGACTATAGAATGCAGCCTGGATTGACTAGACTAAACTAAGCCAGAAGAAAAACGTATATGCAGCGTTGATCTGGAAACATCATGGGGGTTTATCGTCTTATCACCTGCATCTCTCTCGGACATTGCCGTTTTTCCTTCAATATGAATGCTTTCCAGTTCGGCAACACTACTTGTGGTGTTATCTCGCTGCGCCATGTCAGGTCTCTGTTCTTCAAGTAGGGCACAATGTATTTTTTCAAATCATCGTCTGAGATTGCTAAATGTCCCCCTGGTAAAGTTACATACTTGACCTTCCCTGCTTCCTCCAGGGCTTTTAATCCAATCCAATCTTCAACGTAAAGCTTTGTCTGCATTTTAGAAACATACAAGATTGATGCATTGTAACAAAGTCAAAGCACCAAACTCACAAGGGCACGTAAGTCACCTGTCGAACAGGTAGCACAGAACAAAAGGAATCCTCCTTATAATACCCGAACCATGAGGTTTCTTTCGGTTTTAGAACTTTTTCATCATCAAACTGTCTTGCCATGCATACGGCTGTTAGTATGATCTTATTGCATATAATCTCTTTGTTTCTAAATAAATGCAATACATTTACTTCCATGCTTACTAACAACACATAATACGAGTACTACTTTATATTTTACTTCATATTAGTAAGAAATGGAAGGTAAATATACACAAATAGTGTATAAATTACCTTATGTGAATATTGTTTAAAAATAAAATTCTTTTGAGCTTAGCCCTCTCACCTTTACAAGTACCAAATTCTCTAAGCTTTTGAACCTTTCCTTATAGATCGAGTTTCTTTGATTTGGTATTTCATTGTTAAGCTTTGGAAGGAATTCAGATTTTTGGAGATATGCAGGAATATCCTGAAGAACAAAGAAATCTAAATGTTAGATGCTTTAAATAACATTGGTACCGTGCACATGGTTGTTGAAAGAATAAAACCGCGATACATATCAGACATTTGAATAAAAAGATACAAGCAAGCATGTTGTATGCTTCGGCTCACATTTGGGATTTTGAAATAACCACTAGCTGCCAAATTTTTCTGCATTTCAAAGGAACACCAGAAAAAGGCAGAAAAATTAGCCTATAAGAAGCTGAATGTATAAATTGATCGATACCATAACAAGATCAACAAGATAAAAATCATTTAGTGATATGTAAAATAGATGGTTACTTGCCTGGATAAATTTTCTATATATCCCAAAGTTTATAAGTTTTGTTGCTGCAGAGTACACCACACCAAACTGGAGTGAAAACCAAACCAAGAAAGAATGTCATCTTGAACTGCAATATGTGCACATAGTAGACGGATACATGATAATCTTTGAATATGCCCCCAAAAAACCTAGGCAAAGGAAAGCCTCCTCATGTTAGGGCTACCATAAAATTCTTGCTTAAATGTTATGGCTCGATCACTAAATAAAAGTTGAAAACGCCAATATACCTCTTGTTCAGGGGCGAACTTAGGTAGATAACTTTGTTTCATAAAGAAGTTACTCAAATGCTTGTCTGTATCTAAGATAACGTAGTCACGTAATCGTGGTATAGGTAGATAACTTTGTTTCATAAAGAAGTTACTTAATAATCCTGAAATGCAGTGTCAAAAATATTAATTTTGTTGAAATGAAGAGATTAAGATGCTTACAACGCAAGAAGGAGCTGACCCAATTCCTGCATGAGGCCCTCCTAATGAAATGAAATTCTTCACCTATTTGATACCATCAAAATTGTCATAGTTATAAGACTATTATCCAAAGGGAACAGTTGCACGCTAATAAAGATCTTTGTTTCACCTTACTAAAACAAGTTTTGGGAAAAAAAGATCAGTTAAATCTGACAAGTTCCAAAAATATCAAATAAATGAAGTTGAGATAAGTTCAACAAAATTCAGACGAATAAAACCTACCCTTGTATTTGTATAGACATCCATGAAGAGAATATGTGTCAAATTACAAGAAAATAGATATGAACACTAGCGTTTTTCTTACTTTTGGTGCTCCATCACAAAACTCTATTAAGCTTCTTGCAATCAAATTCCCCTGCATCAGGCTTAGTTTGGTGAAAGACTGCAGAAGCTTTGTACATACCCAAATGAAAAAAAGAATTAAGCAATTATAACCTGAGAGAGACCGACAATGTTATAACCCTGATTAAGCTCCTTCATTTGCTTCACCTGTTGTTTTACGAACAAACATATGAATTATGTTTATTGTCAAACACTAAATCATGTAATAACTAGATTTTTTGTGATTAGGATTTCTGTAACTCGTGTATGCATAAAGTTTCAAACTCACAACTTGGAAGAAAAAGATTCAACCATCACTCTACTATAGATTGCTTCTTTTATTAAGAAAAACATTAGGCACTCAACTGCTAAATTATACTAAAAAACTCCGGATTAAAAAACTAGCTAGTTAAGTCGTAATAAGCTGTGTGACTGCATTGTCACCTTACTGCAGGCAATTTCTGCTTGATCTATCAACGGTAAAAGCCAGGAGCTCAGTCTTCCATTGCTACTTTCTCTGAATATTCGTAAAAGCAGAACAATAAAAAACCAGAAAGTATGAAATATTCTTCAAACCATGCTGATTGCTAATCAAAAGGAATTAATTAAGATTTAAGAGGCATTACATGCAATATCCTTTAGTAGCTGACCAATGGCTTAAGTGTTTCGTGAGCTCAGAAACTTGCTTATTATTACAATCTTGCCCAATGCCTATATGTGAAAACAAATTAACATTAGATACTTACTCATGAGTCATGACAAACGCATAAGATATCTTAGAGGCTTGAGATATAGAGGCAGCACATGCCTCTTCACACTGTGCTAATAGTCTGCTAGATATTTCATCGTGGAAAGGAAGAGTAGATGAGATTTGACTCCATAATCTTTTCGTCACATTTGCTACTGATACCATGTCAGAAAACCAACTTAACTTCAAATTTAAACCGATGAGTGAATCTCCAAAATTGGTTTTATACTGTGGTAATTTTGGATCTTATGAAGTTAGTAGTAGTAACATTTAGCATATGAAGTGAATTACAGCTTATGTAGTCTACTAAGCATGTTTGAATAGAATTGATATGACCTAGTCCTAGATGTTGCGGTATGCGATAATTTTTTATTTTGGCAAGTATTCAAGTACCTAAAGATTATTAAGTTTATAATACCGACAGAGTAGCATAGGGAAAAATACATATTCCATACCTTAACATAAAAATAAAAAATTTAGGCAAAGAGAGCACATCCTACATACATACCATATTGCAACCAAACCCTATTGAATAGTATTTCATCTATCAAGCCACTTTGAGTTTCAAGTTTTACGACTCATACTTTGATTGTTTTGATATCTTTAATTATTCATTATTAAAAAAACTACTTCCTCTGTAACAAAATAAAAACACTTTTTGCGCTTTTAACACTATTCACAGTTTTAAATTTAATCGCAATTTGTGACTTATACATAAGGGAAAATATAGTCATGTGGTGTCTTGTTGGATTCGTCTCAACTTGTAGTTTTTTATGATCTAATGTTTATAATTTTTACAAATACATAATTAGAGATATTAATCTTTAAAGTTTTATCTTGACATGCGTGCCCAAGCTAAAGGTGCATTCTTTTTGTTACGGAGAAAGTACTATACATTGTGATAATTTTAGCAACATTTTACATATTTGTTTTCACATATTAATTAAGAAAAAGTATTATACTAACGGTTTATATGAAACTAGTACATAAATCTTAGTGTGGAGAAAGACAAATCGATGAAGTGCAATAAAGTTAGGTAAAAGCCTATAAAATTACGTGATGCTTGATTGCTTGTACTTCCTCCGTTTTTTTTAATAGCTACACTTTCCTTTCTATGAAGTTTAAAATTAATTGCTACACTTCTCCTTTTTTTCCCTTATTAGTAACTTTTTCTCTCTATCTCTCTCCTACCACTTTTTCTTACACACTTTTACTCACTCACTAAAGTTTTGCCTAAGAGTCCGTGAAATGAGAAGTGTAGCAATTAAAAAAAAAAAGGAGGAAGTAGTATAAATGAGGCAGAGGGTAATGACACCCTAACTTGATATTATTTTTCACTTTTCTTTTCATTATTGTGTTAATTTTCTTACTATTTAGTATGCAACTCCAAATCATCAAATTCAAAACCTTATTTATGTATTAAATTTTAAGTCCGCAACTGATTATAATTTTATAACCTACGAGCATAATTGTTAAAAGCAATTCAAATCGTAGAATCTTACAATTTTACGATTCAAATATGATCGTACAATTCGATTCATGATTCTACAAGATTCTATGAATTTTTATATACTAGCGAAAACCTCGTATATCAAATTTAATCAAGCCACTGAAGCTATTAAAAAAATATGGTTAATATCGCCTATTTAATGGCAAAATAACTAATTTTGTTTCAATTATCAGTCATTTTAAACTTATAATATGGGCAATATCTAAATCATATATGTATGTAGAATTTTAGGATTTATGATTTGATATTACAATCTGATATTAAGACTACTTGAACATTTAAAGTAGAATCCCAATTTTAACAATATCGCGTCGCATACGAGTATGAAACTATAAAAAACACATTAATGCCGAATTGATGAAGTAGGGAGCAAGGGCGTACCATGTATGACAATGAATGGAATAGAGGCTGAAGTAGGGACGTAATAAGTGATCAAAGTAAGGATGAAGATAGAAGAAGACAGCAAACGAGACTTCATTTTTTTTATTCTTTCTTTTTTGGTCCAATGTTTAATGTTCTCTATCTGAAAGTAGAGATTATGGTAAGAAAGTTACGCTATAAATACTCGTCCCTCTTCAAAATTTGAGCAGACCAAGAAATGACTCCAACAGGCAAACATGTGATTGTGGATGTGTGTGGTCCTGTGGATGTGTGTGGTCATGTGGATTGTGATTTGTGGAGTAGCGTATATGTCATCACTCGAGCATCCAAACTTTAGAGTAACGTGTCGGAATTTTACTACACAAGTACACATACATCAGAATAATCATAATCTACTTTCCTAAAAACTAGTTTGTGGGAGTAGCAATGTTTCTGGTCTTCCTTGTATTAGGATATTTGATAAATGATTTTTCCAAATTTTTATATGTGGCTAGTCATATAATGAAATAATAGTGTAGCGAGATTATTTATTAATTCATATATTACTCTTTCACTCTTCAAATCCACCCAAATCAATTGTAATACATCTCCTTAATAGTTAGTAAGACAGTATAGTTACTAACCCACATCCAAAAAATCAGTAACCCCTCTACAAAGAGTCAATAATAACCCCTAAAATAGTTAGTATCCCAAACCGTTAGTAACCCCCTAATTAGTAAGTAACCCCCAAAATAGTTGGTAACCCTCCTAAATTAGTTATTGTGTGTGCGCCACACAGTTTGTTAATGGTGCGCCAAGTCTGAATGATTTTTAGGTGGATTTTAAAAACTCTTGGCTTTTAAATAACTATAAAGTGTCTGATAAATGACTTGTTGAATAGTGTAGAAGCCAGCTTTTCAGTTACAAGTCAAAAACTGCTTTTACTACCTTTTGGTGTTAACTTTGACTCTTACTTTAATTTTGTACTAAATAGCCAACATTAATAATCAGTTTATTTTACTATATTTCTTTTGTAAACAACTATTACATAATTAAACTAGCAGTCAGACAAACCAACAAAACAACCATTCAAATCAATTACCATAAAAGCCAACCACCAACAACTCCCATTCAATTGTCAAATCCTACATCTCCATTGTCTCATGCTTATTTTTTTTTTTTGTGCAAACTTGTCTCATGCTATATTATGTGTACTGCTACATACTTCAATACTTGTTACGATTCTATACAATGAACAAGTGACTGGCGTCATCTACGTACGGTCTACGGTAAACTAAACTTCACATACTTTGCCTCTTTCTATATTCAACTAGAGAACTTGGATATCTCCGGCATAGTAGTGACGACAGGAGCTTTTTGTTGAGCATCCCACTGACACAAAATTGGGCTTAGATTTCATTGAAGAGAGTAGAGGGTTGCTTTGGGGCAATATAATAGGCACTTTTTTTTTTTGGTGAATACGGGACAATAAGTTATATCAAAGTAAAAAGGTTGTTACAATCCCAAACATAATCAATAACTAGGGGGAACATGGAAAGTATTAGTTACATTCATGGACGATTCTTGCACCCTACAATTCTTAGCCAAAGCATCCGCAACCTTGTTCTTGCATCTTGGAATACATTGAACCCGGACTTCAGTAAACTGCACCATCCACTCCCTTCACAACATGACAATGTTTTTATAAATAGATGGATGGTCGGGCTTTGTTGTTAGCAGCTCTACAGCATTCCTGGAATCCGTAAGGATTAAGGTCCTGTGATGGTTTAGTAGCATTGCTTGGCGAATTCCCTCCTTTATCGCTAATAGCTCAGCCTGCAAAATATCGTAAGCAAAGCACAATTTCTCGAAACCCATCTTCCATCTACCTCTATCATCTCTAAGGACACCCGCAATACCCACGGGCTTGTTTGGGCTTGTGAAAGAAGCATCCGTGTGTACAAAGCAGTCAAAGCCTTGGCCTTGGATGATTGCGTCTGTATTAACGCTGGTCAGTGGTTTGGTAGGCTGGTCCTGTACGGCCGCCAAGAATTGAGAGGTTTCCCGTCTTGCTTGGAGAGCTGTTGGGAGGTTATGGGAGGTTTAGATTTGAAAATGATGGAATTGCGGTTTTTCCACAGTAGGTGGCAAGTTGTGGCAAAGAGAGTGCTCCACATGACACCAAATACAAGATCATGGTCAATTGAGATTTTTAGCTAACCAGACATTGAAATCACTGTTACCTGCATCTAGGCTACCCCCCAGTTCTCGCCAAACGTCCGCAGCAAAAGGACAGGCCCTCAAAACGTGATTCCCATCTTCTACACTAGCTTGACATACTGGGCATGATGAGTCTCTGATAATATTTCTCGCTGTTAGAAGAGCTCTATGGGGGATTCTATCTTGCCATACTAGCCATAAGAAGAACTTGGTCCTAGGTCGAGAGATAGTCTTCCAAATCCAACCTCCACTATCTATGTCATCTCCTCCAACCAGTTGAGCTCTGTAGGCCTTTCCTAGCGAGAAACCTTTGTGGTCAAGGAAAGGTGGTATGGTAATATCCTCATTCTCATTCAAACACTCGCCGCATATTCTTTCCATGACATCTTGGGGCAAAACGAAGGAAATGTCATCAAAATTCCACTCGTTATTTCTAACAAAGTCACTCACCACTCTATCTTCTTCTAGGTAGCTAAGAGGGCCCTGGATTAGCTCCCTCAAGCTCCCAATCTGGAGCCAATTATCTCCCCAGAACTTGGCTGTGTGTCCATTGCCAAGAAGCCAGCGGTTTTGTCTTTGCAATAGCTCCCACCCATTGCCTATACTTTTCCACACATGGGAACCATTATCGAACCTACTAACCTTACCCCTAGTTACATATTTTGAAACGATACACGCTTGGGCTAGGTTTCTTGGGCCTTGGAAAATTTTCCATCCTAGTTTGGCCATGAAAGCCTTGTTCATGCAAATTTGATTTCTAATCCCTAAGCCCCCTTCTTTTTTCGGCAAATGTGTTTTATCCATGGCCACTAGATGGAGCTTTCTCCCCCCACTCTCCTCTCCCCAAAGGAAATCATTGCACACCTTATTAAGACCTTTGAGGGTAGCTACGGGTAGCATAGTTGTTTGCATATAGTAAGCGGGAATCGAAGCTAAGGATGATTGGATCAAACTCGTTCTCCCCGCCCTTGACAAGTACTTAGTCTTCCAATTTGCCAACTTTGACCTAAGCTTTTCAATTATGAAGTGTACCTTGGATTTGGTTGGCTTTTTATGTGATAGTGGCATTCCAAGGTACGTGCCAAGGTCGCGAGACTCCCTAATGTTGAGGATAGACTCTAGGAGGTTTTTAGACTATAGGGACGTGTTTTTTGAGAAAATAATTCTACTTTTATCCTCATTGATTTTTTGTCCGGATTCCTCACAAAACCACTTCAAGGTGTCTCTCACACTAAGGGCGGTCTTTTCATCTACTCCCCCAAAAAGAAGGACATCATCCGCAAACATGAGGTGCGAAACTTCCACTTTACTTCTTCCTACAAGAAAAGGTTTCCACACTTTATTTGTGCACTCGTTGTGGATTTTCGTAGAAAGTCGTTCCAAGCAAAGGTTAAAAATGTACGGTGACATAGGGTCCCCTTGTCTAAGCCCTCTAGAGTGATCAAATTCCTCCGTTATCCTACCCTTAACAAGGATTGAGGAAGAAGCTTGGGTGACACAACTCATGATGATTCTAATGGTGAGGTCATCAAGTCTAAGTGCACTTTGTAATGCTATATATGGTGATGCTATATGATGGCCAAAGATGATTGTGTGGTGATTGTGTTTTGTATAGTGGGAAGAAAAAGGGGGAAGTTGCTTGTAGCCCAAAGCTCATACACACGCATCTTCATGTACACAATAAGTTATAACCAATTTTGTTTTATTTAACTCTAATTAACAACTAATTAGATATTGGAAGTATGCAATTTTTACTATATACTCGGGTTTTCCTTAAGAATGGTTGTTAGACGTTTGTTATTAACTTAGGCCCATCCTGATTGTAATCTGTGTATTATTATATTTGGGCTCCCTTAATTAGCCCACTCTAGCTTAAGTTGTATAAATACACAATCTGATTAAATGAAAGGCAGGAATACATTTAACCTAATTGCTAAACTCTTTCATGGTATCAGCGCTACTGCACAGAGCAGTCTGATACATCGCCTTCCTCATTTTTTTTACGACAACCTCGCCATCGTTCGTTGCCAAAGCTCAGTCTACCGCAGCTTCCCCTAATTTTCTCGATCAGGAGATCAACCCGGGAATTTAATTACCCATATCACTCTTAAGGGAGATAATAATGTCGCGTGGGCTAGGGTGATTACCCTATCCCTGAAAGCGCGAAGGAAATTCATTTTTGTTGACGGAACGACCAACAAACCGATTGAATCATGGAAACTCCTTAATTGGGAGACCATTAATCAATGATTGTATCTTGGATGCTACAGAGTATTGACGCTAAAATAGTCGGTTCTATCCCGTATCATGTTGAGGCCAAACCTTTGTGGGATTATCGCGAGAAGAGATTTTGTGTTGCCAACGGACCTCGGTTGCAACAACTTAGAAATGACATTATTGATTGTCGTTAAGCAAAGGGAATGAGTATTGACTAGTATTACACTCAGTCTCATGAGCCTATACAACGAGTTGAGTCGTTTGAAGCCTTTACATGGCTGTACGTGTGGACTGTGCACCTTTGACATTGCCTGAAAGCTCGCCGGTGACAGAGAAGAGGAGAAACTGCATTAGTTTTTGATCGACATTGAGGATAAATTTTACGGCGTTGTTCGGTCTAATATATTGTCTCAATGACCACCCGTAACTCTTGATTGATCCTATCAAACACTTGTTCAAGAAGAAAAGTCTCGTGATATTGCAAGGGGCAAAGCGATTCAAGAAGAATCTCATGCCTTTACCAAGCGTGGCAACCGTATTCATGACATAGGAAACCGAGTCGACAAAACCAAACTCTGATGTGGTCATAGTAATCAGCGAGGTCATGAGGTTGGCTCGTGTTTCAAACTCCATGGCTACCCAGATTGGTGGACGGATAGAAACAAGGCTGGAAAAGGGGGGGTTGTTGGACGCCAATCTGGTGTTCATTCCGAATCGGCACTGGCCCATGTTGAGTGGGTCAACTAGGATAATTAACATATGTCTCCAAATTGCCGCTATCCACATGATATTGATGGACGACAATTGTTTGAACCATCATTCCATCGAGATCCTCCCTCATGCCAAGCATTACATTTATCATGCGATCCTGGTTGAAGGAGTGTTGGGCAAAGCCCCCTTCAAAGTCAAATGCAGAAGAGGAAAAAGTAGATGCACGAGCGCGTGAACCACTAGGCTCCCCCATTTGAAGAGGAGGAGCAAGTGGCGCGCGCTTGGGTTGTATATTACTGTTGAGGGGATCATATGTCGTGATCCATATGTTCCCTCGTCGCAGTCAATCCGGGTCGGGTTATCGCCTCATTGGGCAAGTAACAATCATGTTGCTCCTTAACCTTCCAAATAAACCTCTACGGATCGGGGTATGGTTGATCCATCGAGAGGATTTCATTTTCATATAATCAAGGTCGACATAAGGGGTGTTACTTTTTAGTTGGTCCCCAAACCGAAGAGCGGTGACGATGATAGGAATCACTCTAATTGCTAAGATGTAAGCTAAGCATGGTTGTGTTAGGATTTGGAATAATGCCTCGAGCAAGTGCAGATACTTTAGAACCAGATGCCCTGCTTATGTGATATTGCCATTTAGAGCTTCCAACATCTCTAGAGAAGGTCTTAGTTGGTGTCTTCTTGTGCCATTTAGGATATCCTACCAATGTCCAGCAACTATCAACAACAGTATATCCTTTACTATGGCACACACCCTTGGGCCTTTGTTATACATAGCAGAAATATCACTATCAAATTTGGAGATGGTGATGAGCACTACTTCTCTTTGGGATTCTTCCTGTTAAGAAAATGAAACAACATAGACTAGTCCTTTTGTTGTTGAATAAAAAAATACACTCAAGTCTCACTAACACCTCTGATGGCACCAAAAAATGAGTGCAGAAGAGACGAGAATTAGGTGCAATAATATATTTCTCATTCACTTGAGTAGAAAGGCTAACAGATGGAGGTATTCATCTTTCCTTACATTCACCAATATCTAACAAATTATAATCAGGTGCAAAGAGAATAAATGCCAGCTCATCTATTCTAGAAGAAAGGCACTAATAAACAAAGCTACTAATAGGACAAAACAAGATAATAATACATAATAAACACCACCAACAACAACAACTAAGCCTTATTCCCAAAGTGATTTGGGGTCGGCTAACATGAATTGTCAACTGAAATCGTTACCAGAGGAGATGACATCGACAAGAGTGATAAAAAGTTTTTTTAAAAGGATTATACATAATAAACACCCTTCCTGGTAAATGATAGAGCTTGATTTCCTTCCATAGAATCTCATAGTCGGGTTCACCGTCTTATCACCTTCATTCCTTTAGGACACTGCCTTTTCAACCTCAAAAGGATCATTTTCAAGTTAGGGAATAGTATACGTGGTGTTATCGCGTCATGTAATATCGAGTTTGTGTATTTCAAGTAGGGCACAATGTATTTCTTCACATCCTCCTCTAAGATTTCTAAATGGTCCCCTGGTAAAGCTACATACTTGACCTTTCCTGCTTCCTCTAGTGCTTTTAAGCCAATCCAATCTTCATTGTAAAGCTTTGTCTGCATATATTTCAAATACTAGTAAAATTGATGCATCGTAGCATAATCAAAGAAACAAACTCAATGTTAGTGCTAGTAACCGAGAAAACAAAGATGAACACAACAATGAAACAACAACAACGATCTTCTAGGCGTGTATGGGAACACTTTCCCAAAAGCGATATTCCGACCCTATACGAAGCACGGGTTGCACGGAATCCACTTCCAAGATACAAAGAAGAAACAGTGATTATCACGCTCGTATGAGAATCACCAAATGAGAACAAACGTGTTTGTGATTTTGCTTTGATGATCAGTTTTAGAGAGAAAACTAGAGAGTGCTTGTTTGAGAGGAAATATATGAATATCATAAACTTCTTATACTTTCATCAGTGATTAACATCACATATATGCACGTCAAAAGCAAAGAAACGGACAATAACCGCCCAAAAGCTAAAACCGCAAAGGGGAGCGTCAAACGGGCAGTAGCTCGTCGCGAGCCACGATGAGGGTCGCGAGTCGCGAGCACCCCATCGCGAGTCGCGAAGGAGCTCGCGAACCGCGAGCGAATGCTGCTTGCTGCTCCGTTGCTTGCTTCGTGGTAATTTGGCTTATGTTCTTAATGCTTCTATGTAACATGTTTATTATACCATAAACATCAATGTGCATCCTAACGTAGCTTGAACAACGACACCATAACCAAGTAGTTCAAGATAACATTACATGAAATAAATCAACCAAATACTCTAAATTTTCCAACAATCCTCCCCCATTTAGAGTATTCTAAAAGATAATAAGCACCAAAACATCATCAAAACAAACAACCTCATGCATCAATGAAAGTGTACTAAGACTTGAACTTCCACCTAGTATAATATACATTCCAAGAATCCGTATCCGAAAGGTGTCGCAAGCGATTGAACCAATCTCAATACATAGTGGAAAGCTTGAAGATACCATACACACAAGATTAACTATTTGAACTCATTAAACTTGACACTTAAAGCCATGTGTCCGTATCATTCATAAGTGTATCATAGCTATGCCCCTATAGCTACTTGAAGCGGCTAACTTCACACTTACATAGGTAGAACTCTTAATAAACATGCCACTATGACAAGGCATAACAAGAGAACTATTAAGTATATACAACCTCTTATCAACATCATAGTCAAAAATAAGAACAATACTTAGAGGATATTTACAAATGTTCTTCAATCATCAAATGAAGGAATTAATCTTATTGAACTTAAGACCCAACGTCTTATTGGGCATTAAGTTAAAATTCCCTCACTTGTGATTAACTAAGGGCTCCAATCCAAGACCGATTGCCATCCTCTTCACCGTATCTCTAGCCAAGGCCTTAGTAAAACAATCCGCTAGATTATACGTAGTCCGCACATAGTCAACAGTGATAACACTATCCTTGATAAGTCCTTGAATATAAGAATGCCGCACACCAATGTGCCTTGACTTACCATTATAAACTTGATTATATGCCCTTGCCAAAGCTGCATCGTTATCACAATGTATCGCTATGGGCGATATTGGTTTTGGCAACAAAGGAATCTCAATCATGAGATTCTTTAACCACTCCGCCTCTTCACTAGCCGAGGACAAAGCAATGAACTCCGAAGTCATGGAGGAGTCCGCAATGAAAGTTTGCTTCTTAGAAGCCCAAGAGATAGCACCTCCCCCAAGTAGGAAAACGAATCCACTTGTGGAAGAGTGATCCTCTCTATTAGAGATCCAACTTGCACCCGAATAACCTTCTAAAACCGAAGGATATCCACTATAGGTTAAACCATAATCTTTGGTTTTTCCCAAATACCTTAAGACACGACGAATAGCATGCCAATGCTTCATACTAGGGTTACTAGTATACCTACTAAGCTTTCCTACCGCAAATGCGATATCCGGCCTAGTACTCCTCATAGCATACATCAAACAACCTATGACCCGTGCATACTCAAGTTGAGATACCGCACTACCATCATTTGGCATTAATTTCTCACTTGGATCCATAGGAGTTGATACAAAAGAGCAATCACTAACATTGAATTTCCTAAGTACTTTTTCAATGTAGTGTGTTTGAGATAAACTCAATTTACCATTGCTTCTTTTAATTCTTATGCCTAGAATGACATCCGCTTCTCCTAAATCTTTCATGGAGAACATTGATGATAGGAAAGCCTTTGCCCACTCAACTTGTGACAAATCAGTCCCAAAAATCAACATGTCATCTACATATAGACAAATCATAATACCATGACCTAAGTCATCAAATTTGCTATATACGCACTTGTCCGAAGAACAAAGAAAACTTTGATGCTTTAAAGAATAATACTATCACGTGAATAAAAAGTACAATACACAACGAATCAAAAGATGCAAGTAGATATGTAGTTAGTTTTGGCTCACATTTGGGATTTTGAAATAGCTACTGGCAGCCAAATTTTGCTGCATTTTCAAAGGAGCAACAGAAAAAAGGAGAACAATTGAAATTGTTAGAAGTTAAATGTATGAATCGGTATCGCAGAACATCACTACGAAAAAAATTAAGAGATGGTTGCTCGCCTGGACAAATTTTTTGTATATATCAAAGTTTATAAGTTTTGTTGCTGTAGAATACACCATACTAAACTGCATATGAAACAAACCAAGGAAGAATGTCATCTGAAATTGCAGTTTCTTAGATAATGATATATAATGAGTAAGGCTATTTAGCTAACGATTATATAATAGATGAAGAGGTAAGAACGACATTTTTTTCCCCTTACTCGCAAGTCATGGTTCACGTAGAAAAGGGTGAAAAGGTCAATTTATCACTTATGTGGAAAACGCTTAGGTAAAAAAATTCATAAATAATTTACTTGAGACATTGTCCAATATGTCCATTAATCGAAGAAACAACTAGTCCATTAGAATGGAAGATTAAGATGCTTACGAGGCCAAAAGGGGCTGAACCAACTCCATCATGTGGCCCTCCTAATGAAATAAAATTCTTTACCTGTTTGTGCCATCAAATAGTCATCCATATAAGACCGTTGCCCAAGAAGGAACAATTACGTGCTAAAAGAGATGGTTGCTTACTAGGATATTATGGATGCCTTCTTTTCACCATAAAAATATAAGCTTTATAAAAAATCCATGAAAAGAATCCATATCAATTACAAAAAGTAGAGACTCTATTAAGCTTATACTTTGGTGCTTAAAGAGGGATTATAGTTCTTACTTTTGGTGCTTCATCACAGAATTCTATTAAGCTTCTTGCAATTAAATTTCCCTACAACAAGCTTAGTTAGATGTTATTAGATCAAAGACTATGCAAAAGTTTTTTAATTAAATGAGAATAAAGTTAAGCAATTATAACCTGAGAGAGACCAACAATGTTATAACCCTGATTAAGCTCCTTCATTTGCTTCACCTGTCATTTCAATAGCACAGGATTGTCACACCCATGTACTAGGATAAATATTGAGCATTAAAAAAGCGTCTTAAAAGCAAGTTAACGAATAATTTTTAGTATAAATTCCCTACTCAATATCGTCTTAGCAAATGTTTTAAATCGTTGGACATATCCCTTAGGACTACATATATCATAATCCTTTCAGTAAATCATAATTAAGCTGTGTGACTGCACTGTCACCTTGTCACAGGCAATGGCTGCCTGATCCATCAGGGGTAAAAGCCAGGAGCTCAGTCTTCCATGACTACTCTCTCTGAATATTGGCAATAAAAAGAACAATCAGAAACCACAGAGTATGAAAATGTATGTCATAAGTTACATTAATCTACAAACGCATGTTGATTGTTAAAAAGGAACTAATCCAACTTTTAAGAGGCATACATGCAATATCCTTCAGTAGCTGACCAATGGCTTAACTGCTTAGTGAGCTCAGAAACTTGCTTATCACTACAATCTTGTCCAATGCCTATATGTGAAAACAAAAACACATTATGACTGTATTTGATCTATACTCTTTCAAAGCCATCAAAGGGCAGGCCGGATTACATGGCTGTGTTAAACAGGCTGAGGCTCCATGCTAATTACTAAAATAGGAATTATTTAACTTGCTATAATGTATGTATAATTTGAAAATATATAGTAGTATATAGGAATAAGATGTGGTGAAAACTCTTTTCACTATGAAAACAGTGTAAAAGGGTACACAAAGGCATAAAGGAATATAGGTATTTCATTAATGACATATTTATTTGTAGATATAGATTACTTTGATGTTAAAACATGTGTACCCCCTTTGATCTATCGTAGCATGTACCCTTGTAAACCTTAGATGCACCCCTTCATATATAGAGTTAGGATCCACTAAAAACCACAAATTTGCTACAAACCGTAAAAACTTGAAAAAAGGGGTACATATTGATATAAGATTTACAGGAGTATATGTTATGATTAAAGGGGTACACGTGTTCTAACATAAAACTTGTCACAATTTACATAAATGTCATTAATGAAATACGCATATCACTTTATGCCTTCTATGTACCCCTTTTACACTGTTTTCATGGTGAAAACAGTTTTCACCATATCCTATTCCTATCTATATATTAAAATTATCATATTAACCCTTCCTAGAAGGTGTCAAGGTGTGGAGAAACACGATGCCGTGCATCCTCATCTCTTGTTGTTTTTACACTTCTATGCCGCCCCAGTATTTTGTTGGTTGTTAATAATATTCTTATTAACATTCCCAAAAAAAAATACAATATCTAGAAATTTATTTAAATAATGTGAATTTGGTCGATGCAACTTAAAACAAACAATGGATTTCGTATATTGGGGTCCTCTTAGACGAAGGCCCACTAATGTAGATCGTTTTACACGCTCTCATATATAGCCCTGCTAGCCCTATTGAAGAGAATCGAGTTGGGGCCAACAAATAGAGAAACCCCAAAATTTGAGCTTTTGAACTACATCAAGCCATAGCCATAATAAGCTAGGATTTCGGGTCAACACATCTAGTCAGGTCGAATTGGCAGGCTGAGGCAAATATAATCAAGCTCTAATCAGATTTTACAACAAATCAGTAGTAGCATTTATTAAGACTATAACTTATGTTCGAATAGAGTTGGTATGATGTGGATGCAACTAAGGAATTGAATTTGAATTGTTATATACTTGGAGTCAAAAGCCAACAAAAAGGACCTTGAATTTGCGCTTTCTCATCATTGAGGTTTTTTCACTAGGACCTCCTCTCTCTTTTCATGTAAATTTTAATTGATGTGAGGTTAAGAGGGTGGGTACTTGAGTTTTTTCTTATTTTAAAAAAAATAATATTATACTTAATAAAATAAAAATAAGATAAAACGACTACTTCTTTCAATCATCCCCAATTCCTAGAATCTCATCACTTCAAACCCCTTCAAAGCCACCACATAAACATACAGCTACCTACACACCCAAAAACCACCAAGATCACCGGGGTAAAAAACCTAGATCATCTCGAAAGACACCCAAATAATCACGTAAACCTAGACTGCCCCCAACAACCCAAAAAACCCAAACAAGACAAAAATACTGTAACCCAAAAATCTAACACAATATATCTAGTAAGAGTGAACGGAAAAAAAGAAAAAATAAAGAGCGCCCAAAGTAGCAAAGTTAAGTAACGGAAAATTGGGTTCATCTCATAAAGATGAGTTGGGTAAGGAGAGAGATAATGAGGATGAAAGTGTTCGTAAGGTTAGTCATCAAGGTGTGTTTGATGGGTGTGTTTGATGCGTTGAATTTGAATGGGAAAGATGGAGATGAGTGTTCACTTTTGGAATTGAATTCTTAAATCTTATTAACATGATTCAACCATCGGTTGTTGGTTTGCCATTGGGTCGAAAAAGAAAAAGTTTGCCGAAAGAAAGTGCTCCTCACTTTTTTTTTATGTTGAATATACTATTTTTAACAACATTCAACAAGCCACTTTGGTTACTTTTGTAGATATAATTATAAAAAAATTGCCATGAGGAAGGTGAGTTAAAAGTAAGTCAACGGTAATGTTAACTTGCCTAGAATCTAACCCCGGGTTCTAAAGGGTAAGGAAAAAAGTTATAGATTCTTAATGGTGAAATATTTGATAGTTTGTTTCCTTAGTACGAACTTAATTCTATACACTTATGTGTGAGAATATGTAGATGAGTTTACACTACCTTAAGAAAAGAGAAAGAAAGTTCAAACCACTTACAAAGCCTAAAGTTCCATCTTAAAAATTAATTGACACAAGATTGTGACATAGAGTAGCTCCTTAAAGTTGTAAAATGGTAAAAGATTAATTGCTTCTCGAATGTAGAACAACCCACATGTGCAAAACATGAATTTAACAATATATCACTAATTGTATAGTAAAAGAAAAAAGATAGACCAATAATTGAGATAAGACACTGTAATAGGATAGAAATTAAAACGTACAAAGTATGATCTCTTATTCATTCTCTTGCTATTCAGATAGATTTTATTTGAAAAACACAAGTAAAAGACACCATAAAACACAGCTAGAAAGGTGTTCAAAAATATAGAGGGCGACTCTAGAAAAAAAAAGTAGATGGATAATATTTTTAAATTATAATAATTATCTAATAAATAAGTCTGATAAGTACACAAAATTTCATATGACCCAATAAGTTGAGGTAAATAAAAATTAGATACAGTCACATGTACCCCAAATTACAAATATACAAATATTTTATCTGTTTTTTTATAATTCCAATATTTGGATATTTTTATGTTGAACTACACATAAATCCGTCTTTTAATATATTTTGTTACTTATTACTCCATGCTAATAGGTGAGGTTAGTAGGTTTCCGAAACGGCGAGGCGGTAGAAGAATTTAGATAAAAGCCACAATAAAGTTATGTAACGCTTGTATATGTTGATATGCATGGTCTAGACTTCATACTAAAAAGTAAAAACGCTATACTTGTGAGTATTAAACCTCCATTACAACAATTATAGGCTTTAGTGACATTTTTTTTTACATCAATTAACAATTTACTGCAATAAGTTAAAGAGAAGCTTAAATAACTAAGTCTACAATAGCTATTTAAAATTAATACGAAAGCTTATAAAAAAATCGACGCGAAAACCTGAAAATGGCAAATCCTATATTCTAATACTTCCTCCGTTTTTTTTAGTTAACACGTTTTGACTTTTGACACTATTCACATAATCTACTTTGACTATCTTTTGTGATTTATACATAAGAGAAAATATAGTCATGTGGGATCTTGTTAGATTCGTCTCATTATATATTTTCAAAATATCATATATTTATAATTTTTACTCATCAATTTTCCAAGATAAAAGTGATTGAAATCACGCGTAGGCAAACGTGATAAAAGAAACAGGTCAACTAATAAAAAACAGAGAAAGTATACTTTTAGGCGGCATAGCTCTCGTTCTGTGTTCCTTTTTTCTGTATGCCTTTTTTTTGTTATTCTTTGACTTTTTAAATAGTTCAATAAGTATTTTTTATCCTTTTATTCTAGATGTATGTTTGTTAATAAAAAGGTTATTATTATGAAACTATGTACTATAATAATGAAAATTTAATAATAGCATATCGAATTAGAGAGAGCAAGAGAATACCATGGATGACAATGAAAGGAAGAGAGGTTGAACTGGGGATGTGATAAGTGACCAAAGTAAGGATGGAGATGAAAGACAGCACAAAAGTTTTCATTTTATTTTTTGGGTTATAGGAAGCTTCTGGTACGAATTGAAAGAAGTTGGACTTTAAATTGGAGCAGTCCACGAAATGATGCCAACAAGCAACATGCAACAAGTGGATCATAGATTGTAGAGTGTGGAGTGTGGAGTGTGGAGTGTGGAGTGTGGAGTAACTCGCCACTCGTGAATCCAAGCATTTTCTTTTACAACAGAAACATATGGCCCCGTTTGGTAAAGGGCGTTTTGGACGAAAAAGGGAGTTTTGAACCCTATTTAGAGTTTTGACTGAGTCAAAACTCTAAATGGGGTGTTTGGTGAGGAGGGGATGCAAAAGAGTTTTGGTGGATGAAAACTCTCAAACCAAAACGCTGCCTTTTGCAACGTTTTGGACAGAGTTTTGCAAAACAGAATTTTAATCGCTATTAACCAATTTATTAATCATCAAAATATCATCACCATTGCCATTACACCATGACCATCTAACACAACACTGCCTTCTCTATCGGCAGAGCCACTGCAACCCCTTTCCACCTACACCACCACAACGCCATATTCAGACCACCAACGCCATATTCACACCACCATTTTCGATCTTATAACTTTCTGTGTAGCTTTGATTTGTTTTCAAGTTGGTTTGATTTTGTAGCTTTGAGCCTTTGATTTGTTTTGATTTCGTTGTGATGTTGACGATGAGCGATGATGGCAGTGGGTGGATGGTGGTGGAGTAAAAAGAAAGATTGTTGTTGGTGATGGAATTTTCAAGGTGAGGAGATGGCGGTGGTGGTTGACCTGGATATGGCGGTGATGGATGATCTGTTGATGGCGGTGGCGATTGGTGTTGTCGTGCTGTCGGAGGAGATTGTTGAGATAGAAGTATGGTGGGGTGAGGAGAGAGAAGGGGAAGAGAGGTGAGGACTTGAGGAGAGAGAAAAGCTAGGTGAGATATGAGTTGGGGGTAACTGTTTATACGTAAATTGTTTTGTTTGGTACAAAGATTACTTCCTAATTATCATTATACACACTAAATTACTTTTAAACATTTATCAAATAGTTAAATATTACTAAACACATTTATACAAATAGCAGTCAAATCCGCAGTCAAAAAAGTAAATAATCTAACAGCAAACTCTAAACTCTAAACTCTGTTTGCCAAACAGGGCATAGACTACCTCCGTGACTAAATAACGGGGACCCAAGCCTTTTATTTTCTCCTCGGGTTATGATAAATTCTCTGACACACCGATCTGTAGTAAACGAGAATTTGACCATATATAACCTGATAATTTGAAGCTCCAAAATTAGCTGTATACTCCATGGGATTACATGTGATTTACCTCTTAAATTATGTAAGTCTATATTTTCAACGTGTAATATATATAGGTCGCAAACATGTTTACTAGGCTTTTTTTTGGACCTCCAATATAAGTTTGAATAACCCTTACTTGAGACAAATATATTTCCAAATCTTCTCCGGTTGACACTTTAACTTCCTAAATCCTAAGTAATATTATTAAAGAATTAGAATCGCACATTTTCATACGACTATAAAAATACAGAAAAAGTAATGCATTCCATGACAAAGTTAATGTATATAGCCAATATAAATAGCCAAAGGGGAAGCAAACTGTAGTAAATAAACAGTCACTAAACTCCTAACATGAAACAATTAACAACTTCTCAAATTATTTATGTAATAACTCATATTATAGGGATAAACTTATTAGCTTAACACTTAGGATTAGCATATATAAACCGTTAGATATAATCCAAACTAGAGATTTCATATTAGATTAATTAGTAAATTTGTCAAAAGTAAGTTAACCTTTTCGCATTGTACTATTAATAAGTTAAACTTTGGATAATTTTGGAATAAGTTAAACTTTAGGGGTATCCGTTTCTAACAAATTCTACAATTAAACATGTTATTGTAGGTAATCTATCCATTATGTCATGTACTTATTGGTTTAGATTTTCAATTTTTACTTATTCTAATTTTAATTAATAAAAAACATCACCCCTTACTATCATGCCCCTGCATTCTCTCTCTCTGTTCCTTGCCTCCCTCTCACTGAAGAACCACCCACTGCCACCCTTTCTCTTTTGATCTCAACCACCCCAACCATCACCCCTTCCCCTTTTCCCAGCCACCACCTACTCCCCTTCCCCGGCCGTCCCTTCCACCATTCGAATCTCACCACCTCCACAATTCGCACCACCTCCACCAATTCAACCCATATCCACCAAATCTCATCAACCCATATCCACCAATAACAATCACCACCAACCATGCCCCTAAACGAATCTACCATCACCGACATTTTCTGCCTCAAAGTTAATGTCTCGAATTCAGCGCATGTTGGCTCAATTTCACGGGTTTGTGGCTCTAGGAAAAATTAGGTTGTTAGTTTGTTACTATATCACCTGAAGTCAAACCAATACCTAACTATACCACTAAACTAGGTAATAAAGTGGTAAGTAAGGAGTCATTCTTTCATAGAGATTAAGGAAAAACGATTTATGTTGATTTAAGTAAGAATTTAGGCCGAAAACAATTGATGAATTTCCAAAAGCTAACTATAACCTACCAAACTAAGCTATTTACCCAAGATAAAAAATATTAAGAGATGGGATTGAACACCAACAAAATATGAAATAGGCATGACAGAATCAAATATAGATATATTGCAAGAACACTACATGAATTAGCTATTGATTCAACAAACAACTCTCACCCAACTCTCGTAGGCGGAGAAATTCTCCAAGACATCAAATAGCGACTCTTGTCCATTACTAACATATCTCGATCGAGGTTCAAATCGTTTTATTTACTGTTTTAAATTGTTTTATTTGACTTGAGTAGTCTAAGGTATTATTTTATCCCAATGGTATTTGAAGTTTTGAACATGCACTCAGAGAGCAGTACCCTGCATTAGAGAAACTTAGGATATGTTGTCGTCCGAAAGGTTGGAAAATATTGTGTATTGTCTCGCATCCGGGGGGGTTTGGCCATTTTTAGACACAGACGGTAGGGAACGTAACTCATAGGCTGTTCTATAGGTTGTGATCTGACATAATCTTAGGAAGTGGACTGCGGGTCACTAGCGTTCAACTCTCTCAATAAAATTATTTATTAATTTAACTTTGAAGTCTTTTATTTCATTTAACGTTCTATTTATGGAATTATTTCTTTCTTTACTTTGAATGATTATTAATGTTTATCACTCTTGTTTACTTGAATTATTATTCTCATTGCATGCTCAATTATTTGATATGTCTTTGCATGATTATTTTGGTGTCTGGCATTATTCTTTGTATTTTAAATTGTTACTTGAATGCTGGTTAGACTGGGATAGCTGTTAGTTACTCCCCACGAATTGTGGATTTTTGTTGCATATTGTGCAGATGTGGAAGTTTAGGATTGTTACCGTCTGGAATGGGGCTGTGAGACACGGTCCCATGAGGAAGGATATGGTCCTAGTTGTAGTGGATGAGCATTATGATAGAGGGATTAAGATCCCCTTCTTAGTGGGTCTTAAGTAGTTTTATTATGGATGGTTTACCTCGTTGGATATTTATTTTAGTTTGATGATGATTTTGGAGATTTCTATTTTGGAGTTGTAGTATTACTTTGTGTTGAGGGTATGAGACCTCATTCCTCTGTCTATTTTGAGGATGACTTTTATTTGGGATTATTATATTGTTTTAGTTTTTTTTAGATGAACATTTCTGTCTCAGTTGTATTTCCGCTACCACTGGTCTTTTTAATTAATAGTTTTATCTCTTTTATTTCATTTTAGCTTTATTTTTATTTCTGTTAAAAGTCGGGATGTTACAAATGGAATGAAAAATGGTGACTCAACAAAACCAAACAAAAATGTGATCACCAAGGGGAGAAAAAAAAAAGAAAAACTAACTCACTTTCGTAGGGCCAGTTCGGTATCACTGTGGTTGTTAGTTTTCAGTTTCTTATATTTGAAAGTCATATGATATATGTCCTACAATAAAACAAAGATTAACAACTAAAAAGTGAAAACCACTTTTTGAAGTTTCCGGTTTTCTGTTTGTAGTTTTCAAAAAAACTGAAAATTGAAAACAAAAAACGATAATGAACGGGCTCGTAGGAATCACGGTTGCATTTACCGTATGCAACAAGCCCTTTAAACCCCTAGGATGACCTTAGCTTAGTGGACAAGAATGGTCTCGTGAGGGTTTTCCGAAGGCATCCCACAAAGCCAATACACCAACTCAAACAAGCAACAACGCAAGAATTGAAACATCACCAAATTATGAGAGATGAAGTCAAGAGCTGGTCACAAGCAAGCATCTATGAGAATTTTTTTCTTTCAATTCCAACATAACGCATGAGTAGAGAAAGAGGATATGAGATGAGCTAAACTAAATATCCGTAACTCTTTCGCTACTTCCAACGCTACTACTCCAAGGGTCATTTAGTTCACAAACTCATGCATAGGATGAGAAAACCGGCTCAAGTAACTCTAGTCCCCATTGTGCGAACAAATTTCCCCCAAACTTAGCATTTTCATTATTAAGGAGGTGAAGCTAAGGAAAAAGGTGATACAACTATCAAGGAGTGCAGGGCTTGGTCTTCGTCCTCTTCGTGCGATCCGACCACTCACAAGGCAAACATGTTTCTTAGGCGCGATACGAAGTACTCGGCCAGAGACGCACTAGTAGAAAAAACATTCGTACTCAAGCCGTAATGATCCCGTTGCCACTAGGGAGTTCTAATTTACTTTTTCGAACCACCTTTTCGCAACTGTTATTCAAAATTACTTTTCCTGATTTCCCTCCCTTACTGTAACTATTTCCCTGTCCTTTACCATCTTCACTCATCCCCTCCACCTTCTGCTTACCCAAGAGATGGGAGAGGGGGGGGGGGGCAAGTGTCGCTTCAACCATAGAAGCCGACAAAGCTCCATTTTATGATAATGGTGCACGTATCTCCCCACCAAAACACCCACGCAATTTTCTCTGCTCACCGAAATTCTGAACCCACAAATGTCAAATTTAATGGGTTTTCAATTAAAGTTAAGTTGGGTGGTGATTGTGTGTTAAATACGTTCATTGAATATGTGGGTGATGATTTGGAATTGGTGGTCTTAAATCTTAATTGATCATTTCTCTTTTCACTTTGATTTTCAATTCATTCTTTTGCTAACTTTTTTCTAGATTTACGCTTGGTTTTCGATCTTTCCTTCTTCCCTTTGATGTGTTTGAGTTTTTGTTTATCCCCATTTGCTTTAACATCAAAGCCAGTAGAGTGTACTATTTGTGATTTTCGCTTTTTTGTTGCTGAGAGTGATTTTTTGTGGAAGATTTTAAGAGGGCTTCATGGAACCTCAAGCTGTTGCTGATGTCAATAGAGAAGTGAAAACTATTTGCTTATTACATGCTTATATGTTGATAAAACTCAATAGTAATTAGAGTAAAAGCAGTGTGCTAAAAAAATCTGGGTGATTCTCTTTCTCTCTCTGCTTCATCTAACTTTCTCCTTTTTCTCTCTCTGCTTGTAACAGGCCAGGATTGCTACTCTTGTTGCCTCTCCCTTCAATTCCAATCTAGGAAAATTTGTGTAAGGTGCTGGAAATGATTCTAGGTCTGCTAGAGATACTCCTAACTCCTAAGCCCCTTGATATCTTCTCGGTATGATTTTCTCCCTTCATCCCTTAATACACTTCTCATTTACTTTTTTGTACGGTCTCCCCTGCATATTTTTGATTGTTAATATATTTAGTCATGTATTAATAATTATTATAATTAGTTGGTATTTTGAGTGTGCATTCATATTCGGCCAACTCTAGCAAGATCATATATGAATATAATTTATAGTAAATTATATATTGGTGAGAATTTATACTCAAAGGTTTACAAAATTCGACTGTGAAAAACAAATAAAATAGGAAATCTCTTGGGGACGGAGGTGAGTAGATATCATGATCGTTGATATGCCAAATATGTTTCTCTAATTTTTCTTTTAATGTTGTGATGGTGGATTATTTATGTAGTCTAAATAGCAAAGCTTGAATATTGTCATTATAGAACTGAGTTTATTGAGATTTGAGTTTACGTTCTTTAGTACATTTAGCAAGGAGTGTCGGTGTATCATTAGTATGGTAGGGATGACAAACAGCTAAACTTGGTGGATCTCGCACCGCATCCGCCCTAGTTGGGAGGGGATATAATAGGTTTGATGTGTGGTGGGTGTGCATGGGTGTAAAAAGTCATACCCACCATGTGTAGTGGCCGGGTAGGTGGCAGGTATGAAGGCACACAATATACCCGCCCCCATATCCACCCAACACGTAGTCGCACATCCAATATCCACCCGACAACCTTCAAATAATCTTATTTTACTATTACTATAAGTTCTTAAAGTCCATTGGGGTAAGATCTCATTAAACTTTGAGAAACCGTAACTTCTACCAAGTAGTCATGAACTTTTTTTTTTCATGGTTTGATTGATAGAACTCATTGTTTGAAAGATATTGGACAAGCAGATATGTACGGGTACGGGGGATGGGTATACCCAGTTGGGTAGTGGGGATGGGGATGGTTTAGGGACATTCCCACGTGGGCAGGCGTGGTTATGAAACTTGTAGCCGCCATGGGTGGCAGGTGGGTAGGTGGAGAAAGGGGTCCTTGCACCCGTCCTCCCATTTTGCCATCCCTATCTTCATGAGCATGTTGCACCAAAAAAAATTTTATACTCATTCGAATCTCTTCCCTTTGTGCAAATGGTTCTCATTTGCTTTTTTTAAATGAACAATGAGTAAGAAAATAGTTTTAGGTGCATTGTCATATTCATGGTACAAGATAAAAAAAATTCTCTTTACTTAGGAAGGAAATTGTTTTCCATGAAAATTCTTTTCTACGAAAACCATTTTGCACCATTTGAAAAACTATTTTCAACCTTTATAAGCCAAAACTAGGAAAAAAGGAAAACTACTCTTTCGAGAAAACAATTTCGTCCAACCAAACACTCTCTAGAGTTGTTATTCCATCACTTTCTACGATTATCGATGTAAAATTTTAAACCTTAAAAACTTTGATTAGGTATTTGAAAAAAATATAAAATATAATGTCATGGAAATTATATGAAATGAATCTAACAAGATGCTACATAACGGCATATTTCCTTACAAAATAACCACGAACGACTTTTGAAATTGGAGTATGTGAGTATCAAAGCACAAATTTATATATATATTAAAAGTGTAAGCACGGATTACAATATGTCAAGTGTCACTCTCCCTTCTTTTCAATAACATTTTAGCAACATTCATAAAATGATGCAAATATTCCATGAGAAGTTTCGAACTCACGACCTCGAATATGGGAGATAAATGCTCTAACCATTGCGCCACTGCATTGTTGTTGCTTGTTTTCCAGAATACTAATACCGATATTATATGTTTTCAATGAAAAACAATAATTAAGTTACAATATTTTAATTGCATTTATGAATAAATTACTAATTTAGTTGTCTTAAAGTATACTAAAGTATAATACAAATAAACCCTAGAGCATCGCATGGGCCTAAAGACTA
Source organism: Patellifolia procumbens (assembly GCA_947645195.1). Classification (NCBI taxonomy): domain Eukaryota; kingdom Viridiplantae; phylum Streptophyta; class Magnoliopsida; order Caryophyllales; family Amaranthaceae; genus Patellifolia; species Patellifolia procumbens. The sequence goes on from CANSGD010000972.1 coordinate 7,326,030, forward strand.
GTTAAGTTATTGAAAAATTGATGGTTAAGATTATGTGATGTTAGTTAAAGTATTGGCTTTTGACGCTATATGTTTCATTTTGCATCAGATAATCAAAACTTCAACAATTGTTGATTTTAACCAACACATTTAAAAAGATTGTATAGTCGGATCGGAACAACCAACTTAAATAGTCATGGGCCTATCCGCCTAGAGCGTCATTCACATGAAAAAAAAAAACAACGCACAATTTGTACAAAATTCACACACGCGAGCATTGCAATGACAATGACAATGCAGCATGGGTGACTATTGACTAAACTAACCAGCACCAGAAATTATACACACATCTATAGCGATATCTCATCTCTCTGTCTCTTTGATAGAAAAATGTTAGTGCTAGTGTGTATGTTGGGGTAGGGTGTTCATCGTCTTATGACCTGCACATCTTTGGGGCATTGCCTATTCATCGTCAACAACATTGTTTTCCGGTTAGGCAACAGTAGACGTGGCGTTATCGTGTTAATCCATGTTGTTTCTTTGTTCTTCAAGTAAGGTACAATATGTTTTTTCAAGTCATCATCTGACATTGCTAAATGCCCCCCCAAAAAAGTTACATACTTGACCTTCCCTGCTTCGTCTAGTGCTTTTAAACCGATCCAATCTTCAACATACAACTTTGTCTGCGTTTTAGAAACATTTAAGTAAAATTAGCGAATCATAACACATTCAAAGAACCAAACTCGAAAGCAGCGTAACTCACCTTTCGAACAGGTAGCACACTATGGGAGGAACCCTCTTGATAATACCCGAACCATGAAGTTTCTTTTGGTTTTAAAATTTTCTCGTCTTCAAACTGTTCTATCATGGAAACGGTGTTAATTTTAACCATTAAAATCTTTAACCAAATATTAATACAAATGAAATTAATCCAACAATGTTTTCCATAATAACATACTTTTAATCATATGTAGTTAAAACTATATGGTTGAAATTAATTCATATACATAGTGTAAAACTCAAAGTATTACATTTATATAAAAACCTAAGATACGATAAGTTCCTATAAACCTCACTAACCTTAATAAGCACCAAGTTCTCCAAACTTTTGAATCTTTCCTTATAGATCGAGTTCCTTTTATTCGGTAGTTCGTTATTAAGCTTCGGAAGAAATTTAGATTTTCGGAGATATACAGGAATATTCTGAAGAACAAAGAAAACTCAATTTTAGATGCTCAGAAGAGTACTAGCAGCATGAAATGGTTGCTGAAATGTGAATATAACTGTAATGCACTTCAGAAATTTGTCACAAAAGATGCAAGCGTAAATTAATAAGTTTTGGCTCACATTTGGGATTTTGAAATAACCACTTGCAGCCAAATTTTTCTGAAAATGAACAACAGAAAAGAGTACAATATTAAGCTTGTCAGAAGCTGAATGTAGTAATCTGTACCAAAACAACATTGACAAAATAAATAAGCAAAGATGCGAGCTCGCCTGGATAAACTTTCTGTATATACCAAAGTTGAGCATTTTTGTCGCTGCAGAATACACCATACTAAACTGTAGTTGAAATAAAACCAAGGAAGAATGTCATCTGAAGCTGTGGTCTGCGTGCGGATGATAGATAAAGAGTAAGGCTAGCTAGCTACTAACAAGCAATACGTGGTTCTTCAAAATATCAATATACCTCATGTTCTGCTTTTATATAAGGTAATAACTCGAATGTGCTGTCCGTGCATACAATAAACGCTAATTCATAAAAGTGGAATGCATTGTGAAATATATTCTGTCAAAATGAAAAGATGAAGATGCTTACAAGGCAAAAGGGGGCAGTACCAATTCCAGCATGCGGTCCTCCTAAAGAAATGAAATTCTTTGCCTGTTTGGTGCCATCAAAATTGTCATCATTACAAAACCGTTACCCAAGAGGGAGTGGCAACTTACTAGAAGATTACAGGTGCATTCTCTAAGTTTTAAAAAGTTGTAGGAAAATAAGTTCCAATAAGTTCAGTTCAACAAAATTCAGACGAAGAAAACGCACCATCACACCTTATATAAACATCCTTTTGCTATCAAATTACAAAAAGAACTAGAGAAGAGCACTGAGTGCTGGGAAAGTACAGTAGATATATAGTTCTTACTTTAGGTGCTCCATCGCAGAACTCTATTAAGCTTCTTGCAATTAAAGTCCCCTGCAATACGCTTAGTTAGGTACGGTGAATGATTGCAAAAGCTTCTTACCCAAATGATGAAAAGGATTAAGCAATGAAGTTATAACCTGAGAGAGACCGACAATGTTATAACCCTGACTAAGCTCCTTCATTTGCTTCACCTGTCGTTTTAATAGAAGTTATAGAACATAGGAACGTCGTCAAACACTAAATCGTTGAATTTTTGCTGAAACTTACTTTAACAAGTTGAGATTATTAGGGCCTAAATCATGTACTTGTAATTAAGCCATTATAAGCTTGTGTGACTCTAATGTCACCTTAGTGCAGGCAATTGTTGCCTGATCCATCAGGGGTAAAAGCCAGGAGCTCAGTTTTCCGTGGCTACTTTCGCTGAAAATTCGCAAGAAAAAGAACAATCGAAAACCAGAAAATATGAAATTCAATCTACAAAAGCATGAAGTATTAGTTAAGAGGCATACATGCAATATCCTTCAGAAGCTGACCAATTGCTTAGCTGCTCAGTGAGCTCAGAAATTTTCTTATCAGTACAATCTTGTCCCATGCCTATATGTGAGAACAACAAAAATATGTAACACATGATGAAAACACTCAACAAAATACTTTATCCGTCCCTTTTTACGTGCTACATTTCCTTTTTTTGGAGTCAACATTTATAAATTGTTAATCTTGACATTAGTAAATGAGTGAAAGAACTATGATATGAAAAAAGACTTTGCGGCCAATAAGTACTTTTATAATATCAACATTTATAATCTTTAGTAATATGTAAGAAATTTTAAAATATTAACAATCGTGTTGGAGATTCCGCAAAAGCAAATACTTCTATTCTTTCTTACTCACTACAGTTGTCATTTTACGCTACTAACATACTTCACTTTAACCATCTATTATGATTAACGTATGAATATAATAATATATATATATGTAGTCATGTGAGATCTTGTTAGATTTGACCTGACATGTACTAAAGTGATATCAAATTTACATTTATTTTTACTCAAATGCAGTTAGATTTGTGCTAATATGTATTTGAGTAATATCAAACTTATATTCTTTTACTCAAACACAATCAGAGATATTTACATATAAAGACAAAGTTATGAGTCTTTTACTCCGACACAGAGAGTTTAACATTCAAAGTTGTGAAGTGGAATGCACAAAACTCCATATTAAGTGAGTGAAAAAGAACGGAGAAAGTACAACAAGTAAATAAATGTGATATAAAGAATATTCATATGACTATATTTGATTTTTTAAAGTCACTAGTAGCATTTAGCAAATTAAGTTCAACTTCTGATGTACATGTCGAGATAGAAATTGTTAAGTATGGTTCTTAGCCACACCTATAAAGAGGAGTGAGAGTAAAATACTAACCCCTTTTACCAGCGTGCACCTTAAAGCTTTGACCTAATATTGTATGTGGGAATCCCGCATTGATATATAGATAAAAGGTGTTTAATTACATTATGAGGATAAAGAGTTATTCCCCTTATTACCATATGATTATAACCTTATAAGATAGAACCTCCTTTAGTCTTACAAAAAGGGCCACTCTCTCCTGTGGATGATCATGCAATACAACGGTTGTATATAAGAACCTCAAAAGGAAAATTTAAGTAACTTTTAAACATAATTAACACCGACTACGATTCACACGTGATTTTCGCATGAATTCCCAACTTAAAACCTTTTTAGACAGTATATCTGCTTATATAAGCGTTTAAAGATTGTATATATCATTACTCTCGTAGCAATTGTGCTTAGGAAATTATATATAATTTGGCATGCAAATGAAAATTAGGTAAGTGAGCACACACTACTTCCATTCCAAATTGCAAACCTAGAAGTATTATATCCATTTATATATGAGAGTGAGAAATAACTCAATTAGTTATCAATTTGTTATTTAGACTTATCTTCAAATTCCAAAATATCCGAACCAAATTCTCATACTGCCTTTGTAACTATCTATACACGTGTTCCTTTCGTCATAATAGCAACTTTTAGGCTCCTTCTGGTTCGGAAAAAATAATACTTTTTCGAAACACTATTTTTCTTGTTTGGTTTGTAAGGGATGAAAAATAATTTTCGTGATTGAAAATAGTTTTTCATTGAGTGCATCCTCCTGCATGGAGGAAGACACATTTCCTCCCAACTCCTCACCTTTCTCTTTCCTTTCTCCCTCTCATCCATTTTCCATTTTTCTTTACCTCCAATTTTTATGTAAGGAACCAAACAAAGAAAAGTTAATCTAAAACCGAATTTTCTTTCGGAAAATAGCTAGTTTTTATGAAAAATGATTTTCCGTTAAACCAAACAGAGCCTTTGACTTCTATGGGTTTGATGCCGCGATCTCGCGCACGTTGTAAATAAAACATAATTGGATATCCACATGATTTCATGATATTAAGCATTCGAAAAACAAAGGGAATTTATTGAAGCATAAATGAATATAGAGAGAGAAAATACCATGGATGACAATGAATGGGATAGAGGTTGAAGTGGGGATGTAAAAAGTGATCAAAGTAAGGATGAAGATAGAAGAAGACAGCAAAACTGATTTCATTTCCTTTTTTGTGTTTGGCCCAATGATCTCTATCTATCTGAAATGGCGTATAAGATTAATAAGAAGCTGCACCTTAGATACTCCGCCTCTCTTAAATTTGAGCAGTCCAAGAAATGACGCTAACAGACAACATGTAGATTGTAGTCTTGTAGAGTATCTGACTAATCTGAGTATGTCTTTCCTCGTCACTTATGAGTCCAAACTTTAGAGTAGCGTCTTGGAATTGTACTTTGTACACCCACAAGATCACCATAACATAATTTTTTACTGCAATAACTTTTTTTTTTGGTAAGAAGAAGTGGTCGGAATCCAGCTCGGTTCCTATTGGGCCAGACACTTGACAGTAATAGGGGAAGGGTAATAGAAATCCCTACCCTCAAAGTGCCCCTAGTGGGGATTGAACCCCCAACCTTGAGGTTGGAAGGGTACACTCCTTTCCACTAGACCAAGTACTACTTTGTAGTATATGCTATGACAAATTGAGGCGATAGAGATAATGCAACGTAAAAGACAATAAACAATACACACAGATTTAACGTTGTTCACTAGTAATGTGCTAATTACGTCCACCAAGAGTAGTTTTATTAGAGAGAGAAAACAGAATAAAGATTAGTGTAAGGCAACATTCAGATTTAACAAAATAGTGAATACGGCTAGCGGTTAACTCTAAGGGCTTATATATGAAAGATGGTATAATCCCCTTATTTGGGTTATGCCTTTCATTGAGATAATATAGTCATACAAAGGTAGAGTTACCATAAATATACAAGGCAATAATCAATACTATGATACTATACATAAATAACAAGATATACAAAATATATACTCTAATACACCCCCGCAGTTGGAGCGGGAGGAGAGCAGACGCTCAGGCTAGAACGAAACCGAGTGAAAAGGTGGCGAGGCAAGCCCTTGGTGAAAATATCGGCGTACTGATACTTAGCAGGAACATGCAATACACGAATAGTACCAACCTGAACCTTTTCGCGAACAAAATGAATATCGAGTTCAATGTGCTTGGTTCGCTGATGTTGAACCGGGTTTCCAGACAAGTAAACAGCAGAGATGTTATCACAAAAGATCATAGTGGCTTTGCAGAGAGGTAAATGCAGCTCAAGAAGAAGATTGCGAAGCCAACTAGTTAAGCTACCGCATTGGCAACACCTCGGTATTCGGCCTCGGCACTGGACCGAGAAACAGTGGCTTGACGCTTGGAGGACCAAGAGACAAGGTTATCACCAAGATATACACAGTAGCCAGAAGTAGATCGTCGGGAGTCAGGACACCCGGCCCAATCAGCATCAGAGTAGGCTGTCAATGAATAGGACTTAGAGATAGAGATGCTAAGCCCGTGATGGAGAGTACCTTTCATATAGCGTGACACTCGTTTGAGAAAATGAAAGTGTGGTTCCCATGGATCATGCATGAAGAGACACACCTGCTGAACAGCATAAGCAATGTCAGGACGAGTGAATGTCAGGTACTGTAGAGCCCCAACAAGACGTCGATAGAGGGTAGGGTCCTTCACAGGAGGACCATCAGTAGCACTGAGCTAATATGAGGTGTCAACTGGGGTGGTGACAGGATTGCAGCCTGTCATAGAAGCACGTGCCAAAATGTCCTTAGCATACTGACTCTGAGAAAGAAATAAACCACTGGAAGTACGTGTAGCAGTAATGCCAAGGAAATGATGAAGGGCACCAAGATCAGTCATAGCAAACTCGGCAGAGAGTTTAGCAATAATGCTCTGAAGGAGTGTAGTGAAGGAGTGTAGTGCTGGAGGCAGTCAAAATGATATCATCAACATACAGTAGTAAATAAGCCATGTCAGTGCCACGACGATATATAAACAAAGAAGCATCACACACACTACCCTGAAAGCCCTGAGCTAACACAAAGGTAGCTAACCGCTGATACCAAGCACAGGGTGCTTGCTTGAGACCATAGAGAGACTTGCGTAGTTTGCACACATGATTAGGTGCAGTAGGATCAACAAAGCCAGGGGCTGATGCATATAGATAGTCTCGTGAAGATCACCATGTAAGAAAGCGTTCTTAACATCAAGCTGATGTATGGGCCAAGAACGAGAGACTACAATACCAAGGACAGTGCGTATAGTGGCCGGTTTAACAACCGGGTTGAAGGTCTCATCACAATCCAAGCCAACTTGTTGGTATTTGCCATTACCAACCAAGCTAGCTTTATACCGAGCTAAGGAACCATTAGAGTGAAATTTATGTCTATACAACCACAAACGCCGAATAACATAAGCACCATGGGGACGGGGAACCAAATCCTAAGTATTATTATCAATTAGAGCACGATATTCGTCCTTCATGGCACTATTCCAGTTACGATCACGAAGGGCGGAAAGGTGGGATTTAGGTAGAGGAGAAACGGGAGAAGGAGAAGTGAAATGGAGATTAAGGGGACGACGAATAGAGAAGATGCCATTTTGGGCATGGGTGGTCATGGAATGAGGGGGTGGGGGAGGTGGTGGTGGTGGTGCTGAAGATGCCTGAGGTAGCGAAGACAGAGAAGCATGGGAGTGGGGAGTGGAATTGGGCTTTGGGGGAGGGGAGTGAGAGAGAGGACGGGTGTTAGGAGAGGGAGTGGGCTGGATAGGGGAGAGATTGTGGACGGGGCCCAGAGGAGTGAGAGAGGGGGGATGTGGGCTAGGAATGTTGGTGGGAAGGTTAGAGAGAGTGAGCTGGATGGGGGAGGGATTATGGACGGGGCCCAGAGGAGTGAGAGAGGAGGAAGGTGGGCTGGTAATGTTGGTTGGAGGTTTGGACCTGCGTGTGTAATGAATGATAGGCCGAGTGATGGGAGGGGGATGAGGAGTGGGTTGGGTAGTGGTAGCGGGCCTGGTAATGTGTGTGGGTTGGGGTGTGTGTAGTGGGTTGGATGGAAGGTGGGCAGGAGTCGAGGTGGGAATGGAAGGGGACGTGGGCTTGGATGGTAGAGGCGATGGGCTGGGCTAAATTGGAGTGGCAGGAGGGGCTGGGTAGGCAGAATTTGTGTAGGGAAAGGGGGAGAAGTCAGGGTCTAGAAAATGGTAGGCGAAAAGTGGTGGGGAAGATGTGTTCGTCAAATGTGACATGACGGGAAAGATGGACTTTGCCTGTCTCAAGATCGAGGCAACGATAGCCGCGATAATTTGACGGGTAGCCAAGGAATACACAACGAATAGTAGAGCGAGAGTCAAGCTTGTGTTTGTGTTTGGCAGAGAGGTTAGGATAGCATGCACAACCATTAACACGAAGGTGATCATATGATGGTTGTTTCAAGTAAAGAATGGAGGTGGGAGAGCGGAAGATAAGAACTTTGGTGGGGAGAAAGTTATGGAGATGGACGGAAGTATGAAGTGCTTCCACCCAGAAATCAAGGGGAAGGGAGGCATGGTAGAGTCAAGCTTGTGTTTGTGTTTGGCAGAGAGGTTAGGATAGCATGCACAACCAAACACACGAAGGTGATAATATGATGGTTGTTTCAAGTAAAGAATGGAGGTGGGAGAGCGGAAGATAAGAACTTTGGTGGGGAGAAAGTTATGGAGATGGACGGAAGTATGAAGTGCTTCCACCCAGAAATCAAGGGGAAGGGAGGCATGGTAAAGAAGGGATAGAACAATCTCATTAAGACGTCTAATCATACGTTCAGCTTTGCCATTTTGTGACGATGTTTGTGGACAAGCAAAGTGAAATATGAGACCATTAGTTACGGCAAATTGATGGAACAGGGTATTGTCAAATTCGCGACCCAAATCACATTGAAATGATTTAATATTGCAATTAAATTAAGTGCGAACAAATGAACAAAACTGAAGGAATTTAGAAAACACTTCGGACTTGTATTATAAAGGATACACCCAAACATAATGAGTATAATCATCGATAAGAACAAGATAATACTTATAACTAATTGTACCACTTTTGCTTAACAGAGAAGAAGTCCATAGATCACTATGAATGATATCAAAAGGGGCAATAGTGGATGAAGTAGAATCATAAAAGGGAAGTCGTTTGTGTTTACTAATTTGGCATAGGTAGGAACCACGTCCTTTATTACATTGAATGCAAGAATTAAGTCTAAGAAAATCCATAGCAGGAGCGCCCAGATGTCCAAGACGTTCATGCCAAAGATCATGAGATTGAGTGATGTTCACGCATGGAGATGAAGAATGGGCGGCGGATGACACAGAATAAAGGTCCCCATTACTGTTGTTCCTCATTATAATAGTCCCACTCCGAAGGTCCTTCACAAAAAAACCACTAGGGTCAAATTCAACAAAGGCATTGTTATCTTTAGCGAATTGACGAATGGAAATGAGATTTTTGATAATTTGAGGAGTATAAAGAACATTGTGTAATGTAAGGGAACGGGTGGAAGTGGGGATGTGGGAGGTGCCAGAACCAATAACAGGAATAGAATTGTCATTGCCAACATAAATAGAACGAATATGACTCAAATTAGATGTATTGACAATATTACCTGGATCCGCAATTAAGTGTGAAGAGGCCCTCGTATCCATATACAATTGTGAATCATCGGGCTGCTGAAGACTCATTGATTGAAGCGCAGCACCTAAATCAGTAGGTTCAAGCGCATCGAAGTCAGTGAGATGGGCTTGGCCTGCATACCGAGAACAAGCATAAGAAGGCTTGTATGAAGATTGACGTCCCTGTGGAGAACGTGGCTGCCAGTAAGGAGCCCAACCCCCTTGTGTGGGTTATGGACAAGGTGGTGGCTGCCAGTAATAAGGCTGCTGCCACGCGGGAAAGTACGGTTGCGGAGGAGCAGCCTGTTACGGTGGGCGACTGGCGGTGGGAGCAGACTAACGGGGCGCGTTGGAAGCGCTGCTGGGACGTCCACGTTGCTGCTGGTGGCGTCTTTTGTTGTTGCGGGACTGACCACGTTGCTGTGGTGGGTTCCGTGGCTGGTCAGACCACTCCGAATCACGCGGAGGTGATGACGGTGCAACAAGAATCGCAGAGGAAGCAGTAACCTCATCACGTAAAGATGTACGTTGTTGTTCCAATTGGAGCATACTCCTAGCGGTTTCAAATGATGGAAGTTGTTGATTAATGAATGAAGCGACAGTGTCAAATTTTGAACCACGGACCAATTGAAGTACAAGACGTTGTGGAGTAACCGGGCTACCAACGTCATTCAATTGATCGGCCAAATCCTTGAGACGTTGGCAATAGTCATCAAGAGATGGCAATGAGGCAAATTTCAAGTTATTAAACTCATGTTCAAGATAAGCGGCACGCGACCCTTTGTTGTTGTGAAAGAGATTCTTGAGAGCAGTCCACGCCTCGTAAGTCGTGGTGTCGGATTCGAGAACCCGCAAGCAAAGATCATCGGAGAGAGATCCATAGATCCAATTGAATACATGAGAATCAATTTCACGCCAAGAGGAGTACTCGGGATCGGTCTTGGCAGGAGATGGCGTGCCATCAATGTGATGTGTGACTTAGTATCCACGAGCATGAAGAGTGAATAGTTTTACCCACGCGGAGTAGGTAACCTTAGTTTCGTCAAGAACACGAACCTTAGTTTGAATGTTGCCAACGGTGTAAACCGGATGAAGAGATTTTAACGGAGGGTGCTCGGGAGTAGGAGGGTCGCCTGCCATTGCCGGAGCTAATGGTGGGGAGGCGTGTGTTTAGTGGCAGCCGTGGAAGCCTAGTGGTGGTCACAGGAGAAGGAAAAAATTTCCCTTGCTCTGATTACCATGAAAGATGGTATAATCCCCTGATTTGGGCTATGCCTTTCATTGAGATAATATAGCCATACAAAGATAGAGTTACCATAAATATACAAGGCAATAATCAATACTATGATACTATACATAAATAACAAGATATACAAAATATATACTCTAATAATATATACACTCGTAGTAGTTAATCTAAATAGAATGGGCGTAAAACTCAATAACGAGACACCCGTGCTTGGTTATTCGAACTAATAAATAATTCAAGACATATTCAACAAATTCCACCTTGACTTGAATTCTACCAAACTCCCAGACTACGGATGTATCAGATGCAACAACCAAGTTGCTAGATATAGCAGACTCTCCCTCTGTACCAGATTGCTCCTAAGAGCTCAAAATCCTAGATTACCCCATAAGGAACCCAAACTCCCACTTAAGGGAACAGACTCTAATGACTTAGAATATTCGGCAAGTTCAAGCAATGCTGGAACTTCCCATATGGAACAGGCTTGGTGTACAGATCTGCAGGATTATCAGCAGTACCCACTTTCTTCACCTTTATCCTCTTCTCATTTCTCAGGAAATGATATCTCACATCTATGTGCTTAGTCCTTTCATGATGGGCTTGATCCTTGGCTAAACATATTGCACTCAGACTATCACAATAAGCCACAACCTGATCATGATAACCCGTTGCTAAACCAACCCCTTCAACCAGATTGCCTCCTTAGCAGCTTCAGTCATCGGCATGTACTCTGTCTCAATAGTAGACAAAGTCACTGTAGCCTGTAGAGTTGCCTTCCAACTCACCACTGCACCACCAAGAGTGAACACATAGCCAGTCATATAGATCTTCTACTGTCCACATCTCCAGCATAATCAGAATCAAAATAGACCAACATCATATGTACCTCTAAGGTACCTAAATATCCTCTTCACAGTCTGCCAGTGCTCCTTCCCAGGTTGACTCATAACCCTGCTGATAACGCTCACAGCATGTGCAAGATCAGGCCTAATGCAGTAGCATACATCAAGCTTGATAATTCGAACCAACAGATAATTCAACACATATTCAACAGTATATATTCTTTTCACTTTCTTAAATTCTACTCATTTAACCCCATTTTATATGCATTATTTGACTTAATACACTCTTCAATATACCAATACAGGTCTGTAAACCAATATAAGTAAAAGTTATACAAAGTAGACATTATAAATATATACATTGAGATAAATTTAGTCGAATATCATATGTCATACGTGATACGACTATGTTTATTATTGTATTTTGGTTTGAATTTTAGCTAAATTTCACAAATTGTCTCTGAAAAGAGCAAATGAAAAGTCTATCAAGAGATAAATAAAGTTTCATCTTTGTAATCTATATCATGCATCGAAAATCTTTTTTGAGACAACACCAAAATAAAGGGGAGTTTTATATGTCAAAACCTTTTTTTTTTCAAAGAAAATACCCAATATGTATGTTACTTAACACTACATCACTATTTTCCAGCAAAGTAGTAAACTTTCCCTTTAATCCTCCCAGACATTCGACACTCCCAGTTTTTCAGCCATTGTAAATACCATTTACCAAACACTCTTTTTTGGGCTTTTGACCACTTGTAAAAGCCAAAAGTGAAAACCTAATGAAAAAGTCATCCAAAAGTGATTTGCCACACACCCCATAGGGTTGAATCTTGTCGAGGAGTAGCCGAATAGGCTACATCAAGGTGAAGATCCCCTTAGCTATCTCCCTTAGTCCCAAGTGTCTAATCGTAAATAATGGACCAAATATTTGTGGTGGTTAAAATTTGATTGAATTTCCCCTCTTTAATATTGGAAAAGAAATGTGAAGCTCTAATTGTACCATTTACACCCTGTTTACAAATACATATAAATAAAAAAAAGAGCTTCCTTCTTGCAGCTCCATCTACCAAATCTCCTTGCAGGCGTTGCAGCAACCACCTTTTTTTAATCAAAAGCCAACTGCTTGTAACTCAAGGGACAACCATATATGATGAAATCATAGAATAATTAGCAGCACCCTCATCATAGATCTTTGTTGACTGGTAATGAGTTACTGATTTTCAAGCAGCTAACAATGAACTTCCAAGGGAGCAGTCATCAAAAGTATTGCTGCTCAGTTTGAGTGTCGTAATATTGCCAACTTCATTGGATTTTTCTCTTATTTCTACCCTCGGATTCACATATCTTTCTCCAACATCTGATGATTATGAGGAATGGTATGAATCCCCAGGGGGAATTGGCTCCAATGTAGTATGCATAATAGTACCACGGACTCACAGAAAAATGGTCCCCTTCCAAAATTGCAGATAGGTAATATATCGCTGAGACCATAAAATTGCCCTAGAGATATGATCAACTGAAGAACGTATCGGTAGGATTTGTGGGCTGCTATAGCATATCTGCATGTGTATGAGAAATTCTGGTCATAATTACAACTCAACTAGATTATCAGCCTAACATTCGTACAGCTTAGTCTGATTATGTTATTGGGAGCATCGTCTTCCCTATGCCCCCTTACATAAAATGGTCACGCTATTCGCATAGCCTTTTATGTGAATACAATCACCTAAGAAGATGTAAACAACAGAAGATAAAGATCATGCTAAGGACTTACGCTGCTAAAAGGCAACCGGGGCCCCATACAACGGCTGTTACTAATTCAACGGCAACTACCGCAGAGTCCAAAGAGGCGTATCTGGAATCACCTCTGCTGTACTCTTTCCCTGTGAAAGCCAACGCACAAAATAAGAAGGGAGCTAAGCTACTGCGAAACTAGCGGCGAAAATTTAAACATCAAAAACTTATCCAGATATGAACAAGAGGAGTACAAATTTCGGCCAAGTAAAAGCCAGTCTTGTCCTTGTAGAAATCTGGTGTGAAGGCGAAGTATCCCTCAACAATCATATGTATTAGACCAGTCAATGTAAACCAACATATGAGCAGCTTTTCTAACTTCGTCGTCTTAGAAAGTAACCCTGCGTGACGAAGAGAATTTAGCGGTTGAGAATGCAATATAGAATAGGATTTCGGATAAAGCTAGAAAATTAAGGCAAATCAGAATCCAAATCCAACTATAAAAATATCAGATGATTATTTTCTGCACAACAATAATATAAACACCACTACAATATAATATAAACACCACTGCATGAAGCCAAGAATAAACGAACACTTCAGAGTTGAGACTGATGGTGTGTACATGTCAACTTAAAATTAGCTCAATTCAACAAAGTTCAGCAAATTTAGTTCAGCTCAAACCAATAGTCCGTCCACTTCCGTTCAATTCAGCACTCTAATGATTGGCTTAAGACCTTAAAAGAATTTTGCATATTAACTACTACCTCTGTTTTTTTAATATGTACATTTGGGACATGGCTACATTTACCCAGTGGGTAAACTACCCACTACTAATAAACTTTAATAGATAGTGGCATCCAACTCACCAACAACAAATATATTTTATTTCTCTATTAGTAGTGGGTAGTTTAAAATTTGAAAAAGGTACATTTGCTATTGCGCGCGGAACAAGGAAAAAGTGCAAAAGTATGAGAGAAGGATAGTAAAAGTAAGGAAAAGTGAAAAAGGTAGAGAAAAGGAAAGAAAAAGTAGGAGAGAAGTGTAATAATTAGGTGGGCCAACCTTCCATTTATGGGAAAAAGTAGACGTGTACCAATTAAAAAGAAAAAGCACCCCAAAATGGAAAAATGAACATATTAAAAAAAACAGAGGGAGTAATATTTAGGCTGTTAGCTAAGAAACTAACTTAACCAGCAAATTATCAAACTAACTTTAGATTTGATAGTACTTCCTTTTGGCGTTACTTCTGAGAATACTTCGAGCAAAGTTCAAACCTCATCTTAATTAGACAACACTTTGTATTAATGGCCAGTTCATTGTGTTGCTTTAATTTTCAAAGTTTCTTATTTCTTTCTATACTTCTGTGTTTCTTTCTATACAAATAATTTTTTCAAATGGATGAAGATTAGTGCCCCTGTATTGCGAGAGGAGAAGGGGGATTTATTCCCTAGACTTCAAGGACTTAGCACGTTAGCTCTATAACCTTCAAAAGGCATTGATTGATTACATAGCTGGATTATGATGGTCACTGGATATGACATAGAACTTCTGGATGTTGTCCCATTATGGCACGAGTTATAAATCCTTATGAGCACAGACCCACCTTACGAGTTGCAATCAATAGATGGATTATAAGTTGCAGACTCTCGTTCTTCATTCATAGCCAACTATTCATAATACTATATACAAGCATCTAGTTTTGTATTTACTTAATGTTGTAGCCATTATATACTTTACTGGCGATAAGGTGGATTATGTGGTTGGATGGGGAGCTTCAAAGCCTCCCCTGCCGGTCTCTTGTTCAAGCTACCCCGGTGCATCATAGAGGAAAGCCAAATCTCCAAAGTAAGTTGTTGTACCGAGTTGTTACAAATTAGTACTTTTCTGTTTTCTACTTTTGTACTCCGTACGGAAGTAATAACATAATTATAAATAAAGTGTCTATTTTCCAATGATCAGAATTTAAGGGATGAGGTAAAAATCAAAAAAATTTACCAAGAATAATCCATGAGACAGCGAAAACAATAATCGAAGCAGCAGCAAAAAATCCCAAAATCGTTGTAGCAGGGAGAACATTAGGGACAAAACCAGGCAAATATAGATCTGTTGGAGAATAAGGATGACCCTCCATTTTTTAGATCTTCCTTCTTCCTAATCGCAACTGCAGATTTTAAGTAAGTGGTTAATCAAAGGAGAAATATGCCACAAAAATTTAAAAAGAAGTCGACCCTCACGATTTTGAAAGAAAAAAATGGAATTGACAAGTGAGATACTTTGCCAGGCAGATGGTGGGAAAGAGATAGAGATCATTGCAAAGAATGGAAGGAGAACTGTCATATTGGTGGAGAGTGAATATCAGTTTACCATTTCTTAGATTCCTCATTGTTTTGATTAGGAATAGAGAAGATCTAAAAAGCAAGAGGTGGAGGATCATCCTCATCCTCCAAAAGAACGTAACTTGCTTAGTTTTGTCCCTATTCTTCTTCTTGCTACAATAGCTTAGGTATGTTGTTGCTTCAACCATATTTCCGTGGTCATCGATTTTCCTTATAAACTTTGATCTTCAACATATCCATTGAAATCTAGCAATATCATTCTCCTTCAAAACCTTCGAGAAAAGCTTTCAGATAGGGTTTTGATAAAATCTAGATTGGGGTTGGGAAACTGAGAGTGTTTGGTTCAAAGGAAAACGTTATCCTCAAAGAATCGTCTTCCTAGTTCCTACTTTCCTTTATTTGGTTTGTAATGGGTGAAAAACAACTTCTCCAAGAATCGGAAAGTAGTTCTCTCAAGGACGGAAAGTATTTTCCTTCCATATTCTTCACATCCCTCTTTCTCTTCTCCCATATCATATGCTCTCCCTACTATTTTGAATTCTCCTTTCTCTATAACTAATCTTGAAACAAACCAAACAAAACAAACATTAACGAAAGATGTTTACAACAAGTTTTCACGCGGACAATCATTTTCCATTGAAAATGTTTTCCGTCCAATCAAACAGAGTCTTAATTTTCCGTGGCGAACTAGAATTGGAAATTAGCTAGTGTCACTAGTGCTTAATTCACCAAACTCTCAATTGTCTTCCTTTCTACCTCATCCTAAATTTTTAACTAAGTTGCATAACTCTTTCTTCTTCTTCTTCACTATCCAAGTAATAAGCTTCATAAATTGGCTAAAACAATTAAACTTACTCAAGTAACTCATTACTCACTTCAAAATAAAGAGCATTCAAGTCAAAATTGGAAATTTACATGTAATTTGCAGAATTTAGTTAATACTGGAAATCTAGTTTGTAATTTGTTCATCTTCTAATACATAGAATTTGAAATTCAGCAAACAAAATAATAGGGTGAATGCCAAAATTAACGAAAAATATATTCAGAAGGAGAATAAATTACCTGGTTTTAGCGTGAGTGAGGCGGATAATTAGGGTTCGAAGATGTGTTTGCAAACTCCGGCGAGTCGGAATTCCGAACAATTTTAGGGGGCAAATTTTGAAGTGGAGAAGAAGAAGAAGAAGTGAGACAGTGGAGACTGGAGAGGGGGTGGACTGGAGGATGAAGAAATAAGAAGGCCCAATTGATTGATATTTATTTTTGGATAGGAAATTTAGTGGCTAGAGAAGCACACCTTTTGTTATATGATAGATAAGAAGGCCCAACTGATTGATTTTTTTAGAAGGGAATTTTAGTGGCTACCTTTGTTAGATGGGGAAGATAATAGATGATGGATCGTGATTTGACTTATGAATATTATCTCTTTGAATGAAAATAATTGAATTGAATTGAATTGGATGAAATTTGAAAAGTAAGTGAAAAATAATGTAAAAAAATGAGTTGAGAAGAGATAAATTATAGTAATTTGTCTATGTCCATATGGTGTTTTTGTTGGTAACATATAATGTTGGTAATTTTTCTCTTGTTTTAATATTTTAATGTTACTTTTATAAACATATATCTCTATTTTAAGGAAAAGATAAGGGGGAAACCAAAATGCAACATTATTAGACATAACTTTCTCTCTATAATTAACTGTTTTTAAAGTTTTTTTCTTTGAAGAAAAAACTAAATATACTATTGGTTCTTACTTTTGTCTTTTTATAATTTTCTTTTACTTCTAGCTTCTAATAACTATTATATTTTTGTACAAACTTTTATATATTTTTGCATGTATCGCTTATTTTCGAAGCTACTATGGTACCAATCCGTTTCTTTTTATTTGTCCTACCTATAATCTTTCCTTTTTGTTGTACAAATTTCTCCATTTTAGCCTTACTTTTTCACTCATTAGTTCCACATGTTTCTCCGAAATTTTTTTTCTCTCCTCAACTTTTACCCTCACATGTCAATGGCATCATCTTTTATTACCCTCCTTGACAAATAGTGCTACAGTAAACCAAACAAATAAAAAGAAACAAGGTAGTACATATACACACACTATATGAAAAAAATATCTACACTATAAAATTAGTGTCAGAGGTTATTATACCCTTTAATTGTTGGAGATTTATCATTGCTTGAAGGGGATAGTAAACCTCTTAAATAGGTTGTGTTGAGTTAATTTCGCGTTTTTTGGTTAAACATAAATATGTTGAAAATCCTTGACAATAATGGAGCTAGTTTAATTAAACGAGTTGTCGTGTCAACCCGTTTAATTTATAGTATACTAGTTTTATATGCACGCGATGCGTGCGAAATTATATAATTAATAATTGTGTGATTACATCTAATAACTTTAAAAAATGAAAATAATATTATATTAGAAAACATCTTAATTAATAAAATTCTCATGGAAGCAACTGGGCTAGAGAGAACAACTATTTTGCGCAAGCGACATTGGTGCTAAATCCCCATGGTTCTAATTGAAAGATTTGGCTTCGTGTTGGTCAATCGTCCGGGGAAGTGTGTCCTCGCTAAGGTCTTTTACGCGACCTCGTAAGTGGAGAGAATTAAGCCAAATATTGTACATAAGATCGAAAGGTGATAATAAATACTAAATCCCTTATGAACATTATTATTTGTCCACATATGAAACTCACTCAATCTTACACATGCATTACATCTTGTACTATTATATGTACCAAAGTACCGAGGCAGGGAGTTGCTATAGCCCATGATCTAGCTACCAGAGCTAGAAAAGGAATATTGTAACTTCGCTGATATTTTATGATATTACTCCTCTACTTGCCAAAAAAAATACATCTTGTACTAAATTTGCGGACTATAATGCCATTACATCTATATAAAAAAAAGGGGAATTGATTAATCTAAGAAAAAAAGATTAATGCAAGGAAATTTAGAATGGTGGACATACATTTTCAGTCATATTCCTTGGAAGAATCCTTTTTTTTCCTTGGATAGATCAATTCCCAAATATAATGTATCACAAGAAAAGACTCAAAGCTACCCTTATAATCACATAATGTTCGCATTGTGAGTTTTCTTTTTTGCTTAACATGTAAGCCATAAATATAACTATTATATTACTAAATCTGATATGTGCAGTACCACCTGCAAACTTAGAGGAAATTACGTTAAAATAATTAAAGTAAAGCAATTTTTACCATAAGCTCTTAAAAGCAGTAAATTAATCAAAGTAGGCAATCTACTATGGCGTTATACCCAGTACCACTGCCCATCAACCTCGGCTCTCTAATACCTTTTCTCAACCCTGTCATCAGTCTCTCTTCCCTCCAACACCCCAACCTCCACCATAATAACCACTCCAATTTAACCAAATAAACAAACATCCCATCCACTAATTTCACCACATTAAAAACTGCAATCAAACCAAATTCATTCATCACAAACAAACAACAATATAACAGTTGGATAAAAAGAGAAAGAACACAAATTTACCGATTGGATGAGTTCGAGATTATGCTCATCATGATTGAGAAGCATGTCAGTGCCTCATGATGGTACTTTGATAGAGCCCAACGAAAAGCCAAAAAAATAATCATATAGAAATGAGCCATATTTTGGCCCTTAATTTTCTTCACCATGCATGATGGTACTTTGATTATCTAATAATCTAATACTTATTTGGTTTCCATCTCTCACTATTTTATGGGCCTTATTAATCAAGATTTTCTTTAATAACAATAAAGGGTTTTCAAATATAAAACCAATTTGTGAAGGTAGATAACAACTAACAATAATATACTTAGAGATTAGCACTGCTGATATCATCTTTAGTTTCATTAGTCAAAAACAACCCAATTTGCTTATCATATCCTCGCATTGCTCCAACATTGCACACCCCTCTCATATACTCTCCTGGAAATTAACCTCAACATGAATCAATTTCTCATTGTTAGGAAATATTGACTTACTTTGTATTTAACCTAATATACTTGTATTTAGTTTTATGGGCTTACGCTGAATTGTGGCCTAAATAGGATGTATATATACTTAATTACACAGAATGAGAAAGCAAGGAAAATCAGTTGCCAAAACTTAACATGGTATCGGAGCCCTAGCAGCCTAGCAAACCCCGAACCAATTTTTTTCTTCCCTAACGCTGCTACTGCCGAGCATCACCAGCGAGATCGCTCCGGTCAGCCATGGCAGACGAACAATCCCCAAAACTCGATCCCTATTCTCCTTTTTATCTCGGGTCTGGTGATCAGCCCGGTAATCTCATCACCCACGTGATTCTCAAAGGTGATAATTATGTTTCTTGGTCGCGTGCTATTACCCTCTCTTTGAAGGCTCGCCGAAAATTCGGCTTCGTCGAGGGCACCATTCACAAACCTAGCGCTGCTTGCAAAATTCTTGATTGGGACATTGTCAATTCGATGCTGGTGTCTTGGCTTCTTCGTAGTATGGACGCAGGTGTTGCGGCTTCAATTCCCTTTCACGACGAGGCCCGTTCTTTGTGGTTATATCTTGAACGCAGGTTTTGCGTGGCTAATGGTCCTCGCTTACAGCAACTTCGCAACTCCATTACCAATTGCAAGCAAACTAAATCCATGTCCGTTGAGACGTATTACACTACCCTTATGGGTATGTATGATGAACCATATCGGCTTAAGCCGCTGCAAGTGTGCACGTGTGCTAAGTGCACCTGTGATGTTGTTGGCAGATTTGCCCTAGACCGTGATGAGGAGCAATTACACCAATTTTTAGTTGGTATTGATGATGACGCATATGGGATGGTACGTTCGAATCTTCTCTCACAATCCCCTGTTCCTGATCTCAATCGAGTGTACCAGACCTTTCTTCAAGAAGAACGCTCTCGTTCTATTGTCCGCGGCAAGGCTGTCGAGGCCGATGTTCATGCTTTCGCCCTACAAGCCGGTCGTCCTCAGGGACGTGACAATAAAGTTGATCGTAGTAAAATTTTCTGTTCTCATTGCAAGCAAAAGGGCCATGATATCGATATGTGCTTCAAATTGCACGGTTATCCGGATTGGTGGGAAGAACGCAACCGCAACCGAGGCTCTGCTGGCCGCGGGTCTGCTACTGCTACTGCACGCACTCCCTCACCTGCTGCTGCTGCTGCTTCTCGTGGCCGTGGTGGTGGCGTGCGCGCCAACATGGTTGCTGACTCCTTGGTTCCCTCTAGTGCTACTGCTCCTTTGAATGATTTAAGCAAAGAACAGGTTCAAATACTCTTAAATATGATTAACTCAGAAACTCGTTCAGCCGATCGAATGACGGGTGAGTTTCTATCCTGTGATTGGATTATAGACACAGGGGCGTCTCACCACATCACTGGTGATCTTACTCGCCTTCTTGACACTGTGCATATTCCTGCTTGTCCCGTTGGATTAACTGATGGTCGTAGTGCCACGGCCACCATTTAGGGTCGTGTGCATCTTTCCGCTGCTCTCACTCTTGATCACGTTCTTTATGTGCCTGGCTTACATTGTCATCTCATCTCTGTTTCCAAGCTTATTGATCACTCTGCTTGTACTGTCACTTTCACTAATTTGTTTTGTGCTATACAGGACCTACACTCGAGGAACCTGATTGGAGCCGGTGAGAGACGAGATGGACTCTTTTATTTCCGTGGCCTTCCTACAGTGCAAGCCGTGTCTGTTCCTGATATGACAGAGTTCGAGTTGTGGCACCGTCGGTTGGGTCATCCGTCAGATAGAGTTGTCAAGTTATTGCCTGCTGTTAGTTCTAGTTCATTTAGGAAGCAATTAAATAAAGCTTGTGTTATTTTTCCTCAAGCCAAACATTCTCGTAATAGTTTTCCTGTTAGTGATAATAAAGCCAGTCGGATTTTGAAATTTATACATTGTGACTTGTGGGGTCCTTATAAGACTCCCTCTACTTGTGATGCAATTTATTTTTTGACCATTGTTGATGACTATTCTCGAGCTGTTTGGGTGTACTTATTGCGTGATAAAAAGGAAGTTCACAAGTCATTTCTTTCTTTCTTTACAATGGTTGAACGACAGTTTGAAACACATGTTAAAATCGTCCGTAGTGACAATGGGACTGAATTTAAGTGTATGATTCCGTATTTTGATGAACATGGCATTGTGTTGCAAACCTCTTGTATTGATACTCCCCAACAAAATAGGCGTGTGGAGCGCAAA
Organism: Patellifolia procumbens; assembly: GCA_947645195.1. Lineage (NCBI taxonomy): Eukaryota > Viridiplantae > Streptophyta > Magnoliopsida > Caryophyllales > Amaranthaceae > Patellifolia > Patellifolia procumbens. The sequence continues at coordinate 7,347,653 of CANSGD010000972.1, forward strand.
CACCAACATATATTGAATGTGGCCCGTGCTTTAATGTTCCAAGCTAATCTCCTTGTTCATTTTTGGGGTGAATGCGTGTTGACTGCTGTTTATCTGATTAATCGAACACCCTCTGGCATTCTACATAATAAAACTCCTTTTGAAGTTCTCACTGGCACACTTCCTGATTTTGATCACATGAGGGTATTTGGTTGTTTGTGTTTTGCTCACAATAAGAGATCGAAAGGTGATAAGTTTATTCCTCGGAGTCACCGTTGTGCATTTATTGGTTATCCGAATGGGAAAAAGGGTTGGAAATTGTATGATGTTGAAACGGGTGAGCTTTTTGTTTCTCGTGATGTACGGTTCCACGAGTATGAGTTCCCTTTTCCCCATGATTCTGAGTCTGAGGTTCTTCCGGATCATGTCCTAGTTGCCACTCCCTCATTGGATGACTTCTCTTCGGTCTTAGGGGATTATGAGCACCCCAACGCTGTTGTCACAGACCTACCAGCGTCTATTGATGCTACTGCCAGCCCGCGGGACTACAGCACTGCTATTGCTGCGTCATCCGTGCCTGCTACCAGCCTTGTTACGCCCCCTAAACCTCTTTTGGGTCGCGACCAGCGTGAGAAAAGGTCGTCTATGCTTCTCCGCGACTTCGTCGCCACCAATGCACGGAAAACGAGTCCATCTTCGTCATCTACCGATCCTTCCCGTTCCTTAGGTACTCCCTATCTTATAGCACATTTTGTGAATTGTGATAAGTTTTCTATGCACCACCGAGTTTTTCTTGCTGCTCTTCTTGCAAGCCTTGAGCCCCGTTCTTTTAAAGAAGCCATGACGGATGTTGGGTGGCGCGAGGCTATGCAGCGTGAAATACGCGCCTTGAAGGACAACAACACTTGGATCATGGAAACGTTGCACTCTGGTAAAAAGGCCTTGGGTTGCAAGTGAGTCTATAAAATTAAGTATCACTCCGATGGGAGCGTTGAGCGTCTCAAAGCTCGTTTGGTTGTTTTCGGCAATCATCAAGTGGAAGGTTTTGACTATAATGAGACGTTCGCTCCCGTGGCCAAAATGGTCACCGTCCGTGCATTTCTTGCCGTTGCAGCCGTAAAGAATTGGGAACTTCATCAAATGGACGTGCATAATGCTTTTCTTCATGGGGATCTCGACGAGGAAGTATACATGAAACTTCCTCCTGATTTTTCTCCTACTCATCCAGGGATGGTCTGTCGTTTGCAGAAGTCTCTTTATGGGTTGCGTCAAGCACCCCGTTGTTGGTTTGCTAAGTTAGCTGCTTCTCTTAGGCACTATGATTTTCTTCAGTCTTACTCAGATTATTCTCTGTTTACTCTGCGCCAGGGAGCCGTTCAGCTGAATGTTCTTTGTTTACGTGGATGCCTTAATCCTTGCTGGTAATGACTCTTCTGCTCTTGCATCATTTAAACATTATTTGAGTGATTGTTTTCATATGAAGGATTTGGGTACTCTCAAATATTTCCTTGGCATCGAGGTTGCCCGGAATGCAGATGGTATTTTTCTCTGTCAGCGGAAGTATACATTGGATATCGTGTCTGAGGCTGGTTTACTTGGCGCTAAACCTGCTGGTTTCCCCATTGAACGAAATCATACTTTGGCCCTTGCTATTGGTACTCTATTCCTGATCCGGAGCCCTATCGACGTCTTGTTGGACGTCTTATATATATCTCTTTCACTCGGCCTGACTTAGCCTATACAGTTCATATTTTGGCTCAGTTCATGCAAGCACCGCGACAGGATCATTGGGAAGCCGCATTGCGAGTTGTGCGTTATCTCAAAGGGTGCCCACGACAAGGTATTCTTCTGCGTTCTGATTGTGACTTATCTCTCTCTGGCTGGTGTGACTCTGACTGGGCCAGCTGCCCCCTCACGCGTTGGTCTATTACTGGTTGGTTGGTTTTTCTTGGTGGTTCTCCTATCTCTTGGAAAACCAAGAAACAGCATACTGTTTCCCGCTCCTCTGCCGAGGCTGAGTATCGTTCTATGGATGCTCTCACCACGGAATTGAAATGGCTCAAGGCCCTTCTTGATAGTCTTGGGGTGGCTCATCCTAGTGCTATTACTCTGTTTTGCGATAGTAAATCCGCTCTTCACATTGCTCAAAATCCTGTTTTCCATGAACGCACCAAACACATTGAGGTGGATTGTCACTATGTGCGCGATGCGTTGTAGGCAGGCTTGATTGCCACACACCATGTCTCCACTCATGATCAGCTAGCGGAGATCTTCACGAAGGCGCTTGGCAAGCGCCAGTTTCTCTATCTCCTTCGCAAGTTGGGCGTTTATGATCCCCACGCTCGAACTTGAGGGGGGGCGTTAGGAAATATTGACTTACTTTGTAATTAACCTAATATACTTGTATTTAGTTTCATGGGCTTACGTTGAATTGTGGTCTAAATAGGATGTATATATACTTAATTACACAGAATGAGAAAGCAAGGAAAATCAGTTGCCAAAACTTAACACTCATTAACAGCAATAAAAGTCGCAAATTAAAACAAATATCCAACAATATTTAGTAAAATCACCTGATCGATGGATGAATCAGATGGTGAATCTTAAGATCTTGTTTGAAGAGAGATGTGAAATTTATGAGGGGGGGAGAGGAGAGAAAAGTAAAGTATATTACAGTTACTCAAATCAAGGAGCAAAAGATATAACTGCAGATAAATGAGTAAAAAACGGTAGTTTTTTTCTCCTAAATTTGTGCAAATGTGAAGGCTAGTTAGTTAATTTCTGATAGTCAATAAACGTGAAGGCTGAAGCAGTTAAAAAAATTTCAAGAGACGTGCATTCAAAATTCAAATGGGTGATAGTATATTTAATTTTATTCTTTTTCTATTTTTGGTGTTCCCCTACTCTTCCTTTATATAATGGAGATAAAGATAAGAAATTGTAATTTTTTTCTTGTTTAACCATTTAACGTGATTTTTTTTTTCAATTTGATTTTTTTTAAAACAATTTTTTTATTTTCCCCCTTCCTTTTCAATTTGGCAAAGTCTTATAAAAACGATTTTACATTAAACTTAATGTAAGACCAGTCCAATAGGCCCAATATGCATCTTTCCAAGCCAACCTTCTTCCCACTACCCCCACCCACCACCGCCATTCCCCTTCACTCCATTAGCCTATTACTTATGGAGTTATATGCAAAAGTTAAGGTTCTAGGTTGAAAAGTTAAAAAACGCAAAAGTTAAGGTTTAGGTCGAAAAGTTAAAAAAACAAATTGTCTGGGCTGCTTAGCGTATGGCGCGCATAATTGGAATTTTAATTGACTTATTAGGCTGGTCTGACGTTAAGACTTAACCTAAAACCGTGTTATAGTAAACATACTCTTTCAATTTAGTCAGTTACTAATAAATTGTTACCTTGATTATAGGAGTTGTTGGGCGTTATTGTTGGATATGTGTTTTTTTAATATTTGGTTTTAACTTCCTTCAACGTGCTTTTTTTTCCATATGATTATTTTAAATTTTTTTTTAAAAAAAATTCCCTTCCTTTTCAATCTAGTTAGTTAGTAATAAACAATTACCTTGATTATATGAATTGTTGGGTGCTATTGTTGAATATGTGGTTTTTTTAATATTGGTTTTCACTTCCTTGAACGTGCTTTTTTTTTTCAATTTGAATATTTTTAAATTTTTTCAAAAAATCCATCTTTCCTACTCAATTTAGTCAGTTACTAATAAACAATTACCTTAATAGTTGTTGAGTGTTGAATATGTGTATATTTAAATTTGGTTTTAATTTTTCCCTCTTGAACCGTTATTAGTGAATTTTTAATTTTTTACTTTTTCTATTCTTGGTGTCCCCTATTCTTCCGTGTCTGATCTTATTGATGATAAATCATACTTTCGTGTCTGATCTTATTAGAACAATGCATGACATGTTTAGCTAAATGTTGATCACTAACCTATTAGCACATTGAAGTTTGAACAACAAGTAAGATTGGGCTAATTTTATCTTTACATCTTACAAAAGTTGAATAAAAGATTATATTTTAAAGTTAAACGATCGTGAAAGTTTTGGATTGCACATCTCAATACTAACCCGGCCAACTCAATCAAATAGTTGAAATTGCATTGTCTCGTTGAGGTAAAACTGTATAAATGCTCAATAATCTCGTTTCGTAACCGATTCGTGTTGATTTACCGACATGGAGTAACTCTTGACAAATCTTGCAAATAGAGAAATGTTCAGAGTTTGGACTTTGAATTTGACCGTTAGATAAAAACCGCCTAAGAGCCTCTTCTCTTCAACTTATTTTCAGTTTGCTTCAACTCTTAACAATACTTTTACTCGCACATTCTATTATTACTTTCAATTCAATTTCAATTCAATTCAACTGTTTTCAATTTAGTTCAATTCTAAGTACTTTCCATATACATTTTTAGAAAAATATCAATCGGCAGAAACCTAAGGTTGACAACTTGACTCTTTGTTTTTTACCAAGCAATGTATGGTCTAGTGGAAAGCAAGGGACCTTTCGAATGTCAAGATCGGGGTTTAATTCTCACTAGGAGCACTTCAAGAGTAAAAATTCCCCTTAACATTCCTTTACACTCTCGAGTGTGTGACCGACTTATCTATACGACTACACCAGATAGACCCATACGAAATTCCAATCTGATAGGCAAATTCTTCTTGCATACAAAAAAAAAAAAAAAGACGTTGAGAACTTAACATTTTTAACCATCTCAATATTTTCAAGAGATTTTTTTTCTCCCAACTCCTAACACTTGCGTTAGTGTTGGCGCCTCTTCCTCCCTACTTCAGTCCAGAGTCCACTTCCCTGCACTTGCCGGTTGCCGCCATTGCTGTCGTCTTCTTTTCGTCGCCCCGCTTGCATCAGGTAGTTTACTCACTATTCATATCACTGTTATTTTCACTTCTTTCTTCTCTAATTTTGACTATTTCATACTTTTGCATTTATGCTGCAATGTCGCTCTCTCACCTTAACTCGTACTCTTCCCACATTGTACTTCTATTTGCAGATATCTTGAATTGTATAGAAAATTTGAAAAAATTCGTCTTAGAACCCTAGTTTTTGCACTAATTTAAGCTTTTAGGGCAAGTTCTTGATTGAGGTGTTATGTATTTTTAATTACAGTTTTTTAAGTAGAATGCTTCTATTTGATCTGCAATTGTTGTACTTAAACCGCATTATTGATATGTAAAAGTCGTTTAATAGTTGATAATGGTAGAATGTTGCGGACCTTCAACAAATAAGATAGTGGAGCGAAGGATCATACCCCCCAACCTCTTATTTAAACACAAGTATAAGAATATGTTTCTTTCCATTCCTCGTGAGCCACTTATTTCTCCGAAACAAGAGATCAAAGTGATTTTCTTCCTTTTACCATTCTCTCACGTAATTTCGCCCGCTCGTTCCACTTCGGCAGATGAGGAGAGTGCAAAGGAGCTTTGGGATTCTCTAGAGGCCAAGTACATCTCGGAAGATGCTTCAAGTAAGAAGTTTCTTGTAAGTAATTTTAATATGTTTAAAATGACTAATGAAAGGGGGATTCGAACCCATGATACAATCTTCTTGTATGTCGATTTAGCAAACCAATGCCTTACTCGTGAAACCTTTTTTATACTTCCTCTAACACATAGATTTGAATGTTAACAACTCCAATTATGATGTAGTAAAGATTATAGAAAGTTGATTTTTATTAAGTATACCGAGACGAATCTAACAAGATCACACATGACTATGTGTATCATTGTGCATAAGTCATTATAGTTGGGCGACAAAGGAAGATGTATGAATAGTGAAAAATGAAAAAATGTAGTCATTATTAAAGAACAGAGGAAGTATATGCATTGGACAACATAGGTTTTGTAATTAACTAGTATTTAGGCCCAGAGGATGGCCTGAGGTGGGGTTTATCTGTATTATACTTTAGTACTCTAAGACAACTAAAATTTGTGTAGAAAAATGTTAGTAAAAGGTTATAAATTAATAGTTTTCTTCATAAATGCAATTAAGATATTGTTTTTTTTATTGAAAATACATAATATCATTGTCAGTATTGATAAAAGAAACAACAATAGTGTAGTGGAGCAACGGTTAGAGCATTTATCTTCTACACACGAGGTCGCGGGTTCAAAGTTTCTCATGGACAATTTGTACTTTTTTTTGAGAATAACATAGATAAAATATTGTTGAAAAGAATGGAGAGTGACACGTAACGGATTGCAATCTGTGCTTACGCTTTTTAATATATACTTCCTCCGTTCTTTATTAATCACTACATACAGAGTTTTACGCCTCCCAATGCACAACTTTGAATGCTAATAACTCTAATTATGCTCACGTAAAAAATATAAAAAGTTAATTTTAATAAAGTATGTACCGAGACGAATCTAACAAGATCCCACGTGACTATGTTTATCCTTTTACATAAGTCATTATAGTTGATTAAAGAGACATGGATGAATAGTGTAAAAAGAGAAATGTAGTGATTAAAAAAGAACGGAGGAAGTATATATAGATGATTCCGAAAAATTATTGAATGGAGAGCCCCTTATACACCCCTTAAAAGGTCTTCCCTTGATGGTATTAGTGGAGTGGTTGTGAGTGAGCTGTGGAATTGGCTGTTAATAATGTTTTTGTCCCTTTCCGCCCTAGATTTATATCTTATAAGTATAACTTATTGATATTTCAATTAGGATGTGATGGATGACTCATCGGAATCGAAGAAAACAAAGCCAAAAAATGTGTTAATGTCTAAGTTTCAGAAGAAATTCAAATCCATGGAAGTGTCTCCTGCTTTGCCAAATGCAACTCAACAGAGTGATAGAGAGTCTTCTCCTTCCGGATCACTAAATACAGTTGAAAGTCAAGCAACTGGAATGGAATCAGATAGTTCAAACGCTGATAAGATGCTAGTGGCCAAGAACGATCAACTTGTTCGAAGTGGTGAACCTGTTGAAAGTGAGTATAATGCTTGCTTGACCATGTCTGTCCAATGTTTGAGGTTTCTTCTACGTCAAGGGTTGGAATGTTGTGCTGACCGTAACAATTGGGGATGGGATACAAGTAATGAGGGAAATTTTATTGAACTTTTCAAGATTAAGGCTGAGTTCTACGACAATTTTAGAAAGGCAGTATTAGAAAATGCATTAGAATATTATCAGATAACAACACTTGAAGTTCAGAAAAATCTCATCAATGCTTGTGCCAAAGCAACGACTAGGCTTATCGTTCAAGACATTGGTGATAGATGATTACTTTGGAATCTTAGTTGATTGGTCGTGTGATAAAGAATATGAGGTTCAATTGTCTGTCTTCTTGCGTTATGTTGATAAAAGGGGCATGGTGATAGAACGATTTCTTGGAATCGTGTGTGTTAATGATGTTACTGCTGTGTCATGTAAAGCTGCCATTGATTCTTTGCTTTTGGAGCATTCATTGAGTCCAAGTAAGATTCGTGGGCAGAGCTACAATGGGGGTAGTAGCTTGTATGCTGATATTAATGGTCTTAAGCTATGTTACTCCGACACCTTCATTTACCTCAAAAATCGGGTGTCGTGTCGTGTCGTGTCCGACACGACACTTCACTTGGATACTTCATTTTAAACTAAAAACTTGACTTTTTTCTACAAAATAGCCGAGTCGGACACTTACACCCGTATCCGAGTAGACACTCAATCCGTGTCTGAGTAACATAGGTCTTAAGACTTTGGTTATGAAAGAAACTCAAAGTGCATACCATTTCTATTGTTTCTCTCATGAACTTCACCTTGCACTCGTGACTGTTGCTGAAAAGGGTGTTGATTGTACTTGTTGGTTTTTTATGAATCTGGCTGAGCTACTGCGTTTGGTTAGAGTTTCTTGTACACGAACAGAATTTCTTGAAGATGTTCAAGCTCAAAAAGTTTAAGAAGCATTGGGAGCTTGTGAACTTGAGAGTGAAAAACATGTGAATCAAGAGTTTCGCTCAGAGAGACCTTATGATAGCTGTTGGGAATATGATCACTTCAGAACCCTTTTGCATGTTGTTACTATGTTTCCCATGATCGTTGAGGTCCTTGTTATGATTGGAGAGAGCTCCTCATGTGGGGAATGCAAAGTGAAAGCTCAAATCTTTTTGTACTCAATGGAATCTTTTGAGTTCATTTTTGTGGCACACTTGATGGTTCACATATTAGGGTGCACGGAAGTGCTCAACCGCACCGTGCAACGAAGGGATCGAGATATTGCTAATCTCATATCACTTGTTTATGTGGTGAAGCAACAATTCCATAAAATGAGATCAGATCATGAATGGAAAAAACTCATTGATAAAGTCTCCTCATTTTGTGTCAAAAATGACATTGAAGTTCCTGATATGAATGCTAACTATGCTCCGGTTGGAAGAAAACTATTTGAACCCATCATAAATCTTGATCATTTTCGAGACAATGTTTATTTTAAACTCATTGATCTTCAACTTCAAGAGCTTAACAACCTCTTTGACGAGGTGAATATGGAATTACTTACCTCTATGGCTTGCTTGAACCCATCTAATCGCTTTTCTTCTTTTGACAAGCAAAAGTTGATCAGGCTTGCGGAGCTTTACCCTAGTGAATTTTCAAATATGGATTTGATGGTCATTGAGTATGAACTTGCCAATTTTATAATTGATATGAGGACTGATGATAGATTCTGCAATCTGAAGGACCTCGCTGAGCTTGCTGTGAAACTTGTGGAAACAAGGAAACATGATGTGTACGTATATGTATATTTGCTTCTGAAGTTAATGTTAATTCTCCCTGTGGCATCTCCAAGCATCGAAAGGACGTGTTCTGCTATGAATTATGTAAAGGAAACCTTGAAGAGTAATGTAGGCGACGTACTGTTCAATGCTTCATTGACCACTTCTGTTGAGAGAGATGTATTTTCTAAAGTTCTCGATGAGGATATCATTAGTTGCTTTAAAACTATGAACGTTAGTCAGGAATAGTTGTAACTTTTATTGCGTGCGAGTTTAGCTACAACTATCAAGTTCACGGGGAGAAAGTACAAATTTTAAGTTATACGGTTACAAAATTGTATTTTCTTTAAGCTGTTTATTCTTTTTGTTTCCTTTTTTGGCTTCATAAGAGTTACCAGGGATGATAATAAGACAGCACTACAGCAGCGTCAGGATGAAAATGGAAAGCTAATTTTTCCCTCCATTCAATTTTCTTCCTTGCTAAAGAGAAGAGGATTAGACAGATTAGTGTACACTTATATTAGGTAAACAAGTGTCTTATGAGTCCCAACCAAGTTCTGAAAAACAGGCCCGGCGACTGACGGCACCAGTAAAATGCTTATTGTGTAGCAAATAACAATGGCTAATTTGGCAACGAAGACATCATTATGCAGCCAGCTAATAATCCCTTTGTAGTTTGTATAGTCCTAGAGCTATGTTAGGAAGCTAAAAGTAGAAACATGAAGAATCAAGTGAACGAAAGCTCCTTCACTTATAATAGCAACACTTGGTTATCACGCCCGAACCGTTTATAGTATCTCTTTGCAATCATGCCCCATTGTCGTAACATGTTTTTTTCGGATTAGATAGCGTCATTACAATACTAATCACCAGCTCACAAAGATTTACACATCAGTCTCTAATTGTATGCTCTCCATGCCAAGGTGAATATGAGCTAAATCTCCAGAATTTTACAACTAAACTAGGCAAGAAGACTTGGGTGAAGAATGCCTAACTTCCCTTATTGACTTTATAAATGTACCAAAGGGTTTTTTCATTTTTAGAACAATTTAAAGCTTAGTATGAATACTATTGCCCTCTTCTAATTTTAGTGTGGCATACAGTTAACAGTAAATGAGAGTTTGGCCCTACAATTTTAGTGCGGTTTCATCTTTAAACCAATTGGGCGGAGACGTGATGTTACTCAACGGCTTAACTTTCCCATCTGACAGGTTACATTTTCTTTCATAATCTATGACAGTAATCTGAACAATGACGCCCCAGTTACTATGCAATAGTTGCTTAATGCTACTGAGCTTATTCAATGTAATTATAACTGCATATGCTTTTCACTGCCGAAGTGATGAATACAACAAAAACAACTAAACCTCATTCCCAGTATAATTTGGGATCGGCTAACATAAATCGTCATTTAAAACCATTAAAAGAGAAGGCGCCGACAAGTATGACAATTTTTTTTTACACAAAGACAAACACATTAAAGATAAACGAAAGAATAAGGTAATTAATCTCTTCCTCCACGTGAATCATTTCTCTCCACCCAACTCTCCAACATCATGCTCACGTCGATCCCAAATAAACTCATATCACTTTCAATTACTTGCCAAAGTGATGAGTATAACAGAAAAATCAAAACAAATCTTCAGCATACAACCATCTTCTTCTAGCATACATTAACCCCATATATCTTCTCCACCTACAAATTCACTATCAGCAGATACTGAATTCCCTCTCCTTTCCTGTCATCAAAGCTTTCCTATCTGCTTTGCACCCATAGTAACACTGGATTTGCTGAATGCTCCACTTCCTTGCGTTCTATTCTAACAGAGATTAACCTCAGCTTGACATCAGTTTGTGCTCTGGCCACAAGGCTTTGCATTTCACTCTAATTTCCAATCTCACAACTCTAAATACGGTAGGATCATTGTCAAACGTCAAGAACGATCTACTAAGGAAAAAAGGGAATTAAACAGCACCTGCACTCCTGTATACAATGTCAGAGGAGACAGGTGAAATCCTGGTTACAGAAAAGAGATGAGGATGATAGTAACTTCGAATATAAGATGGTTAAAGTGTCAATATCACGTCTCAGCATTGATGACAGTGGAAGGAGAAGAGGCGAGTTGCGAGTGCATGGTAATTACTAATTACTAATTAGTATGCATATTGCATACGAAATGATCATAAACTGCATTTTTCACAATATATAGGATGCCAAGCGTAATTGATGAAGAATATATTTTTTTACCAGTTAGAAAAAGTAATTAATTTCTGACCTAAATTACACAGTATATTATTCTATCATACAGTGTACTTAATTATACACATAATATTGCAATCCAATTGCGAAGGAATTGAGTTATTATACCGTGATGATAAAAGGACATCGTATACAATAATCACATAATTTAACTCACTGATCCCTAGAAATCCCAACCAAATCCCCGAAGAAATTAGTGATCGATAATGGCCAATCATACATGGACGAACCCTTTGTAAACAGTTCTTGCGATTTTGAGATCTTTGGCCTTCTTTTAACCAATCCATGTGCATCTTTGATCTCATACTTGTTCAGCTTCTCTTCTTGGCTTTTCAAGTAGGGGACAATGTGTTTTTTCATATCTTCATGGGAGATTCCGAGATGGTTCCCAGCCACACTAACAAACTTAACTCTTCCAGCAACATCAAGGGCTTTTAAACCAATCCAATCTTCAGTGTAAAGCTTTGTCTGCAAAATTAATACAACGCTATCAAGTATCAACCTACCTAGTACCTACTAATGGACATCAAGCTTTGGCTTATTTGTATGAATTTATAATGCACAAGTAGTGAGAAATGCTCGGGTTTTTACAGTTATAAACAGTTCGGTACCAGCCCTAGCTTTTAACAAACTATCAAATTACCCCCATAATCTTACTTTCCCCTTTTCCTAATATAGTAACATGTTATAAATGTAATTTGTTCATAAGTATTAGAGAACACTGCAAGAGTGCAAGTAGTATCATCAGATTGTTTTTGCGAAATTTTGTCATGAAATTGCAATTTCATAAAGCTTCGTTGCATAATAACAGAGACAATCTAATTATTACCAAGAACACCTCAAAACTCTATTAAGCCTCTTTTAATTTGAAGGAGTTTTACATAAACAAAAATTAAGTTGCTATGTGACTAATGGAGTTAAAGATTATACATACCTCCTGAGGAGTTAGCAAAGGACTAAAAGCGCCATCTGGGTAGTATCCAAACCATGAGGTTTCTTTAGGTACCAGGACTGTATCGTGCTCAAACTATAATAGTGAAGACTAGATTATTAAGTTTCTGTACATCCTTTAATCAAACAATACAAAAACAAAATATCAAGAAACGTTGAAGTGATCCAAATTACCATAATCAACACCAAAGTTTCTAAGCTGCTGAAACGCTCCTTGTAAGTTGAATTTCTCTCCTCAGGTATTTCGTTGTTAAGCTTTGGAAGAAATCTACATTTCTCCAAGTAGCCATTCAAATTCTGTGAAAACAAAGATGACATCAACTTGATGACATTTTATATGGCCATGTGCACTACAACTTATATTAAAAAAAAGCAGTACCAATTAATTTTAAACAGTAAAAATCAGTTCTCATTAGCAAAAATCTGTTTCGATCAGCAAATATTAGTTTTGATTGGTAGAAAGCAGTTTTAAACAGTTAAAATCAGTAAACTACGCAAGAAAACTAACACTAGAATCAGCTAAAATCAGTAAAGATAGTTTTTAGTCAGTAGAAATCAGTTTCAATCAGTAAAATATCAGGTGAAGTGAACAGCGTCTAAGTTGCAGAAAAAGGGCTGACTATAATCCTGTAAACAAATGCCGAGCTCTTAATGATTTCAGTAGATTGAGTTCTGAAACCTAGTTTCATCCATAATAATGCCAACATGGAAGCCCACGGCCCCACAGTAGATAAACACAACGGGAATTATCAAAGAAGCAAGGTTTAATGAAAAAACCAAGGCATAAAATGCAATTGTTCAAAGGAATGAGAAAACTGATGTACTTCCCCCGTTCTTTTTTTTCAGTTGCTACACTTTCCTAATAAGGAAATTACTTATTAGATGCTACACTTCTTTATTTGGCTTTTCCTTTTCTCTATCTCTCTCCTAACACATGGCTTTTCCTCTCTATCTCTCACATCAAAAAAATGCATTGGAGTCCGCAAAAAAAAGTGTAGCATCTAATTTGATACAGCGGAAGTAGTAAAATTATACTCACACTTGGGATTTTAAGGTAACCACTGGGAGCCAAATGAGCCTGCAAATCGAAAGAATTTTCCAGTTAAGAAAAAGAAATGTCAATCCAATGAAGATTGATTTCCAAAGCAGCAGGAAAGTTGATGCAACTTAAAATCAGTTGTCACCTGAATGTAGTCCGAGTAAATCTCAGACTGGATAAGTGCATCTGCAAGAGCACAGAAAATTCCAGTCTGCAAAGAAAGGTATTCATATTAGCCAAGGCCATGCATGAATTTTATTAAACAAGAAAACTAAACAAGGCTAATATAATGAAAGTGATAAACAAGTAAGCAGTCTCAGTTCTCAAAGATAAAACAAATCACATGCCGTAGCCTTCTGCAAGCAAGAATATACACATAGATCCTAGAACAATGTCGCTCTGGCAATGTAATCTACTAATTTCAAAACATGCTATGATTATAAGTTCATAACAAAGATGAAAAGAGATGCACTTACACCACACAGAGGAACTGATGCAATGCCAGCATGAGGGCCCCCCATTGAAATAAAGTTCTTAACCTGTTTCAAGCAGAGAACCTGATTGTTAATGCTAATATCATGAATGAAGAAGAGAATTATAGTTGAAATTTCAAGGATCCAATTATTTACAACCTTTGGGTACAAGATGCGTGAAGCAAAAGTCACAAAACAAATCATAACAGAACATCTGACTCTAGTATTTTTTTATCTTTTTTCTTACCGGTGGTCCTCCGTCACAATACTCGACAACACCCCGCCCAATCAAGTTGCCCTACAATACATAGGAATGAATGTTACAAAGAGAAAAAACTGAAAGACAATGATGTTTAACATGAAAATAAAAGTAAAAATTTGATGGCTTCACTGAAAGCTCAAAATATCAGGGAACAATAAGCACAGAATGCAGGATTCCAGCTAGTTGAGAAAATCAGTACTAGTTTGAAGTGTGGCAGCAGAGGAATTAACGAAAATTACCTGAGACAAACCAACTATGTTATAACCCTCACTGAGTTTATTCATTTTCTTCACCTATATATGAAACCAAGCAAGTTACATTGTCAGCCGAATTGCAAACATGCAAGTTGCAGGTCACTGCCAACAGCTTTCTCACCTTGTCACAAACAACTTGTGCCTGCAAAGGCACAAAGAAATTCGAATTAGAATGTGCTCAAGCCCAAGAAAATTACTCGATCCGCTATTTGCTTCTCATTGGATAAGATAGCTATCAATTCCTTGTCCCTACCTGGTCCTCAAGAGGCATAAACCAGGAATCCCAGGATCCAGAACCAATTTCTCTGAACACAAGCGACCCCAAAATAAAAAAATACCACGTCAGTAAACAGATCAACTGGTTAAATAAAACTGAGGACTGTGGTTTGTGTGTGCTGACATGACGTTTCAATAGTTTGACAGCAGAGAGAAGCTAAGTGAGGAAGTAAATCATAATAAAAATCGTGCAAGGACAAAATTATTGCCGCATCGCGCAACTACAAGAGCTTGAGAAGAACTAGTAGTAATGGCACAGTTTAAGACGAACAATTAGAAGAGTTCTTCACGAATAAATGAAAGGGACAAAATTCAGACTCGGTATTTCTTTGATCATTTAAGAGCCACACTCTCAGCTAATATATATTTTCTTCCCTTCTAATGTCTTTCACAATTTTCTACTGAGATTGTCCCAAATAGTTTACCTCATTTCTATTTTCAGTTAAAAATCTCTGCCCATCACATCAACCTTGTTGTTTTCACATCCCAGTACTTCATCTTTTTCTATGGGAACTTTTTTTTAAATGTTTTCCTTATATCACCATTGTAAAATCCATGCCAAACCAAAGTGTGAAAAAATTTTAGCGACACGGGAAAGTATGTCTAATTAGGAAAGCTTAGAACCCTATGTCTACACATATACTGCATTAGTCTAGGCGAGGCTCGATATGCTAAGAATATTTTTTCAAGAAGACCAATATAGAAGCAGGGATTTTCTGTATGGGGCGATTAACAGATGTCCTTCACTTGATGATGGTAATATACAAGTAACATATACATTTCTCCAAATTTCCCTTCTCCTTTGTCTGACAAATGACAAGCAGAAAAAACATCTCTCAGAACATTTCCAACACCAGAGTTGGTTAAAAAAACAGTTATGCCCCTGGTTCTTTTTCCCTTTCCTTAAACATTCAACTTTTTTGGGGATAGTATAAATGATTGCCAAATAAAAGCGACAGGTAAATAACACACATGTGACATGACCTAATTAACATCACATGGATGAAATTCCAAAGGACAATCAGATCTGTTGCAAATCAAAGGCCATTTTGGCACCTAAAAAAGTTGCAAATCATGCCAAGAGCTCATAGAAACGATATCCCGCTGTATGTGGGAAAGAACGATGGAAAAACCAGATAGAGAGAAAGAGAGAGAACATACACACAATATCCTTCTGAGCCTGACCATTCACTTAAAAGCTCAGTAAAGTGCTTCATTCCTCGATGTGAGCATTGATCTCCAATTCCTAACATCATTAAAAACGTTATCCAAACGGAGCAAGGAACTGGAAAAGAAACTGCAACCACCGTATGGATTTAAATATAATAGATCTTGTGTGATAAAGTACTCAACTATATGACCAAGCAAGGCATGAATCAGACAAAATAACCCGCAGGACAGCACAGGGACTGAGAAAAAACTTACTCAATAGTAACTACGGAGGTAAATATGGATCCATAGGAATAATTGTGAATCAAGACAATGAAAGAAACTTTAGTTGTTTAGTGAAAAATTATATATAAGATCTTCCCGATTGAAAACAAATTGGGAAAACGCAAAGTGGATGATAACTTAAAGGGGATAAATCCTAACCAGAACATGCACATTTTAGACTGGTCACACAGTTGCAATTCTAGCATCGAAAAGTATGACAACCTTCGTACAGAAGAAAATTTGTTCTTACACGGGCACATCCTTGCATGCTTATAATGTCTACAATTTCCAAAAAAAAAAAACCCTTTGGGAACAGTGATCCGTAAGTCCAACCATGATCACAGAGGCTCGTAATTTCCACGTTTCACCATCTATGAGCTATAATGGAGCATGAACAGAGAAGCGAATATGTTTCCAGACATATTATCAAAGTGCCTGTCATGCAAGTCTCGTCTCTTTAGTTATAGGAAGAATGAGAATTGATATCCATGTTCCTCTATCATCCCTTTTATTTTCACTCTTGGTGTACAAAATAGGATTTTCAACCAAAGAGGAAAACGGAATGAGACGTTTCTACAAGGTAAATGCAAATTATGAGATAAGATGACTCGTCTCAAAGACTCAAAGTAAGAGATAAACACAGTTTGAAGGCAATTCACAAGTCCTTTAAAAGTACTATATGCATTATTGGGGAAAGTGGGGGTGGGAAGGAAACTAGAGACATCACGTATTGCTGAATAAAGCACAATCAACAAAGAAAGGCCAACGTCAGGTTTCAATAGGATTTTCAGATGAAGATAGTTTGAACTTGGAAGACAATTGTTCGTTGAATGAAAGTTAGTGCTCGGGTTGTGGGCTTTTATAAATTAAAAAAAAAAAAACAGAAAGGCCAATGTCAGATTCCAATAATCTCCACCACTTTCAAAGCTAACAGCGAGACACTGACGAAACATCCCCCCACCCACCCAAAAAAAAATTGGAAAGCAAGCATACAACGGCTTGTACACCAATGGAGACATATGAAGTATGAAATTTTGACCTCCTTCCATTATTGAGCTTACGAAGATGGATTTAACTCAATTGAACATTCAGAAACATACGGTTCTCTTTTGCCTTCCTCTACAACCTCTTTGTTGACAAGCAGCAACCCACCATTCCACTAATAATTCCACTTCCAATCACTAACAAGTCATGGCAATAAAATCCCAAGTGAACCACCAACACCCATCAATTAGCAGCAGAATCCCATTGAGTATCTCCAATAATGATGTCAATGTTTCTACTGAAGGCCATAGTAATAAATTGTCAATCATCCTGGAATAGAAACAATATAATCCTTTGACCCCATATTAGCACCCAAATTTTCCAACTTTTGGTGCATCCCATTCACCATTTTGTTTGTTAAAGAATGTAAATCAAACAATTCTTCTGGGTCTTACTATTACCAACTTTTGGTGCATCCCATTCACCATGATTATGAATGAGCATGATACAACCGTGCGAGCATGAACCAAAGCGGACCATATCATACTTATGGTGGAGTTGCAGGTGCAACCAGCAGCCCAACACCCCTCCCCCCCCCCCCAAAAAAAAAAAAAAACAACACCCACCACCCAATCAATAATTTCCCATATTCTTAATCAATATTGCAACCAAAAACCTAAAATCTGACATTATATCCTAAGCAAATCACTCTTGACTGCCACTTACCAAACCAAATATAAGAAAAAGATAATATCATGCTCATTCATAATCATTATCATAACCAAGATCAAAATTTTGACATTAAAACCTTAATTCCACAACCCAGCTTTCATAATCACAAGAAAAATCAAAGTCAAACAAAAGGGTAAACCAAACAATCAACAATAAATGTCAAAATTAACAACAGCAAGCAACATTATCTAGATACTGGAATGTTTCAACACATGTGCAATATGAAATCATAAATGATAACTAGAGATAAAGAGAGAAAGGGTTACCATGGAGTACAATGAAAGGAAGAGAATGAGACAAAGGAATGATGGCGAAGATAAACAGGAAAATGGGTGCTGAAGATTTCATGATTAATTGCCAAGAATATTGGAAATTATTGTGTTGAATGAGAAAAGAGAGTATAAAGATGTAATCTTTATCAAAGTTAGTCTCTTTTCTCTTCAACAGGAGCTTGGAATTTGGTTAAGAATGGAGTAATATTTGAGGTTGTTTAGACAGTTGGGAGTTGAGATGAAGTGAGAAGGTAGAGACGAAAATGCAATGAAGAAGATACCCACAAGTCAGACTTTTTAATAATCCAAATACTTTTTTCCAGATGATGTGAATGACTGGTAGAGAGGAAAAAGACGAAATTTTCAAATAGATGGAGTAAACCAATACAAGTATATAAGTATTTTTTTTGCCCGGTTCACCTTTTAGCTAATTCGAATTCGGAAATTATTACTGGATGGTTAGGTTTCATTCCCCTTTCAATTGTTGTTGTGGGGATCGAATATGCGGTCCTCCCTAGTCCCTACCAAGTGAAACTCCAATCACCGCTTGCACCAACTACCAATTGGTACCAATACAAGTATATGAGGTGGCAATTAGTTTATTCGGATGGGATCAAATCGAGTAAAGCTGCTTTTAGGTTGGGTCTATCCTATTTCGGGTGTTTTCTCGGGTTGAGACCACTTATTACATCTTCCTTCTTTCATTTTGATTTTTCCTTCCTATTTCTTTACTATAACCTCTCACTTCCTCCTCTCAATTAACCAAATTTCTTGCCTCTTGTTACTCAATTTTTCAATTACGGTTAAATCATTTTCGATTAGGGGTGTATTTCTCCCCAATTTTTTTTGCCAATTGAAGATAATTGTAGTTCGGTTTTGTTTAATTTCTTACAACAAAAAGTTAAAGTTCATGTAGTTGAATGGGGTTAATTTAACAAAATCTATTAATTGTATGAATGCAACCTTAATTGAAGATAATTGAATCCTAATTGAAAGATTGAACAACAAGACGCAACAAAACTCTTGAATTGAGAGGGGAAAGTGATAGAGTATGAATGTGGGATGGAATGATGAAAACATCGTTATAAGTGGGATCCACTTGACTGATTTGTTAACGGAGTTGGCAAAATTCCGTTAAGTGATGGTGTTTTGCAAATAATTTATTTTAATAGGGTGCTATTTTGAAAAAAAAATAGTAATTTTTTTTCAGAAAAAGTGCATTTAATAGATGAGTTTTGACAATTTATCCACAATATAATTATGCATTATCAATAGACATCCAAATAATGCAATTTAAAAACACAGGCAGGGATGAAAACCAGAATACGTGCCTGTTTAGATTTACTGAAAACAACTGAACTGAACTGAACTGATTGGAGCTGAACTGAACTGAACTGATTGGCGTTGAACTGAACTGAACTAAACTGAATTGAATTGAATTGAATTGAATTGAATTGAATTGAATTGAATTGAATTGAATTTGATAAATATATGAATAATATTTAAACACTAATAATATGAATATTAAATAATAATTATGATGATAGGTAATAATAATGAATAATTATTAATGAATAATAATAATTGTATTTTGGATATTTTTAAATGATAACTATAAATAAATAATATTAATAATCATAAATTAATAATAATAATGATTATAATGATAACTAATAACAACTATTTTATAGTCTTTGTATTAATATATTAATACCTGATGATGATTATATAATAACCATAATATCTAATAATTAAATTAATATTACTATTTTAATAATTAGATCTAATTATATATTAATATTTAGTAATAAAATAATGATTGGGTCAGACCGTGCAAAATTATATCATAAATCGTTTTGACGTGATTTGATTGAATGATGGGCTGAAAACGCGGATTTATTTATGCTTTAAACCTAAATCATGTTCCCCTAATGATAATAGTAATAATAATGAATAAAGCTATAATAAACAAAATAATATAAAGATAATAATAATACTTAATAATAATGATATAAAAATAAATAATAATAATAATAATAATAGTAATAGAATAATAATAATAATAAGAGCAATTAGTAAAATAAATTAGACCAACATAATAATATTTAACAAAATGGTTATAAAAGAACTAAGCTGAACTGAACTGAACTGAACTGATTAGAGCTGAACTAAACTGAACTGAAATTAAACTGAAATGAACAGGCCCTACAACACTGATATGATGAGAAAGCAATCTATTTTGAATCCTTTCTAAGCATATCACGGGGACTAGGGGTGAGCACAACCGGGTACCCGGTCATATTGCTCGGAACCGGTACCGGAACCGGTTGGACCGGGTACCCAGAACTTGGAACCGGAACCGGAACCGGTTGGACCGGTTCCTTAATTTTTGGAATTGGAACCGGAACCAACCGGGACCGGTTCCTTGACGGGTACCCAGTCCCACAAAAGTGATTGTTATTTGGTCAATTTGGCCGGTTCTAATACCGGGTACCCGCTATCAAATTGCATTCAAAAGCTATATTTTTCTTGTTTAGCTAAATATAAGCATCATACATAACATAATTTGATACTTTCATTGATAAGTTAATCTTAAAAACTTTCAAGTCTTAAGCCTACGTTACATATGCATTCATGTAAAAAAAATTCGCTTTTAAAAACGGTTGAACCGGGTACCCAGTGGGTACCGGGTATATAATTTCACTACCCGGAATTGGACCCACTTCCAACCGGTTCCTAATATTTGATACCCAGACCCAGTCCCGACAGTTCCAGTTCCAGTTCCGGAACCGCCGGTTCCAACCGGTTCTGGGTCTGGAACCGGGTACCCAACTTTTCTGCTCACCCCTAACGGGGACCCTTGCCTGTGGGCCTGTGGCCAATGCCTATATATGCCAAAGCGGATTCAGTTAGCTATTAGCTCATGCTCTTGTCATTCAGTTAGCCAAGCTAAGCTAATTTCAGGGGATTGGCATACATACCTTTGTACAATATTGAACACAATGAGGTTTATGCTACATGTAAATGTAATACTTCCTCCGTTTCTTTTTAATTGTAACAAAGGGGTATTATTTGTAAGACATAAAAAATTGCTTTGTTACAATTAAAAAGAAACGGAGGAAGTATATGTGTTTTACGAAATAACATATCGGTTTGTGGTGGGGGTAGTTGAGCGATCATTTAGGATTCTCATCTTGAGGAGTCCCTTATATATCAAAAAAATGTACTTAAATCAAACTTTTCATTAAACTTCTACGAACTTCTGTGAGTAATTCCTTTGTAACTCTTTATTTTTCTTAATTATTCTCTTTTCTAATACATACTTCCTCCGTTTCGCAATACTCGCAACGTTTCTTATTTTCACATTGTCCAATGCAATACTTTGAACCTTAATATCTCTAATTATTGATAAGTAAAAATTATAAAAAGTTGATATTATGATAGCATGCATTAAGACGAATCAAATAACACCCCACATGACTGTATTTTTTCTTATACACTTGTGAGAAAATATAACATAAAATTGCTAGATGAATAGTGATTACTATTCTAATGTTGCGAGTATTGCGAAACAGAGGAAGTATTTGTTTATAGAGTCTATAGTATAATTTTCGCTGAAGACCCTTAAAAAGTTCGAAACAACCCTACAAAAGAGTACATGTACTTTTCATAATACCTTACGTGTTTTTTTAAAATCTCAGTACATTGTAGAATATAATGAGACTTAGATGTGCACAACCTTATCTAGAATAGTTAAAGAATTCTCGATTGCACCTTTACGCCTGTGAAATTATGTTTTCATTAAGATTTTTGATAGGGAGGCAATTAATTACTACTCGACAACATATGAGAATTACTCAATTAGAAGAGGATTGAACTTTACAATAGGAAGTTAAAAGTTTGACGTTGGGGACTTTTTCAGCTGATTGGAATTAAAGACAAATCATAACATCATGTGAAATAATCTCCACCTTTCACAACTGAAGCTTTTGGAAATTACTGAGGAAAGTTTGTGTTTATAAGTAAAGTCTTGTGATATATGGTCGGGCCTACTACATAATAACTAAAATGTGGATATTAGTTAATTTAGTTGGTAAAGTCTCCATAGAGCCACATAGGTGGTACTTAAGTGATTATATAGATGATCTTCTACATAACTGCGCTTTGTCTCACTTGATACCAAGCTATTGATATAATTATATCTATATAGAGCACTTGTTTTTTTTTTTGAGAGAAATAGCACTTGTTATTTTTGGACGAATGACAAGGAGCAAATATTATAACTGCCCTATCTTCTCAATTGTGCCTCTTTAATCATCTGAAATCTACACTAGTACGCTCCTGCTATTATATATACTTCCCTTCCTTTTTTCAAGTTTAAATAAACGTTTCACAAAACTGAAAAGTTCTTGCAAAGATATATCTTGTGGAAATTCATTGTATCCTAAAGACATTTTGTTCTACCTTGTGCACTGAATTACTTGGAATGAATTTCGACTAAGACCCTGTTCAGTTCAACTTATTTTTACTGAACTGAACTTATTTTTACTGAACTGAACTTATTTTTGCTGAACTGAACTTATTTTTACTGAACTGAACTTATTTTTACTGATTCATGTTGTTTTTTCTTCTTTGCTCTACTGATTTTTACTGAACTGAACTTATTTTTGCTGAACTGAACTTATTTTTACTGAACTGAACTTATTTTTACTGAATATTATTATTTTAAGGTGAACTGAATAAGGCCTAAAGGAGAGCGAGTATAATCATAACTTAAAGTTAATTCATCAATGTCTTGTAATATAATTTCTAATATTCAGCAGTACAATATCTCTAATAGAGGAAGAGAGGCTAATTGTAAAAGATTACTGAATGATCACCAGACGAGCCTCGTCCAAAGATAAGGAACTTAGCGATTAAGCCATGTTAATGCTTGTCCATGTTAGCTATATGTCCATGTTAATGCTTGTCCATCTTGAAGTACCTCTTCTCTTCATGAACATTTGTGATGAAGTTTCATGACCATATATAGACATCAGTGTGAGACTTTCTTTACATTATTACATGTAAAATTCATTACCATTACTTTCATTTGCTACTGACTACGTTTACTGCAGATAATGTCATGCAACCTTTTGTCCGTAAAATCGCTAATTGCTGTCTTATTAGCATAACAAAACATAACTCCCCTGTTTATAATCCAATATACACACAAGCAAACAAGGGCACTCGACACGAGCCTGAGAAAGGATTCTCTCCGGTTACTGCAACACCTTTTCTCTGTAACAGATTAGAAGAAATTGTATCACAAGCCTTCCTACTCAAGTTTCCCTGGTGATTACGCCGTTTGGTTACCGTAGGAGCTAAGAAATCGCGATCCCACAAGTATACACTACCATTTCCTTAAAGTGGTACTTTCAACTTTCATCTATAATTGTTGTACATGCCATCTATAGTTTAGCTGGTAATGTCTCGTGGAAGTAGTACTCAACAACTTGGAACAAATCCTGTCCAACTCCGGCCTTTGTAGCTCGATACACACCCCCCAAAAAGAAACTATCATTGAATAACAGGACATCCCTTAACTTGAACTCCTGGCATGGTAGGGCATTTAGCAAGAGGACAATAATCATCTTGAGGCAAACCCCACCATTCAACTCCAAATATATCCTTACTTTGCAAACTGAAGTAAAGAAGTATCCCCATAAAAGCAATCCCTGCTTCCATACCAGCAGATAATATGTAGTTGTACCTCGCCCACCATTGTTTATATGATTTATAGATATAGTAGTTGAAAAATATTCCTACAGCTCCCCAACTCAAGTAATTGATTGATCTTGCCGGTGGCATCATCATTGTGGCTCCCATAATAACTGGTGTGTTTATGAGTGTAAAAAGTTTCGTGTTTGGATATATGCGTGATAATAACCATCCGGGAAAAGGAGCAATTAGTCCAATCAGGAAGAACCAGTTCAAGTTTGCATAGTTGCCGCGCTTTGTGAAGATTTTGGCAGGACCAATGGCACCCCATATAATTGAAGCATTATAGAAAACCTCGTCGTCTGGGCATGTCCATGGACTTCCCTCAGGAAGCATGGTTGTATCACACATGTTGTCAACAGTTGAAAGCAGCCACCATGTTGTGGAGAAGTAGACTAGAGATGCAACTATTGTTCCAACTAGCTGATACATGGGTAAAAAGAGTCGTGTTAAAACATGTATTTGTATGAGTAAGCATCATCGAGACACGTTAAAAATCATAGGGTTAATGCGGAGCTCCAAAAAAGTAAGGGTAGAAATATAGATTTTAAAGAAACAAAGCGGCACCTTATGGAAAACTGAATTTGGACTTCTTAGATCGAAGTTATCAATACCTGAACGATGAACATAGATCTAGGAGGAATCTTCATGTAATGACCTAATTTGAAGTCTTGAAGGAGCGAAAGAGCTTGTTGCATGCTAATATAACCATATGTCTTAAAAGCCACATTAGCAAGGGGCCTTCCCGGGTATAAGTATCCAATGATCAACTCAGTTATCACATTGAGACCAGGTTGCTAAGCATAATAGATGCAAAATTAGAGCAATTTATTAGCTAAATTCTTGTTGAAAAATTTAGTGTTTATTGATATTGATTAGTGAAGTTGGGTGAAATTTCATACCACATTTGTTGTAGCCGTTATGATGCCAATTGGTAAGGTGAAAAATGCAGCAATCCCACAAGCCATTAGCAATGCCGACCATGGGAGTTGGAGCTGTCTAGCAAATCCTTCACAAGCAAGCAACGCCAATCCTAATGTAACAGCTAAAAGAATCTGATACCACCATTGAGGAACTTGTGCATAATTTCTCTTCATTAGTCTCGAATGCACATCGGAAAATTCACCACTTAGCCCGGATGTTGTTTGACTCCACATATGCCATATTGACCTTCATGTTATGTTCAAATAAAGGACAATTATTTCATATAAGCAAATAGTATGTTCAAGATAAGCTCTAGATGAAAGATTAATATTAGAGCTAAGCTCAATAATAAACAGAACATGAAAAGTTACTAGACAAGACCATCTGACACGAGACCAAATATGTCGAATAAGGGTGAGGAAAAAAAACGCAAAGTCAGTAAAAGGACTTACTTTCCATGGAAAAGAGCGACATGTGAGATCGTAGCTGCAAGAGTAGCGAAGCTAAGTCCATAAGAGAAGGCGAAGAAGATGCTGAGATAGAGCTTGCTATAACTACTGTAGGCATGTTCATCGAAGGTGAATGTCTTCTCATTTAAGACTCGAGAAACATTGTAAGAAAGGCCGGTATGATCAAAAGTTTTGGAGGAAATAAAGGGAAATCTTTTTGCTTCAAATGCATTTGAGAAATAAGCAGATGGGACAACCAGATATGCAAGGAAGAAAAATCCAGCCATTACATTGATAATGACATAGCTAGGGGTGGACAGAGGACTCCCTAAGAAGCTAATTACAGAGTTCCAATCCAAGGAAAACGCTCCTATGCCAAGGCCATGTAGTCCTGAGCCTAACTGTTGCATAAATATCGATTTCTTCCAAATAAAACAAAAGATGGAGAGACAGCCTATTGAAGGGAACAGGTATCCAGGGATCACATAATAGGCAAAGCTTGTAGTTATAACTATGAGAAAGAATTGCAATCGAGTGAGTCCTCCTTTAGTCCTCGTATCTTTTTCATGCAATGTCCTGTGATTAAGACACGCGTTAGTTGGCATGATAAGGAGCTGAAATATTTAAAGTACGACGATGAGTTATGGGTTTTAAAGAGGTTAGCTTAAAAACCTGAAAAGAGAGACTTGGACTAAATTTGATGGCCACCACATATATGGGGAGTCAACTAGGTATTTCCTGAGCAGGCCAGCCCAGCCATAGCCAAGCAGCTAATGAACGCCATCGAAATCAAAGCAACAATATATGTGACAAAGCAATAACACAAATATTAGGTCGATATTAGAACACAAGAGTAGTAAATTATTCTCGCATTTTTTTCTCTCCACATCTTCTTTCTCCTTAATCCTCAACTATGATAAAGAGGGGATCACAGCAACACATTACTATATATGTTTATAAACAAGAAAAGCACTAATCAAGTACACTCATTTTTTACCTCTTGCAACCGGAAGAAATGCTCTGCCAACTGAGCTATCCCTCACTCTCAATCAAGTACACTCATAAAACTAAGTAAATACAACCTACTTTGAGCTTATATAGTACACAATACCTGAGTAGTGAGAGCGAGCAAAATAGCGGCAATAGGATGCATATTCCTTTTATAGAAAGCCCTGACCATGGTGATAATATGAGTAGCATAAACACCACCAGCACCACAACTTGCAAAAATGGTAATCAAAACATGCTCCTTCAAATTAAAGGGTCCTGGATTTAAAGAGAAGGACCAATTTGTAAAGGGTATGAAGATGAGTCTTGTGGGTAATGTAGCAGCCATTAACCTTCCTATAGGAGTAACTGCAATTTGGGCAGCAACTGAAGTTACAGTAAGCGGGTTTTGGCGAAACCCAAAGAACTTGTTTATAAAGGCCAACAAGATGCAGGAGGTGAGACCAAGTACCCATGTTCGAAATGTTAATGCTGGAAGTGTTGGATCGTCTGTTATGGGAACTGTTAGCCTCACTTCTTCTATAGGGCTGTCATTGAATTCTTCTTTTTCTGTTGGGTGTAAAAAAAAATGTCAATTTGAGCTTATAGTATTACATTCATATCCAAGATCATCTCAATAATAGGTCACTTCACAATTACAATGGATATCAGCTAGCTTGGTTGCTAAAGTTAAAACTTCTTCGTAGTACATAATCTTTATGATCCGTGCTCGAATCTCATATATATCAATGCCCTTATGGCTCAGTATATGCAACAAAAACATGTCATATCTTACATTTCATAGGAGTAGCATAGTATGACAAAAATCAAGAAACAATATTTACAAAATAATAACTCGAATGCAAATTTTAATAAAATAAGTTTAGAAGTGTACAACCCTAGTGAAGTCTCGCACAGAGGAAGACGTTTGTAACAATTTATGAACATTGGCCAGGTTGGTAGGTGACATTGATTAATGATGATAACGGTAATAAAAAAAATTATGTATTCGCAAGGGAAATCTCCTATTATAACGTCTATTTTTATGCATGTCATCTCAAAACATGAGTTTTTCGTTCTTCATAGAGTTTCATTATTATCCATTATCATTTCGATACATTGACAATAGTTTCACTTTACAAAAATCAAATTTTTACCATAAACTCTTTGGTGTTTCCATCATTTATTGCCTGACTATTAAACATAACGATACGAGATCGAGAGCTAATCAAGAAGGAGATGTAAATACCAGTGTCAATCTGAAAGGAATAGTGATTGTATTCGAGATCAGGTTTGGAGTGAGACACACCATCCTCAAGCTGCCCCATTTCTCTCCTTTAACTTACCAAAATTAAATTCATTCTACATGATTTTCTATATATAACTCGTTCAAAACTTCAACGAACATTTTGTACGTACGATTGTGGGTTGTCCCCCCGAAAATGAAATGGATATACTTACTTGAGATTGCATGGCAAAGTAGAAGTGATCTGAAACAAGTGAAGTATGTCCATTAAAACCATATTCTATTTTTGGCATGTGGAGCGAATCTCCTGCCACCAACTGCTGTTAGATACTTAGTAACTGCATACGGATCATTCCATTAAGCTAAATTAATTAATGCTATCCTTTCCTTTTCTCTTTTTTCCAACTCTGAGCGGTCTGACGAGCTATTTTGTCGCAACGTAAGTCTTGTGGTAGACGTTCTAATTTATATTCACATGCGTATGGATGAATCATTAATGTGTAAGATTTCAACTTAAAGTTTAAGGCGCTAAATTCTATAACATTGCACTTTAAATTAAACCTTATAGTTTTACCTAAAATTTTATAATGTCTATTTATATGCTTATAAATAGACCGTCTAATAAAAGTCTTTCTATAGAAATATTATAATAATTTTAATTCTTTGTCCCCCGAAAAATTTTGACAAATAAAACTGCAGTTTACTCTTGATTTGTATAAAATTTTAATGTTTACTTGGCCGTATTAATATGCAGATATGCTTATGAAATGCAATTGTAAGTCATCAAACAATATTGCATTTTATTTGTTCCTCCGAAATTGTAACCAGAGTACCAACGCCTGGACGAACTTAACGACCTTTTCTTCTGATCCTTCTCCAACATATAGTTTTTGTTTGATTCTTTTCAATGTGTATGATCGAAACACTATTATGTTATGTGTTCTGCCAGAATGGAGTACAAGATATTAGCGAATAGTGATTATTGTTTGCACTGGATTGTGAAAATACAACCCCCGAGAACAAAATAGAACGAGATGGAGTATTAAATTGGTTATTAGAGTTGATACTTCATCATTTGACGAGAGTATGCATCATACATCCGGCCATCCAGGTGTACCATGCTGGTATATCATGAGCATGATACACCCAAGTCTATTTGAACAAAAAATAGTTTTATATATACTATACTCATGATACACCCGGACATATAATAAAGATTGCATTATTTGACGTACTAGATGGTTACAACCAAATCATCTGGGTGAGGTTATACCTGGGGTTTATATCAATTAGATTTTATTATCGACCAATGCACAACGGTTGTCGTTCCTATTAAAATTTTTAATTAATTGTACTTTTACCCTAGCATATTTAACGATAAACAATCTCAATTTAAATATTAAACCTTTTAATGGTATGTTGAACTTACTTTTTTTTGGGAAGACGTGAGAACTTGTTAATCCAAAATAAATAATGATGAAAGGACTGGGCTGTTTCCCTCTCGACTTTGGATCTTAGCACCTACTACCCTGATTTTTGTTGTTCACGGAACTCGTATAAGCAGGCAGATCTCTACAGCTACTACACATACATTATTTACTTCGCTCGGCCTTTACTTTTGTGCCGAGACCTCAAATAAGGGCATGTTCATTTCAACTTAATTTCAGTTCAGTTCAGTTTAGTTCAGCTCTAATCAGTTCAGCTCCAATCAGTTTAGTTCAGTTCAGCTTCATTCTTTTATAACCATTTTGTTAAATATTATTATGTTGGTCTAATTTATTTTACTAATTGCTCTTATTATTATTATTATTATTAGTATTATTATTATTATTATTATTATTATTATTATTATTATTTATTTTTATATCATTATTATTAAGTATTACTATTATCATTATTATTACAAATAAACACGCGTTTTCAGCCCATAATTCAATCAAATCACGTCAAAACGGTTTATGATATAATTTTGCACAGTCCGACCCAAATATTATTTTATTACTAAACATTAATATATAATTAAATCTAATTATTAAAATTGTAATATTAATTTAATTCTTAGATATTATTGTTATTATATAATCATCATCAGGTATTAATATATTAATACAAAAACTATAAAATAATTATTATTAATTATCATTATAATCATTTATATTATTAATTTGTGATTATTAATATTATTTTTTTATAATTATCATTTAAAAATATCCAAAATACAATTATTATTATTCATTATTATTACCTATCATTATAATTATTATTTAATATTCATATTATTATTGTTCAAATATTATTTATGTATTTATTAAATTCAATTCAATTCAATTAGTTCAGCTCCAATCAGTTCAGTTCCAATCACCAGTTCAGTTCAGTTGTTTTCAGTAAATCTAAACAGTTGTTCTGACGAATCCGCCGAAAATACTCTACAATCACTATGAGCGGGTAAACTTTTTCTTTCCTTTCAGCAGAGGGGGCGGCCCGCGAGGTTTTGCTTAGTAGCTTTTTGGCTTTCGAGTTACCCTTCGAGTACACTCAAAAAACAAATTAGCCCACGGTGTGGTAGCATCTACTTCTTCTTTACAAGCATATGGAAGAGAGCATATATTTTACAATGGGAGAACCCGGCCTGCTATTGACCTATTTTAACGCAGCAGGCACGAAGAAGAATACTTCACTATCATCCTCGTAGAAAACGTAGATGTAACACATTATCTTACGAGGATAATAATACGAACAATAAAATGAGTGAATATGGTCATTATGATACATTTGTGATAATTCAATTCCACAACATATAACACCCAAGACAAAGATAAAATGAAGGATAAATAAATAGGGGAGGGGAAAAGAAAGAAATCTACACCGTCTCTCTCTCAATTCTAACTGGTTTTTCCTGCAAAAATGCCACATCTGCTGTGGGAGTAGTTAGCAAATGATGATGATCGAGATCATCCACCTCTTCTTCGCTGTCAGCGGACTCAAATGATGTAGGAGACTCTGATTCATCCCCTGGTTATACAGAACGCAAATCAGTTTGCAGGAAAGAACGGCGAGACAGAATATGAGGACATATCTATTATAGATAGAGCCTAAAATCGTGTATTTTACTGCACATCTCAAGAGTCAACACATCTTAGTAGAAATGAAAATTCGGGTACAAAGGTCGTGTTTGGGTTTAATTGAGTCGATTTCAGCTTGCTTGCAAAATATATCAAGAACTATATAAAAGATAACTGCTTAATATGATATTTCCTCCGTTTTTTATTAAATGATACACTTATTTTTTCATGCTTATCAAGGAAGCGAGTAAAGGGTGTAAACGATTGAATTTTTCGATGAAATTTTAACACAAACAAGAATGAGACTCTATATTACTTGTGTTAAAATTTCATCAAAAAATTCAATCGTTTACACCCTTAAATCGCTTCCTTGATAAGCGTGAAAAAACAAGTGTATCACTTAATAAAAAACGGAGGAAGTATTTGATCAGGAGGGCACTGTTTGGGGTTAAGTTCTTGTTTGTCTTGTGTCAGGTTCAGGTTTCTCTCAGTATATATCAAAAACTATACTTCAGCGGTTTTATATGTTTGATAACATCAATAATATATATATGAAAAGTAAATATCTCAAAATTTTCTACACAATCATGGATTAATTCTTATAATGTATCTTGATACCTTCACTTTTAAACTAATGAGATTTCCACCGCATCACGTTTTGGTCAAATTTGTAATGCTTCCATATTCAACAGAAAAGAAAGGAGGTACATCGTAGAACTCACTCATAAGAATCTGAGCACTTTACCTGAGCATGCAACGTGATCTGGACGCTGTTGAACAGCAGCTATTTGAATATTTTCTGGCAATAGGCAATTGAAGAATGAACCTGCAGCTTAAGAGGAGAATTGTTTTAGAACAAAGGAAAAAGTCTACATGCACCCAACCTGCCTTCCCCACTTTGATCTAGAGCTTCTTCAGAAAGAAATAAATGAGAATGTTGAAGTTCTTATAATGATCACCTATTCTTCAGAGCCAAGATGATCCAAGGACGAATATTCATGTCAACTACAATCTTGCTCATATTTTGTACTGATAACTTAACTGCCTTAAAACTAATGCATAGAGCAGGCAAAAGGTTACTTACCTACACGTGCAAGTCGATTAACCCATCCAGGAATAGATCGCCCGGTAAGTTGCAAACAAACCTCATCAGTAAAGTGGTTACAGTTCTTGGCAATCAAGTGATATGTGTCCCCATGATACTTTGAGGCAAGGTGCTGCATGAATGATCGAAACTCAGCACGTGTCATGTCGGTGCTACCCAGAGGTATTGCTTTTCTAAATACAAATCCAGGACAGCTCCTGGGTTCCACCTCAAACACACCACTAGTAGGATACTCATGAGCTCCAAAACCGTACTCCATGCCATGCACTGCATTCCAGGTTTTAATTAACATCAGCATGAGGGAAAAAATAACAGATTAAAGTAATAACTAATAAGCATATGATATTAAACCGTCTAGTCGGTGATAATGGTGCACAAGTAAACACAGGCAAAGACTTCAGGTTCTATCTAAACCCAACAATGGATCAGGCCACTAGCGGATCTAGGATTTGTAAGTCGAGTAAGCACAATATCAAAGACAATGAAAAACAAAAAATTGAAAAACTCAAAAGGAAAGAAATATCACTTGTGGAGATTTGAACACAGGACAAAATTACTCAAAGGTTTGCAATTGCTTCCACCACCAAGCTAAACCATTCCTACATGTACTTTTATACACTTGTCTACCCATTGATGAATGTAAATCCGCCACTGGATCAGGCACTGTACCTGCTACAACAAGGCCACACAATCCGCCACTGGATCAGGCACTGTACCTGCTACAACAAGGCCACACAATCCGCCACTGGATCAGGCACTGTACCTGCTACAACAAGGCCACACTCCTAGATAACCTAAGCATGTACTTGCAATTACCAAAGCAGAGATCCCCCGTTTGTTACCTAAACCCGGCAATGGCACTGGCATTGTACCTGTGTCACTTAGTACATGCTCGTATCTGTACGGATTTGGTACACCTAACGAAGCAAAGCAATGATGCCCATTTGTTACTCAAATTTGCAGTTAAATTTGGAAAATTCAGCTTCCTCTCAAAAGTCTCAATCCATATGTCCTCTAACTTTTAGGTTTCTCACCGCAGGGTAATAGTTACTTATGCAGGAGCCTTTTTGAGCAACTCCCCTGCTATCGCTACACCTACACAACTTATTAACATCCTCAATTTTTCTCCTAAAGGTTTTTCCTATGGACTTTTAGAAACTGTACCTTAGTCCTCCGACCTTCTCCAGTACCCACCCAACAGCTCCAACTAGCTCATCTGAATCCGTTGGACTAGCACTGACCAAACGGTTGACTACAAACTTGGGCAAGGTAGAGACTATAATTATACAGAAGACCCCAGAATAGACTCAACCAGACAAAAAGGCGGTCTGCAACTCTTCATTGATATCTTAAGAGAATGTAAGTAGTAATATTATTCTTAAGCGGACTAAGAGGGGAAAACTTGTGCTGATGCCAAATTCCATCTTCTTAGTGCCCATATATACCAGAAATTACGGTCCAATATGTTTTTCTTGCATTGGGTGTTTTTGATGCATAAAGTAGCAACTAATATTTATAAATTATAACCATGCTTATTTACATTTACTATTCCAAATTTCTATGTCATATAAGATAGGATGGTTCTTTTGATCGACAATCTGTTTGGTAATTGCTATGGCTACAATAACTTATCACTTCAGCCAGTAATGCACAAGCTAATGGTGCTCTGTATCTTCTAATCTCTTTTCAACCTTTCAGGTGCATACGTTAAACGTTCAATACTCTTGACATCAATCTATTCACCTTGGACCAACAAAAGAAGTTTTTTTTCATGTATTAGCTCAGTTCGACATAACACACGTATGTTATAGACACTAGTTCTGAATCTTAAAAACAAAGCACTAGATGGCAAACAGCATTGTTTCGAGATTGTGTGCAAGCTTGCAGACAAAGCACCAGACCAAGTGCAAGTTTTAGAGTATATGGTGCAGCACTCTTGCTGAAAAGAAAAGGAAAGATCCAAAACTCTTTTGTTTTCAAAATAACATACAACAGCTGGACACCAAGACGAATAAATAGGCAATTATGCAGTATACAATTCAAGGGAAGTCTTGTTTATCACTCTTTAATATCAGAGGTTAATACTTCTACGAAAGGGATAAGGAATAAAATAGTAAAATACCATTTCCATTATTTTAGCACGTTGTTTCTAATCTTGGTATACCAAGGGATCCTCAATCTAGGGGGAAAAACAAGTACATTGACTGCCATGCCTTTCTACTTCTTAAAAGCATTTCACTAGTAAGTTGTGGAGATAAATGTATAATTGAAAGATTATAGTAGATACTTCATTAATTTCCTAAGACAGTTGACATATATATCCAAAAGGTACGATAAAAGAGACTT
Organism: Patellifolia procumbens; assembly: GCA_947645195.1. Lineage (NCBI taxonomy): Eukaryota > Viridiplantae > Streptophyta > Magnoliopsida > Caryophyllales > Amaranthaceae > Patellifolia > Patellifolia procumbens. The sequence goes on from CANSGD010000972.1 coordinate 7,381,195, forward strand.
GTAAAGGAAGTTCTGAGGTAATGCACAGGTATTACTTCAGACAGCTAAATTTTGCTAGTTGTAGAGGCTTAAATATAGAAGTAGACTACAGGAGATGGAAAGATCAGCAAAAGCACAATTGAACACTTCGGTCATCATAGAATGCACATTATTCTACTCTTCCATTCCTTGAAAAAAAATACTATTCTTGCCCAAGAAGTTGCACAATTCTGGGATACAAATAAATAGATTGACAGCTAAACACCAACTATTTCCACCAAATTCTCTCTCTTCTATACTTTCCAGACCATTATCTGATGGATCCATGGAGCTGGGATTAACAATGATCAAAAAACAAGATCCAACTTCTATATCATAATCAATTCACAATCTATTCATTTAAAGAGATAAAGACTAGCTCCCGGACATAAATCCAGGCTGCAGTTGCAATATTATTACTGTAAATACATCTGAAGTTTGGATCCCAATCACTAATTATGATTGCAAAAGGTCTGAAATACGACAATTGATCAAGGAAAAACGGGAAAAAAATTGTCAAGCTTCAATCTCAGAATTTAAAGGAAGAAAAAGAAATTTAGAAAAGATTTTGAGGAGTGAAAAGTAGAAGGTGAGAATGATGCTGGGGGAGAGAGATGGAGGGGTTGTATAGTAGCCAAAAAAATTGACTAGAAGAATCACTCTGGAATAAACGTATCCAGTTATCCTAATGCCCACTCCGCCCTTATAGAATGAATATATTATGTCTGGTGCTGCATCTATACTTCTAGTCCTAAGCTTCCATACTCTTGAGCAGTATCATATTTAAATTCACTTGCGTAAAATCCATTACAAAATGCCACATTTAGGTCCAATCCTGGATTTTACGACAACCAAACCCAGATACTTAATAGATCATAAATAAATTTATCTTCTAGGCTTCTTGCGAGGTTATAATCAAAGATATGCCAATTTGTATGGTCCACAATAAAACTAAAATGTAACAATCTCTTTAATGGTATAATGACTCAAACTAAAATGTAACAATCTCTTCATCGGTACTCCATAATTTATAAAAACTACGTTACTCACAGAGTTTTGCTCTTAACTTAGTCTTGGTTTTTCAATTTGGACTTAAGATCATGAAAATCCAAAACATATCAAATCTACATATCTTCATCAATTAACTAGCACAATAATATTAGCTTATATATATTAATTACAAAGTATGGTCAATGTGGAGTAGTGCATAGTGCAAAAATCAAGGTGTTGCAATTTTTAGAAAAACGGAGGAAGTATATGTAAAGAAAAAAGATTTCGATCATAATACCAGGATATTAGTTAGATTGAAACCAATTACACATCAGCAATCAACGGCAACAAGTCAAAGCAACAATAAACGGAAAGAATACAGCTTGCAACCACCAACACCGTTCACCATAAATGCAGCATCAAAATCCCCCTTTAGAACAATCCAAAAGACCATCCAGCCATTAGTTAATCGAAAAGCTTCTTCTAAGAGTGAGACAACCATCAGTACATGTTGCTATGCCTTCTACTAATAAGAGTTGATAGTCACATGTACTCAGGCCCGTAGATGAGCAAGTGCAAGATGCTATATAGCACAGGGCCCCATTTTTCTGAAGGGCCCCATTTTTTTTCTTCCCTCTTGTTGAAATCACCCTTCTCAATTAACTTCCTGTTTCCCCACCTTCTCATTTGCAATATACGGATCCCGCAAGCTTTCATTTTCCTTTTTCACATTAACTTCATTTTCTCACATCATAAATTTACATTGACTTTCTTTCACTATTAACCCATTAATTGATTCTCCAATATTCAATGGAAATGGCATCCTTTTCTTATCACTGAAACTGATGGTATACCAAGGTGAAAAATATTTAATATCCCCAACTTAAGATTATTGCTCATCAACAATGGCAATGAACAATTGATTTTGATTTCTCTTATTTTGCATCGACTTGTTGTTCGTTTGGGCCCTTAGGATTAATTTCCAAGTTCTTCAATCATCCAATTCCCAAATCATCATTCGATATTTATTAGTAAGTCATTATTCTAATTTTCTCAACCTTACTACTTACTAGGCGTTATATCTTATGTGGAAATAAAATACATAATACACCATATAATTTTGTTTATATACCGCTATAAGAGTCAGAATTTGTTATATTATATGGGTGAAAGATGAAATTTAGTTTTTTGTATGATATTTGAGTGTTACTGTATGCTTGTTGGGTGAACTTAAATGTTTTGCCTACTTCTCAGTTTTTTTGTGACTGGTAGCCGATGATTCTTAATTCAGGTTAATTGTTACTTTTTTTGGTTTTTTTTGTTGATGAAAAGGGTGAACCTATATTTTACCGTAATAGTGCATATGACTCTTATTTTGAATGAATTGGTATTTATGCTTGTTATATCAAGTGAAGGCTTCATGCGATCATGCCTGTTGGACCAAAAAACAATTTTAGTGCATAAGTTATAGAGGGCCCAATTTTCATTTTTGAACAGGGCCCCAAATACCTCTAAGACGGCCCTGCATGTACTATTTCAGGTAATGTGGACAAGGTCATCATATATTCTAAAAACCAATGATTTTATGATTAGATTACCTACTATCATCTACATAGATTCAGTGATGAGGAGAGCTCAGAGCTGACACAACAATTATCAAAGGTCTCACAGTAAAATCATCCCACGTCCTTAATTAAAGGGATTAGGACAATAAGAGTACGTGACAATCACTTCCAATGAGTGAACTAATCTCCTCGGAGAAATCAAACAACTACCACGGAGAGTATGCATCATACATCGGGGTGTACCATCCAAGGCTATGTGAGCACAAAAAAATAGCCTTGGCTTTACCATAACAGCCAAGGCTATTTGAGCAAAAAATAGCCTTGGGTGTACCATGCTCATGGCGCACCGGGGTGTGTGATAAAAATTGTAACTAACTAACACGCCAAAAACGAATCATTGTTATCCCCATCCACTTAACAGCACCTCAAAATAAACTGTTACCTAACTACAAATCATAAACGTAATTATGACAGGTGAAACAACTAATCCCTATAATAAAAGCAGCAACAAATGTAAATACTATCACTTTATATCATGAAATACCATAGATAAAAACCAAAATTAAGAATAACATACCTTCAATTCCAGAGTGAAAAATGCCAAGGCCAACCCAATAAAGATAGTTATTTACAGGGGTGAGATCATACACATTTAAATATAGAGCAGTGCGTTCTTTCCCTCCATCATTCTGCTCCCTTCCACTCCAGTTCCTCAAACTAAACCCCATTCTATCCCCTCCCGCCTAAACCCTACCGATTTTCGACGATTATTAACCAAACATCTGCGCCAAAAAATTCAACAATCAACAGTCAATAAATCATGGAAAATGCTATACTCAAGCCGTAAAGGCTCAAAATGAAAAGAATAACCACTAATTCATCACTAATTACACTGATCAACACGTGATTTTAGCGTAAATTCACAACTTAGTTCCATTCCATATTAAGTAGTGCATTTAATAAAGCCTGCATAAATTATTACCGATAAATTATATCCGAAATTGGAAAATAAACATTGATTACACTGATCAATTCATGATTTTAGCCTAAATTCACAACTTAATTCTCCATTTTAAACAATATACGAAATTGGAAAATAAGCATCAAACAAAACGAAAATTACCTCTACGTTTATGGAAATTGAAGTTTGAGGAGATCAGATGTTACAGAAGTAGCGAAATGAGTTGATGAGAGAGATAAATGCGGAAGAAAGATGAGTAGATCGGGGATAAAAATAGGAGAGAGAGAAACCCTAGGAATTAAGAGTGATATATTGTTAGCAAAATATGAGGAATAAATACGTGCGGCGAATTTCGTTGAATATGAATGAGCGGAAGAAGGTGGTGGCGTGGTGGCGCGGTGGCGGGAAGGAAGGCGGCGATCGGAGAGAAGACGATGATATATTAATCAAAAGATTGATGACGATTTTATGTAGTTACTAAGGTAGAGCCCGTAGAGAGGCTGCTGATTCCACAACAAAAAAGAATACTAGCCTCCTACGAGTATTAACAAACAAGTCTAACAACTAATGTCCACGAGAAAAGGGTATCCTAAACTTTTATCGTAAAAAGAATATTAAATACTTGTGTTAAATGATACTTTTTCGGTCTTAATGTAAGTGCCCCATTTGACTAAAAAATAAAGTACTTTTTGGTCAAAATAGGGCACTTAAATTGGGACGGAGGGAGCATATCTTTTAATTGCATGGTTGCTAAATGCAACCTCACCTTACTAAACACGATATATATTTTATTGGATATATCAAGTAAACTAATTTAAAAGTATTTTAGTTGATTAAGCTAAAAATCATATATTTTATAATTTTATGTAATTCTTTAAACTTATTATTATAAGTATGTGGAAAAGAATTCGGTATTTTTATAAATCGAGTTTCGTGAAAGGAAAGAATAAGATACATTGTGATGGGATATATGTGTTAAGTTGTTTTTTATTTTTTTGTCTTTCTTGAAAATCTATATGTCTGAGTAATTAATAAGGAGAGTTTTTTTTTGTGCTAAGTAATTAAAGAGGGTGTAGTAGTTCTAGTTTTATAAAAGATTAAACTAACACATTTCAGTAATGCATATGAATATAGGTTTTTCTATCTTTTATAACACATTTTAGTTATGTGACTGAAGTAGTGGTAAATGATCTACTTTATCGAACATGCCTGAGGTTGTATAAAAGTGGCACTAACAGAGTTTCTTGTTATTCGTTTTAACAGCTACACTATGAGGAATGTTTTTATGGGGGGCTACAATCCCATATTGCACCTCATACTAGGGGTGAGAACCGGACCCATACAGATCGAAATTTGTACCGAAATTGGACCAGATTGGACCAAAGCGAAGAATTCTCGTTTGGTCTCGTTCCTCAAAAATCGTAGGGTTTTCGTTCCGATTCAATCAAAAATCGAAGATTTGTGGTCCATATAGAAACCCATAATTTTAAACACTTTTTTGCTAAAAATTAATTGTGAAAAGCCCAAAACGTTATCGTTTGATGTCACTAATGTCTCTTTTATATATATTGAAATGAATACGAAGTACAACTTCTTTATGAAATTTTTGGACCCGTACACATCCCTACTCATACTGTCATACATACAATATAAACCTATGGAAAGTCGTATGTACGGCTTGGAGGGAGATCATTCATATTTTTCAAGATTTACCCTACTACAAAGGGTCAATAGGCCAAAATAAGTGAACTTAGGGCTTGTTCTCTTCGGCTAATTCTAGCTGAACTGAACTGAACTTATTGGAGCTGAACTGAACTGAACTGAACTGAACTGATTGGAGCTGAACTGAACTGAACTGAATTGAATTGAATTGAATTAAAATAAATTAAATTGAATTAAATTGAATTGAATTGAATTAAATAAATATATAAATAATATTTAAACAATAATAATATGAATATTAAATAAAAATTATAATGACAAGTAATAATAATAATAGTATTTTGGATATTTTTAAATGATAGTTATAAATGATAGTTATAAATAAATAATATTAATAATCATAAATTAATATTAATAATAATAATGATTAATGATTATAATCATAATTAATAAAAATTATTTTATAGTCTTTGTATTAATATATTAATACTTGAAGATGATTATATAATAACAATAATATCTAAGAAGTAAATTAATATTACTATTTTAATAATTAGATTTAATAATGTAATAATATTTAGTAATAAAATAATGATTGGGTCGAACCGTGCAAAATTGAATCATAAACCGTTTTAACGTGATTTTCGATTGGTTTATGTTTTTGACCTAAACCATGTTCCTCCCTAATGATAATAGTAATAATAATGAGTAAAGCTATAATAAATAAAATAATATATAGATATAATAATGATAATACTGTTACAAAACAAAGGGAAAGATAAGAGAGAGAGTAGAATTGATTATCTTATTCAACCACTAAAGGGGTATATATATATACATAGGAACTAGGGTTTCCTTGGATCACAGAATATCCTAGAAGATATTTGGGGATGGATAATGGACATCCATATAATTATTTATAACACTCCCCCTTGGATGTCCATTATTTAATTACGCCTCATTAAAACTTTACTAGGAAAAACCCTGTGGGATAAAAATCTAGTGAAGTAAAAATGAGTACATAATTATACGCTTCAGATGCTGCCTCATTAAAAACCTTTCCTTGGAAAACCCAGTGGGACAAAACCAAGGATAAGGGAAAAAGAGTGCAGCGCGTATTTACTCCCCCTAATGAATACATCACTTGAGATCTCTGAGACGACGCATCCCAATGTAGTGTGTTAGCTTCTCAAATACAGATGTTGGTAGTGCCTTGGTAAACAAATCTGCCAAATTCTCACTTGAGCTAATCTGCTCAACTTTAATATCTCCATTCTTCTGAAGGTCATGAGTGAAGAAGAATTTTGGTGCAATATGCTTTGTTCGATCGCCTTTGATGTACCCTTCCTTAAGTTGTGTAATGCATGCAGTGTTATCTTCATACAGGATAGTTGCAGCTTCATCTCCAGATGACAAACCACAGTTCTTACGTATGTGATGAATCATAGATCTTAACCATACACATTCACGACTAGCTTCATGGATTGCCAATATTTCTGAATGATTAGAAGAGGTAGCCGCAATAGTTTGTTTCATGGATCGCCAAGAGATGGCTGTACCACCATAGGTAAACACATATCCAGTTTGAGACTTACCATTATGAGGATCAGACATAAATGCATCTGCAAAACCAATTAAATCTTTTTGGGATTGATAAGCGAAGAACAAACCCATATCCTTTGTGCCTTGGAGATAACGAAATACTTGTTTAACTCCATTCCAATGTCTTCGAGTTGGGCATGAGCTAAACCTTGCTAACAAATTTACAGAAAACGAAATATCAGGTCGGGTATGGCTAGCAAGATACATCAATGCCCCAATTGCACTTAGGTATGATACTTCAGGACCAAGTAAATCTTCATTATCTTCCCGGGGACGAAAAGGATCTTTATTTACCTCAAGTGCTCTTACAACCATTGGAGTAGTTATTGGATGTGACTTATCCATATAAAAACGCTTTAGCACCTTTTCTATATATGTGGACTGATGCACAAGGATTCCTTCTTTTAGGTGCTCAATTTGTAATCCCAAACAAAACTTCGTTTTTCCAAGGTCTTTCATCTCAAATTCTTTCTTCAAATAATCAACAGCAACTTGAATCTCTTCAGGAGTTCCAATGATATTCAAATCATCAACATATACTGCAATAATGACATAACCAGATCTAGACTTCTTAATGAAAATACATGGGCAAATAGGATCATTGTTATAGCCTTCTTTCAACAGATACTCGCTCAGGCGATTATACCACATGCGTCCAGATTGTTTCAATCCATATAGGGATCTATTCAGTTTAATTGAGTAATGTTCTCGAGAACTCAAATTAGCTGTCAGAGTAAATCCATCTGGGAGTTTCATATAAATGTTAGTATCAAGTGGGCCATACAAATAAGCTGTAACTACATCCATAAGGCGTAAATCAAGCCTTTCTCTTACTGCCAGACTTATCAAAAATCTAAATGTAGTTGCATCCACCACAGGAGAGTATGTCTCCTCATAATCAATACCAGGTCTTTGTGAGAATCCTTGTGCTACTAAACGCGCTTTATATCTTACAACTTCTCCCATTTCATTTCTTTTACGCACAAAGACCCATTTGTATCCCACTGGTTTCACACCTGCAGGTGTACGGACTGCTGGTCCAAATACTTTTCTTTTCGTTAGCGATTTCAATTCAGCATCAATCGCTTCTTTCCATTTTTCCCAATCATCTCTTTGTCTACATTCTTCTAGAGATTTTGGTTCATGATCCTCTTTATCATTCATAACATCTAGTGCTACATTGCATGCAAATACATCATCGACGTCGATTTGATTTCGATTCCATTTAATCCCAGACATGATGTAATCTATAGAGATTTCTTCATTTTCAGGTACCTGAGTTTCTTCTGAAACATTATTTTCATTCATGTCTAAGGTCTCTTCAGGAGATCTACCTAAAATAATTTGTTCCTCGATTTGGCCATCATCATTCTTTGCTCCTTTTTTCTTTCAAGGATTCTTATCTTTGGAACCGATTGGTCTACCACGCTTCATGCGTACATAAGACTCATTAGCAACTAGATTTGGTCCTTTCGGGACATCAATTTTAATTGGAGCATTTGCAGCTGGTATGTGTGACTTAGTCACTCTTTTTGGGTCAGTAAATGCGTCTGGCAATTCATTGGCTAGACTTTGTAAATGAATAATCTTTTGAACTTCCAGTTCACATTGCTTAGTCCGAGGATCAAGATGAGCCAATGATAACTCTTTCCAATTAATTTCCTTTTCCAACTGTTTTATTTCTCCCCCTATTGTTGGAAAAACTGACTCGTCAAAATGACAATCTGCAAAACGAGCCGTAAATAGATCCCCAGTGGATGGTTCTAAATATTTAATTATTGATGGGGATTCAAATCCAACATAAATACCCAACCTTCTTTGGGGGCCCATCTTAGTTCGTTGTGGTGGAGCGATTGGAACATATACTGCACATCCAAAAGTTCTAAGATGGGAAATATTTGGTTCCTGACCATGAACCATTTGTGATGGGGAGATTTTATGATAACTTGTTGGCCTAATGTGAATTAGTGCTGCTGCATGTAAAATTGCATGTCCCCAAGCAATAATTGGGAGTTTCGACTTCATTAGTAATGGTCTTGCTATTAACTGGAGACGCTTAATCAAGGATTCCGCCAGATCATTTTGTGTGTGAACATGAGCTACAGGATGTTCAACATTTATCCCAATAGACATGCAATAGTCATTAAAAGATTGAGAAGTGAATTCACCAGCGTTGTCAAGACGAATAGTCTTGATTGGAAAATCTGAAAAATTTGCTCGCAATCGAATCAATTGAGCAAGTAATCTCGCAAACGCCAGGTTGCGAGAGGATAACAAGGATACTTGGGACCATCTAGTCGATGCATCAATTAGGACCATAAAGTATCTAAATGGCCCACACGAGGGATGTATAGGTCCGCATATATCTCCTTGAATTCTTTCCAGAAAATTGATTGATTCATAATTTATCTTGGCTGGTGATGGCTGAATTATTAATTTGCCAAGTGAGCATGCAGCGCATGAAAAATTATTATGAAGAATCTGCTGGCTCTTCAATGAATGTCCACATGAACTTTCAATTATCTTTCGCATCATAGTTGAACCGGGATGGCCTAGCCGGTCATGCCAAACAATAAAGTTATCTATAAACTTATGGTTTATTACAATATGTGTTTCAATTGCATTAATTTTTGTGTAGTACAAACCAGTGGAGAGTGCAGGCAACTTCTCCAAAACTTGTTTAGTATCTTGAGTTATATTGTTGATGTAAAGGTATTCATTATTTCCCTCACTTATTGTTTCAATATGATATCCATTTCGGCGAATATCCTTAAAACTCAATAGATTCCTTTGAGATTTAGGGGAATATAATGCATCAACAATTTCAAACTTTGTCCCATTTGGTAATAATATATTTGCTCTTCCGGAGCCTTCTATAATATTTGTACTACCAGAAATCGTACTCACACTACTTTCTTTCATTGTCAATTGAGAAAAATATATCCTGTCTTTTAGTATAGTATGAGTAGTTGCACTGTCTGCTAGGCATAAATCTCCGTTATTCATTGCTAACTTTCCTTGAGAGTTAATCATAATATTCTTCAAAGAAACAAAATAATTGTCAACAAATAGGTATATCATCCAAAAGTTTTAATTATTCAAAATAAATAACCAAACTCAAAATTAAATATCCAATAAAAGTCTGGCATAAATTGATTCAAGTAATTAAATAATCCAACTAGAAAATAAAAGCAATAAACTAGGGCATTCATTCACTTCCATAATCTAATCGGAATTACCGAGTTTTCAAGTCTTGAACTCATGTCAAAGAAAATCATCAGATATTTGAGATTTATAACATCAAAGCAGTCTTAAAAGATAAGCAACTACATATATGTCTACTCTAATTTAGACTTTAATCTGCCAACTTATCATGGTCTACTTGCCAGTGGTTATCCATGTCACTTTAGAGATTACTCTTGAAAAACATATTAGTTTACACACATAATATTAGTCAGATCAAGAAGCGAGTTAACATGTGTTAAATAAATCAAGCAAATACCTCAATTTGAAATCAAGAGCCACCCAAAATCACTCTAGATTTGAAAACAAAACAGTCCAATCTCATGATTAAATGAAGGACATGGTAGTATAAGAGAATTGCATTATACCTTCAATTTTGTAATAAAAAAAAAAAAACTTCGCTTCACAAAAATTAAGCAACCTCTTCCCACGCAAGCCTCCTAGTGAAACCAATCAAAATCCTATAAATGAAATCTCAATAATAGCGCAAAAGATAGCAGTAGGCAATGCTTGGAAACAAGCATGTTATTTCAATTCCAAAGATTGAAACCTAATGCAATTCCAAATACACTTTTTAAAAGACCCAGATTTGTGGAATTGGGCCAAATCACTGGAACCTGCAATTGAATTCCAGAAATTTCAAATCCAACATTTATTATAGCTAAAAGGGTCTTCTGGGAATATATTAAATTTTACTTCAACCTCTTACCTTCACCAAATTACCGAATCTCCATTGTAAACCTGGTTTACAAAGGTTTGGGGTTTGCAAATGACAAAGCCAAATTCCAAATCCAATTTTCATAGTTCTCAAACATTAGAATTGGCCAAATAAAAAACTGCAAATGAAATTATTGTTGCCAAACACACCATTAATTTGTTAGTAGAACCCTAGAAATGAAAATCTAAAACGAATTACCTCAATCTTACCATATCACCACAATTGGCTTCTGCTTCATATTTTTCCATTAGATTAGACAAACTATACTAACCTAATGTTCGTCAAAAATAACGCCAGATATTGACTCAGAGAACAAAAGAGGCGGAAAAGAAAGTGAAGAGGAGAGAACCCTTGAAAGCTTTCACTATTTTAACAACGACTTTTTTGAATTTGTCGTTGTTGACCGGTCGTTAATCGTAAATAATAGCAATAAAAATAACTCCCTATAAATTGCTTCCAAGCCTAAATACTAATTCACGACTAGCGAGGTCTACTTTGATTTGAGCTTTCAATCAAATTACGCAAACCAGAAGTGATTACAAAATATTAGACTTTACTTACCTCGGTGATTTGGTGAGAGCGAAGATATTGATGTGTAAGGCTATTGATGATCAGTCATAGATTGGAGACAGATTATGGAGAAAACAAGGAGGACTGGAGGAGATGCCACTGCCATAGGCGACGACCACCAACACCGGAAGAATCCATTGCAGATCTCTAGTTTCTATAATATTTTTTTCTATACCCTCAGTTGGTTAGGGTTTGGTGCTGATAACGTGTTACAAAACAAAGGGAAAGATAAGAGAGAGAGTAGAATTGATTATCTTATTCAACCACTAAAGGGGTATATATATATACATAGGAACTAGGGTTTCCTTGGATCACAGAATATCCTAGAAGATATTTGGGGATGGATAATGGACATCCATATAATTATTTATAACAAATACTTAATAATAATGATATAAAATAAATAATAATAATAATAATAATAATAATAGTAATTAGTAAAATAAATTAGACCAACATAATAATAATATTTAACATAATGATTATAAAAGGGAGCTGAACTGAACTGAACTGAACTGATTGGAGCTGAACTGAACTGAACTGAACTGAACTGAACTGAAAATAAGCTGAACAGAACATGCCCTTAGCCCTTATACAAAAGTGATTCTTCAATCGTTTTTTACTCAATTTCTCGTGGAGCCAAATACTCATTAGTACGAGTCAAATGGTGATATGTCCTCTGGTTTCCAAACAAAGGGCATAATCTCTTTAAATTCTATTCTAATAGACAAATTATCTTTTATAAGAAATCGATAGAAGATGCGAATTTTGTTTTCAAAAAATCCCCCCCAAAAATTACAAACTATTCCTTTTCTTCAATCGGATCGATTATAACCACTACCTACCTTCCACGAAATTGCACACCACAAACTGAACTCCAAGAAGGAAGAGATAAGAGGACCCTATGCAAGATGTTGTGAAATATATGAGTTGGTAAAAGGTACACCTTGGTGTACGTACCTCTACGTACACCAAATGAGTATGAGTTGGTCAAAATGAGTACGAAGCAAAATGAGTATGAGTTGGTTAAAATGAATACGAAGCAAAATGAGTATGAATATTCAAATGACTATGAAGCCAAATGAGTATGAATATTCAAAATGAGTACGAAGCCAAATGAGTATGAATATTCAAAATGAGTACGAAGCCAAATGAGTATGAATATTCCAAATGAGTACGAATTACCTAAATGAGTATGAAGCCAAATGAGTATGAATTTTTCTATGAGTTTTCCAAATGAATTTTCCAAATGAGTATGAATTTTTCTAAATAATTACTTATAACACTAATTGGGCTTTAATTATTTAAAAATAGCATAATGGGTTTTAAGGTTGACTTGGGTGATTTGTTAATCAGTAACTTTGGTTCTTTATTGAACCAGAGGAACAGAGCTAGGGGGAGTGGTGTTGGCTCGGTGTTGACAGAAGGTTACGGCGACGGGGAAAGGTGGTCGGAGATGGGTGCGGTGAGGTGGGCGGAGCCACTGTGCTACTGGCAGCAGTGAATCTGGGGGAGTGGTGTTGGCTCGGTGTTGACAGCAGGTTACGGCGACAGGGAAAGGTGGTCGGAGCTGGGTGCGGTGAGGTGGGCGGAGCCACGGTGCTATTGGCAGCAGCTAATCAGGGGAAGAGAAAAGGGAGACAGAGGTGCAACGAAGGAAATGCAGAGCTTGGGTGAGTAGATCGACATTGATGAATGGAGCAAAAATGGAGAAAGTGGTGGTGGATTTACCTCCGTATCCCTATTGATTCTGGTATTAACAACAATTGCCACCGAGAGTACCTAAAAGTAGGTACTCCAAGATGTACTTTATAATTTGCGGAAATATATATATCCACAACTTATTAGAGGACTAAGCTTATACGCCACTAGCATGTAAATTTCAACATCCTAGTAAAAAAGCACTTCTCCATCCCTACCATTATGAAAACAAAATTGACAACATATTGTCACGTACTGGCCCTTTACTCGTCGATGCACACAACCTACTTCTTCCAAGATTCCGTCGGAAAGCTAGTTAAATATTTAATTTCTTTAGCTAGCTAAGTTGTGTGGCTGGTAAAAGCTAAGTGTGGATGATGATTGGTGTTGGAACAAAGAAAGTATGGTGGTTTTTTCAAGAATGCTTGTAACGCATGTGGAAGAATGCTCACAAGTTGAGTGGATGTAAAAATTGAACCCTTAGCTACATTATAGGGGAACTAAAGATTTTGAAAAGCTCTTAATCTCCTCAATTGCAATAGTTAGAAGGTGCACCGTGGTGTACCTAGTAAGGTACACCATTCTAATTATAATAAAAAATATAAATTAAAAATAGGTTTTCGAAAAAGGAGGAAGGAGAGAGAAAAAATAATTACTTGATCTAAGGAGAGAAAGTAGGAAAATAATGATTTTTTAAAAAAAATTAATTTAGAAAAACAAAAAAATAACAAAAAATGTGATACATAACGTTAGTGGTTTAAAAAAATGATTTTTTTTATTTATTTTTGTCTTTAAAACGAAAATTTTCATTATAAAAAGTGATAGTTAACAAACTAATTTTTGATTTATTAAACATCAAAATATTTCATCCTCGTCATCTATTGATGTTCTTTTAAACTTTCATCCTCCAAAAAAAAAACATACAACTCTATTGTTATTGTTCTTTTTTTGTTTTAGTTATATATAATATATATCTAGTACAAACAATTAATATATCTGAAAAGAACAATTGACATATTCGAAAAGAACAATTAATATACACGAAAAGAACAATACAACAAGATGATCAAGTATACTAAAAAATTATAGAACAATTAATTTATTCGAAAAGAACAATAAATATAAATGAAAAGAACAATTAATATAAATGAAAAGAACAATACTATAAGATGATCAAGTATACTAATAAATTAAAGAACAATTAACATATGCGAAAAGAACAATTAATAAACAAGAAAAGCACAATACAATAAGATGGTCAAGTATACTAATAAATTAAAGAACAATTAACATATTCGGAAAACAATTAATATACATGAAAAAGAACAATACAATGAGATGCATAATTACTGCTAATTGTTCTTCTAATATATTGTACACATTCCTCAAACTAGGACGAACTTATTACTTTATTATACTCTAAAGTTTGTACTAATAAGAGTAATATACAAGTTATTTTGTATTAATATTAGTTGTTCTTTTAGTATATTACAATTGTTCTTTTATGAATTTTTTTTTGAATTTTTAGAAGCAAAACAAATAAGGTAGAAATAAATAATAGCATTTGTGAAGTTTTTTTTTATGTTGGGTTATTAGTTGTTACACGTTTTTTAGGAATTGAAAAATAAAAATAAAAATGATAATGAAGAGGGAAGAGTTACGTAACTTACGTTATTTGTAATTTTTTTGGTTTTCTTAATTAAAAAAATAAAAAAAAATCCTTACCTTCCTATTTTATCTCCATAAATTAAGTTCTAATTTTTTGTCTCTCTCCTCTCCTCACATAAATCACGTGTAAACTCTTTTTTCTTCTAATTTTATTGTTTTTTTATTTATTAAAATGTCATGGTGTACCCTGCAAGGTACACCCTGGTGCACCTTCTAATTTGTACCAAAATTGAGGCTATATTGTGTTAAGTTGTTATAGAGGTTGGATTAGTTACAATAGTGTGTTAGGTTGTTATAGAAGTGGCAAATGAAGCACTCGAATTTGATCCACTTTAATTCATTTTACGATAATTAATCTTTGATTCAATTACAAGGCAATTCAGGTCATATAGTCAAGTCATGTTCAAGTATTAGCTAACCAAAGATACATCAATCGATATTTCTCAATTCGTTCTCAGGCATAAAGTCCGCGCAAACTCAGTCAAGTCGAGTCAGTTCTAATTAATTTCAGGTATAGTCCGAGTTTGGGTAGCGTAACAAGTACAAATAACTTTTGCCAAGTCGCTTTTCTTTAGCCGGAGTTTTGCCTTGGCTACTTGTCTAGTAGTTGAGTTCGGATGGATAGCCAAACTTATGGCAAGCTGAATTCTTAGTTTAATATCTGTTTCAGATGAGATTCAATCAATAATATCTGGAAGAGGACCCCAAAGATTAGGAAGAACAGTAAGAGACGATTAGCATATGTACAAATAAAATATCTACATTCTGCATTCATAATATATATCCATCTAATAATATCCACTCTGTATATATCAAAGTGCACATTTACATATCCGGAAATATCTTCACATGATACATGTAATATTTGTCGATTCATTCAGCACAGAGGCCAAACCAGACATCTTAGTTTTGTCTCATATGCCAACCTTGTTATATAGTTGAGAATTTGAGACTTTTCAATATAATCAAGTGAGATTAGTGTAACCCAGGATGTTAAAACTTACTATAATCCACGACAGTTAAAATCCTGAGTGTTGATGACATTATAGTATAAGGTAGATGATCGATCATCGAATTTGGAGATTAAATGATGCGCGTAAAGTCCACAGTATTTCTTCCCCATTCTCGCAATAAAGATATCAGTTACTTTCTTAAGCATGCTATCTTCTTGGATCCATGGTTGCTTTACAAATTCCACCAGTGGCATCCACTGCATATGTATGTGCAGTAAAAGATGGGAAACCAAAACCAGATTGTCAATACTCTTGTTCTGCAATACTTACTCAAATGAAAAATCATAGTAGTATGACTAAGACCGTCTGATACAAAAATATACTAATTTACCTTCGCAGCTTCAATTTCGTGATCATCGACCTTGATTTCAGTTGACAGAGGCTTTAACATGCTGATGAAGAACAAATCTGACTTCTCGAAAGCCATGTTCTGAGCATGCCTGAAAAATGGCATAGGCATTTAAAATTTTCACCAATAAACTACTACTATAATTGAAATCTCTCACTACAAAGGCTGAAAAAAGCTGAAATTGAGATTAACTATTTGATGATGCATAAATGTTTTGACACTTGAGAATATATTAATAAAAGGCTGCAAGTTTACTTCAAATAGGTGATATGTTAAACTCTGAAAACATAAATATTGCTGATCATTTTCACTAACCCATTGTTAGTCCGTAAAACACTAATATAGAGAGGACATGAACATTACCTGAAAGCAATTACTTCAACGAACTCGGTATCAATCTGCAAACATTCAACAGAATAAATCAAGATTTATCCATTGTTGAAGCTGGAAATATGCCAACTTATAACAGCTTGTTTAGCATGAGAGCCACTTTTCACTATTTGATTCTGAAGATTTTAAAGTTAGATGGTCTCAATAAGACATTCAATCATGTTCTGGAAATCACACAACAACAAACTTGGAAACTACTTTTACTGGTATCCAATAAACAGTTGTAGTTTTCAAAAGCTCACAACAATGACGAATATGCCATAGAGATCATAGGTTAAAGAGCGTTTCATCTCACCCCGGTTTCTTCCTTGACTTCCCTAACAACTCCAGTGTATATCTCTTCAGACTAAACAATAAGAAAAATAAGGAACAACATGAGTTACCCCACAATCAAGTACTACTAAGTAGCAAATGCTTGAGCTACATTAAAATTCATTTACCTCTTGAATGAAACCAGTAGGAATTTTCCAAAAGCCGACAAAAGGTGGAGAACAATACTTCTCTTGCACTACAAGCACCTATAGACACAAAAACTATCCTAAGATGATCTTCACTTATTCTAAGTGCTATTGTACCAAGAGTTTTAAGAAAATCGTACCTCGTTTTTATCATTGATAACGAATCCTCCAACCCCTACTTGGTGCGAGGCGTTGGCCGGTAACAAAGAAGGCCCTTCAGGGATCCAGTAGGTTAACATTACATAACCGCTTTCTGCATGATGATACTGGAACCCTTCCTACATCATTCAGAGGTACCTCTGTTTCAACATAATGGCCATATTTGATGTTGATCATTTAAGCTAGTTAAACTTGGGCCTATTTTCTTGTCGAAATTTGAATTGAGTTCTACTATGATATTAATATTGCTACTATGAAAAAGGAGTATGTTTCAAGTGTTAAGAAACAAGGGTAGTATGTTCCCCAACCTTCACTGCAACTGGCACAAGATCTGCATATTCTGATGGTAATTTAAGCCAAACTCCTTTTTTTCCCTGAAATCATGAACTTATTTAGCATTAATTTGATCATTTCCAAAGGTTTTTACTAGTAAATTAGCCAAAATTGTAAAAGTACCTAGTACCTTAATTATCCACTGAGAAAGTGATGATTGAAGCAAAGAAGCAAAAACATTTGGATTAGAGGGTAGTTTGTCTGGGTTAACAATGACTCCTCCATACTCATCATCAAAATAATCCAAAGTTCTTGAAATTGCTTCATTTATTCCATTAATCTTACTTTGGGAAAGCAAAGTCGAAGAACTTGTTACTATATTACTAGTTGTTGAATTGTGTGCCATTGAGGCAAGTGCTGCAAGAAAAACACAAGAACAAATAATTAGCCCCTTAACCATTACATTCTAAAAATCCAAACTTTAATCTACAAAAAATAATTAACAAAAAAATAGATTCGACCCATGTTGTTATTATTGCTTGTTTTGAATATACTGTATACAAGACACATGATACTCTGTTTTCCTCTGTTTCAAAGATAAATTATGAATCAAATTAAGTAGAAGAAACTGCTACAAAAATCATACTATATACTTCCTCTGTTGTTGCAATAATTAGCAATATATAGTATTCCGTACACCCAAATTATAAAAAGTTGATATTTAGAAAGTATTGACCGATTCTCACAAGCTCGCCCATTTAATTTGGAACGGGAGGAAGTTGCACAAGTAATAAGAAGCTCAAAAAAAATTTAGATTACTAAAAAAGGAAATTGTTAAAGGAATCAACTCAACTAAATGTTTAATTGATTTAATATTTTATCACGCCCCCTTGTACACGAGCAGGTTTGAAGTGGGGATATAGCACAGCCTCCTTTGATACCTGACGCTAAATATTCTACTTAGTGAAAACCCGTGACATTTCAATCACATTAGCTTTAGATATCAAGATATCACATCATTGTGATATTTTCGGTCACACTGGCTATTGATACAAGGAATCAATCCAACTAAAAGTCTAAGCTGAGCTGATGGATAAATGTGCAGTGTTCAGAAAGGCAGCTTAAAAATCAAATTTTCTAAAAAAATAATTCAAAAGAAGAGATAGAAGAAAGATCACCTTTACAAGAAGAGGGCTTTGGATATGAATGTAACCCAACAAGTGAACTGGGGTATGAACTTCGAAAACCAAGTTCTTTATTAGTGGGAAGAGAGAGAAATATAGGTTCAACCATTTTCAACTCCATTTGATTAAACCCTGTTTACCAGATCTAATAACCCAGAAATCACAAAATGATGAGCTTTGAGCGCCCTAAAAATGGGGTAATTAAAGCAGTTTGAGTACGATAATGTGGTGGAAAATTGGAGCTGTTTGTGTTGTGTCAACTTCAATGTGATTAATTAAGGTGAGATTAGGAACACAGGATATACATGTGACAAAAAAAAGACTAATTTGAGACGGTTTTGGTTGTGTGTCCTGTCTGATGTGTGTGGCATTTGCAGAAGCAGGAGAGAGAAAGAGATGGCAGGAAAATGAGGGAGTTGTGCTGTGAGTCTGAGGCTAACTCCAAGATATCTGGATTCTTTAATACTATATTATAGTTATCAAGTTATGTGGGGGAAAGCAGATAATTATGTGGTTGGATGATATTTTCATCTTTTTTAATGGACTAGCTCCAAAGCCTAATCTATACATCCATGTTGATTTCTCCGTATTTAAATAATTGTTCTATATCCATGGTGATCTCTAGGGGTGTTTATCGGTCTCGAACCGGAGCGGATCGTATCGGCTATGGACCGGGATCGAAACTTTTGAAAATGGAAACCTAAGATTGGACTGAATTAAAACTGGTCTTAGGACTAGACCGGATGGAAATCACTGGAGCCGAAGCGAAAATCAGACCGGCTAGACCGAAAATTCAATTTTGTTTTTTTCCCTGTAAAAATTATATAATAGGCCAAAATTGAATTATAGTTTTGACTTTTTAAGCTTGGCGGTCTAGGAGCCTAGGAGCATGTACTCTTCGGCATAAAACAACTGAACTGAACTGAACTAAACTGAAATGCAATGAATAGTGATATGTGGGAGTAAAAATATTGTCGAGAGCTTAACTGAATTGAATTGAACTAAACGGAACTGAACTAAACAGAGCTAAATTGAATTGAACTTGAACTAAAGTGAACTGAACTGAAAAAACTTAAAATAAGCTGGGGAGAACAGACTCTTAGGGCCTGTTCTGTTCAGCTTATTTTCAGTTCAGTTCAGTTCAGTTCAGCTCTAATAAGTTCAGTTCAGTTCAGCTCCAATAAGTTCAGTTCAGTTCAGTTCAGCTCTAATAAGTTCAGTTCAGTTCAGTTCAGCTCCAATAAGTTCAGTTCAGTTCAGTTCAGCTCCAATAAATTCAGTTCAGTTCAGCTCCATTCATTATTTAACCATTTGTATAATATTATTATTGTTGGTCTAATTTATTTTACTTATTATTATTATTATTAAATAATAATTATTATTATTATTTATATGTATTATTTTTTATCATATCTTTACTCATTTTTATTACTATTATTATTATTATGGCTGAGCAAATTTTGGGTTGGTGCACGGTTTAACCAAATTTGATGTCAATACGAGTATTCTAATTTGCAATTGTTGTTTTATTTTACTGAATAAAAAAAAACTATTACATCATACAAATAAGCTACAAAAAGCTAGAAGATATGAAAAAATTACAAAGTTGCTAATAATACTGCAGTACTATTTAAAATACAACATTGTCGTTACGTTGTATATTAAATATACTTTGGCGGTTTGGTGTATTTCTATCATCGACCAACCCACCACAAATCGTGGTTTGGTTAGAAGCACACATCAACCCATGTTTTAAGCTAATTATTATTATAATGGTAATACTATTAATTTACTTCTTAGACATTATATTATATCATCATCATCAAGTATTAATATATTAATACTAATAATTGTAATTACTCATTATTAATTATTATTATTATTATTATCAATAATTATTATTTTTAAAATTCATTTATTAATATTATTTATTTATTTATAACTATCATAATAACATCAAAAATAATATTATCATTATTCATTTGATATTATTCTAAATTATTAATTTAATTATTATTACTTAGAATTATTATTACTTATTATTTAATATTCATAATAATTATTATTTACTTATTATTCATATACTTATTATAATTTAATTCAATTCAATTCAGTTCAGTTCAGTTCAGCTCAGCTCCAATAAGTTCAGTTCAGTTCAGTTCAGCTCCAATAAGCTCAGTTCAGTTCAGTTCAGTTCAGTTCAACTCCAATAAGTTCAGTTCAGTTCAGTTCAGCTCCAATAAGTTCAGTTCAGTTCAGTTCAGTTCAGCTAAAATTAGCCGAAGAGAATAGGCCCTTAGAGTCTAAAATGCTAGATTAACTTTCGAATTTCAATACACTTTGGAAAAAAAAAGTCTAATTGGTCAGGGCCGGAAAATTTTGGGTTTAGACCGGACTGGACCGAGGACCAAAATTTAAAATTTACAGACCAAAGACCGGACCGAAAATAAACCGGTCAGGCCCGGACCATTTTTCCGATATAGACTGAAAATTGAACACCCTACTGATCTCTCCGTTCTTAAATAATTGTCCTATAACGGATGATGAGTTTTTTTTTTTTTTTTGAATCACGGATGATGAGTTACATAGTAGATATTTAAACCATTTTAATGCTTAAGTTATCGAAAAAGCTACTTCGATATGCTTCTAATCCCAATTTGTATTTTATGCAGTGATATGAAAAGATAGCGTTAGTTATAAAAATGATTTGGGATTGATTGCCTTAAATTGTCATAGGATACTGTCTCCGAATGCAAAGTAAATGGTTCCTCCATTCCTTAATAAGTGACACACTTTCATATTTTAGTAGATAATTAAAAGAGAGTGAGCAGAAAAAACTATGAAAGAGAAATAGGGGAGTAAGAAGCAAAAGAAAGAAAAAAAGTCTAAGCAACGAAGGAGATGTGAGGTGTAAAAATGTAACGTTTAAATTTCAAAACTTAGGTATTGTTTGGTTACATAATAAAAATGGGGGAATTTGAAAATCATGAGAATTGGAAAATTAGAGGTTTGTTTGGTTGACAATAACAAGTAACAATGTAGGTATTGTAAATTCATGCAATGCCCACAAAACATGGGAATTGAATTACCAAGCCCCCTTTTTTTTGTGAAAAGAGGAGTACTAATATAAATTATGTCCCAAATAGTTTGTTACAATCCAAAACATAATCGTTCCAACAATAACTAGGGGGGATGGGGGTGATTCCTAGTTACATTGATGGGCGAGTCTTCCTTCCTACATATTTTTGCTAGCGTGTCTGCAGTTTTGTTTGTGCTCCTTGGGCAGTAGGCAAGATGAACTTCAGTAATCTGGGATAACAAAGCCCTGCAATCATTTAGTAGCTTATTAGACACCGAGGGAAAATCTTGTTTTCCTTCTATTAAGCTAATAATAGCGGACCCGCAATCAGAAAGGATCATGACATGTTGCTGATTTCTTTTCTTTGCCTGCTCCAGCCCTTCCTTTATCGCCATTAATTCTGCCTGCAAACAATCAATAGCAAAACATTTTCTGCAAAAGCTCGTAATCCACTCCCCGTGCCTATTTCTGATTACCCCAGCTATTCCCACATGCTCGTCTCTGTGTATAAATGACGCATTTGTGTGAATGATGAAACCTTCGATCCATGGGATTGCTAGGAGCTGGGTTTTA
The DNA here is from genome assembly GCA_947645195.1 of Patellifolia procumbens. Taxonomy (NCBI): domain Eukaryota; kingdom Viridiplantae; phylum Streptophyta; class Magnoliopsida; order Caryophyllales; family Amaranthaceae; genus Patellifolia; species Patellifolia procumbens. Next base: position 7,403,371 of record CANSGD010000972.1, read on the forward strand.
CTTGCTGCTTTATTGTCGGATTTTTTTGGGTTTGCTTTTGTGAAAAGGAAAGCTTGTTGCTTTACTTGTTGTATGAAGGCAACAGCTTCCTGAGGTGGTTTTCTAGGTTCGAAAATGGACAAGTTTCGAGCCTTTCATAGGTTAAAATAGGTGGTTGCAAAGAGGGTACTCCACGGCAAACCAAAGACTACTGAGTCGTTCCTTAAGTTACAGTACATCCAGTCTTGAAAGGGTTCCGATTGGTCGACAAAATTCTCAGGTTGGTCATCTTGGACACATCCCAATCTGCTTTCACACATCAGTGGGAAGAGTGCAGTTTTTGAGGATGTGAGATGAGTTCTCAAGGGGGGAGAGGCAAATGGGGCAGGATGTATTGTCCACTAAAGATCTAGTAAACAACGTGAGTCTATGGGGAAGTCTATCTAACCAGACCAACCAGAGGAAAAACTGGATTTTTGGTTCACAATGAATCTGCCATATCCATTTTAGGTTCACATCATGGGTCTCTAGCTTGATTTGAGAGTTATAAGCCATATAGAGTGAGAAACCCATGTGGTTGATGTATTCGGGAATCGAAATATCATTCTCATCATTGTCAAAAGGTGGGTCAAGGCTCCTAATTCTGTCACCAAATCCCCCTTGGTAACTCAAAATTCCCATGATTTGCAAATGTCTTTATAACAACCAAACATACTTAGACAAATCATAGGAACTTTGGTATGGGAAGTTAATTCTTATGAAATACAAATTGCAATGGGAGTTTATTTCTCATATCAACCAAACAACACCTTACAATGTAAGTTTTTAATTTTAAATGTAGTGTAAAAATTTTAAACTCTTGCCCTTCTAAGTTTATTTCTCATAGATTGTTTAAATATCCATTTATAATTGGCAAAGTCTTATAAAAGACGGTCTTACATTAACCTTAATGTAAAACCAGTCCAATAGGCCCAATAAACATCTTCCCCAACCAGCCTTCTTCCCACCACTGCCATTCTCTTCACTCCATTACATATGATATTAGTTATGGACTTAATGCAAAAGTTAAGGTTTTAGGTTGAAAAGTTAAAAAAAGGCAACGTTTTAGGTCGAAAAGTTAAAAAAAAAATTGTCTGAGACTGCTCAACATATGACGCGCATAATTGGGATATTTGGGCTGGTCTTATGTTAAGGTTTAAGCTAATACCGTTTTATAGTAAACCTACTCTTTATAATTTTCAGAATTTAAATAATTTCCGAAATAATTGAAAAGGAGGATAACATACTTTTATTCTACCTTACTTTTTTTTTTTCATTTCCTTTTCTTACATTCTTTTGTACAACAAGCTCCTCTTAGATAAAGTAATCGTACGCGTCCATTGTCATGTTTCACACAGACACACAGTCACACCTCACACTTGACAGTGACACTCCTAACCTTGTTCATGCCTTCGTACGGCCGGTGATATAAGGTGGCCTATAGCTTAAAAAGCTGCATGGATATTTACCAAATGGACGGTCCAACAGGATAACTAATTTTGGCATTATACACGGAGGATTATTTGAAATGAATTTATTACTACCTCCCGTAATATATTATTTGTAACGATTTGATATAAAGTGTGAGCAGAAAATATCTAACCGTTGCAAATAATATGTTACAGAGGCAGTAGATTTTTTTTTCAAAGAAGAACAATATCATAGTTATCGGCTATACAGTATTTATAATGATAGTACAAATTTAAAAAAAAGATATACTCCCCCCATAACGAATTAAGTGCAACAAACTATTTTGCACGTATTTTGAGGAAGAGATTTAAGGATGTAAACGAGCAACTTAATCAATATAATTTTAAGACAAGTAACCTATGATCTCATTCTTACTTATCCTCAAAATTATTTTGATTAATTTGCTCGTTTACATCCTTAAAAATCTCTTCCTCTAAATGCATGCAAAATGTCTTGTTTCTTTTAATTCGTTACGGAGGTAGTATATAGAAAAAAGACATAATTGTTACAATCAGAATAATTACTTATTTGCCTCCTAAAGCACATTTTATATTCCACCAATTCTAGCTTGACGTGAACAGGGATTTTCGATGTCTTTGTATCTTTGCAAGTAGATACTTATGCAACCTGCACACAATAGTTCCAATTGACGAGTTGATGACAAATCGTAAAACCATACGATTCCTGATCACCTTCCCGATTATTAGAATCCTAAAAGTAAAACTCTCATCCATGAGATGAGCTAAAACCTAAAGAAAATAGGATAAACCTAGAAAACTGTGAAACAACCTAATATATTGGATCGAAACAAACAAATGAAAAGCAAAAAATGAACGCAAAAATTGAAGAGAGCCAAGAGAAAAGGATTGAAAATAATCAAATTTCCTTGGGAGTTAGACTTTTTTCGGTCTAAACAAAAAACTGGAACCCTAGAAAGAGGAGGAGAAAAGAGAGAAAGGGTGGCTAATCCTAGGTACAATGAAATTATTAGAAAGGGTGGCTAATCCTAGGTACAATGAAAGGATTTAAAAATGAAACGCCACCCGAAAACTACGACTCACAACCGTAATGATTCACTTTTTTTTTACAAAAAGAGCAACAAAGGTAGAATGAGAATTGATTCCAAAACACAATGAAATCGGGTGGGATGTTCTAGTTAGTTGAAGTACCCCATATTTTGACTTAAAATGTAACAAATACTCAATCCGTTTCACAATAGATGCATCTTTGTATCTTTTACGCTTGCCAATGCATAAATTCTAAACATTAAAATCTATCAATAAGTAAAAATTATAAAAGTAGATAAATTACACGTTGAGAAAAATCTAACAAGATCCCATATGATTATGTTTTTCAATATAAATCTCCAAAACTAATCGGCGTATAAATTGTGAATAGTATACAATACGTAAATGATGCATCGATTGTAAAACAAGAGAAATATATAAATATATTTTTATTGATTGCTTCTGTGCAAGCTCTGGCCAGTTGGTAAACTTTCATAAGTCAGCCATCATTTTCTCCAAGCAAGTACCCAATGCACGTAAGTCTTCTTTGGCAAGTAATTTTAATATGCCACCAAAGGCCTGCCTGGGAAGGTATCTAGGAATCCATTTCAGTTCCTTCCGGCTTATTAAGGCGGATCTAGCAAAGTTACTTAATAAGACCGATCAGAGGGTTAAATTATGGGAGGCTGGACTCCTTTCCAAAGCAGGAAGGCATACCCTCATCCAATCGAATCTAGAAGCTATCCCGAATTATGCAAGTGCAGCAACTATGCTTCAGGCAAACTCTGCCTCCTCTATTGATTCCATTCATAGAAAATTTTTCTGGAATCAAGGGCCAGGAAAAGAAGGAATCCCACTCATAGCATGGGATAAAATCTGCTCCCCTAAGAGCTTAGGAGGGCTAGGGCTACGAAAAACCCTTCCTCTGAACAGGGCCTTCCTGGCTAAACTAGCATGGAAAGTCCTTTCAGATCCTGAGAATTTATGGGCCACCATTGTACGCCAGAAATATCTGAAAAACTGCTCCCTATTCCAATACACGCCAAAACCGTCCCATTCCACCATATGGAGGAAAATTATGGAACAGCGTGACATCTTGAGAAAAGGGATTCGATGGAAAATAGCCACGGTGCTATTGGCAGCAGCTAATCAGGGGAAGAGAAAAGGGAGACAGAGGTGCAACGAAGGAAATGCAGAGCTTGGGTGAGTAGATCGACATTGATGAATGGAGCAAAAATGGAGAAAGTGGTGGTGGATTTACCTCCGTATCCCTATTGATTCTGGTGTTTACAACAATTGCCACCGAGAGTACCTAAAACTAGGTACTCCAAGGTGTACTTTATAATTTGCGGAAATATATGAGGACTAAGCTTATACGCCACTAGCATGTAAATTTCAACATCCTAGTAAAAAAGCACTTCTCCATCCCTACCATTATTAGAACAAAATTGACAACATATTGTCACGTACTGGCCCTTTACTCGTCGATGCACACAACCTACTTCTTCCAAGATTCCGTCGGAAAGCTAGTTAAATATTTAATTTCTTTAGCTAGCTAAGTTGTGTGGCTGGTAAAAGCTAAGTGTGGATGATGATTGGTGTTGGAACAAAGAAAGTATGGTGGTTTTTTCAAGAATGCTTGTATCGCATGTGGAAGAATGCTCACAAGTTGAGTGGATGTAAAAATTGAACCCTTAGCTACATTACAGGGGAACTAAAGATTTTGAAAAGCTCTTAATCTCCTCAATTGAGGCTATATTGTGTTAAGTTGTTATAGAGGTTGGATTAGTTACAATAGTGTGTTAGGTTGTTATAGAAGTGGCAAATGAAGCACTCGAATTTGATCCACTTTAATTCATTTTACGATAATTAATCTTTGATTCAATTACAAGGCAATTCAGGTCATATAGTCAAGTCATGTTCAAGTATTAGCTAACCAAAGATACATCAATCGATATTTCTCAATTCATTCTCAGGCATAAAGTCCGCGCAAACTCAGTCAAGTCGAGTCAGTTCTAATTAATTTCAGGTATAGTCCGAGTTTGGGTAGCGTAACAAGTACAAATAACTTTTGCCAAGTCGCTTTTCTTTAGCCGGAGTTTTGCCTTGGCTACTTGTCTAGTAGTTGAGTTCGGATGGATAGCCAAACTTATGGCAAGCTGAATTCTTAGTTTAATATCTGTTTCAGATGAGATTCAATCAATAATATCTGGAAGAGGACCCCAAAGATTAGGAAGAACAGTAAGAGACGATTAGCATATGTACAAATAAAATATCTACATTCTGCATTCATAATATATATCCATCTAATAATATCCACTCTGTATATATCAAAGTGCACATTTACATATCCGGAAATATCTTCACATGATACATGTAATATTTGTCGATTCATTCAGCACAGAGGCCAAACCAGACATCTTAGTTTTGTCTCATATGCCAACCTTGTTATATAGTTGAGAATTTGAGACTTTTCAATATAATCAAGTGAGATTAGTGTAACCCAGGATGTTAAAACTTACTATAATCCACGACAGTTAAAATCCTGAGTGTTGATGACATTATAGTATAAGGTAGATGATCGATCATCGAATTTGGAGATTAAATGATGCGCGTAAAGTCCACAGTATTTCTTCCCCATTCTCGCAATAAAGATATCAGTTACTTTCTTAAGCATGCTATCTTCTTGGATCCATGGTTGCTTTACAAATTCCACCAGTGGCATCCACTGCATATGTATGTGCAGTAAAAGATGGGAAACCAAAACCAGATTGTCAATACTCTTGTTCTGCAATACTTACTCAAATGAAAAATCATAGTAGTATGACTAAGACCGTCTGATACAAAAATATACTAATTTACCTTCGCAGCTTCAATTTCGTGATCATCGACCTTGATTTCAGTTGACAGAGGCTTTAACATGCTGATGAAGAACAAATCTGACTTCTCGAAAGCCATGTTCTGAGCATGCCTGAAAAATGGCATAGGCATTTAAAATTTTCACCAATAAACTACTACTATAATTGAAATCTCTCACTACAAAGGCTGAAAAAAGCTGAAATTGAGATTAACTATTTGATGATGCATAAATGTTTTGACACTTGAGAATATATTAATAAAAGGCTGCAAGTTTACTTCAAATAGGTGATATGTTAAACTCTGAAAACATAAATATTGCTGATCATTTTCACTAACCCATTGTTAGTCCGTAAAACACTAATATAGAGAGGATATGAACATTACCTGAAAGCAATTACTTCAACGAACTCGGTATCAATCTGCAAACATTCAACAGAATAAATCAAGATTTATCCATTGTTGAAGCTGGAAATATGCCAACTTATAACAGCTTGTTTAGCATGAGAGCCACTTTTCACTATTTGATTCTGAAGATTTTGAAGTTAGATGGTCTGAATAAGACATTCAATCATGTTCTGGAAATCACACAACAACAAACTTGGAAACTACTTTTACTGGTATCCAATAAACAGTTGTAGTTTTCAAAAGCTCACAACAATGACGAATATGCCATAGAGATCATAGGTTAAAGAGCGTTTCATCTCACCCCGGTTTCTTCCTTGACTTCCCTAACAACTCCAGTGTATATCTCTTCAGACTAAACAATAAGAAAAATAAGGAACAACATGAGTTACCCCACAATCAAGTACTACTAAGTAGCAAATGCTTGAGCTACATTAAAATTCATTTACCTCTTGAATGAAACCAGTAGGAATTTTCCAAAAGCCGACAAAAGGTGGAGAACAATACTTCTCTTGCACTACAAGCACCTATAGACACAAAAACTATCCTAAGATGATCTTCACTTATTCTAAGTGCTATTGTACCAAGAGTTTTAAGAAAATCGTACCTCGTTTTTATCATTGATAACGAATCCTCCAACCCCTACTTGGTGCGAGGCGTTGGCCGGTAACAAAGAAGGCCCTTCAGGGATCCAGTAGGTTAACATTACATAACCGCTTTCTGCATGATGATACTGGAACCCTTCCTACATCATTCAGAGGTACCTCTGTTTCAACATAATGGCCATATTTGATGTTGATCATTTAAGCTAGTTAAACTTGGGCCTATTTTCTTGTCGAAATTTGAATTGAGTTCTACTATGATATTAATATTGCTACTATGAAAAAGGAGTATGTTTCAAGTGTTAAGAAACAAGGGTAGTATGTTCCCCAACCTTCACTGCAACTGGCACAAGATCTGCATATTCTGATGGTAATTTAAGCCAAACTCCTTTTTTTCCCTGAAATCATGAACTTATTTAGCATTAATTTGATCATTTCCAAAGGTTTTTACTAGTAAATTAGCCAAAATTGTAAAAGTACCTAGTACCTTAATTATCCACTGAGAAAGTGATGATTGAAGCAAAGAAGCAAAAACATTTGGATTAGAGGGTAGTTTGTCTGGGTTAACAATGACTCCTCCATACTCATCATCAAAATAATCCAAAGTTCTTGAAATTGCTTCATTTATTCCATTAATCTTACTTTGGGAAAGCAAAGTCGAAGAACTTGTTACTATATTACTAGTTGTTGAATTGTGTGCCATTGAGGCAAGTGCTGCAAGAAAAACACAAGAACAAATAATTAGCCCCTTAACCATTACATTCTAAAAATCCAAACTTTAATCTACAAAAAATAATTAACAAAAAAATAGATTCGACCCATGTTGTTATTATTGCTTGTTTTGAATATACTGTATACAAGACACATGATACTCTGTTTTCCTCTGTTTCAAAGATAAATTATGAATCAAATTAAGTAGAAGAAACTGCTACAAAAATCATACTATATACTTCCTCTGTTGTTGCAATAATTAGCAATATATAGTATTCCGTACACCCAAATTATAAAAAGTTGATATTTAGAAAGTATTGACCGATTCTCACAAGCTCGCCCATTTAATTTGGAACGGGAGGAAGTTGCACAAGTAATAAGAAGCTCAAAAAAATTTAGATTACTAAAAAAGGAAATTGTTAAAGGAATCAACTCAACTAAATGTTTAATTGATTTAATATTTTATCACGCCCCCTTGTACACGAGCAGGTTTGAAGTGGGGATATAGCACAGCCTCCTTTGATACCTGACGCTAAATATTCTACTTAGTGAAAACCCGTGACATTTCAATCACATTAGCTTTAGATATCAAGATATCACATCATTGTGATATTTTCGGTCACACTGGCTATTGATACAAGGAATCAATCCAACTAAAAGTCTAAGCTGAGCTGATGGATAAATGTGCAGTGTTCAGAAAGGCAGCTTAAAAATCAAATTTTCTAAAAAAATAATTCAAAAGAAGAGATAGAAGAAAGATCACCTTTACAAGAAGAGGGCTTTGGATATGAATGTAACCCAACAAGTGAACTGGGGTATGAACTTCGAAAACCAAGTTCTTTATTAGTGGGAAGAGAGAGAAATATAGGTTCAACCATTTTCAACTCCATTTGATTAAACCCTGTTTACCAGATCTAATAACCCAGAAATCACAAAATGATGAGCTTTGAGCGCCCTAAAAATGGGGTAATTAAAGCAGTTTGAGTACGATAATGTGGTGGAAAATTGGAGCTGTTTGTGTTGTGTCAACTTCAATGTGATTAATTAAGGTGAGATTAGGAACACAGGATATACATGTGACAAAAAAAAGACTAATTTGAGACGGTTTTGGTTGTGTGTCCTGTCTGATGTGTGTGGCATTTGCAGAAGCAGGAGAGAGAAAGAGATGGCAGGAAAATGAGGGAGTTGTGCTGTGAGTCTGAGGCTAACTCCAAGATATCTGGATTCTTTAATACTATATTATAGTTATCAAGTTATGTGGGGGAAAGCAGATAATTATGTGGTTGGATGATATTTTCATCTTTTTTAATGGACTAGCTCCAAAGCCTAATCTATACATCCATGTTGATTTCTCCGTATTTAAATAATTGTTCTATATCCATGGTGATCTCTAGGGGTGTTTATCGGTCTCGAACCGGAGCGGATCGTATCGGCTATGGACCGGGATCGAAACTTTTGAAAATGGAAACCTAAGATTGGACTGAATTAAAACTGGTCTTAGGACTAGACCGGATGGAAATCACTGGAGCCGAAGCGAAAATCAGACCGGCTAGACCGAAAATTCAATTTTGTTTTTTTCCCTGTAAAAATTATATAATAGGCCAAAATTGAATTATAGTTTTGACTTTTTAAGCTTGGCGGTCTAGGAGCCTAGGAGCATGTACTCTTCGGCATAAAACAACTGAACTGAACTGAACTAAATTGTACTGAACTAAACTGAAATGCAATGAATAGTGATATGTGGGAGTAAAAATATTGTCGAGAGCTTAACTGAATTGAATTGAACTAAACGGAACTGAACTAAACAGAGCTAAATTGAATTGAACTTGAACTAAAGTGAACTGAACTAACTGAACTGAAAAAACTGAAAATAAGCTGGGGAGAACAGACTCTTAGGGCATGTTCTGTTCAGCTTATTTTCAGTTCAGTTCAGTTCAGTTCAGCTCTAATAAGTTCAGTTCAGTTCAGTTCAGTTCAGCTCCAATAAGTTCAGTTCAGTTCAGTTCAGCTCTAATAAGTTCAGTTCAGTTCAGTTCAGCTCCAATAAGTTCAGTTCAGTTCAGTTCAGCTCCATTCATTATTTAACCATTTGTATAATATTATTATTGTTGGTCTAATTTATTTTACTTATTATTATTATTATTAAATAATAATAATTATTATTATTTATATGTATTATTTTTTATTATATCTTTACTCATTTTTATTACTATTATTATTATTATGGCTGAGCAAATTTTGGGTTGGTGCACGGTTTAACCAAATTTGATGTCAATACGAGTATTCTAATTTGCAATTGTTGTTTTATTTTACTGAATAAAAAAAAAACTATTACATCATACAAATAAGCTACAAAAAGCTAGAAGATATGAAAAAATTACAAAGTTGCTAATAATACTGCAGTACTATTTAAAATACAACATTGTCGTTACGTTGTATATTAAATATACTTTGGCGGTTTGGTGTATTTCTATCATCGACCAACCCACCACAAATCGTGGTTTGGTTAGAAGCACACATCAACCCATGTTTTAAGCTAATTATTATTATAATGGTAATACTATTAATTTACTTCTTAGACATTATATTATATCATCATCATCAAGTATTAATATATTAATACTAATAATTGTAATTACTCATTATTAATTATTATTATTATTATTATCAATAATTATTATTTTTAAAATTCATTTATTAATATTATTTATTTATTTATAACTATCATAATAACATCAAAAATAATATTATCATTATTCATTTGATATTATTCTAAATTATTAATTTAATTATTATTACTTAGAATTATTATTACTTATTATTTAATATTCATAATAATTATTATTTACTTATTATTCATATACTTATTATAATTTAATTCAATTCAATTCAGTTCAGTTCAGTTCAGCTCAGCTCCAATAAGTTCAGTTCAGTTCAGTTCAGCTCCAATAAGCTCAGTTCAGTTCAGTTCAGTTCAGTTCAACTCCAATAAGTTCCGTTCAGTTCAATTCAGTTCAGCTCCAATAAGTTCAGTTCAGTTCAGTTCAGTTCAGCTAAAATTAGCCGAAGAGAATAGGCCCTTAGAGTCTAAAATGCTAGATTAACTTTCGAATTTCAATACACTTTGGAAAAAAAAAGTCTAATTGGTCAGGGCCGGAAAATTTTGGGTTTAGACCGGACTGGACCGAGGACCAAAATTTAAAATTTACAGACCAAAGACCGGACCGAAAATAAACCGGTCAGGCCCGGACCATTTTTCCGATATAGACTGAAAATTGAACACCCTACTGATCTCTCCGTTCTTAAATAATTGTCCTATAACGGATGATGAGTTTTTTTTTTTTTTGAATCACGGATGATGAGTTACATAGTAGATATTTAAACCATTTTAATGCTTAAGTTATCGAAAAAGCTACTTCGAAATGCTTCTAATCCCAATTTGTATTTTATGCAGTGATATGAAAAGATAGCGTTAGTTATAAAAATGATTTGGGATTGATTGCCTTAAATTGTCATAGGATACTGTCTCCGAATGCAAAGTAAATGGTTCCTCCATTCCTTAATAAGTGACACACTTTCATATTTTAGTAGATAATTAAAAGAGAGTGAGCAGAAAAAACTATGAAAGAGAAATAGGGGAGTAAGAAGCAAAAGAAAGAAAAAAAGTCTAAGCAACGAAGGAGATGTGAGGTGTAAAAATGTAACGTTTAAATTTCAAAACTTAGGTATTGTTTGGTTACATAATAAAAATGGGGGAATTTGAAAATCATGAGAATTGGAAAATTAGAGGTTTGTTTGGTTGACAATAACAAGTAACAATGTAGGTATTGTAAATTCATGCAATGCCCACAAAACATGGGAATTGAATTACCAAGCCCCCTTTTTTTTGTGAAAAGAGGAGTACTAATATAAATTATGTCCCAAATAGTTTGTTACAATCCAAAACATAATCGTTCCAACAATAACTAGGGGGATGGGGGTGATTCCTAGTTACATTGATGGGCGAGTCTTCCTTCCTACATATTTTTGCTAGCGTGTCTGCAGTTTTGTTTGTGCTCCTTGGGCAGTAGGCAAGATGAACTTCAGTAATCTGGGATAACAAAGCCCTGCAATCATTTAGTAGCTTATTAGACACCGAGGGAAAATCTTGTTTTCCTTCTATTAAGCTAATAGCGGACCCGCAATCAGAAAGGATCATGACATGTTGCTGATTTCTTTTCTTTGCCTGCTCCAGCCCTTCCTTTATCGCCATTAATTCTGCCTGCAAACAATCAATAGCAAAACATTTTATGCAAAAGCTCGTAATCCACTCCCCGTGCCTATTTCTGATTACCCCAGCTATTCCCACATGCTCGTCTCTGTGTATAAATGACGCATTTGTGTGAATGATGAAACCTTCGATCCATGGGATTGCTAGGAGCTGGGTTTTACTTGCTGCTTTATTGTCGGATTTTTTTGGGTTTGCTTTTGTGAAAAGGAAAGCTTGTTGCTTTACTTGTTGTATGAAGGCAACAGCTTCCTGAGGTGGTTTTCTAGGTTCGAAAATGGACAAGTTTCGAGCCTTTCATAGGTTAAAATAGGTGGTTGCAAAGAGGGTACTCCACGGCAAACCAAAGACTACTGAGTCGTTCCTTAAGTTACAGTACATCCAGTCTTGAAAGGGTTCCGATTGGTCGACAAAATTCTCAGGTTGGTCATCTTGGACACATCCCAATCTGCTTTCACACATCAGTGGGAAGAGTGCAGTTTTTGAGGATGTGAGATGAGTTCTCAAGGGGGGAGAGGCAAATGGGGCAGGATGTATTGTCCACTAAAGATCTAGTAAACAACGTGAGTCTATGGGGAAGTCTATCTAACCAGACCAACCAGAGGAAAAACTGGATTTTTGGTTCACAATGAATCTGCCATATCCATTTTAGGTTCACATCATGGGTCTCTAGCTTGATTTGAGAGTTATAAGCCATATAGAGTGAGAAACCCATGCGGTTGATGTATTCGGGAATCGAAATATCATTCTCATCATTGTCAAAAGGTGGGTCAAGGCTCCTAATTCTGTCACCAAATCCCCCTTGGTAACTCAAAATTCCCATGATTTGCAAATGTCTTTATAACAACCAAACATACTTAGACAAATCATAGGAACTTTGGTATGGGAAGTTAATTCTTATGAAAGACAAATTGCAATGGGAGTTTATTTCTCATATCAACCAAACAACACCTTACAATGTAAGTTTTTAATTTTAAATGTAGTGTAAAAATTTTAAACTCTTGCCCTTCTAAGTTTTAACTTTTACGTAAAGACCTTACCGTTTTAACAAAAAAATTATAAGATTCACATGGTTATAAATAGATTGTTTAAATATCCATTTATAATTGGCAAAGTCTTATAAAAGACGGTCTTACATTAACCTTAATGTAAAACCAGTCCAATAGGCCCAATAAACATCTTCCCCAACCAGCCTTCTTCCCACCACTGCCATTCTCTTCACTCCATTACATATGATATTAGTTATGGACTTAATGCAAAAGTTAAGGTTTTAGGTTGAAAAGTTAAAAAAAGGCAACGTTTTAGGTCGAAAAGTTAAAAAAAAAATTGTCTGAGACTGCTCAACATATGACGCGCGTAATTGGGATATTTGGGCTGGTCTTATGTTAAGGTTTAAGCTAATACCGTTTTATAGTAAACCTACTCTTTATAATTTTCAGAATTTAAATAATTTCCGAAATAATTGAAAAGGAGGATAACATACTTTTATTCTACCTTACTTTTTTTTTTCATTTCCTTTTCTTACATTCTTTTGTACAACAAGCTCCTCTTAGATAAAGTAATCGTACGCGTCCATTGTCATGTTTCACACAGACACACAGTCACACCTCACACTTGACAGTGACACTCCTAACCTTGTTCATGCCTTCGTACGGCCGGTGATATAAGGTGGCCTATAGCTTAAAAAGCTGCATGGATATTTACCAAATGGACGGTCCAACAGGATAACTAATTTTGGCATTATACACGGAGGATTATTTGAAATGAATTTATTACTACCTCCCGTAATATATTATTTGTAACGATTTGATATAAAGTGTGAGCAGAAAATATCTAACCGTTGCAAATAATATGTTACAGAGGCAGTAGATTTTTTTTTCAAAGAAGAACAATATCATAGTTATCGGCTATACAGTATTTATAATGATAGTACAAATTTAAAAAAAAGATATACTCCCCCCATAACGAATTAAGTGCAACAAACTATTTTGCACGTATTTTGAGGAAGAGATTTAAGGATGTAAACGAGCAACTTAATCAATATAATTTTAAGACAAGTAACCTATGATCTCATTCTTACTTATCCTCAAAATTATTTTGATTAATTTGCTCGTTTACATCCTTAAAAATCTCTTCCTCTAAATGCATGCAAAATGTCTTGTTTCTTTTAATTCGTTACGGAGGTAGTATATAGAAAAAAGACATAATTGTTACAATCAGAATAATTACTTATTTGCCTCCTAAAGCACATTTTATATTCCACCAATTCTAGCTTGACGTGAACAGGGATTTTCGATGTCTTTGTATCTTTGCAAGTAGATACTTATGCAACCTGCACACAATAGTTCCAATTGACGAGTTGATGACAAATCGTAAAACCATACGATTCCTGATCACCTTCCCGATTATTAGAATCCTAAAAGTAAAACTCTCATCCATGAGATGAGCTAAAACCTAAAGAAAATAGGATAAACCTAGAAAACTGTGAAACAACCTAATATATTGGATCGAAACAAACAAATGAAAAGCAAAAAATGAACGCAAAAATTGAAGAGAGCCAAGAGAAAAGGATTGAAAATAATCAAATTTCCTTGGGAGTTAGACTTTTTTCGGTCTAAACAAAAAACTGGAACCCTAGAAAGAGGAGGAGAAAAGAGAGAAAGGGTGGCTAATCCTAGGTACAATGAAATTATTAGAAAGGGTGGCTAATCCTAGGTACAATGAAAGGATTTAAAAATGAAACGCCACCCGAAAACTACGACTCACAACCGTAATGATTCACTTTTTTTTTACAAAAAGAGCAACAAAGGTAGAATGAGAATTGATTCCAAAACACAATGAAATCGGGTGGGATGTTCTAGTTAGTTGAAGTACCCCATATTTTGACTTAAAATGTAACAAATACTCAATCCGTTTCACAATAGATGCATCTTTGTATCTTTTACGCTTGCCAATGCATAAATTCTAAACATTAAAATCTATCAATAAGTAAAAATTATAAAAGTAGATAAATTACACGTTGAGAAAAATCTAACAAGATCCCATATGATTATGTTTTTCAATATAAATCTCCAAAACTAATCGGCGTATAAATTGTGAATAGTATACAATACGTAAATGATGCATCGATTGTAAAACAAGAGAAATATATAAATATATTTTTATTGATTGCTTCTGTGCAAGCTCTGGCCAGTTGGTAAACTTTCATAAGTCAGCCATCATTTTCTCCAAGCAAGTACCCAATGCACGTAAGTCTTCTTTGGCAAGTAATTTTAATATGCCACCAAAGGCCTGCCTGGGAAGGTATCTAGGAATCCATTTCAGTTCCTTCCGGCTTATTAAGGCGGATCTAGCAAAGTTACTTAATAAGACCGATCAGAGGGTTAAATTATGGGAGGCTGGACTCCTTTCCAAAGCAGGAAGGCATACCCTCATCCAATCGAATCTAGAAGCTATCCCGAATTATGCAAGTGCAGCAACTATGCTTCAGGCAAACTCTGCCTCCTCTATTGATTCCATTCATAGAAAATTTTTCTGGAATCAAGGGCCAGGAAAAGAAGGAATCCCACTCATAGCATGGGATAAAATCTGCTCCCCTAAGAGCTTAGGAGGGCTAGGGCTACGAAAAACCCTTCCTCTGAACAGGGCCTTCCTGGCTAAACTAGCATGGAAAGTCCTTTCAGATCCTGAGAATTTATGGGCCACCATTGTACGCCAGAAATATCTGAAAAACTGCTCCCTATTCCAATACACGCCAAAACCGTCCCATTCCACCATATGGAGGAAAATTATGGAACAGCGTGACATCTTGAGAAAAGGGATTCGATGGAAAATAGCCACGGTGCTATTGGCAGCAGCTAATCAAGGGAAGAGAAAAGGGAGACAGAGGTGCAACGAAGGAAATGCAGAGCTTGGGTGAGTAGATCGACATTGATGAATGGAGCAAAAATGGAGAAAGTGGTGGTGGATTTACCTCCGTATCCCTATTGATTCTGGTGTTTACAACAATTGCCACCGAGAGTACCTAAAACTAGGTACTCCAAGGTGTACTTTATAATTTGCGGAAATATATGAGGACTAAGCTTATACGCCACTAGCATGTAAATTTCAACATCCTAGTAAAAAAGCACTTCTCCATCCCTACCATTATTAGAACAAAATTGACAACATATTGTCACGTACTGGCCCTTTACTCGTCGATGCACACAACCTACTTCTTCCAAGATTCCGTCGGAAAGCTAGTTAAATATTTAATTTCTTTAGCTAGCTAAGTTGTGTGGCTGGTAAAAGCTAAGTGTGGATGATGATTGGTGTTGGAACAAAGAAAGTATGGTGGTTTTTTCAAGAATGCTTGTATCGCATGTGGAAGAATGCTCACAAGTTGAGTGGATGTAAAAATTGAACCCTTAGCTACATTATAGGGGAACTAAAGATTTTGAAAAGCTCTTAATCTCCTCAATTGAGACTATATTGTGTTAAGTTGTTATAGAGGTTGGATTAGTTACAATAGTGTGTTAGGTTGTTATAGAAGTGGCAAATGAAGCACTCGAATTTGATCCACTTTAATTCATTTTACGATAATTAATCTTTGATTCAATTACAAGGCAATTCAGGTCATATAGTCAAGTCATGTTCAAGTATTAGCTAACCAAAGATACATCAATCGATATTTCTCAATTCGTTCTCAGGCATAAAGTCCGCGCAAACTCAGTCAAGTCGAGTCAGTTCTAATTAATTTCAGGTATAGTCCGAGTTTGGGTAGCGTAACAAGTACAAATAACTTTTGCCAAGTCGCTTTTCTTTAGCCGGAGTTTTGCCTTGGCTACTTGTCTAGTAGTTGAGTTCGGATGGATAGCCAAACTTATGGCAAGCTGAATTCTTAGTTTAATATCTGTTTCAGATGAGATTCAATCAATAATATCTGGAAGAGGACCCCAAAGATTAGGAAGAACAGTAAGAGACGATTAGCATATGTACAAATAAAATATCTACATTCTGCATTCATAATATATATCCATCTAATAATATCCACTCTGTATATATCAAAGTGCACATTTACATATCCGGAAATATCTTCACATGATACATGTAATATTTGTCGATTCATTCAGCACAGAGGCCAAACCAGACATCTTAGTTTTGTCTCATATGCCAACCTTGTTATATAGTTGAGAATTTGAGACTTTTCAATATAATCAAGTGAGATTAGTGTAACCCAGGATGTTAAAACTTACTATAATCCACGACAGTTAAAATCCTGAGTGTTGATGACATTATAGTATAAGGTAGATGATCGATCATCGAATTTGGAGATTAAATGATGCGCGTAAAGTCCACAGTATTTCTTCCCCATTCTCGCAATAAAGATATCAGTTACTTTCTTAAGCATGCTATCTTCTTGGATCCATGGTTGCTTTACAAATTCCACCAGTGGCATCCACTGCATATGTATGTGCAGTAAAAGATGGGAAACCAAAACCAGATTGTCAATACTCTTGTTCTGCAATACTTACTCAAATGAAAAATCATAGTAGTATGACTAAGACCGTCTGATACAAAAATATACTAATTTACCTTCGCAGCTTCAATTTCGTGATCATCGACCTTGATTTCAGTTGACAGAGGCTTTAACATGCTGATGAAGAACAAATCTGACTTCTCGAAAGCCATGTTCTGAGCATGCCTGAAAAATGGCATAGGCATTTAAAATTTTCACCAATAAACTACTACTATAATTGAAATCTCTCACTACAAAGGCTGAAAAAAGCTGAAATTGAGATTAACTATTTGATGATGCATAAATGTTTTGACACTTGAGAATATATTAATAAAAGGCTGCAAGTTTACTTCAAATAGGTGATATGTTAAACTCTGAAAACATAAATATTGCTGATCATTTTCACTAACCCATTGTTAGTCCGTAAAACACTAATATAGAGAGGACATGAACATTACCTGAAAGCAATTACTTCAACGAACTCGGTATCAATCTGCAAACATTCAACAGAATAAATCAAGATTTATCCATTGTTGAAGCTGGAAATATGCCAATTTATAACAGCTTGCTTAGCATGAGAGCCACTTTTCACTATTTGATTCTGAAGATTTTGAAGTTAGATGGTCTGAATAAGACATTCAATCATGTTCTGGAAATCACACAACAATAAAGTTGGAAACTACTTTTACTGGTATCCAATAAACAGTTGTAGTTTTCAAAAGCTCACAACAATGACGAATATGCCATAGAGATCATAGGTTCAAGAGCGTTTCATCTCACCCCGGTTTCTTCCTTGACTTCCCTAACAACTCCAGTGTATATCTCTTCAGACTAAACAATAAGAAAAATAAGGAACAACATGAGTTACCCCACAATCAAGTACTACTAAGTAGCAAATGCTTGAGCTACATTAAAATTCATTTACCTCTTGAATGAAACCAGTAGGAATTTTCCAAAAGCCGACAAAAGGTGGAGAGCAATACTTCTCTTGCACTACAAGCACCTATAGACACAAAAACTATCCTAAGATGATCTTCACTTATTCTAAGTGCTATTGTACCAAGAGTTTTAAGAAAATCGTACCTCGTTTTTATCATTGATAACGAATCCTCCAACCCCTACTTGGTGCGAGGCGTTGGCCGGTAACAAAGAAGGCCCTTCAGGGATCCAGTAGGTTAACATTACATAACCGCTTTCTGCATGATGATACTGGAACCCTTCCTACATCATTCAGAGGTACCTCTGTTTCAACATAATGGCCATATTTGATGTTGATCATTTAAGCTAGTTAAACTTGGGCCTATTTTCTTGTCGAAATTTGAATTGAGTTCTACTATGATATTAATATTGCTACTATGAAAAAGGAGTATGTTTCAAGTGTTAAGAAACAAGGGTAGTATGTTCCCCAACCTTCACTGCAACTGGCACAAGATCTGCATATTCTGATGGTAATTTAAGCCAAACTCCTTTTTTCCCTGAAATCATGAACTTATTTAGCATTAATTTGATCATTTCCAAAGGTTTTTACTAGTAAATTAGCCAAAATTGTAAAAGTACCTAGTACCTTAATTATCCACTGAGAAAGTGATGATTGAAGCAAAGAAGCAAAAACATTTGGATTAGAGGGTAGTTTGTCTGGGTTAACAATGACTCCTCCATACTCATCATCAAAATAATCCAAAGTTCTTGAAATTGCTTCATTTATTCCATTAATCTTACTTTGGGAAAGCAAAGTCGAAGAACTTGTTACTATATTACTAGTTGTTGAATTGTGTGCCATTGAGGCAAGTGCTGCAAGAAAAACACAAGAACAAATAATTAGCCCCTTAACCATTACATTCTAAAAATCCAAACTTTAATCTACAAAAAATAATTAACAAAAAAATAGATTCGACCCATGTTGTTATTATTGCTTGTTTTGAATATACTGTATACAAGACACATGATACTCTGTTTTCCTCTGTTTCAAAGATAAATTATGAATCAAATTAAGTAGAAGAAACTGCTACAAAAATCATACTATATACTTCCTCTGTTGTTGCAATAATTAGCAATATATAGTATTCCGTACACCCAAATTATAAAAAGTTGATATTTAGAAAGTATTGACCGATTCTCACAAGCTCGCCCATTTAATTTGGAACGGGAGGAAGTTGCACAAGTAATAAGAAGCTCAAAAAAATTTAGATTACTAAAAAAGGAAATTGTTAAAGGAATCAACTCAACCAAATGTTTAATTGATTTAATATTTTATCACGCCCCCTTGTACACGAGCAGGTTTGAAGTGGGGATATAGCACAGCCTCCTTTGATACCTGACGCTAAATATTCTACTTAGTGAAAACCCGTGACATTTCAATCACATTAGCTTTAGATATCAAGATATCACATCATTGTGATATTTTCGGTCACACTGGCTATTGATACCAAGGAATCAATCCAACTAAAAGTCTAAGCTGAGCTGATGGATAAATGTGCAGTGTTCAGAAAGGCAGCTTAAAAATCAAATTTTCTAAAAAATAATTCAAAAGAAGAGATAGAAGAAAGATCACCTTTACAAGAAGAGGGCTTTGGATATGAATGTAACCCAACAAGTGAACTGGGGTATGAACTTCGAAAACCAAGTTCTTTATTAGTGGGAAGAGAGAGAAATATAGGTTCAACCATTTTCAACTCCATTTGATTAAACCCTGTTTACCAGATCTAATAACCCAGAAATCACAAAATGATGAGCTTTGAGCGCCCTAAAAATGGGGTAATTAAAGCAGTTTGAGTACGATAATGTGGTGGAAAATTGGAGCTGTTTGTGTTGTGTCAACTTCAATGTGATTAATTAAGGTGAGATTAGGAACACAGGATATACATGTGACAAAAAAAAGACTAATTTGAGACGGTTTTGGTTGTGTGTCCTGTCTGATGTGTGTGGCATTTGCAGAAGCAGGAGAGAGAAAGAGATGGCAGGAAAATGAGGGAGTTGTGCTGTGAGTCTGAGGCTAACTCCAAGATATCTGGATTCTTTAATACTATATTATAGTTATCAAGTTATGTGGGGGAAAGCAGATAATTATGTGGTTGGATGATATTTTCATCTTTTTTAATGGACTAGCTCCAAAGCCTAATCTATACATCCATGTTGATTTCTCCGTATTTAAATAATTGTTCTATATCCATGGTGATCTCTAGGGGTGTTTATCGGTCTCGAACCGGAGCGGATCGTATCGGCTATGGACCGGGATCGAAACTTTTGAAAATGGAAACCTAAGATTGGACTGAATTAAAACTGGTCTTAGGACTAGACCGGATGGAAATCACTGGAGCCGAAGCGAAAATCAGACCGGCTAGACCGAAAATTCAATTTTGTATTTTTCCCTGTAAAAATTATATAATAGGCCAAAATTGAATTATAGTTTTGACTTTTTAAGCTTGGCGGTCTAGGAGCCTAGGAGCATGTACTCTTCGGCATAAAACAACTGAACTGAACTAAATTGTACTGAACTAAACTGAAATGCAATGAATAGTGTGTTGAAAATAAATTGCGCAAGGAGACTAAAACAATAAATGAGAACGATCTTACTTGAAGTATGGAAAACGTTAAAGAGATGAGCACTGTGTCGTGGAAACCTCCACTGTCCTTAAAGGTGATTTCGCCGCAGCACGGGTGCAAACTTCCTCCCGGCGACCACCCTCCAGGATTAGCACAGTACCGCCCGTTCGTGTGCACTCACAAGCAGACGGTTGGAGTGACAGATACAACCCGAATTGAGAGAACAGATTTTAGAGAGAGTAAAAATGAGAGAAGTATTTTTTTCTGTTTTTTTTGTGCTAACTAGAGAGGGGTATATATAGCAGTAGTGGGAGAGAGAGGCGATCAGTTATTCTGGGAAGAGAATAACTGGCGGAAATCAAGGAGGCAATAACGGCAAGTCAAACGCGTCAAACTCGGAAACAAATCATTTCCGTTACAAAGATATTTTGAGAATCTTTCAAAACAGACGGGCCATAAAAAGATACACACCCACACCCGCAAACGCGTCGCGCCAACGCCACACGCCCACGGCCCGGCCCGCGCGCGCGCGTGCGTGTGGTGGTTCCTAGAGTATAGTCTCTAGTATCCAAACAAGAGTTACAATGGCATGGGGATAAATATACTAAGCAATAAGCCCACTATCTTCCTATGTGGGATCCAAGTGCCTTACAAACAAAGGGAAAAATGTTGGCATTGAAATACTAAGGAAATAGCTCTAAACCCACCCATGTGGGACATAAACTTTGAGGCTTATTTCCAACAATCCCCCACAAGAATCAAAGTTCCGGAATAAAGAAAAAGGAAGAGAAGAACAATTCGGGTATTTGGCAAAGGAAGAATGCATAGGTGTTAATGTCTTGCGACTTGAATTAACACTTAGTGAGATAGACTTTGGAGTCTCGTTCAAACAAGTGATTTTCATCTTGAACTTGAGAGAACTTGAAACCTTCATCTAAACCACACATCCATCCCTTTAGAATCAGTCACTCCGCGATCAATGTGGCGCCTATACTGGCCATACGCCTTACCTGGATGCTCATAGATGCTCTAGAGAAACGACCCCAGTTTCTCATAGGAAGCGGCCCCACTTCCACATCTAAGTAGGTGAATCCCATCAAGTGTGTATCACCACACACCACCACACAACTGTGGATATGGGTTCATTAAGAGCCTTTTGCTCAACCTCAAACACAGGTGATATGCACTTCTCAATATAACTTTACACAAGAGGGATAGACAAAATAAAAGTGCTTTTATTACTTAATGTTGCCCTTTGAACTCCACTTGCGTGGAGTAGGGTTTCATTATTACATTCAAATGGGTCTCAGTCCCATCCCTCTGGATGCATCCTCAATTACATTTCTAGAAAGGCCTTTAGTAAACGGATCCGCAAGGTTCTTTTCGGACCTTACATAGTCCAGTGATATCACTCCATTGCTTATCAAATCTTTGACAACCTTGTGTCTGAGGCGAATGTGCCTTTTCTTTCCATTGTACACGTTGTTCTTTGCCACTGCAATAGCTGCCTGAGAGTCACAATGCAACGCAATTGAAGGAGCTGGTTTCCCCCACAATGGAACATCATTCAGCAAATTCCTTAGCCATTCTGCCTCATTTCCTGCCAACTCAAGTGCAACAAATTCAGATTCCATAGTCGACATAGCAGTACAAGATTGTTTACAAGATTTCCAAGAAATTGCACCACCACCCAAGGTAAAAACAAAACCACTAGTAGAGTTAATCTCATCATTTCCAGATACCCAGTTAGCATCACAATACCCTTCTAAGACCGCAGGAGAAGAAGAAAAGTGAATGCTCCAATCCATGGTCCCTCTAAGGTATCTGAGTAACCTGCGCAAAGCACCCCAATGGTCTTTGCTAGGGTTATGAGTGTACCTACTGAGTCTACTAATAGCGTAAGCAACATCAGGTCTAGTGCAATTCATCAGATACATAATACTACCAATTACTTTGGCATACTCAGATTGACTCACAGGATCTCCCTTATTCTTTACTAGATGAACACTAGGATCATAAGGAGTCTTAACTGGGTCAACTTCAAATGAATTGAACTTTCTAAGTACCTTTTCTACATAGTGGGCCTGACTCAAGCTAAATCCATGAGAAGACCGAGTGATCTTTACTCCCAAGATAAGGTCAGCCTCCCCCATGTCTTTCATTTCAAACCTAGTATTTAAGAAGTCCTTTACTTCAATCACAAGATCTAAGCTAGTCCCAAGGATCAACATATCATCAACATATAGGCAAATTATTACACAACCTCGGGAGTCATTCTTAGCGTATACACATGTGTCACTCTCATTCACAAGAAACCCAAAACTGGTTATGGTGCTATCAAACTTTTGGTACCATTGTTTAGGGGCTTGTTTTAAACCATAAAGAGACTTTACTAGCTTACACACCTTTTTCTCTTGTCCAGGAACTACACAACCTTCAGGTTGGTCCATATAGATCTCTTCCTCAAGGTCACCATTTAGAAAAGCAGTCTTAACATCCATTTGATGTACTATTAGGCCGTGAATAGCAGCTAAAGCAATCAGCGTTCTAATGGTGGCAATCTTAGTGACTGGTGAATAGGTGTCAAAATAATCTATTCCCTCTCTTTGGGTGAAACCTCTCACAACTAGTCTCGCTTTATACTTATCAATGAAACCATCAGGCTTTAGCTTCTTCTTAAAGATCCATTTGCTAGAGATAGGCTTACAACCCCTAGGAAGGTGTGCTAATTCCCAAGTGTTGTTACTCATAATGGACTCTAGCTCACTATCTATGGCCTCTTTCCACAATACAGCATCAACAGATTTCATAGCCTCACTGTAGGTTCTAGGGTCCTCTTCCAAAATAAAGACAGACACTAGATCCTCATTCAAGACACAAGATTCAGTAAGAAAGGAAGTGACAAAATCAGGCCCAAAGCTACTTTCCTTTCTAGGTCTCTTACTTCTCCTAGGTTCTTCCTCAACAGGTTTAGTCACTAAAGGAATACTAATGGGCAGTGCAGGATCAGCAGTAGAGGAACAAGAAGCAGAACATTTCAAAGGAAAAACATGTTCAAAGAATTCAGCATCTCTAGACTCGACAATTGAACCACAAGCATAGGAACCTCTAGCATCCTTAATAAGGAAACGATAAGCAGCACTATGATAAGCATACCCAATGAAAATAGAGTCACAAGTCTTTGGTCCTATCTTATCCCTTTTAAAGGAAGGTATGGCAACCTTAGCAAGACACCCCCACACTTTCAAGTATTTGAGATTTGGGATATGACCCTTCCACATCTCATATGGCGTCTTATCTAGTTTCTTATGGGGTACACGGTTCAATACATGACAGGCAGATAAAATGGCTTCCCCCCACATGTTATCAGGAAGTCCAGAACTAATCAACATAGCATTCATCATGTTCTTTAGTGTTCTATTCTTCCTTTCAGCTATACCATTTTGTTCAGGGGTATAAGGGGCAGTCAACTCATGAATAATCCCATTTTGTTCACAAAAGGTCTTTAGAGATGTAGGATCATATTCTCCTCCCCTATCACTCCTAAGTCTCTTGATTTTCCTATCCAATTGGTTTTCAACTTCAGCCTTCTACCTTAAAAACATCTCTTCTGCCTCATCCTTGGATTTCAATAGGTACACTACTGTGTAGCGGGAATAGTCGTCTACAAAGGTAATGTAATACTTCTTCCCTCCTCGACTTTCATAGTTCTTAAAGTCACCTAGGTCTGAGTGAACTAATTCTAGAAGTTCAGATTGCCTTTCAACTGTTTTGAAAGGTTTCCTAGCATACTTGGCTTCAACACAAATTTCACATTTGGGCAAGTCAGAACCTGAGAGTCTAGGAATAAGGTTCAGATTTTTCAACCTTTTAATAGAAGCTACGTTAACATGACCTAATCTAGAGTGCCACAAATCAATAGACTCAGCAATATAAGCAGAAGTAGAACCAGATTTATTCATGATTTCAGCAGTAGCATCCAAAGTAAAAAGCCCCCCATTACAAAAACCCTTTCCCACAAATTCCCCATTACGAGTAATGACAAGTCTATCAGAATCAAAAGACAACTTTAAACCAGCTTTCATCAACAGACTACCAGAAATTAAATTCCTACGCATTTCAGGAACATGAAGTACATTAGTAAGAGATAAGAATTTTCCAGAAGTGAGTTTGAGAGTAATCTTCCCTTTGCCATTGACCTTTGCTGATGCAGAGTTTCCCATGAACACATTTTCACCTTCCATCTTCTCATATATGTCAAACATGGATCGGTTGGTGCAAATGTGCCTAGTTGCTCCTGTGTCAACGATCCATTCAGCGGTGTCTCCAGCAAGGTTGACTTCAGATACAACAGCAACAATGGTGTCAGATTCTTCTACCAAGTTTGCTTGGTTTTTGTCTTTCTTTTTATTCCAACAGTCAGCAGCTTTGTGTCCAGGCTTTCCACATTCGTGGCAGGTTCCTTTGAACTTGTATTTCTGCACTCCTCCTTGAGCCTTAAGGTTGCTGCCCCCTTTGTAAGGGCCTTTTCCCTTGTGCCTGTTCCTGTCATAGTTGGAGTTTTTGGACTCCACAAGATTAGCTTTAGGAAAAACAGAATTGTTAGAAGGTTTGTCCTTAAGGCGGTTTTCTTCCTCGATTTTCCGATGTCCAACAAGTTCTTCAAGGGTAAGGTCTCTCCTCTTATGCATAAGTTGGTTCCTGTAGTCCTTCCAAGAGGAGGGTAGTTTCTCAATAAGGACAATAGCCTGGGTGTACTCACAAATAATAAGGCCTTCAGCAGCAATATTGGTACAGAGGGTCTCAAACTCATGAACTTGGTCTAGAATAGGTTTGTCATCGTCTATCTTAAAAGCCATCCACTTACTAATACAGTAGCGTTTGGTCCCAGCATCATCAACACCATACTTCTTTTCTAAGGTATCCCAAATGTCCTTAGCATGGTTAAAAGTCATATATATGTCAAGTAAAGCATTGGACATATAGTGAAGTAACATCCCCTTGCAAGTTCTGTCATCCTTAGCAAATTTGGTTTCATAGGTCAGTTTTTCGGTCTCATCAGTAGGGACGACAGGATCGTCAAGAACATAAGCAACATCAATTTGTTCTAAGTAGAATCTAACCCTGACAGCCCAACGTTTATAATTTTTCCCATCCAAAGACTCAATCTTAGACATGTCAGGAATGGAGTTACGCAAAGCCATGATAACAGAAACTCGAAATTCACCTTTAAGATTGTTGAAAGTAAATTGCGCAAGGAGACTAAAACAATAAATGAGAACGATCTTACTTGAAGTATGGAAAACGTTTAAGAGATGAGCACTGTGTCGTGGAAACCTCCACTGTCCTAAAAGGTGATTTCGCCGCAGCACGGGTGCAAACTTCCTCCCGGCGACCACCCTCCACGATTAGCACAATACCGCCCGTTCGTGTGCACTCACAAGCAGACGGTTGGAGTGACAGATACAACCCGAATTGAGAGAACAGATTTTAGAGAGAGTAAAAATGAGAGAAGTATTTTTTTCTGTTTTTTTTGTGCTAACCAGAGAGGGGTATATATAGCAGTAGTGGGAGAGAGAGGCGATCAATTATTCTGGGAAGAGAATAACTGGCGGAAATCAAGGAGGCAATAACGGCAAGTCAAACGCGTCAAACTCGGAAACAAATCATTTCCGTTACAAAGATATTTTGAGAATCTTTCAAAACAGACGGGTCATAAAAAGATACACACCCACACCCGCACCCGCACCCGCACCCGCACCCGCGAATGCGTCGCGCCAACGCCACACGCCCACGGCCCGAGCCCGGCCCGGCCCGCGCGCGCGTGTGGTGGTTCCTAGAGTATAGTCTCTAGTATCCAAACAAGAGTTACAATGGCATGGGGATAAATATACTAAGCAATAAGCCCACTATCTTCCTATGTGGGATCCAAGTGCCTTACAAACAAAGGGAAAAATGTTGGCATTGAAATACTAAGGAAATAGCTCTAAACCCACCCATGTGGGACATAAACTTTGAGGCTTATTTCCAACATAGTGATATGTGGGAGTAAAAATATTGTCGAGAGCTTAACTGAATTGAATTGAACTAAACGGAACTGAACTAAACAAAGCTAAATTGAATTGAACTTGAACTAAAGTGAACTGAACTAACTGAACTGAAAAAACTGAAAATAAGCTGGGGAGAACAGACTCTTAGAGTCTAAAATGCTAGATTAACTTTCGAATTTCAATACACTTTGGAAAAAAAAAGTCTAATTAGTCCGGGCCGGAAAATTTTGGGTTTAAACCGGACTGGATCGAGGACCAAAATTTAAAATTTACAGACCAAAGACCGGACCGAAAATAAACCGGTCAGGCCCGGACCATTTTTCCGATATAGACTGAAAATTGAACACCCTACTGATCTCTCCGTTCTTAAATAATTGTCCTATAACGGATGATGAGTTTTTTTTTTTTTTTTGAATCATGGATGATGAGTTACATAGTAGATATTTAAACCATTTTAATGCTTAAGTTATCGAAAAAGCTACTTCGATATGCTTCTAATCCCAATTTGTATTTTATGCAGTGATATGAAAAGATAGTGTTAGTTATAAAAATGATTTGGGATTGATTGCCTTAAATTGTCATAGGATACTGTCTCCGAATGCAAAGTAAATGGTTCCTCCGTTCCTTAATAAGTGACACACTTTCATATTTTAGTAGATAATTAAAAGAGAGTGAGCAGAAAAAACTGTGAAAGAGAAAAAGGGGAGTAAGAAGCAAAAGAAAGAAAAAAAGTCTAAGCAACGAAGGAGATGTGAGGTGTAAATGTGTAACGTTTAAATTTCAAAACTTAGGTATTGTTTGGTTACATAATAAAAATGGGGGAATTTGAAAATCATGAGAATTGGAAAATTAGAGGTTTGTTTGGTTGACAATAACAAGTAACAATGTAGGTATTGTAAATTCATGCAATGCCCATAAAACATGGGAATTGAATTACCAAGCCCCCTTTTTTTGTGAAAAGAGGAGTACTAATATGAATTATGTCCCAAATAGTTTGTTACAATCCAAATCATAATCGTTCCAACAATAACTAGGGGGATGGGGGTGATTCCTAGTTACATTGATGGGCGAGTCTTCCTTCCTACATATTTTTGCTAGCGTGTCTGCAGTTTTGTTTGTGCTCCTTGGGCAGTAGGCAAGATGAACTTCAGTAATCTGGGATAACAAAGCCCTGCAATCATTTAGTAGCTTATTAGACACCGAGGGAAAATCTTGTTTTCCTTCTATTAAGCTAATAATAGCGGACCCGCAATCAGAAAGGATCATGACATGTTGCTGATTTCTTTTCTTTGCCTGCTCCAGCCCTTCCTTTATCGCCATTAATTCTGCCTGCAAACAATCAATAGCAAAACATTTTCTGCAAAAGCTCGTAATCCACTCCCCGTGCCTATTTCTGATTACCCCAGCTATTCCCACATGCTCGTCTCTGTGTATAAATGACGCATTTGTGTGAATGATGAAACCTTCGATCCATGGGATTGCTAGGAGCTGGGTTTTACTTGCTGCTTTATTGTCGGATTTTTTTGGGTTTGCTTTTGTGAAAAGGAAAGCTTGTTGTTTTACTTGTTGTATGAAGGCAACAGCTTCCTGAGGTGGTTTTCTAGGTTCGAAAATGGACAAGTTTCGAGCCTTTCATAGGTTAAAATAGGTGGTTGCAAAGAGGGTACTCCACGGCAAACCAAAGACTACTGAGTCGTTCCTTAAGTTACAGTACATCCAGTCTTGAAAGGGTTCCGATTGGTCGACAAAATTCTCAGGTTGGTCATCTTGGACACATCCCAATCTGCTTCACACATCAGTGGGAAGAGTGCAGTTTTTGAGGATGTGAGATGAGTTCTCAAGGGGGGAGAGGCAAATGGGGCAGGATGTATTGTCCACTAAAGATCTAGTAAACAACGTGAGTCTATGGGGAAGTCTATCTAACCAGACCAACCAGAGGAAAAACTGGATTTTTGGTTCACAATGAATCTGCCATATCCATTTTAGGTTCACATCATGGGTCTCTAGCTTGATTTGAGAGTTATAAGCCATATAGAGTGAGAAACCCATGTGGTTGATGTATTCGGGAATCGAAATATCATTCTCATCATTGTCAAAAGGTGGGTCAAGGCTCCTAATTCTGTCACCAAATCCCCCTTGGTAACTCAAAATTCCCATGATTTGCAAATGTCTTTATAACAACCAAACATACTTAGACAAATCATAGGAACTTTGGTATGGGAAGTTAATTCTTATGAAATACAAATTGCAATGGGAATTTATTTCTCATATCAACCAAACAACACCTTACAATGTAAGTTTTTAATTTTAAATGTAGTGTAAAAATTTTAAACTCTTGCCCTTCTAAGTTTTAACTTTTACGTAAAGACCTTACCGTTTTAACAAAAAAATTATAAGATTCACATGGTTATAAATCGATTGTTTAAATATCCATTTATAATTGGCAAAGTCTTATAAAAGACGGTCTTACATTAATCTTAATGTAAAACCAGTCCAATAGGCCCAATAAACATCTTCCCCAACCAGCCTTCTTCCCACCACTGCCATTCTCTTCACTCCATTACATATGATATTAGTTATGGACTTAATGCAAAAGTTAAGGTTTTAGGTTGAAAAGTTAAAAAAAGGCAACGTTTTAGGTCGAAAAGTTAAAAAAAAAATTGTCTGAGACTGCTCAACATATGACGCGCGTAATTGGGATATTTGGGCTGGTCTTATGTTAAGGTTTAAGCTAATACCGTTTTATAGTAAACCTACTCTTTATAATTTTCAGAATTTAAATAATTTCCGAAATAATTGAAAAGGAGGATAACATACTTTTATTCTACCTTACTTTTTTTTTTTCATTTCCTTTTCTTACATTCTTTTGTACAACAAGCTCCTCTTAGATAAAGTAATCGTACGCGTCCATTGTCATGTTTCACACAGACACACAGTCACACCTCACACTTGACAGTGACACTCCTAACCTTGTTCATGCCTTCGTACGGCCGGTGATATAAGGTGGCCTATAGCTTAAAAAGCTGCATGGATATTTACCAAATGGACGGTCCAACAGGATAACTAATTTTGGCATTATACACGGAGGATTATTTGAAATGAATTTATTACTACCTCCCGTAATATATTATTTGTAACGATTTGATATAAAGTGTGAGTAGAAAATATCTAACCATTGCAAATAATATGTTACAGAGGCAGTAGATTTTTTTTTCAAAGAAGAACAATATCATAGTTATCGGCTATACAATATTTATAATGATAGTACAAATTAAAAAAAAAGATATACTCCCTCCGTAACGAATTAAGTGCAACAAACTATTTTGCACGTATTATTGAGGAAGAGATTTAAGGATGTAAACGAGCAACTTAATCAATATAATTTTAAGACAAGTAACCTATGATCTCATTCTTACTTATCCTCAAAATTATTTTGATTAATTTGCTCGTTTACATCCTTAAAAATCTCTTCCTCTAAATGCATGCAAAATGTCTTGTTTCTTTTAATTCGTTACGGAGGTAGTATATAGAAAAAAGACATAATTGTTACAATCAGAATAATTACTTATTTGCCTCCTAAAGCACATTTTATATTCCACCAATTCTAGCTTGACGTGAAAAGGGATTTTCGATGTCTTTGTATCTTTGCAAGTAGATACTTTCGCAACCTGCACACAATAGTTCCAATTGACGAGTTGATGACAAATCGTAAAACCATACGATTCCTGATCACCTTCCCGATTATTAGAATCCTAAAAGTAAAACTCTCATCCATGAGATGAGCTAAAACCTAAAGAAAATAGGATAAACTTAGAAAACTGTGAAACAACCTAATATATTGGATCGAAACAAACAAATGAAAAGCAAAAAATGAACGCAAAAATTGAAGAGAGCCAAGAGAAAAGGATTGAAAATAATCAAATTTCCTTGGGAGTTAGACTTTTTTCGGTCTAAACAAAAAACTGGAACCCTAGAAAGAGGAGGAGAAAAGAGAGAAAGGGTGGCTAATCCTAGGTACAATGAAATTATTAGAAAGGGTGGCTAATCCTAGGTACAATGAAAGGATTTAAAAATGAAACGCCACCCGAAAACTACGACTCACAACCGTAATGATTCACTTTTTTTTTACAAAAAGAGCAACAAAGGTAGAATGTGAATTGATTCCAAAACACAATGAAATCGGGTAGGATGTTCTAGTTAGTTGAAGTACCCCATATTTTGACTTAAAATGTAACAAATACTCAATCCGTTTCACAATAGATGCATCTTTGTACCTTTTACGCTTGCCAATGCGTAAATTCTAAACATTAAAATCTATCAATAAGTAAAAATTATAAAAGTAGATAAATTACACGTTGAGAAAAATCTAACAAGATCCCATATGATTATGTTTTTCAATATAAATCTCCAAAACTAATCGGCGTATAAATTGTGAATAGTATACAATACGTAAATGACGCATCGATTGTAAAATAAGAGAAATATATAAATATATTTTTATTGATTGCTTCTGTGCAAGCTCTGGCCAGCTGGTAAACTTTCATAAGTCAGCCATCATTTTCTCCAAGCAAGTACCCAATGCACGTAAGGCTTCTTTGGCAAGTAATTTTAATATGCCACCAAAGGCCTGCCTGGGAAGGTATCTAGGAATCCATTTCAGTTCCTTCCGGCCTATTAAGGCGGATCTAGCCCAGTTACTTAATAAGACCGATCAGAGGGTTAAATTATGGGAGGCTGGACTCCTTTCCAAAGCAGGAAGGCATACCCTCATCCAATCGAATCTAGAAGCTATCCCGAATTACGCAAGTGCAGCAACTATGCTTCGGGCAAACTCTGCCTCCTCTATTGATTCCATTCATAGAAAATTATTCTGGAATCAAGGGCCAGGAAAAGAAGGAATCCCACTCATAGCATGGGATAAAAACCTGCTCCCCTAAGAGCTTAGGAGGGTTAGAGCTACGAAAAACCCTTCCTCTGAACAGGGCCTTCCTGGCTAAACTAGCATGGAAAGTCCTTTCAGATCCTGAGAATTTATGGGCCACCATTGTACGCCAGAAATATCTGAAAAACTGCTCCCTATTCCAATACACGCCAAAACCGTCCCATTCCACCATATGGAGGAAAATTATGGAACAGCGTGACATATTGAGAAAAGGGATTCGATGGAAAATAGGAGATGGTTCAACCATTTTATTCTGGTTAGATAATTGGTTAACCAACCAGTCTCTATTCGAACTTCTAAGACCCGACCCTAATAACATAGATTCTGACTTGTGCTTGGATACCTTCATCACCAGTGATAGAAAATGGAATTTTGAAAAGTTAGGTACAATTTTACCTGACAATCTAATAGCACAGGTACGTGGAATAACTCTTACTCCAAATATTGATATGGATACACCCATTTGGGGTATGTCTTCCCATGGAGATTTCACGGTCAAATCAGCAAACTGGTTGGCACATAACATCAGTCCTGACACCCCCAAATGGGAATTTCGTCAGATTTGGAAACTCCATATACCTCCAAAGCTCCAGATCTTCTTATGGCAAATTCTTCATAATGCGATCAGTGTGCGTGCTATTCTGTTTAAAAGACAGATTATCCCGATTGAAACATGCTCCATCTGTGATGTTTCATGCCCAGAAACAATAGACCATCTCTTTCTCAACTGCCACAAGGTGGCAACCTTATGGGCACTCCCACAGGTGAAATATTGGTTGGGCTGCTCTATTGACAACCATACTGTCAAAGAGCTTTATAGAAATCAACTGAAGGACAAAGGTCTAGCTGCGAAGCTTACCTTCCTCTTATGGAGCATTTGGAAGGAGCGGAATGACATTATCTTTAACACCACAAGTTTGAACTTGCACAGAATCTACCATCGTGCAAGCTTACTATCCCACGAATGGAAGATGCGACCCCATTTCGACGAATTCGCTTTGTCCCTTTCCCATATGGTTTCCCCCACCCCCAAATACCTAAGAAGGCGTCCCCTTATTCCATTCTCGTCAACTGGTCCCCCCTCCTGCGGGCTTCATAAAGCTCAATTTCGATGGCTCCGTCAAGCAAAACAATGCAGCAGCAGGCTTTATCATTAGAGATCACGAGGGTACAGTCCTAGCAGCTGAAGCCCACAACTTAGGCAACACGACTGTCCTTACAGCAGAAGCTACTGCGCTTCATAAGGGTGTTCTTAAAGCCCTAACGTTCCGACATTCTTCTATTCTAATTGAAGGTGACAACTTGCTGGTCATAAATGCAATCAATGGCATTTGGTCTACTCCGTGGCAGATTGACAACATTGTTGAAGACACAAAAATCAACCTCAGAGCTTTCCAAGATTTTCAGATTACACATGTGTTCAGAGAAGGAAACCAAGCAGCAGACTGGATTGCTAATGCGGGTCATTTAGTTTTAGACTCTTTTTGTATTACGGACTGGCATGGTTCAGATCTGTCAAAAATACTTTGTAACGATATGTTAGGAATTCCCCTCGAGCGGAGAGTTTCCTAACTATTTCTCTTTTCTCCTTGCCTTTATATAAAAAAATAAAAATATATTTCCTCTGTTTCTTTTTAAGTGCTACATTTCTTTTTTCACACTTGTCGAGAACATTTTGTATGGTTTTTATCTTTAATTATGCATTTGTAAAAATTATGACAACAAGATATTAAAAATGTATACATCGAGACGAATCAAACAAGATCCAACAAGACTATATTTTTTCTTATGCATAAATTGTAAAAGCCAGTCAAACTATAATGGATGAATAGTAGCAAAGTCAATATGTAGCACTTAAAAAGAAACGGAGGAAGTATATATAAATATTTTTTTAAATTTATTTCTTTTTGGGTTGATATATGCATCAGATTCACCATTTATTTAGTATAACACCATTACCAATTATCTAGTCACGAGTTCTTGGAATAAAATTAAAGGTGATGGAGTACACGATATTGAGTAAAAAAATGGAGAATCTCGTCAGATTTCACTCCGAATTCATTCTTGATTCAGCAACTACAGTCAGTGTCCACTAACAAATTGATAATTGGATAAACACATCACCTAACAAAATTGTACCAACATGAACATGGCACGCATATTCTTATCCTCATGAATCAGACATAAAGCATCTTCCTGTCTACGACAAATCAATATCTGTTAGGCCCGGGAGTGAGGGATTCCCCTCTCGATTTCAGGTGATTTAGAGATCGATTTGTTAGGAATTCCGTTTATCTTATAATATTATTTATTATTTTTAGACACATTTATTATAAGCTTTAATGATAGATTTGTTGGTCTTATTTGGTAGTAAGCAATTTGGGCATAAATTAGCTGATTGAAGAGCATTAAAGGGTTACTTAGTCAGATCCTCTAATCAATTCGTTTGGCAAAGAACGGATTCTTGAACAAATTGATATATCAATCCTCTCAATTGAAAATGCTCCATATAGAAACTTTTTACTTAGAGGATTTGTGCTATAAATTGTAAATACTATTTACCCTCATATTGCACCATTGCAATTGCATCATTTGTTAGATATATAATTAAGTTTAAGAGATTTTTTATTAATTTTATTGTATTGTATATTTAGAAGGTCAAAATTTGAATAGAACTTTTTAGAGCTACTTACCTCTGATAGTATATATTTTTTTATTTATAAAGACCTTATGTAAATTCGAAAAAAAATCTTTGTATTACTAATAATTGATTTTAACCTTTTTTAATATATATGTATATATATTTATACGGAGTAAGCAATATATGCATATATATTTGCCTAAAAGGTCTTATGGAAATTACCAAGATGTGTTAAATCAATTTAATTTATTAACCATAATTGGTAATAAGAAAATGTTACTCTTAAGTATACTAGAGTATAACCCATGTCCTTATATGTCATATTACTGAAAATCGACTATTAGCTATCAGTTTATCTTACCAAACACTTTTATAAAAATAGTTAATACAAACAATTGTTTAACTAAATTAACTAATTCTACCAGTTAGTCAAACCAGTGAATAAATCTGCTATCCGCCTATCCGCTATCTGCTATCCACTGAGCATCAAACATGATCGTTATTAATTCGTTATATCTTATTTTTAGTCCATTTTGACATGGGTCTTTGGGCTTCCAAGACAAGCTTATGGAGATTATTATGTTTTACACTTAGTGAGTGTCGGAGCCAGCAGTTTCGGAGATAACAATAATACAAAAAAAGGAGAGGAGAAGCTAAAGAGTTCTTACTGCCATGCTTGTTTTCTCAGGAACAGTTCTAGTATGTTGATAGTTGGAGAATATCCCACTATTGAATTTTGCTGAAATTTTGTCAGCTTGTTGGGGGCACATAGGGTTACATTCTGACCTTTCGGATGGTCAATCGAAATCTGGTTCATCGGAAATTGTCTCTGGACAAAGCTTGTGTTTTAGTGTGAATTCTACATCTTTTTTGTTCTCTATTTTAAATCTCTTATTGTTGATAATTGATAGTGGTTGTGTGAACTAGGTGTGTTCATAATGAACCGATCCGATCGATCCAGTCCGCGATCCGATCGGTCCAATCTAAAAAACGGATATCCGAAAATTTTCAACTCAAACTTTTGCCATTTCCGGATATCCGAAAAATGGATATTTTTAAATATCCTTAGCCAGTTTATTTTTCATAAAATTAAAATATTTTTATATTAGATTTTTTCCTTAACAAAGTCGGATTGGATAATCCGTTTATTTGATCCGAAATTTCGGATATCCGAAACTTCAGGTATCCGATGTTTTCAGATCACCATTCTCCTGATCCGAAATTTTGAATTGGATAATGTGAAATGAACACCCTAGGGTGAACCTTCATGAACTGAATTGGGTTTATCTTTTACCTTCAATTATCAATAAGAGAAGTTTAGGGTGGACTCTTCAAACGATCCCGTGGTTTTTACTCATAACATCGAAGGGAATTTCCACGTATAAATCGTGTGTTATTTGCTATTATTTCTCATTGTTATAGCTGGTAATTTACTGCATTTTGTTTCTGATTATATTTGGTGATTGGTTGTGTGGCACTTTGGGTTGATTGAATTAAATAATTGGTTGGTTGTCTTGATAGTGTGACATTGTGGGTGTCGTTGTGACCTCCTTTCGATCCTTACATGATTCTTATCCTCACCTTTGTGGCTCTCTAAACATCAAAAAAAAAAGTTAGGCTCGCTAGTGTCACACAATCACACTGGAATATTGCATTATCCAACTTTTTTTATTACCTATTTTTATCTCATTTGAATTGTTATACATTTTTTTTAACAAGTTTGTTAGAGAGACATGTAGATTGTTTAGAAAATAAATGTTGGCAGAATTAAGTTCACCTTAATTTTACTGAAATGAAATACTAAATTTAACTTATTGATATGTACTTCTTTTTTTATTAATTCATATGGTTTTTTCTTTTTTGCACTATTGATTAATACTAAACCGAACTTATATTTGCTGAACTGAATATTATTGTGTTTAAGGTGAACTGAAAAGAGTTTAAATTTCAGTTCTTTTACACATATCTGAACATATTACAAATTATTCAACCTTATTAGAATTTATTCGAATTTATAGTGATAAATACTTTTAGTGATAAATGAGAAAAAATGATTAGATGGATAAAGAAAGTATAGGTAAATGATGATAGCAACAAGAAAAAAAATGAAAAACATATGAAAATGATATGTCATAAAAGAAAATGCAACAACTAAACCGGGACAATCAAATAAGCACAGTTCGTCGGAATTAATTTGATATAATGGGAGTACATTATTTAATTTAAACCATCTTCTACGAACTTTTGAGTGGGATTTGTTTTTATGATTTTGTATTTCAATTTATTATAATTTACTAAAAAAAAGATTCGTCTATTCAAAATTGTAACTTTGTATAACATGTTTTTGGTCCCAAAATTTAAATGCAAAATTTTTCATTTACGGAATGGAGGTAGTAAGTTGTACTCACTCTATCTCAATTTATTTGCTACATTCGCTTTTTTAAAGTTTTCAATTTACGATTCTAAAAACTAATATCTCAAATTTCATATAGAACAAATTACAAAATTATATATTTGGAAAGTAAACATTGACACGAATCAAACAAGATGTTACAGGAGTATCTTTCCATTACGTATATAAACTCAAATACAATCAAAGTGGCAAAGTGAATAGTGATCAAGTCAGTATCTAACAAATAGACGTCGGAGAAACTATCAACCAGTGAAGTGTAATTTTTGAAAAAAGTTCTCTACCAATTTTTTTAATATATTAATTATCCTAAATTTATTATGCTAATATATGGGGGAAGTCATCCTTCGCAATTGGTATGAACATGATCTGGCCCCAGACACATGATTCACGTTTGCAAATCCACATCATGATAAGTGAATAAGTGATAGAGTACTTTTCATTTCATTTCATAGTAACCACTTATTTGTTATCCCCTTAATTAATTTATTGTGAGAATAATTACTAGTAACTCATAGGATGATAGCAAGCAGAAAACCCATGTCTGTCTCACTGTCTGTAACTGTAAGTCACATTTCCATTTCTAACCTCATTTATCACGTAACAAATCGAAACATGTAAAAATAGTTCTAGAGGTTTGGTTAACAAGTAAAAGAATATTGGTGTGAAGAACAAATGATACTGGATTTTGCCGAATTCCCTCCTTGAAACACTTGAAAAATATATAGGTTTTCTCCGTTTTTCATTAGTTGTGAATTTCGTGCCTTTCAATAATTCATACCATTATGTTTGTTATCTATATCTAAAAATGATAGTGCGAGGTTAAACACATGACCAGACTTTTCACTCCGGGTAAATAGATGGTGTTCATGTTTCGTACAATGTTGATTTCGGGTTATGCCTATTATAAATCCATAAATGTAAAATAATATAATCATTTGACAAAGTAATGTAAATGGGTGAAGTTTCAGGTCATATTCGAGTCGAGTTTGTGTTATCATTTGACAATATTATATTTGTGTCATATCGGTTTTGGTCATAGTATTGTGTCATGTAATACAAAATTTGATTGAAGTGCTTTATTGAAAGCCTTCATCTATGGCATACATATTTACTTATAATCACCAAGTCAATTACATCATTGTTGTAACAGATTGAATCGACAAAAAGATTAAGAACGCAAACAATAAAGAATACACATATTTTAATGTGGTTCACTAACAATGTATTAGCTACGTCCACTAAGCAGAGGAAGAAACAATTTTATTTTGAGAGAGTGTACATATTACAGATTCTGTTAGGGAAGAAATTAACACTAAGGGTTTATATAATACCTTAGCAGTTAACCTGAACAAAATGAGTCTAACCAAACCACAACAAATCATGGTTTACTTTGTGCTTGGTTAATCGAAGAGCCATATAATTCAAGACATCTATCAATAAATCTCCACGTTAACTTGAATTATCTCATATAACAGATGTACCAGATGCAACACAGAACATGTTGCCAAATACCAAAATTGCCATATATACACAAACTCTCACTCTGCCTGAGATTGCCCCTTAAGCCCCCAAATTAACAGCTAGAACATTTAGCGAGTCAATATATGTGTGAGGTCCACGATTAATCATATAGCATGCACTGCTTACAGCTTCTACCTACAATCTCCTAGCTAACGCATCATTAGAGAGCATACACCTTGCTCTCTCTAGCAATGTCTGATTCATGCGTTCTACTACTCATTCTACCGTGGGGTATCTTGAATAGTGAGATGAAGGGAAATTCCTTCATCTTTAGCAGAACTCATCATACTCAGACCAACAAAATTCCAGACCATTACCAGTTCGCAGCCTTTTGATCTTCGTCCCAGTTTAATTTTTCAATAACAATGCCCTCCACTGCTTAAAGTACTTGAAGGCTTCACTTTTATGTTTCATCATAATTACCCAATATATTCTTGAGTAGTCAACCACCAATCAATTATCGACGTACAAAGATACTTGCGACCTCCAATTATTCAATCCGGCAAGGATCCCAACAATCAACGTAGATATAATCAAGTTTTCCTTTAGCCCTATGAACACCTTTTTTAAGGAAATTGTTGCCATGAAGCTTCCCGAACACACAATGCTCGCAAAGTTCGAGATTTTTCAACTTATGCCCACAAACAAGATCTCGGTTTGCCATAATCCGCATTCCTCTTTCACCCATATGGCCAAGTCTCATATTCCATAGTTAGGTCTCCTTCTTTGGAATTGTAGATCATGCAACAACAGCAGAGCCGGTCAACGTAGAACAAAATACAAAGTACCACACTTCACACCCTTCAGAATCACCTTCAAATTCTTGCACACATACATACTTTTACCTTTACCCTTGAAACTGGAACCCTTACTATCTAGTAGACTCAGTGATATCAGATTCTTTGTCATTAGTGGAACATGCCTAACTTCATTGAAGGTACAAAAGGAACCATCATGAGTCCATATCCTAACTAAGCCAACTCTAACTACCTTTTGTAGACAACATTATTAGCCACGAAAATATTGCCTCCATCTATCTGCTCATAAGTTGAAAATCACTCCTTGCTTGGACAAATATAGTAAGACATCCCGGAATCAAGAACCCGCACATCATCATAGTGAGACCGGTCATTGATTAATAAGGTTATATCCTCTTCTAAATTTGTATAAGTTTCTGCCACAAGACATCTCACTTCTCCTGTTGCTTCTTTTTCTTAGGATACTCGTACTTCTAATGCCCCTTTTTCTTATAGTAATCACAACCAGTGTTTGGCTTAGGGCCTTTAGAATTTGAATTCTTAAATTCGGCTTCTTTTTACCAGATCTTCCCTGCCCCTTATTGTCTTTAACAACTAACCCTGACGCTTGACTTTCAGAACCTAAACCAAATGCCTTATAGCGACTTTCTCTACTATGAAGAGCATACCTAACTTCTTATAGACAGACTATCTTTCCCAACAATAAAAGAAATCAGAAATTCTCATATGAGAAGGGTAAAGACGACCCTAATAGAATTAGGGCAACACCCTCATCTTCTATTTTAACATAAATGTCACAAATACCTAACGTAATAGTACTCAACCTATTACGGTAATCCCTAAGAGACGTACCTTTCAGCATATGCTGCATCCGCCGGTTGAACATACGTTGCTTGAGAATCAACTTGCTGGTTAAAAACTTCGTCACATATAGACACTCAAGTTTTAACCACAGACTAGTGATAAGAGGTTTTTAGTGTGTCGTTAAGGCACTAAGAACCTCTTAAAAACAATATTTATAATCCCGACGAGCAACTACTATGAACTTAGCAATGGCAAGTCAATGGTCGAACCACAAGGAAATAGGGATTGACTAAGGTCTATTAAGTCTAAAACTACCTAAGTGAAGGGTACTTTGAGGTGTGAATGATTGATTAACTAAAAACTAACAACTAGCTAAGGAATAACAACTGATAATCAAGTAAGAGAAGTAAATATAATAAGGAAAACACTAGAGCTCGGGCTACTCGTATGAACTCGGGCAAGACAACAATAATCAACACGATAGCGATTCAAGAACGATGAAAATACAGGGTTAAGTCTCCCTCTAAATTACTTGAGTCCTCTTTCGAATGGTCCTCAAGAGTAATCGATTAATCAATCAACCAAATCCTCTCTCGAATGGTCTTTGGTCAATTGATTAACAGATTTAATGAGATCGAAAAACTCCTAATTAAAGGATCCCCTTAATTCCTATCCAATCCCTTGGCCTAGAAACTAAGTCGAAATATGGGAATGACAAAAGGGATCAAAATTCAATGAATAACAATAGAACCCTAAGTGCCCTAGCATAAATGTGATTAAGATCTATCCTAGGGTGTCAAAACACCAAGTTCAATGCATAAACAACAAATTAAATCATAATTACATTAACAATCTACATTAAGCCCTTAATTCATATTTTCGCCCAAACCGTAGATAATGAACTACTCACTCTTAATGGATTCTAAGCAAAAGAGATTAATAAAATTAAATATGATTAACAAAGCAATGAAAATAGAGAAAAGAGATTGAAAGAAAATTACTTGGATTGATTGAACAATTGAATCTTCAATGAATTAGCAATATGAGAAACTAAGAGTATTTGAGTGTTTAGAGAGAATAAAACTAAGTATTAGAGTCTAAGTGTAGAGTTAATACAAAGCAAAAAACGCAAAAAACTATTTATATTATCCCATAAATAAAGACGGAAAAACGGGGAAAAAACCCGAATACAGGTCGACAAGGTCGTGTCCAAGACGACACGGCCATGTAGACCTGTTCTTCAAAATTCTTCAGCCTTCACAAAAGTTACTGCCTCCGTAGAAGAAAGCTAACACGGTCGTGTCAAAATCTACACGGCCCTGTTGACCTGCACTTCTCAAATCAGCAAAAGGCAGCTTGGAAACTGCTCGTGGGAAAAACATACATGCCCGTGTCCTCTTTAGAACGCCTAGTCAGACAACAACATGAGCTTTCACTGCTTCCTTCATCAAAAGGCTACACGGCCGTGTCAAAGACAACACGGCCGTGTCAAAGACAACACGGCCGTGTCAAAGACAACACGACCGTGTAGACCTGCTTCTATGCACTTCCAAGGCAAGGCCTCCACCAAAAGTCTTCCCACGACCAAAATACTTCAAAAATCTGCTAGTTAGCCTGGAAATCATCCAAAAACAACTAAACGGGTAAAGAAGCGACAATATTAACCAATGGAGACAAAATCCATGCAATGTTAGACTAAAATGCTCTATTCTACACGCAAAGACGCTAAAAATTATGCATGACAATAAAGTGCTTATCAACCAGCGATAATTTATTCATTAGCGACCTCAGTGATGACATCATCAACCAGATATATATAGCATGTGTTGTCGAGTGATCCTTCTCCTCTAGACTACTCGATTTCCCGTCATTTGAACCTACTTGCTTCAAATTTGTCAATAGAGGTGTCTATATACCTTGCTGCTTTAGCAAAGCTCGTATCTTGATCACCCATAAACCGAAACTATTTCTCCTAGTGAATTTATCAATTTTCACGTTCAAAGCATAAATCTTTGTTGTCAAATAAAGTAAGAAATTTAAAACTCCGACAAACCAGCGAGGCTCTAATATCAGTTTGTTATAATAGATTGAATCGACAACAAAGATTAAGAACGTAAACAATAAAGAACACACATATTTTACGTGGTTCACCAACAATATGTCATTTACTGATGTGTTTTCCGTAGTTGAATTACTCCCTCTTGAATTAGGGTTTTGCCTATAGGTTTTTACCATTTACTTGAAAGGGTTTTTCCTATTTTAGGCTTAGTTTAATTAGTTTATTTATTTATTTTATTTTATTTAAGTACTTCTTTAATTAATTTAGATTAGTTTGTTTTAAAAAGATAAGATTAGTTTAAAAGATAAGATTAGAATTCTATAAAGATATGAGTTAGGGGATTGTCCTAATCATTTAGGTTTTCTTATCTTTATCTTGTTAGGCTATTATTTTTTTCTATCTTATTTGTTTAGGACTAGGATTAGGATTAGTCATGACTTCTCTATTTATATTGTTGTCTTTCATTAATAAAAATCAGTTTAGAAGTTTAAAATTTTCGTGACTTTATACTTGTAAATTTAAGGTTGAGTGCCTTGCTTGTTTAGCATTGAAGAAAG
Organism: Patellifolia procumbens; assembly: GCA_947645195.1. NCBI lineage: Eukaryota > Viridiplantae > Streptophyta > Magnoliopsida > Caryophyllales > Amaranthaceae > Patellifolia > Patellifolia procumbens. Next base: position 7,445,492 of record CANSGD010000972.1, read on the forward strand.
ACGGAGATCGATCTTCTAACCCTTTGGACCGAGGTTCAAAGGTTACTATCCCCATTATTGATTTGTTTCATTTACTCAATTAAACTACACACCCAAACAACCATCTTTTTAATTTAAACTTCACATAAAGTCGTCCCCTTGAACTCTATAACTTTCATCCACCCTCAAGAACCCTAAAGTAGCAATATTTGGGCCGAAATTCGTATCATTTACATCCACTAGGAAGATGGAGAAACAATTTTATTATGAGAGAGGATACAAACTACTAGTGATGGATCCAATGTATTAGAAGTGAAGTCACTTGACCCCTTTGGATTGGTAAAATTGGAAAATTTTCCTTAAAAAATCTATTTATTTGAAAAACTATCTTACAAATTGATCATTTGACTTATAAAATTTAATAATAACGCGCAAACTCCACTGAATAATTTTTCCAGATCCGATGTTGCAGATTACAGATTGTGTTAAAGCAGATGTTAACACTAAGAGTTTGTATAATACCCTAATAGTTAACCTAAACAAAATGAGCCTAAACAAACCCAATATAGAAATACGGTTTGCTAAATTGTATATACCAGAAATTTAAAATCTTTCGGGGTGCTGCCCCCTAACCCCCACCAGGGCGTTTCACCCTTAGATCTCGTCAACGACACCCTTGTGCTTGGTTGATCGAAGCACCACATAATTCAAGGCTTATATCAAAAATAATTATCTTTAAAAACCAGTACAAAATGTTAGATTTCGTAACCGGGATTACAAGATGTATACACAATTATTGTTAGAACTCGTAACCGGGAAAACAAGATGTATACACAATTGACAACAACAACGATCCTCTAGGCGTGTATGGGAACACTTTCCCAAAAGAGATATCCCGACCCTATACGAAGCACGGGTTGCACGAAATTCACCTCCGAGACACAAAGAAGAAAACAGTGATTATGACGCTCGTATGAGTATCACCAAACGAGAACAAATGTGTTTGTGATTTTGATTTGATGATCAATTTAGAGAGAAAGTTAAGAGTGCTTTTTGGAGAGAATAATAATAATCTTCTGGCCTTCATCTGTGGTAAAACACCACATATATACACATCAAAGCAAAGGAAACGACCTATAACCGCTCAAATAGCAAAACCGCAAAATGGAGCGTCACCGGGCAGTAGCCCGTCGCGAGCCGCGAGGAGGTGCTGCCCTGTTGCCTGCTGCTGGTTTCCTTTGGGTTACGTTAAGTCCAATGCACAAGAGCTATGGCTTACGTTACTTCCAATGCCTACGAGTTACATGTTCACTATACCGTAAACACCAATGTGCACCTCAACGTAACTTGAATCACGACACCATAACCAAGTAATTCAAGTTAACGTTACATGAAGAATAATCAACCAAATACTCTAAATTATCCAACAATCCTCCCCTATTTAGAGTATTCTAAAAGATAATAAGCACTAAACACCATTAAAACAAACAACCTCATGCATCAATGAAAGTATACTAAGACTTGAACTTCCACCTAGTATAATATACATTCCAAGTATCCGTATCAGAAAGGTGTCGCAAGCGATTGAACCAATCTCAATACTTAGTGGAAACTTGAAGATACCATACACACAAGATTAACTATTTGAACTCATTAAACTTGACACTTTAAGCCATGTGTCCGTATAATTCATAAGTGTATCATAGCTATGCCCCTATAGCTACTTCAAGCGGCTAAACTTCACAGTAACATAGGTAGAACTCTTAAATAAACATGCCACTATGACAAGGCATAACAAGAGAACTATTAAGATTCACAACCTCTTTACAACATCATAGTCAATATAAGAACAATACTCGAGGATACTTACAAATGTTCTTCAATAATCAAATGAAGGAATTAATCTTATTGAACTTAAGACCCAACGTCTTATTGGGCGTTAAGTTAAGATTCCCTCACTCGTGATTAGCTAAGGGCTCCAATCCAAAACCGATTTTCATCCTCTTCACCGTATCTCTAGCGAAGGCCTTAGTAAAACAATCAGCTAGATTATACGTAGTCCGCACATAGTCAACAGTGATAACACTATCCTTGATAAGTCCTTGAATATATGAATGCCGCACACCAATGTGCCTTGAATTACCATTATAAACATGACTATATGCCCTTGCCAAAGCTGCATCGTTATCAAAATGTATCGCTATGGGCGATATTGGTTTTGGCAACAAAGGAATCTCAATCATGAGATTCTTTAACCACTCTGCCTCTTTACTCGCCGAGGAAAAAGCAATGAACTCCGAAGTCATGGAGGAGTCCGCAATGTAAGTTTGCTTCTTAGAAGCCCAAGAGATATCCTCTCCCCCAAGTAGAAAAACGAATCCACTTGTGGAAGAGTGATCCTCTCTATTAGAGATCCAACTTGCATCCGAATAACCTTCTAAAACCTAAGGATATCCACTGTAGGATAAACCATAATCTTTGGTTTTCCCCAAATACCTTAAGACACGACGAATAGCATGCCAATGCTTCATACTAGGGTTACTAGTATACCTACTAAGCTTTCCTACCGCAAATGCAATATCCGGCCTAGTACTCGTCATAGCATACATCAAACAACCTATGACCCGTGCATACTCAAGTTGAGATACCGCACTACCATCATTTGGCATTAGTTTCTCACTTGGATCCATAGGAGTTGATACAAAAGAGCAATCATTAACATTGAACTTCTTAAGTACTTTTTCAATATAGTGTGTTTGAGATAAACTCAATTTTCCATTGCTTCTTTTAATTATTATGCCTAGAATGACATCCGCTTCTCCTAAATCTTTCATGGAGAACATTGAAGATAGGAAAGCCTTTGCCCACTCAACTTGTGACAAATTAGTCCCAAAAATCAACATGTCATCTACATATAGACAAATCATAACACCATGACCTAAGTCATCAAATTTGTTATATACGCACTTGTCCGAATTATTCAATTTAAATCCGTTAGACAACACAACCTCATCAAACTTTTGATGCCATTGCTTGGGGTGCTTGTTTTAGCCCATACAAAGATCTAACGAGTTTGCAAACTTTACCTTCTTGACCTTTTACAACAAACCCTTCGGGTTGTTTCATGTAAACCTCCTCATCTAGCTCTCCATTTAAGAACGTTGTCTTAACATCCATTTGATGGATCACAAGGTTGTGTATAGCCGCAAGAGCAATCAACAACTTTATAGTAGAGATTCTAGCAACGGGTGCATAAGTATCGAAATAATCAATACCCGGCTTTTGGGAAAAGCCTTGAGCCACTAACCGGGCTTTGAACTTATCAATAGTTCCATCAATTTTCATTTTCTTCTTGAAAATCCATTTACACCCAATAGGTTTACACTTGGGAGGCAAATCCGCCAAAACCCATGTGTTATTCCCCATGATGGAATCCATCTCATCATCAATAGCTTCCTTCCAAAAAGGAGCATCTTGAGATCTCATGGCCTCATCATAAGTCAAAGGATCACCTTCCACATTAAATACATATGGGTACTTAGTCAATATAGAACTTCTAGATCCTTCAACCAAATATACATGAAAATCCGGGCCAAAGGATTTCTCCTTTCTTGCCCTTTTACTTCTCCTAGGTTGCATTACTACAAAAAAGGGCAAACATAACGTTCGAATAAGGCTTAACATAACACCTCTTAGGTGTTGTTAAGGTCACTGATGTGTAAAGTAAAGATAACACCCTATGTAGGGTGTTATTATTAGTATATCAAAGATAACACCTATCTTACATAGTAGTTATCAATATGTAGAAGCAAAGATAACACCTATATGAATTGAATGTTATCTTTAGTATAGCAAAGATAACACCTATCTATAAGAGGGGTTATTTTTGGTTACAACTTTACATAACACCTATGTCACTCAAACGTTATTTATGTTGCAATTTTTTTTTAAACATCTGCATACAATTACGGTTTCCAACCTGTACTATTCTTTCCCAAATAATCTGTAATATACGAAAACATGCCCAAATTTAGATAGCGACTCATATAAAAAAATTGTAATATATATATAATCCAAATAATCAATCAATATCCATCAATAACTCATCGTATTCTCAAGTGTCGAAGATAGAAAATAACCAAAATTTCAAATGCTAAGTATATACATAAAAAAAATGACAAGTTTAAAAGTGTAAAAAATGAAGTTACAACTCCATCATCTCTTCTTCGTCATGTTGTACATCGAATATGAAATCCATAAGTCCCGAAGTTCATCAATTTGGTCTTGAGAATAAGTACGAGGAGCGCCGGGATAATACTGCAATTTTTAAAAACATGTAATCATAAACACTAATAAGCAAAACGTTAAGTTCATAATAATAATAATAAGATTAATTAATAGCTCAATGAAAGCATAAGGGACATGGAGAATTTGATCTCATGCATATAATGAAAGCACCCGTATAGCCCCGTGCACAGAACCTGAGACACTGCCAGACCCCGTACAGCCTCCGTGCACAGACCTAAGACGATGTCAGACCCCGTACAGCCCCTGCGCACAGGCCCGAGACAATGCCAGACTCCGTACAGCCCCCGTGCACAGACGAGAGACACTGCCAGACCCCGTATAGACCCCGTACAGTCCCCATGCACAGAACCCAAGACATTGCCAGACCCCATATAGACCTCGTACAGCCCCCGTGCACAAATCAGAGACATTGCCACACCCGTACATTGATCAATGATTTCTTTTATTCCTACTACTATTTTCTTTGTACTTCCTTTTGTTAAACTGTATTGGAGGGTCGAGAATTTCCTGAATTGATGATGCATATGAGATATATATACATTCGGTGAATCTAAGAGATGATTTCTACATAGGACATAATGGTTGTCTTAGGCTAGATTTTGTGTGATATAGCCTTTAAGTATGTAGTATATCCCTCAAAATAAAATTATTAAGTAGGAGTAGTATATACTATATATTCCCTAAATGTCGTATTTAGGTTCGTGTATGTGCAATATTTAGGTTTGAAAGATCATGTGTTTTAAGTTTTCTTATCAAGGTAAATGCAACAAACACCAATGTTGTATGTTTTTGCCACCCGTACAGTCCCCGTGCACTGAACAGCCCCCCTACCAGCCACCCATGTTTTTCCCTGCACAGCTTAGACCCCCCTACATAGACCCCTCGTACACCCTACATACAACATACTCCCCTTCCCCCGAACCAATCTAAACATAACATACCCCATACCAGCCTACACAGAACAAAACATGCCAGCCCGCATAGAACAGAACAAATACTTGCCAGCGCCCCGGTACCTGCACGTACCTGTAGAGAACAGAGTACACCCCCCTGCCAGCCTGCCCCTGTACCTGCACGTATCTGCGCAGAACAGTACCCCCTTGCCAGCCCGCCCCCGTACCTGCACGTACCTGCATAGAACAGAGCAGACCACCTTCCAGCCCACCCCCGTACCTGCACATACCTTAACAGATCAGACACCCCTGCGTGCCCGACCCCCGCTGCCAGCACGACAAACACAAGCATTGAAATTTTAAAATAGTTCTTCTTGCTCCTCTTGATTAACAGAATACTATAGATAAAACTAGTGAAAAAAGAGCTGCTGGACTTAGGTGTATCATGTATGCACTTCACAGGTTAAAAGAAAATGACAAAAACAAGTGCATGATTGTAAGTTTTACCTCCTTTACATGCAAAGATCATGATCCTAATGACATGAAATCGATGTGCAAAGGGTCAGTCTAAGAGGAGGGAGAATAGGCCTGTTGATAATACAAAGTATGAATAATCACACCACCACTCAATTCAAGAAATTGGTATGGAGTAACTAAGCACAATTCTTGAACCTAGACCATCATTGATATAAGAAAATATTTTAATTGAAACAGGTCAACCAAAAATCAAACTGAACAACAAGAAGCATGTGAAATTTATTTACTTAACATATTAACAAAGTTAAAGAAAATACAATCAATGTAATTCACATATCCCATTACAAATACCACATGCTCTAGATATTGAAAAAGAATATGTTCATGTAGTAGTCACTCAGATTTCTCTTTCATTAGAAGCCTTATATGTAAAGATATAAGTACATTATCCAACACACACACTAACCATGAGTTACTTAAAAGTGCAAATATTCTAATGCCAATTTAATTTAGTATTCTATGCTTCTAATTACTAATGAAGTTAAACAACAGTGAAGTTTGTAACTCTATTCAAAATTGATGAAGTGGAGCCAAATTCCTATATAGAAAACACTAAAGTATACAAGCAATTGGAAATTGGTTATATGGCAAAAAATTCATTAATAAAAGAATATATTTCAAAGAGACATTTCGTCGAACACATTAAAGACAAGTCCACTACTGAGTATAGTCCCAAAACCATAACCAAAAGCTTCATCAAAACCCTTCTGATGATGATCATAGCAATCGTGGGCGGGATCATATACTCCTCCAACAATCAAAATCAGGTTGAAGGAATTGGAGTACAAAGGCTAGTAGATGAGGTCGTAGTCTAGGTAAGTCCATCGACCTAAACAATTGGAAAGCTGTGGTTCATTTGTTAGTTCGGCTAAGACCCAAAACCCGTTTTGATAATGCTAATGCATCTCTTTCCTCTAGGTAATATAATTTGATGTCACCCTATTTTGAAGCCATGTTTGGTTGTTTCTCTTGAAGTTTATCCTCAATAAATGGAGTTTCTATTTGCTGGGAAACTAACCGAGGTTGAATATTAGCAACTATAAGCCTAAAATAAACAGATTTTGACAAATCTAAAATGGGTCCATTGAGAAAACTAATAACGCATAACCTAGCTCTTAGCATTTGAATATTATTGGTACTAGAATATGTTATTCTGCAATTAGTTTGGTGTAAATTAGCTATGAAGTACGGGTGAGCGAATCTCGTACCTTTGTGTAGGCGGCATTAATGGGGGAATTCACGGCCTTCGTGTCGTTGTCCAGTGACCAATCACCCAAAACATTTGTGGATGTTGGTGCCAATAATCTCCAACAACCCAAAAATTGCACCATTAACCAACATTAAAAAGTAAATTACAAAAGAATATCTATAATTAACCAAGAATCCATCATCAAATTTGACCACCAAGCAGACGATAATTCCATTCACACTCCAAAACTGAAAGCTAACAAAAGAAAATGCAAACTTGAAAAACTATCATGAAAATTCATGCTAAAAATCTGTACCTACATAAGGTGTATCTACTGCACACCTAGGTAGCATTAAAATTAACTCCATGTGTAGCTAGGTGTCTTCTATTCTGGCGCAGAGAATTGTTAAAAACACATACAAAAATTAAAAGCAAGTTTGTAATAGTATAGATAAAAATAAACAATAAAATTGATTTGGAAGGGGATAAGAGTTGAGAGAGTTTCATAAAGCCGAGGAAGGGAGTAGACAAAATGGTTAGCAAGCAAAGCGGCAACCATGATTTAATTTGAAGGGAAAGACGTTGCCGCAATGCTGATATTCAATTGAACACCATGGAAGGAAGAGACTAACTTGATAGAATTAAGATTTGCCGATTTTCGCTGAATCTCATGAAGTTATGAAATGCAATCTGTTTCATCCTTTTCGTGTCGATAAAGCAGGTGAATTCAGGCGAAGAGGACGAAGTTTCCTACTCAATCTCTATGCGTGAATGGTTGGCGGTTTCTTGAATACAGCAGTACGTATACCTAGTATCAATAGATATATTAAATAAAGGAAATTTTAAAATTGGAGGGGGCAAACATAACGGTGATTAGAGTTGATAGTTATCTAAAAAAAGTATTTGTATTTTCTATATTTTTCTTTTTTCATACTATTAAGGTAAGATAACACTCATATTAAATAGGTGTTATATAAAACACAATAAAACACCTATTGTATCTAGGTGTTATGTTAGACGTGTTATGTTTTCCCTATTTTGTAGTAGTGTTGTGATGAAGTCGATGCTACATTCTCATCTAGAGTTTGTTTATCTAATTCTTGATCATTTAAAGACCGATCAACTTCTTGAACAATGGTACTTGGAGTTACATCCTTTAGTCTAGGAATTGATGAATATCGATTTTCATCAAAGATTGCATCTCTTGACTCCACAATAGTGTGAATTGACCAAACGTCTTTTTTTTCTATAACATAGAACCTATAGGTCTTGCTATGAATAGCATACCCTATAAAATGCATTCAACTCCCCTTTCACCTAACTTTTTACGTTTAGGTTCTGGCACTTTTACAATTGCCCTACAACCCCAAACTCTAAGGTAACTTAGATTTGGTTTTCTTTTGTACCATAACTCATAGGGTGTGACTTTGTTCTTTTTCATAGGAACGCGGTTTAATATATAACAAGCCGTTAAAACCGCTTCACCCCAAAAACCATCACTCAAACCCGAATAGGATAACATAGAATTTACCATTTCTTGTAAAGCTCTATTCTTTCTTTCCGCTATACCATTTTGTTGTGGTGTATAACCCGCGGTTCTTTCACGTATGATTCCTAATGATTGGAAATAGCTAGGATCATGGTATTCATCACCCCTATCGGTTCTAAACCGTTATATTTTGTCATTTAGTTGCAATTCAACCTCGTTTTTATAGATCTTAAACTTATTTAGAGTTTCATCTTTAGTGAATAGAAGATAAACATACCAATACCTAGAATAATCATTTATAAATGTTATGATATACTTCTTATTACCTAAAGAAGGAGTGCTATGGAAATCACATAGATCACTATGCACCAAATCAAGCAAATTAGTATCTCTTTCCACATTATTGTAAAAAAAATTTCTGGTTATCTTTGTAAGCATGCATGTTCTACACTTCTCTATGCTTGGATCAAAACTAGAAATCAAATCATCCTTTGACATAGAATATAACTTTCTATAATTAACATGACCAAGCCGATAATGCCAAAGAGAAGAACTATCATTAACAACGCAAACATTGTTTAACAAAGTATTCGAAATACTCAACTTGAACATACCATTACATAAATAACCCAAACCAACAAAAGACCCTCCTTTAGATAAAATAAACTTGTCCGACTCAAATACCATTTTAAAACCTATTCGATTCAAGATAGCTCCCGAGACTAGATTCTTTCTAAGGTCCGGAGCATATACAACATCTCTTAAAACAAGAGACTTTCAGGAACTAAAAACTAGCTCAACTTGTCCTACTCCTAAGACTTTAGCAGTAGAATCGTTTCCCATGTAAAGAACTTCTCCTTCATCCGCCTCCTTGAAGGTCTTGAAGAGAGATCGCTCCTTGCATACATACCTTGAAGCTCCCGAATCGATGTACCATTGATGTATCACATTTATATATAGTTTTTAGATGCATTTAGATTGCATCTAGAACTCCTTTTTGAGCATTTAGTGGCATAATGACATGAATTACATAAGTTGTGCTCTACTACTCCCCTTTTGTGTGTTTCGATGATTTTCAGGTTATTTTGATACAAAGTGATCATGAGTACCAAGGATGTAGCCTATTAATCATTGAAGATGAAGGTAGCTTGCACAAGGATCACAATGCATCCGTTTGGGACAATTTTGAGTTGGAATGAAGCAAAGAGTTAGTGAAAGAAGTGCCAAAACTGACACACCTTCACTGTTTTTATTATAACTTTTTATAGAAAATTGATAATCAAGAAATTCGAATTGGGTTGGATTCTAGCCTTCAATAGCTTTCCAATGATAGGGCACAAGCCCCAATCGGACTTCTGGTTTGAGAGATACGACCTTCACAAGTTGATACAGAATTGCAGTTTAGCCACCCGATCGATCGAGAATTGACCCGATCGGGTCTGAAGTACGGACAACTCTTTTTTCCGAAATTCTATCTTTTTCTATTCATTTTTAATTAGATTTTGTGGCTATTATAAATAGCTATCCTTCATTATTTTTAGAGACATTTTTTTATTCTACTTTGTTTTCGAATTTCATTAGTCTAGTTTTAATTGCTTTCTAAGAGTAAACACTTTAGATTAATTCCAAAGGTGATTGAACCTTGGATTATTTTCAATAAAAGTTACTGCTTTCCATCAATTGGTATTATTCTTCACTCTTAATTCCTTTGTTTAATTCTTAATTGGTTAGTTTATTATTTAATTCATTCATGATGCAAAGTTTGGGTTTTTATATTAGGTTTATTATTGTTGATTTAATCATGTCTGAGTAGTCTTATTTCTAGGGTTTTAGGGAGGAAAATCATTTTTATACCATGATTCATATTTGAATTGATATTAGTTTCTAGGTTTTGATTAGATTGATTATGATGTGATTTGTTCTTGATGAGTGATTGATGTTATTGCGCAGTTTCATTAATTGCTTGTGGTTAATAATTGTTTGCACAGATCTGCCTTACTTTTAGAGGCCTTAGTACACATCAGTAATTCTGATTATGTTAGTGAACATGCGACATATGTTGAATTATGGGCGTTGAGACTTAACCATAGATTGACACGTGCTCTAATCTACCAATTCTTGACCTAGGTTCTGATAGTTGTTTGATCCTTTGATTGGTATAAGCATGGTAGGCCGAACTAATTCCCTAGACCTTTATTTCATAGATTAAAATATCTCTTTATATTGCTTTCTAGTCTTTAATTAGTAGTTCAGTTGATTCTTGTCTGATCTTCTCTGAAGTAGCTGTTTAACTGAATTTCAACTTAGAAACTCCGTCTCTCTGTGTATTCGACCCTACTTCCCTTGACTACCATTGTTAGAGGACTAGGATTTATCTTTAATTAGGTTATACGACTTTATCCTATCAACCATGAATAATCATCCTGTACACAAAAGATTTCAGAAATCGTACACACATAATTCAAAACCTAATTAAGTGAAACTTGTGCACAAATACCTTGCTTGGGTTGGGTATGGCTTGACTCACCTATCCCACCACCATGCCCATTCTTGTTCATCTTTTTCTTCCAAATGGTGCAATCCTTCTTGAAGTGACCGGACTTTCCACATTCCCAACAAGCTCGTTGTTGTCCTCCTCCACCAAACTTTGGTTTCTTACCAAGTTTCCCTTGGTGAAGTTATGTGCCCTCTTTTTAGGATTATAGTCGTTAGACTTTCCATCCTCCACCATGTTAATAGTGGATGAACTAGGATTTACCTCCTTTTGACCATCTTGAACCCTAATGCCCTTTCAATCCGAAGATGAGCACCCAATTGTTCAATAGTCATTTCATCTTTCCTATGTTTCAAGCTATTTCTAACATCTTTCCAAGAGGAGGGTAATTTGTCAATTATTGAAGAAACGACAAATGTTTCATCCATACTAATATCATGTTGTTTAAAGCTTCCTAAAATTCTTTGGATTTCATGGAATTGTTCCATAATTGGCCTAGACTCAACCATTTTAAAGTTATTGAAATTGCTCACTAGAAATTTCTTACTAGAAGCATCTTCGGCCATGTATTTAGACTCTAAGTCATCTCAACGAACTTTAGCGGATTCATAGTATTGATAAATATCAAGTAAATCATCGGACATACCATTGAGAATGTGACCACGGCATATGTAGTCGTCGTTCTCCCACTTCTTCCTCTTCCTAGTAGCCTCAATGGTCTCATCACCCACTTCAATGGGCTTCGGGGATGTGAGAACGTACACCACCGCCAAAGAGGTAAGAAGAAAGTGCATCTTCTTTTGCCATCTACGGAAACTCCACGCCTTCAAACTTGTCAAGTTTGTGGAAATTCGCTGTCATCTCACGAAGTGTAGCCATCTTATGATTAATATCGCTTTTGGATTGTTAGAACTCGTAACCGGGAAAACAAGATGTATACAAAATTATTGTTAGAACTCGTAACCGGGAAAACAAGATGTATACACAATTGACAACAACAACGATCCTCTAGGCGTGTATGGGAACACTTTCTCAAAAGCGATATTCCGACCCTATACGAAGCACAGGTTGCACGGAATTCACCTCCGAGATACAAAGAAGAAAACAGTGATTATCACGCTCGTATGAGAATCACCAAATGAGAACAAATGTGTTTGTGATTTTGATTTGATGATCAATTTAGAGAGAAACTTGAGAGTGCTTTTTGGAGAGAATAATAATAATCTTCTGGCCTTCATCTGTGGTAAAACACCACATATATACACATCAAAGAAAAGGAAACGACCTATAACTGCTCAAATAGCAAAATCGTAAAATAGAGCGTCACCAAGCAGTAGCCCGTCGCGAGTCGCTACCAGCCCTGTCGCGAGCCGCGACAGGCCTCGCGAGCCGCGAGGAGGTGCTGCCCTGTTGCCTGCTGCTGGTTTCCTTAGGGCTACGTTAAGTCCGATGCACAAGAGCTATGGCTTAGGTTACTTCCAATGCCTACGAGTTACATGTTCACTATACCGTAAACACCAATGTGCACCTCAACGTAACTTGAATCACGACACCATAACCAAGTAATTCAAGTTAACGTTACATGAAAAATAATCAACCAAATACTCTAAATTATCCAACACAAAATAGATTTTACATGCATGCATATCTTATTTATTATACACTGAATCTCATTTATAAAATGATTTGAACATAAGACTTGAAAATTGGAGAAAAAACTCAAATAAAAATTCATGTAGAAAATCCAAGAGATTACGAATCCGTGAATCACATAGGGTCACAAGCTAGTTATATTTTTGAGAAGTGTGGTTTTACACAAACATTTTCTACATGGTTCCCTTCCTCAATAAAAGAATGGTGTCACCTTATGATTTTCTTTTACCGATAATGTCATGCCATTTTGCTTCGTCGTGTCTTTTTGTTATAAAAAGATGATTCACATTGAGTTCTAAACTCATGTCCTCATACTTCTTACCGCAACTTTATCCACCCCGAATTAGGATTTTTATTATTATAAGGATAAAGGAGGAAATTGACACCAAAAATAAGAAAAATTAAATTAAATTAAATTAAGTTACTGAAACTAAAGTTCCTAGAATTATCCTAATTAGCTAACTTAAGTTTTTTTATTTGTTTATTTTCAATTATTGCCCTTTATTTCAAACTAATTTCTTTTGGGTGATAAAATCCTTATTATAATTGTTTCATTTTTACCCTCCTACTCCCTCTCTCATTCTCGCTCTAGATTCTTCCATTAATCTTTTGGTAGAATTATTTGTCTTCTTTGGCGTTTTAATTTCAGATCACTATTATTAATCTATTCTCTAAAATTTATTACTCATTTTCTATTATGTATTTTCATATTTTTCATTCTTTAAATTCTTTTGACATTATGATTTATTACATCCGTCAAAAAAAAAAAAAACTAAATGTAACGATTATTTGTAAAAAAAAAATCTATATAAACTCAGTGGAGAAATTATAATACAGTCTCTCCAAAATCCTTACATTGTCCTCTTTCACACGCATCGTGTACATATGTTATGAAAGATGACATTTTTTCATAAGAACTATTAAGGTAAAAAGATAAGGTACTTAAATGAGAAATCTCTTATAAAGTATAAGAGAATTTGAGGATTGATGTCCACGTGAAATTACAATCCTACCCTTTTTTTTTTACTAAATTTCTATTCTGTAAGGGAAGAGGCTAAACTATACAAGAATTTCAAAAATAAAATAATTACAGACTTGCTTCAAAGGATTAAAAAAAAGAAGATAGAAGAGGGTAGTTATTTGACTCCCAAATTGGAGATGCAAATAAATTGCAAACCAATTTATAATTTTTGTTTGAGACCGAAAATTTTGATTTTTTTAAAATATGTGGCACGCATGACGCATCGCGTGCATACAAGGGTAGTACTATATATCTATATACAAATCCCCCTATTAACACGTGACTTATGCAACACTGTATTTTATTATAAAAGAGACTTTCAATATCGCAACAATTTTTCATCAATCATAAGATATTTTATTCAACCACCATCAGATGATGGCACAATAGTTGTTGCCATTGTAGGTCGCTCCATTTGACACCAACATCATATGTTATATGTTGGTGACCATTATATGTTGGTGACCAAACCCTGATCGTCAAGTGAACCTTTTACTAGAATATAAAGACACTAAAAACTCTTCGAAAAATACAATTACCATAAAGGCATATTTGGAACGAGGCTAAGCATCATTCGAGGGTAATGGGGACAAATTGAATTGAAGAAATTAAAAATGAATATATCGACGGGAGTCGATAGAAGAGATGATATAGATAATGTTGGAACATCTGTAAGGGTAATGGGTTTAGTTAGTTCACATATGGGAGAATTAAATAGAGGTGTAGGATTTAATTCCGGAAAACAAGAGAGCTGGGTCGCGACTGGGCACTGTCTGTGACGCTTCAGTTTTGTGATATGCCCGTTTATATCCGTTGAAGCGTTTTTGCTCGTTTATGAGCGGTTTTGCAAGGTTATTGCTGCCTTTAATCTCTGATTTAAGGGTCTTATTAAGGAGCCTATTAAAGGTCCTTAATGAGGTCCCTTGCATGTGTGACTATAAAAGGAGGAGGTGTACTCCATCCTTGACACAACAAAGATTGCTTGCTTAAGAATTTCTGATTAACTTTCTTAAGTGTTTTTCATAAACACATCAAACACAAGTTCTTAAGGATTCACTTCTAAGATCATAGAAGTGACTTGTTACTCCATTATTGATAAATTACCAGCTTCTTGGAAAGACACTATACATACTTTGAAACATAAGAATGAGAATCTTACCATGGAGCAATTAGGAACTCATCTTTGTATTGAAGAAGGGATCCGGGCTCAACATGGGGTTAAGGACACAATTTCGAGTGCTCCTAAGTCTACCGTTAATATGGTAGAGGTTGGTGGATCTAATGGAACTAAGAAATCCAATGCTCAATCTAAAACCAATGTTGCAAACAAGAAGAGGAAAACTCTTACTTGTTGGGTGTGCAATGGTCCTCATTTGAAGAGGGATTGTCCGTCTTGGAAGAAAAAGAAGACGACAAAGAAAGATCAACCTAGTGTTGGTCAAAAACAAGGTATGGTTGCACATGAAAACATAATTGAAGAAATGAATTTTGTTGCTATTATTCTGAAATTAATGTTGTGCAGGTTGATGATTCTTGGTGGATTGATTCGGGAGCTTCTCGACATGTGTGCAATAATAGGCACCAGTTCAAGTCTTTGAAGGAATTGGATGATGGTCCAATTTTGTATATGGGGAATGATTTTACGGTAAAGGCTAAGGGAATTGGCCAAGTAGAATTGTTGTTAACCTCGGGAAAGACTCTAACTCTTCGGGATGTTGTTTATGTTCCGGAAGTTAGGCAAAACTTTGTGTCGGGAGGTGTTTTGAATAAGTTTGGTTTTAAGGTTGTTTTTGAATCCGATAAATTTATAGTGTCTAAGAGTGGTATTTATGTTGGTCAAGGTTACTTTTGTTATGGAATGTTTAAGTTTAGCATTGATAATAAAATTGTTATTTCTATTTACACGCTTGATGTTTCTTCTTTATGGCACAATGGGTTATGTCATGTGAACTATCGTAGATTATATGACATGTGTAAGTTAGGTTTAATACCTTTCTTTGATTTGAATTTATAGAAGTGCAAGACATGTATGTTAAACAAAATTACAAAGAATCCTTTTCCTAGTGTGACAAGACAATCGGTATTGCTAGAATTAATTCATAGTGACTTTCATAGTTCACCATCTTTGGGAAATAAAAAATATGTTGTAACTTTTATTGATGATTTTTCAAGGTATTGTTACATTTATTTATTATTCTCAAAAGATGAAGCACTTGAAAAGTTTAAGATCTATAAGACCGAAGTGGAACTTCAACTTAGTGAAAACATTAAAAGACTTCGGACGGATAGGGGTGGTGAATACTATAATCCTAGTTATTTTAATTCCATTGGAATAATCCATGAAACTACTGCATTATAATCACCTCAAAGTAATGGAGTGGCGGAAAGGAAAAATAAGACTTTAAAAGAAATGGTTAATATCATGCTTTCTAATTTGGGTCTAAGTGACAGTTTTTGGGGTGATGTTATCTTAACGACATGCTATATTTTGAATAGGGTTCCTAAAGAAGGAACAAGACTAGCCCATATGAACTTTGGTCAAAGAAAAAGCCTAATCTAAATTACCTTAAGTTATGAGGATGTAGGGCTATTGTCAAATTGACGGAACCTAAACGTAAAACTTTAGGCGAAAGAGGAATTGATTGCATTTTTATAGGCTATGCGGAAAATAGCAAAGCCTATAGGTTTTATGTCATTGAACATAATGATTTTGTCTCTATTCACATCGTAATAGAGTCAAGGGATGCAATATTTGATGAGACTCGTTTCTCTTCGATTCCTAGACCAAAGGACATGATACCTAGTACTAGTTCCAAGGTTGTGGGTGACATCAATGATGAACATGAAACCACAACACCGGAAATTAGGAAAAGTAAAAGAATTAGAAAAGAGAAATCTTTTGGACCGGATTTTCAACTTTATTTAGTTGAAGGGTCAAGGGAGTCAATTATGACTCAATTTTCATATTGTTACAATATGGAGGAGGATCCTAGGACCTTTGATGAGGCTATGAAGTCTCATGATTCCGCCTTTTGGAAAGAGGCCGTGAATGATGAAATGGATTCGATACATGGGTTTTAGCTAGTTTACCTCCCGATTGCAAACCCTTAGGTTGTAAATGGATTTTTGTAAGAAAACGGAAAATCGATGGAACCATTTTAAAACATAAGTCCCGGTTAGTGGTCCAAGGTTTTAGGCAAAAATATGGTATCGATTACTTTGAGACCTGTGCTCCGGTAGCTAGAACTGCTACTGTTAGACTTTTGATAGCTTTATCGGCGATTCATGGTCTTGTAATTCACCAAATGGATGTTAAAACAACATTCCTTAATGGTGAATTGGAGGAGGAAGTATACATGAATCAACCCGAAGGATTTGTGGTCAAAGGTCAAGAGTCTAAGGTTTGCAAGTTAGTTAGATCTTTGTATGGACTTAAGCAAGCACCAAAGCAATGGCATCAAAAATTTGATGATGTAGTCTTGGCTAATGGGTTTAAAATAAATCATTCCGATAAATGTGTATATAGCAAATTTGATAATAAAGGTGAAGGAGTAATAATTTGCTTATATGAAGATGATATGCTCATCTTTGGGACTGATTTGGAACAAGTGAAAAACACTAAAGCTTTTCTCTCAAGTAGCTTAATGAAAGATTTGGGTCAAGCGATGTTATTCTTGGTATTAGAATAATGAGAGGTAAAGGGACTATTTCTTTATCACAAGCTCATTACATTGAGAAAGTGGTAAAGAGGTATAATGAGTCAAACTCGTCTCATTTTGCTACTCCAACGGATCCTAGTATTCACTTGGTTCCGAGTAGTGGTACTCCTATTGCTCAACTGGAGTATGCAAGCTTGGTTGGAAGCTTGATGTATGCTATGACTAACACTCGGCCGGATATAGCATTTGCTATTGGCAAGCTTAGCCGGTATACTAGTAAACCTTGTATGATGCATTGGCAAGCTTTGAGAAGAGTACTAAGGTATTTGAACAAAACCAAAGATTATGGTTTAACTTATACGGGAGAACCTTCAATCATAGAAGGGTACTCGGATGCTAGTTGGATATCCAATAAGGAAGATTATTCTTCCACAAGTGGATGGGTGTTTCTTCTTGGAGGAGGTGTCGTCTCATGGGCATCTAAGAAGCAAACATGTATTATCGATTCAACTATGGCATCGAAATTCATCGCATTAGCTTCTTGTTGTCAAGAAGCGGAATGGCTAAGGAATGTGTTGAGTGAGGTTGACTTATGGGTCAAACCGATGTCTTCTCTAGCTATCCATTGTGATAGTGCATCCACAATAGCCAAAGCGTATAGTGAAGTCTACAATATCAAGTCAAGTTACATTGGGGTTAGACATAGCTATGTAAGTGAGATGATAAGAAATGGTTGTGTAACATTGATTTTGTTCGGTCTAGTGTGAACTTGGCGGATACGTTTACAAAACCATTGTCAAGGGAACTAGTGAACAAAATGAACATAGGGATGGGTCTTAAGCCTATTGATCAACCTTTAACTAAGGAAAACTCAATTTGACGTCTAATACAACGTTAGATCTCAAATTCAATGAGGATAGTACTTTTCTTTAAAGGTTGGAAGAACTTGTGTAATATACATCCCAAGGTTAGTGCTTGTTTCTGCAATGTAAAGGAGGTTGATTTTAAAATTCTTAATAAGTCTTTGATATAGTGCTCAATTGCAAGAGCATGTGCGAAAAGATTTACCTATATGAGCTAGGGGTTTGGCCGCTTCAACAAGTCTAGGCTTCACTTGGAACGCTCATGAATGGATATGGACACCATGGCTACTAAGGTGTCGGAGGTTTGTAAAGAACATTAGTCTTGTGCTTGTGTATATTTGTAACTTCAATAATTGTAGTGGTTGAATGATTCAAAGTTTAGTCTATCATTTCAATCGTAATTGTTGTTAAGTTTACTTATACTAGTGGAAATTCAATCATTAGATATTTCTATGATGCATGAGCATGGTTGTTTATGATTTTGCATGAGGTAAACCATTCAACATTACCCTACAAATGCGAGTCGCGACTAGGCACTGCCTGTGATGCTTCAGTTTTGTGATATGTCCGTTTATATCCGTTGAAGCGTTTTTACTCTTTTATGAGCGGTTTTGCAAGGTTATTGCTGCCTTTAATCTATGATTTAAGGGTCTTATTAAGGAGCCTATTAAAGGTCCTTAATGAGGTCCCTTGCATGTGTGACTATAAAAGGAGGAGGTGTACTCCATCCTTGACACAACAAAGATTGCTTGCTTAAGAATTTCTGATTAACCTTCTTAAGTGTTCTTCATAAACACATCAAACACAAGTTCTTAAGGATTCACTTCTAAGATCATAGAAGTGAATTGTTACTTCATTGTATCTCATTAATTATCTGGTTCACTCTTGTTACATTGTCTATTAATAACAGATAATTTAAGGTGGAAGCGATAGAAAGGGGAATTTAGGTGGTAAACATTATCCCTGATGTGGTGACTGGTTATTAAGGCCCTGTTCAGTTCACCTTAATATAATAATATTTAGTAAAAATAAGTTCAATTCAGTAAAAATAATTTCAGTTCAGTAAAAATAAGTTCAATTCAGTAAAAATAAGTTCAGTTCAGTAAAATCAGTAGTGCAAAGAAGAAAAAATAACATGAATCAGTAAAAATAAGTTCAGTTTAGTAAAAATAAGTTCAGTTCAGCAAAAATAAGTTCAATTCAACAAAAATAAGTTCAGTTCAGTAAAAATAAGTTCAGTTCAGCAAAAATAAGTTCAATTCATTAAAAATAAGTTCAGTTCAGTAAAAATAAGGTGAAATGAATGGGGGCTAACTATTATCCCAAAACAAGGTAATAACTTCTTACAATATTAATGTTTCATCTTATTTGCTGCCGACTTCATTAATCTTTATTATTTAACCCAATATAAGCATGTTGTAAGCCTCTAATGATGTAAATTTCCCATTAACCTTTAGTCATTAAGTTTGTTATGATCCTTTGTTTATTGAGTTGTAATATTATTGACCACCTAATAGTCATCCATATTCGTAACTTTAATTAAAAATTTTGGATGGAAAATAATAATAAAAGGAATAACTGTTTATAAAAATGTAAACAATAACTTAAGGACTCTCATTTTTTTTAATTCATAGACCCGATAGACCTAGTAAATTTGGCTAATTAATGTCATGAATATTTAGACCCTTGTGGGTCTACGTCCACTTTCAAAAATCTAGGTCCAACAAAGCTTCCGACTATAGGCAACATATTTTCATTCTTATCCATTGTCATTCATGCATCACATCTGTATTAGTGTATTATTAAAAGATAACTAGTATTTAGGCCCAGGCGATGCTCTGAGATTTATATGTAGTATAATTTAGTACTTTTTTTTGTAGCCTCGGATCCACTTTAGTACTTTAAGACAATTATTTTGTTGTAGAAAAAGATTAATAAAAAGTTATAAATTAGTTATACTCATAAATGCAATTATTGTAGCTTAATTATTATTTTTCATTGAAAACATGATATGATTATTAAAATTGATAAAAGAATCAACAATAATATAGTAGCACAATGGTTGGAGCATTTATATTCTATACTCAAGGTCACGGGTTCGAAACTTCTCATGGACAATTTGTTTTTTTTTATGAGAATAACATTGATAAACATATTGTTGAAAAGAAGGGAGAGTGACACGTGGCGGATTGTCATTCATGCATCACATTTGTATTAGTGTACTATTAAAAGATAATTTTGGTAATATAGTTGAAACTTGAATGTATATTTCAATATAATTCATATAAATGTATTGTTACAGGTTCTATATTTTAATTTTTCAATATATTTCCTTCATATCTTTTGTGGTATGACGTCCCATAAAAAACTATTCTTCTATCTTCATTTTTGTCATTTATCCATCTTCGATCATATCAACAACCCATGTGCTTGGGGTGATAACGAGTCGAGACAATCGCGAGTTATTCGAGATCATAAAATTCTCCTCTCGAAGGATTTTGCTGTTCGTCAACATTACCTATTGATAAATCCCTCACTTTAGGTCGGACGATCAAAAGCCGGTCATCACCAAACTCGAGCAAGCTCGATTCGAACTCATGCTCAACCCACAATGTTTATGAGTTGAGTTGAGTTACTCAAACTCGGCGCGAAAACTCGCGAGAAGCTCAAAAGACAGGATAAAAAGCTAAATTTCAAATTCATATTCTACATTAATGATGTTTAGAAAAACCCACATAAAACTCAAGATCGACTCGGTTTAAAATCAACTCAAGGTCAATTAAAACTCGATCAAAACTCGAGTTCGAATCAAAATCTTAATGATATCCGATCCGACCCGACTTGACTCGTTATCACCCTTACATATGAACCCACCTAACACATATCCGTCCTAATTCCTATCAAGTAACATGCACCAACACAAGACATGAGCGTGTATTCCCCTATGTAGCAACTAGCAAGACATCAAGTAATAAAAAATGGAAGGTCTAACACTAGTTACACTACTCTTAGAAAAATTGTTCACTTCATTTTATATGGGCTTTATTACGAGACAAGCTTCGGAAGCAGCACCCAAATTGGTTAAAGAACTTAAAACCAATAATAACGGACTTGTTGGTTGAATGAGTAAAGGATGCAAAAGGAGGCGAAACTTTAAGGACCGCGCTGCCAATTAAGTGGGTCATGTGGCCCATAACTTACAAAAACTTGGGTTCTAAAGTGAAACAGAAGGTTCTGTACTTGGGAATTTTGGAACATTGCTGGATCAGCACAATAACGTTCACATATGGTTCACTCAACTTAGTAGAGTTATTGGCTCTTGCTCTTGGCATTTTGTAAAGAAAAAGGATAAGTGTGAAAAGAATAGCGTCTTTATAGCCTCATAATATTTCACATGTGAGTGTCCCACATAGAAAGAAGAGATGAGAGTTGTTCAACTTATAAGGTTGGGAGTTACTCCACCTATCACCAATTGGTTTAAGTTGGAACCTCCTTGACGTTTGTAAATAAGCTCTCTCTCTCTTCCTTATATGGTCCGTTTGTTGTTGTTCTTTATCTTTCAGGATTTTTGAAGTTCAAATAAAAAATAACCAATACTTTGCAATTTTTGTCTTCAATTTTCAAAAATGATGTATTTAGTATGAGTATGACTTATTTTAAAATTTTGTATACGACCTATATCATATGACTTTTTATGTTAAAAAATTGATAATTGGAAACTGATCGGCAAACCTAAGGTTTGTTTTAATAAAGTTATTGATACGAGGGGTGAGCAGAAAAATCGAGTACCCGATTCTAGACCCAAAATCGGTTGGAACCGACAGTTCTGGAACTGCTAGGACTGGGTCTGGGTCCAAATATTAGGAACCGGTTGGAAGTGGGTCCAATTTTAGGTAGTGAAATTTTAGACCCGGTACCCACTGGATACTCGGTTAACTGGATCCAAGACCGGATTTTTTTGTGCGATGAATGTGTATGTAATGTATGCTTAAGACTTGAAGGTTTTTAAGACGAACTTGTCAAAGTACGTTATGTATGATGCTTATTTTTAGCTAGATGAGAAAAATGTAGCTTTTGAATGCAACTGGATAGCGGGTACCCGGTATTGGAACCGACCAAATAGACCAAATAACAATCAGTTTTGCGGGTGGGTACTCGGTTAAGGAACCGGTGCTGATCGGTTCCAATTCCAATTCCAATTCCAAAAATTAAGGAACCGGTCGAACCGGTTTCGGTTCCAGTTCCAGTTTCTAGGTACCCGGTCCAACCGATTCCGGTACCGGTTCCAAACAAAATGATCGGGTACCTAGTTGTGCTCATCCCTAACAGATACTACCTCCATTTCATATGTAATGCAACCTCTGTCATTTTCCACTATCCATACACTTCCCTTTGACCTTCTTTTGTGATTTATACTAAGGATAAATATAGTCATATGTGATCTTGTTAGATTCGTCTCGATATATGCTTAATCAATATCAACTTTTTATAATTTTAACTTAAATAAAATTAGAGATATTATCGTTTAAAGTAGTGCATTGGGAGGCGTAAAACTCCCTATGTTATATATGGAACAGAGGTAGTATTACATAATTACTTTAAAGTCTTCTTTTTCTACATATATTTATTCTTGTCTCAAATACATCTGTCAAATCTTTATGTAATAAGGATTTTTTTAGTTTTTTTTTGTACCTTGAAAAAAAATGTGAATATTTAATTGAAGAATAGATATCCCCTTCATCACAATTTAAATGCAATACTTTTATTGTAGGTATGGGTCTATACTATTAAACTAACCTCCTCTCCCCCTTACCATCTCACAGGCAATTCGCTCGGGTTCACCTCATGTGGTGAGAGGGAAGGGAGTTAGTTTATGTTTCAAGCTTGGGCTTGTACGCTAGGATAGGACTAGCCCAACCCTAAATTTTTGTACCTATAAAATAATAGATTATTAGTGGTTGTTTAGTACATATAGGAATTTAATTCCCGTGGTAAGTTACAATATATTGGAAGTTAATTCCCTCATGTAATTCCTACGAATTTGTTAAAATTGTTTGGTTGCAGCCATGAATTTGAAATTCACAAGAATTCTGAATGACCAAGGGGGGAGTGGGTCAATAAATTCTCACGTTTTGTGGGAATTATAAATTTTCAGGAATTTTGAGTTCCCCCATTTTTGTTACTTCTTGCTAACCAAACAATTGACCACTTTAGAAATTCATGGGAATTTCAATTGCTTGTGTTTCTTCCGGCATACCAAACGTGTTGTCTTTGAAAACACGTCAACCTATAATTCATCAACATTTTATGTAATTAAACTTGTCTTTTGGTCGGGTTGAGGCCTCGGGTACATTTGGTTGTGCTAAGTTCTGGTGTGGGAAGGGAAAGATGAGTGACTAGTGGAATCATTTTGAATTTTATTTTATTTTTCAAGATGGAAGGATTTAGGAATTCTAAATGGAACTTAATAATAAATTAATAATGAAGAATGTTGCATAATGTTGGAGTTGTGATTTTTTCAAATAATGGGACATAGGTTCAAGTAACGTGACATGTTCATAAGTAATGTAGAACAGTGACGTGGAAGTACAATGAGCTAAGTCAGTGTGACATGGAGGGTCAAAAAGAGGGCTACAACCATACCCACACATCTCAATATTAATTAAGAATTATTGATTTTATATTAACGAAAAACATGATCAAACTATCTAATAGAATATTTAAAATGATCCACAAATCTCAAAATGTAAGGCCCAAACGTTAAGCCAAACAGTAAAGTTATATTATTAAAAAAAGAAATATGTCATCTAACAATGTTTTCTTATTGATCAAAAAAAAATTTGACCAAAAAAATTTCATGTAAATGTACTATAGTTCATAGGTATTTTGTGCGCTACATAATTAGTATTACTACTTTCTAGTACGTGTGTGGCTACTTTTTTAAAACAAATATCATAATAATAAATAGCTCAGTTCTATACTCCCTCGAGTCCCTCCGTCCTCTGCTAATTGCAATAGTTTGACTTAAGCATTATTCGAACATTTCACTTTAATCATTATTTGTTATTTCTTCGTAAAAAAAAAAATAGTCATGTGGATTTTATTGGATTCGTTACAATGTCGATTTTTCGAACTTTTATAATTACTTTTTGATAACTAAAGATAACTAAAGTTTAAAGTATTGCATTGACGATATTTAAAAGTTAAAATTGTTTTTTCTAAATAAAGAATAGAAAGGGTAGTAATTTAAGCTCATTTTTCTTATAACTATATCGGGTAATTTAAATATTTTGAAAAAAAGTTCTATTACAAAGCGTTATTTCTAATTATTATGAACTGTTACGAGAGGTGGTAAACGAGTCGTGCCGTGTCGAGTTCACGAGTTGGCAGGTTGTTTTCTTCTAACCCTAACCCGACCCGTTTACTTAAACGTGTCAAGATCCTTGACTCTAACCCGGCACGTTAATTAAACGTGTCAAGTTCGGGTTAACCCGTTTAACTTTTCATATATATTTGATGTTCGCAGTTCATTTATTTTTGGTTTGGAACTTATTAAATTTCATGTGGTAGTTAAAAGAACATCTAAGTAGCTCATAAAAGTAACACTAAATAAACTAAACTCAAAAATAAATGAATGAAGGTAAGATGTAATAAGGAAAAACTTTAAAATATGGTGGATAAACGGGTTGTTGTGTCGTTTTCGTGTCAAATAGTTGAACCCTAACCCAACCCGTTTAATAAACGTGTCGTGTCGAGTCAACCCATTTACTTAAACGTGTCAAAAGTCTTTACCCAAACCCGCTAATTTCGAGTCGGGTTCGTATCGAGTTGTCGTGTCGTGTCAACTTTTAACACCGCTAACTGTTACGACCTTTCATTTCTCGACAAGAAGTCCGATGAAACTGAATATTCAACTTGTTGATGGCTTGCAATGGAATAAATGCAACTAATCTGCCCCTTCCATTAAAAAATTAAAAAAGAAAGCACATTTAGATACTTTCAGATTTTGATTTCAAACCATACCAAATAAAAGAGGACGACACAAACATCATCACGCATGATGCCTTTGAAGGAAGGGGCCGGAGGAAAAATAATGTGGGAAAAATGCCATTTTATTGACTTAGTGCAATGCTTAGAAAGGTTGCGCACCCAACATTTTAAGACCCACCAATCACCTATTACACATTAGAAGTGATAGAACGTACAAAACTATGTTTTTGGACGTTATTGTGGTTGTCTCACATCTTGACAAATTTGAAGATATGGCTGCAAAATTTCCAATCATTCATCTTTCCACGAATATAACTATATATAGAGGTAAGATCTCCGAAATTTTCACTACAACTTGCTCTTATAGACAACAGGAACAATGTGCACCAGTGCATGTAAGTTACATACAAAGTGTAAGCTGTATGTATATGAAAAAATTGTGTATTTGTATTGTGTTTATGTAATGTTCGGGTTTTATGATGGTGAATATGCGAGTTGAACTACGCCCTATTGTAGGATACTTTAGCTTGGATAATGTCGGGCTTAGTCGGCCGATATATAATTCTTTTAGAGTGGATGTATTAATATGTTATATCAAAGAAAATGTGACAAAAGCAAGGTCTAAATACTTCTGTTTTGAGGAAATTATGCATTTATGCTTACTCCGATCTATAACGTCTTGGCTTTCATAGCCTTAATGAATTATAATTACAGCTAAATTATCTCAATGACCAGCGAAAGCTTTTCTTTTATGATGTGGGTTATGATCCACTAATAATACACTATTCTTGCAAAAGCTCACCAAATCACCTTACATAAGTGCTCCTGTTGATCTTAATCTCGCTTCATTGAATCCATCTCAAGCACTTGTTTTTCATGGATCGATCTTGAGCCCTCATTTCGTTGAGAAAAATAAAGAAACGGGAAAAGATATAAAACATTACAAATTGAGTGGAAACCTCGTAACTCTACTCCAGCAGCCCATGTAGACGGTTTTGGTTCGCAGATATCTTTGCACTTACACATAATTCACATATATAGCTTTGGTAATTGTTCTAAAATACAAATCAGAATACATTAGCTTTATCTTTAACATTTTATTGTCAAGGATTATTCACATGAGCTTAGACATTGGCAAGTACAGGATTTGGACATAGCATTTTTCCATCATACTTGACAAACTTGATCCATTAAACATGATAATAATTTCCTCCGCATATAACTTGCCCAATTACCAGTTTAGTTCATAATCCAAGCCAGCAAAACCGTTCTCTTTCCACTTTTTATTAATGTATCTTAATTTATAAAACACATAGACTTGTACTCTGAACAGTCTCCATAATACACTTGTATAAGCGAGAATCATAAATCATGGATCACGGTTTTGTCATTTCTCACATACTTCCATGATCTAAAGCATAAACATACTTACACATAAATAATACTTAGCTTCTTGTATAAACTCGAATTAATACCATAAATATAGTCATCATGTTCACAGAAGCATGATCATATTCATATCTAAACTCGTATAAACATAGACTGTATGACAATTGATAACAGATGACATGCATCGTCAAACATAGACACATTAATCAATATGAGTCATAAATAGGATTATAGGCATCGATGAGCACTCATGGGTCCCTTCAAGTTAACGATACACATTAAACATTTGCATAAGCATGCATATATATTATATCATCTTGAAACATCAACAAGTTTCTATCATTGTCATTCGTAATAGCTTGAAAAATCATAGGTTTCCATCATTACTCGTGAAACATCGTAGGTTTCTATCTTTATCATTCTTTTAACTTGGTACCTGGATAAAATAGAGGTCGTTTAGTTGGAGTTCTATTTCCTTAGAAATACAATTTTCTAGGAATTAGCTAAATGACTTCGTGTTTTGGTTAGCAATTAAAGATGAGAGCATGGGTAATGGAACTTCCAAGGGAAATTGTAATTCCTATGGGACATGAGAAATAACTTACCAAGGAGGGGGTTGGTGAGTTGAAATTCTCATGTCATTTCCTAGGAAATAAATTCCAATAGATTAACTAAACACATTATGACTATTTCCTAGGAAATTGAAAATGGAAATAATTTCCCTTGATATACAACTTCTTGTAGGAATTTATTTCCCGTGCGATCCAAACAAGTTCATAGACTTGCAGGATGTTTCTCACCTAGTCACCTTGCAATAGTCCTCAAGAAGCATTTTCCTTTGTTGGATCTACCATATGCACCAAAATATCATTCAATCTTAAATGTGTGGTACCCCTCAAGGAGCACTCTCCCTTGTTAGATACTTGGGTGTACGGCGGGTGAGAAAAAATGGAGTTTGTGGATCGATCCAATGAAATGAACTTGTCTTCACAAATGTGACTTTCTTCTCATCAATGACAAATTGAAGTCACAACCAAAAATGGGATAACCCAATACAACACTTTCGATTCCTTCACCCGCCAGAAAATGCGGTCCAATATCTACCAGATTTTTTGTGTTGCGGATCTTGGTATCATTTTATGGGGTACAACTAGAGATGGCAATGGGCCGGATCCTATTGGATCCAGATCCAGATCCGTTTCCTCATAGACAGATCCAGATCCGGCCCAAATCCGTCGGTTCTCGAAAATAAGGACCCAGATCCAGATCCAACGGGTCCACGGATCTTGAACGGATCCTCTCTTTTCTTATTTAAAAAAAGTTAATGTATACTTTTTAGATAATTATTTGTACTTTTTACACGAAAAATTCATATACATAATTTTAGCGGGGGTAAAGCAAAACATTTACCATATTTTTAATCGTTATATGAATGTTTGGGAGTAACGACTTTATTATAATTGTTAGCTATTTATTGTGTAGTGGTTCACTTAATATTTATTCTTAAAGTTATATATTACCTAATAAGATTATTACATTATTATTTTATTTATATACTATTTATCGTTATATTTTTTAAAAAAGAATTTTAAAACGGATCTGCGGGCCGGATCTGGATCTCAAGTGCAAGATCCAGATCCGTTTGCAAAACGAGGACCCGGATCCAGATCCAGATCCGCCGGATCCAAAAGATGAAGATCCAGATCCTAATAAACGGATTTGGATCCGCGGATCTGGACCGGGTCCAAGATCCACTGCCATCCCCAGGTACAACAAAGATACTATATAGTTTGATGGTGCACGAAATAAGAATAACAGTCAGAAGTATTGTATGGGCAAGAGCTGCTACATACAAGTATACAACCTCTCCAGGATATGATCCAACTTTCAACATCGACAACATGCGAGGAGGAGGAGATGTTGGCATTGCTAGTTCGGCACTCTAGGCTGAGTTAAAGGCATGTGTAGCAGCCTTCAAATGGGCAAAACAAACAATTTATGAAATGTCGCCTTCCTCATTGATTCCCATGCTAAATCATCCTAATAATATAGCAATCGAGCATTGGTGGATGATACGTTCTATAACGGATTAACGGACAAAAAAAAAAATTCAATTGGTGCATTGCTTGAAAGGTTGCTCGGGAAAAAGTGTCGGTTGCCCACAAGATCGATATCTAAACAGTGTGTGCAAGGAATGTTCTCTTTTATCAATTCATATATAACTTCCCCCTTACTTACTAATGTAGTTTTAGAGCTTAACAGTTTGATGTATGATTATCAGAAGTAAAAAAAATCTAAAATTTATTTCATATTAGTTGTAATAGTTTGAATGATACATTTTTCGATACGCTTTTAATCATTAATATATCTAATCAAGGTTGTCAGGATCGGGATCTTACCTTGGATCGAATCGGTAGAATCGGATCGTGGAATCGTAAGATCCTACTAGATAACAAATAAAATTATCTAATATGCTATAAATTGAGTCAAAGGTATTTATTTAAAATGGCCTTAATGCTAAAAACCATTAGTTTGCCCAAGAAAGGTCGATCTTCAATTTTCTTCAAGTGTATGGTAGTTAGAAGTTTAACAACACAAGTCATACTTGACAATTTATGATGAAGTTTGTCAATAATAGAACCTTAACTATGATAAACTTAAAGCCATCAACCGATAGAATTGAATTAATGTCTCATATTATGTAATTTCTTAGCGACAACAACTAAATACGATACCTTTAGGAGCATATAACATAATGAGTAATAAAATAAAAGTAAGAATAAACTAAAGCGTCGTATTATAGTGAAAGGTTGGATCGGATCGTAGGATCGTAAAATCGTAGGATCGATCGTGTTAAGATCCTACCACTCGTAATTGTTACCGGATTAGGATTGTAAGATCCTACTAAAGATCCTGATCGATCATGCATTTTCGGATCGCAGAATCGTAGGATCGTAAGATCCGGATCGGGATTTTAACAACCATGTATCTAATTATAAATTATGAAAAAAAATGAGAAGTATAAATTTTACATTGAGATAAATCTAAAAATATTTAGGCCTTGTTTGGTTGTACATAGGAAGTCATACTTTCTAGGAAGTTATTTTTTCCATGTATTTGAAATTCCTAGGAAGTGTAAAATTGTGTTTGGTTGATAATGGGAAGTAGAACTTCCCATGGGAAGCTCTACTTACCTAGGGGCTTCCTCTATTTTGGAGGAAGTAGAACTTCCTAGGAAGTGCAAATTCCCATGGTTTTGCCAACCAAATAACTTTATATACTTCTACTTTCTAGAAATTTGCATTTCCCATGATTTGTTTTGTCAACCAAACAAGGCCTTAGTTTTATATGTTAGAATAAATCGTAGTCAAAGTAATATATGTCAAACGGCCAAAACGTACCAAGATATTGAGATGATTATGGTGGTATTACGTGAAAGTTTACACCTTTTTATTTATTTTTTAATGGAAAATCAAGTATATACAAGATATTTCAAATTTTTAATTAGGACCATAAACCAATGACGTACACGTACCCAATGATTGTCTCCCACTTATGAAGTATAGCTTTGAGTCAAAACTTGGTTGCTTAATTTCCTTGACTGACTTCTGTAGTTCTGTTTAACTTTAATGATATTGCTTCATTGCTTGACTGACCAAGTGGCTGCTTTAAATGAAATAAATTATATGCATATGAAAAAGGGAAAATTAACAGGAATAATCTCAATTATTGTCTGTCTTCTCTAATTAATTCCACCTTTAATTATTCTCAAAATAATCCCAATTATCACCCTTTGTTTCCCAAAACGATCCCATTTAACTTAGAACTTGTTAAACAGGTAAAAAATGACATATGGCATGTTTCCAATGATTAAACATAAAAAAAAATAAAAAAAAAGAAAACAAACCCCCCCACCCACTCAGCCACCCTCTCTTCCCTTTCTCCCACCCCAGCCAAACCTTTCCCCACCATTAGGTTGTAAACACCAGCCAGCCCTTCTCCCTTCTTGCAAACGCCGGCGAAAACCCCCACTCCTTTCACCTACAAACGCCGGCCAAAACCCCCACCCCCTTCGCCTACTATCGTCGCCCAAAACCCCCACCCTTAATTCGAATTGCAGCCACGCGACGGCAGTTGTGAGAGAGAGGGTGGGAGCCGACGGTAGTTGTGAGAGAGAGGGTGGGAGCCGACGGAAAAGGAAATAGGGTGGGGTGGCTGTCATTGCAGGGGAAATGGATCTCGTCGACGTTTCAGGGGAAGGGGGGTGGGGGTGGTTTTTGGCTGGGGATGGGCGGTTTTTGCAGTGGTGGTGGATTGTTTTAGGGTGTGGGGTGGTTTCAGGTGGGTCTCGGGTGGTTTTTGAGGTGTGGGTAGTGGTTGTCAGATTGTGGTGGCTGGAACATGGAGGAGAAGGTGGTGGTGGCTGGGGTGGGAGGGTTTTAATTTAATTTTTATTTTATTTTTATTTTTTTGGCCAATGACAATATGACACGTGGCCTTTTCAACTTCATTAGCAGGTTCCAAGTCAAGTAGGATCGTTTTGGGAAACAAAGGGTGATAATTGGGATTATTTTGAGAATAATTAAACATGGGATTAATTAGAGAAGACAGGCAATAGTTGGGATTATTCCTGTTAATTTTCCCTATGAAAAATCTTGGTTGATACAATTCTTTAAATTCAATTCTTGGAATTGATTTAGGGGCGGAGTCAAGGGGGTCTGGTTCTCATTGGGTGAAATTAAATACTATATATGTATATCAATTCTTTAAATTGATTGTACCTTAAGTGGTAAATTGCATGTTGAGAAATATTTGGTGGTCGAGGGTTCAACTCATTGGGCAAACATATTTTGCAATCTTTTGTATCTCTAAATTTTGTGATACTATACCTAAGTGTAAACAACATACGGATCTCAGACACATCAATAATTCGTACGCCACTAAATTGATTGAAGAACCACAAAGCATGCGTTTGGTTGAGTCTTTTCTAAAACTCATTGTTTTTGAACTTGTGAATCGAAATTGCTTGTTTGGTCTGAATTGTGAAGAAACAACAGTAGTAAGAGCATCTACAATGGTCTAACTACTCACTTTGTTGTTAACAATGCCACCTCACAATTTCTAGCTATATCACCATTTCCTCCACTGGAAAGCAACAATGTATGTAGCTAAATGTTTTCTACCAACATCAATTTTTATTCTTTAAATCATGAGCATTTATTGCTCTTTCATCTCTAATCTCAATTGAGCTAGTAGCTAATTTTGGCTGCCTACCTCAAATAAGCTAAAATGTCCAATGGTCAGCTACTAACTTGAAGTATGTTTATATTTGCAAGCTAGTCCTTATATACAACCATTGTAGATGCTCTAACAAATTTTCATTACCTTCATGAATTAACATTTCTTTTCCTATCACTCCCTTTGACCATCTCGCTTTCCCACAGTTCACTCACTCTTGCTCTCCTCTCCTCTCTTATCACACTCCCTTTCGTAGTCTTTCTTTCTCCTCTTTTATTTCTCAATTGGTGTTATCCGCAATTGCTCTAAGGTTTAAGTTGGTTCAAGTCATGAAATAGAAAGGGAATAGTAGCCATTGCTATCAAGTAATGACTTTTGTTACTTGAGGGTTGGGGAAGGTAACAAATTGGAGGAATCTGTTACCACCAAGTAATGGTAATGTATTGCAGAGGACGTGAACCAAACAAAAAGTCTGGGAATGATTTCGTTCTTGGAGTTCAAAATAAGCGAACCAAACGACCTCTTAGTCGATTGGATCGATGTTGTCCAAGATTAAGGTTTCATGATCTGTCAACTAGGAGTATGACTTAAGGAATTTGAGTGGAAGCCAATTCCTCTAGATTAGTATTACCTTTTGTTTTTTCGGTAGTATAACATGCTAGAGATATACCATGATAAACTAAATATATATGTTAATGTCTTTAACTTAGAACATATATATGAGTGTATTAGAATATAGTATTATCTTACGAGAATATCTTAGGATCATTATCATAAAATAATGACTAGTATTAGAAATGATAAATCTTTCGTATTTATAACATAATGGCTAAAAGTTCTAGTTTAGAGTTCACCTTAAAAGAAGGGTTCCGTAAGTTTTTCTTGTAACTTTTCAAACAAAATTGGCTAAAAATTCTTATTTTCCAGTTTAGAAAAAAAACTCATACAAGTCCGAACGTTTGCAGTTTTACAAGGTGATATATTGATTTTTATAGAGTTTTTCCCTTTCTTTACAAGCTAAATTGCGCGATATTGACGCTCTTAGGAGATATTTATGCTAACTATTTCGATATAGTTGTGGTTTGTGTGTTCCATATCGTTTTGCAGGTTTTTAGGGAAAAACTCCCTATTTACTTGACGTTTTGATCACCACACAATAGCGGAAGGTTATGAGGCATATAGGCGGTCTTGAGACGGTGTTCGAGCCCTCTTGTGAAACAAGAATTGTTAAAAGACTTGGCGTCTGAAGCCAAGTATGAAGCAAGATGAGATAAGCTTCGCCCGATCGGGTCGGGCAACCACTGCCCGATCGGGTTCGATCTTCTTAGGCCAAAAGTTCAGATTTTCCACCCGATCGGACGGCCTTGCCCGATCGCATCGGGCGGACAAACACTTAGTGATTTTGGCTGATTTCTGGAATGCTGAAGAAAGCCTTCACCCGATGGCATCGGGCGGCCTTGCCCGATCGGGTGCTGGTGTTGCGGCCCCGATCGGGTGTTCATTGCCCGATCGCATCGGGTGCACACAGATTTCATGACGCTGGAATTTTGTTCCTAGGCCCGATCGGGAGGCCCTGTGCCCGATCAGGTGGACGACACGGAGGACGCGATTTTGCGTCTTTTCCCACTCTATCTTATTGCTTTCCTAGAAACTATAAATACTTTTTAGGTTATTTTTACATGTATCTTTTATTCTATTAAACATTTAGAGAGCTCTTAAGTCTAGTTTTCATAGTTTTCCATTGTAGAAGAGATCGAACGTTAATTCAATTCAATTAAAGTTACCGCTTTCCGTCAATTTGGTAATCATCTTTCTTATTGCTTTCATATTATCTCTCAATTGATCTAGTTTAATCGTTGATTATCCAATTA
This sequence comes from Patellifolia procumbens, assembly GCA_947645195.1. Classification (NCBI taxonomy): domain Eukaryota; kingdom Viridiplantae; phylum Streptophyta; class Magnoliopsida; order Caryophyllales; family Amaranthaceae; genus Patellifolia; species Patellifolia procumbens. Next base: position 7,479,065 of record CANSGD010000972.1, read on the forward strand.
GTTCATGATGCAATTCTTAGGGTTTCCAATTATTTTTGTTATTGTCAATTCAATCATGTCTGAGTAGTTCTCTTTCTAGGGTGTTAGATAGGGAAGCCATGTTTATACCATGATTGTTATTTAGATTCCTATTGATTCCCAGGGCTTGATTAGAGTGATTGTGGTGTGGTTTGTTCTTAATTAGTAATTGATGTTAGTGGCCAATTTCATTGATTTCTTGTGGTTAATAGTTTTTTGCATAGATACGTCTTACGATTAGAGGCCTAGGACACATCAATAGTTTTGATTACGTTAGTGAACATGCGGCGTAAGTTGAACTATGAGCGTTGAGTCTTAACCATAGCTCAACACATGCTCTAATCCCTCGACTCTTGACTTAGGTTTTGATAGTAGTTGACCTTATTTGATTGGTATAAGCATGGTGGACCGACCTAATACCCTAGGCTTTTATTCTATAGTTAAATCCTCGGTTTAATTCGTCTTCCTTAGTTTAATTATTAGTTCAGTTAATCTTCTCTGATTTCATCTGAAGTAGTTAGTTGATTTAATATTAATATAGAAACTCTGTCTCCCTGTGGATTCGACCCTGCTTCCATTGACTACCATAGTTAGAGGACTGTAGGAATTATCTTTGAATAGGTGATACGAATTTAACCTATCACAAGGCTAGTAAAAAGATTTACTTCAATTTCTTAGAGCATAATCATATCAGAATTTTTCAAAAAACTTGAAAGTTAACACCAGCCTTCTACCATAGATGGTACAAGTCCATGATAAAAGTTTAAAACTATTCCTGGGCCTTCAATAATCGGCTTAACCTTTTGGTTGAGTTGATTCCTTAACATGATATCAAGAGCTAATGTGAATCACGGGTTCGAATCTCATCCACCACTCCTTTCAAGTGGAGTATGTTAGCACCAAGTATGAGGGAGGTTTGTGGTGCATCCTTTTGTGTGAGGATGTCGTGATAGAGTATAAAATAATTCTTTGCCTTCAACCATCAGTTTGAACTTTTGGTTGAGTTGTTTGCTTAACAATCCATCAACTCAGTCACACTTATTACTTATATATAGAACCACAACCACTGACTAACAATATATACTAACGATAAAAAAATTATCTTGATACAATTAGGTGGTACTCCCTCTTTCTCATGATAGTTTACACATTTTTAATCTTTTGCAATTCATCATCTACTTCAGACTCGTTCTTTTCAACTTATTATCAAAAAATACAGTAAAAATAAGGTTTGTCCATCGCACAAATAAGGTTTGAATAAGTTCCAATAAATTCAAATAAGTCAGATAAGTTCAAGTAAGTAAGATAAGCAAAAATAAATTCAGATAAGTTCACATAAAAATAAGTTAAAAAGAACTACCCTAACTTTGGCCATATGTTTTTAGAGCTATACATATAAATATTAAATAACAATATAATGTCTCCCTAGAAATGTTGTTGGTTGGTTAATTAGTTCTAATGTATATTTTAGAGATATCAACTTCTTATTATTTTGCTTGTGGATAATTAACATTAATCATGGTCAATAAAGTATATATGGATATATCCAAAGTTAAAATATATTTTTAATTTAGATTAGAATATATAGTTTTATTTATCATTACATGATATTCTATCACATAAATGTTTACACATTATGAATGGGAATATTTTCCAACATACAATAAATTAATCAATGAAATTTTAACACAAGTAATATAGAATCTCATTCTTGCTTGTATTAAAATTTCATTGAAAAATTTACTTGTTTATTAAATCACTTCCTTGATAAGCGTGGAAAAAAAAAGTGTAAAATCTAAAGTGAAAAGGAGGAAGTAGGTTGATTCGTTTTTTTTTATCCAAACACCTTCAACCGAATCACAATTTAGAAATCCACCTTCAAAAAAAAGTCTACATATCTTCAAAGATAAAATGAAAAATCGAATAAAAATTAATTGCAATTTCCAGTTTTTGATTTTTATATTTTAAAAGACATATGATATAGCAGAACTATTAATTGACAACTAACTAATAAAATATCACTTTTTCAGGGAAACAATAAAACTTTTCATAAACAACTACCTAATATAAAATTTTCCATAAACAACTACCTTAAGTTTATTATTCCGCTTAAAAAATAAAGTTTATTACCCATCAACTCACCATCACCAGAAATGTTAAATTTTTAATTTTTCGTCAAATTTTAAAAATCCTCAAGTTTATGAATCTTAATTTCGACATCTTTCAGAAACTCCCAATTCATGAATCCTAATTTCATTAATTTTCAGAATTTAATTGAAAAAATTAATTTTAATAAGCTAACATTTGTCTGTTCCACTTTTAACCATCCCACCCATGAGTAATTCGAAATTAATATAACCTTTGCATCCCATCCATTTTTAATTGGAAAAATCATCCTCAACTTGTTGAACAAGTTACCTTGCCTTTTACATTTATTTAAGGAAAAAAATTAATAGGAATAATACGAACTATTGTCCGTCTTAATTCCATATTTAATCCGACCTATAATAATTCCCAAAACAATCCCAACTATCACCCTCCCTTCCCAAAACAGTCTCACTTGACTTGGAACCTCTTAAACACATTGAAAAGGTCACATGTCGGAATTCTATTTGCCAAAAATAAAAATAAAATTAAAACCTACCCCTTCCCAGCCACCACCCCTTCTCTTTTCCAACCACCCCCACCTCCGCCTCCCATTCCCAGCCAACGCTACTCGACAAACACCGCCCACACACCCGAAAAACACCCATACCCAGACTTAAACCACTCCCACAACCCAACAACCTCCCCACCACCCTAAAACAACCCCAGATCCACCCCCCACGTCCCTAAAACAAACCACCATTCGCCAACAACACCACCCACACACTAGAAAACCACCGCTAACCAGCCGAAAACCAAAACTCACACCCGAAAACCGCCCCTAAACACCTGTAAACATCACCCGCACACCCGAAAACCACACCAAAACACTTGAAAACAAAAACCCACACTCGAATAAACCACCTCTATCCACCGAAAACCAAAATCCACACCCGAAAACCACCCCTAACCGCCCGAAAACCAAAGCCCACAATCGAAAACGATCCCCAACACTACAAAAAAAACGAGTTTTTGCTACGAATTTTTTGTGGTAGATTGAAATCTGTAGCAAATTTTGCAACGTAAGAATTGTATTCCGTTTCAAACTTTGCTACGAAACACATTCCGTTGCAAACTTTGCTACGGATTACAATTCCGTAGCAAATTTTGCTACGGAAAATTATATCCGTTGCAAAATTTGCTACGGATTACATTTTCCGTAGCAAAATTTGCTACGGAATATGATTGACAACGTAATATTAAGAAGAAATATATAGAACATAAGCCAACTACGAGTATGTGCATTATGTGTAGCTCAATTGGGAGATACTTCACTTTCCACAGTATTGTCTCGGTTTCGATTCTTACTAATGGCATTTCGATGGGATTTATGGGGGGAGTGGGTCAAGATGGGGTAGAAAAAAAAGCGTAACAATTTTTGCTATGAAATATGGTTTGCTACGGATTTTCTATCCGTGGCAAAGTTTTGCTACGGATTAAAGTTTTGCTACGGATTGAAATCCGTAGTAAAGTTTTTGCTACAGATTTTCTATCCGTAGCAAATTTTGCTACGGATCTTCTACCTCCGTAGCAAAATTCAGTTTGCTACGCCCACTTTTGCTACGGAATATTTCCGTAGCAAAAACACACTTTGCAACGGATTTTTGATGTTTGCTACGGAATTTTCCGTAGCAAAATACAGTTTTTTTGTAGTGCAACCACCTGAAAACCACCCAGACGCACTCGAAAAACCATCCCACCACCATAAAAACCTCAGATTCAGACGGAAATTGTGGATTATGTTTGGGAAGATGGTGGTGGTCGAATAGGAGAGGGAGATGTCGAGGAGAGTGGAGGAAATTGTGGCGGTGCTGGTAAGGAGAGAGAATGAAGATTGCGCGGTGGTGGATGTTTAGTGTTGGAGATGGTGGTTGTTTGGGGGTTGGGGTGGGGTTTCTTTTTTATTATTATTTTTGTTTGGCCAAATGAATTGTGCCATGTGGCATTCTAAACTTGTTTAACAGGTTATAAGTTTAGTGGGACTATTTTAAGAAGGGTAAGGTAATAGTTGGGATTATCTTGGGAATTACTATAGCTGGGATTAATTAGGGAAGACGGGCAATAGTTCGGATTAATCCTATTAATTTTTCCTTTATTTAATCGTAAATTTTATACTGAAAACAACTTCTTTTTTTCTGAAAAACGGTCAAACGGACACTGCTTTTGCGTTCCTTTAGGGGCACGATTCTCGAAAAAGCCTGTAAAACGAGTACAACAACCCAGGTTTTTGGGCACGCAATAGGAGGCGACTTTTTCGGCTTTTTTGGTTGAAGACGGAGTTTTTTTGAAAAGCGGACACCGTCATGCGTCTTTATAGGAACGAATTTCGAGAATCCCTACAAAACGAGTACTAACAAGCCAAGTTTTCGGTTATGCAGTTCGACACAACTTTTCTTCTTTTTTTGGGCTAAAGAAGAAGTTTTTTCAAACACAGACACCACCGTGCGACTTTACGGGGCACAAATTTTGAGAAACGCTACAAAACGGGTAGCAGTAAGTCAGATTTTTGAGCACGTACTTTAAGAAGACATTTTCGTGCTGAAGATAACATTTTTTCCAAAAATGGACGCCGTCTTGTTTCCTTGCGGGACACTTAAACTAAAAATCCCTACAAAAAAATATCATCAAGACGATGTTCGGGTTGTACTTCAAGCCCAAAAAAAGCAGAAAAAGTCTTCGGAAATTGCGTGCGTGAAAAACTTTGCTTATTAGTACTCGTGTTATAGGGATTATTAAATTAGTGAGCAATGAGGGACACACGAGTCACGACAGTGTCTTTTAAAAAAAATACTAGTGTCAACAACCCGAAAAAGTCATCTTGAAGTAAATAGCCGAAAATTAGGTTATTGTTACTTGTTTTGTGGGAATTCTTGCGCACGTCGGTGTCTGCTTTTCGAATAAACGTCGTCTTCAGAATCAAAAACATAATTTTTTTGAATTTAGGTTTTTATCTTAATATTATAAATAGAAACTCATAAGATCTTGACACATGTCACTTTAACCACTTAAACCGCTCACTACAAGTCATGGCCTATAAAAAATGGATGGGATGTAAAGATATGATTATTTTTGAATTACTCAAAGGTGGGATTGTTGAAAGCGGAACAGACAAAGGTTGGCTTCTTAAAATCAATTTTTCCAATTTAATTTCACGAACTCTAATTTCATTTCTTTTTCAAAAAATTCGAATTTTCGAACCTTTATTTCATTAAATTTTGAATTTTCTCAGTAGTTGATGCATTTTCTTCCTTTTCCTCGTAATATGGAGCCGCCCTTGCTTGGCGCCAACCTCTGCACCATGATGGCGTTGTTGTCATCAACATTCCATCGGCCTAATCTCTTAGCATCCCTCATCATTTCGATCCTCCTCTCTGATAGGTTCGGTCTATGGTCATTGGGCCTCCTATTGTTCATTGTTATGGGTTGCTCCATGAATTGTTGATGCATGTGTTCAACTGAATTAGAGCTTTTTAGAAATTATTGGAATTAGGATTCATAAATTGAATTTTTGAAAATTAATAAAATTAAGATTCATAAATTGGATTTTTGAAATTTAATAAATTTAGGATGCATAAATTGAGGTTTTTGGGAAAACTAATGAGATTAGGTTCCATGCAATTTGAAGAATTTGAAAATTGTCGAAATTAGAGTTCATAAATTTGGGAGTTTATGAAATTTGACGGAATATTCAAGATTAAAGTTAAAGGTTTTAGTAGTCGTGGTGTGACGGAATGCTAATGTTAGATAGCTGTTTATATAAGGTTTCATTTAGGTATTCCCTCCATCCCATAATATAGTGTATGTATTCCTTTTTCGGTGTTCTAAATTGTTGCTCTTGTTTCTTATATTTTCATTTATAAAATGGTACAAAATCCCTAAAATACCTCATTAAGTACTTGTAAAGTGGCCTATAATATTTTATTTTAAAATATTCCTCCCCTATGTACTTGTCATTACCGCATTTGTTTTTTCTACTTACTTAGATCTATAAAGTTGTTGTTTTGTTGTCACAAGAACTCCAATCATTACTTTAATTAATGCATTTGTGTAACCTTAATTTTTGTGAAATAAAAGAAGCAGGCACTACATTATGGGACGTAGGGAGTAGTTGTTAACAATTTTTCTTATAATGTGGTAGGAGTATAAAGAACTAAAAATAAGTTATGGATATTATCAAGTTTCAAATTGCCTAAGATAAAATTAGATTTTTATTTTATTTTTATGCATTTCTTAGTTTCGCTTTTCTTTTTAAGAAGAATTATTTTCCAATTACAGCCATGTAAAACACCCATTTTGTTAATTATAGCCATCATCTTCTTTTCTTGTGAATTACGGCCATGAAACACTAATATCTAAGTAAGTTGTTGCCATTTTCACTAATTACACCACTAATCCATAGTTTGACAGGTCAAATCATGTTTAATACTCCCTCCGTTCCATAATATAAGTCATGTTTCCTTTTATGGTGTCCCAATATATAAGTCTTGTTTCTAAGTTAAGCCATTACTTTTGTCCAAAATACACTCATTCAAATATTTAATTTTCGAAAATGTCCTCATACAACCATAAAAAACTGGTCCTAATTAAATGTAAAAATGGAATCTATTTCCTCAAACTCCACCTTTCCATCCGTCATTATTCTCTTCTTCATTCACTTTCATTGTTAACCTTCTCTCTCCTCCCTCTTCTCCTTCTCTGTTTCTATCTCATTTTTGCATCTCATTTTTTTCCTTTGTTCATATGAAAACCTAGAAATTTCTAAACTAAATCTTTGTTAGTGTGATTCTTTGCCTTTTTTTCCGTTTTTGATGTTTTTACCCCCTGATTTTTCGACTTTGAGTGCAAAATGGGTTTTAATTTGTTCTTTGTTTTTACTGAATTTATATCCAAACTTAAAATATGTTGAAGTATCAATGAATTTAAACTTGAATTTGTTCCAAATTATTTTTATTTAATTGTTGAAATATTTGGCTTCATTTGTAGATCCACTTTCACATTTCAAAATCTGTGGGTTTTGTAAATTGTTCAATTGGTGAGAAAATGATAAATTGTTCAATTTTTAATCAAGTTTTTTTTCAGGGGATTTCAATTTGTGGTGAGAAAATGATAAGTTTTCTTTAAATTGAAGTTTTCAGTTTTTCTGCCAATTTTTTTGACTTCAAATTGAGCAAAAATTGTTCTATTTGAGTTTTGTAAATTGTTCAATTTGTGATTTTTTGTTGGTTTTTGGGAAGAACTGTGTTCTTTTAGATGCCATGCCCATTTAGTCTTCAAGCAGATGGAGAGAGAGGGAGATGGAGTAGACTAGAAAGTATGTTTCCCAATAAAAGATTTAATAAATTATAATTTCCAACGAAAATTTAATAAACTACGATTTCCAACGCTAATGAATCTATTTAGTATATTAAACTCATATTCTATTCACCTTAATTCCCGCGTAAAAACGAAATCTTGACTTATATTATGGGACGGAAGGAGTATTTTATAAATCTTTTTTATTCAATTTTATAATATTTTAATAATATATGTTTTTCGTATATGACATTCTAACGGGTACGTATTTTGAGACAATATTTAATCGCGTTTTTCGGACTGAAAATGACGTTTTTTCGAAAAACGGGCACCGTCGGGCACTCTTTTATGGGTACGAATTTCGAGAATTCCTAGGAAACGAGTACCAATAAGCTAGATTTTCGAGCATGTACTTCAAGACGAGTTTTCCGGACTGCACAATGTTTTTTTTTCTTCGAAAAAGGGACACCGCCGTGCACCCTTTTGTGGGCACGAATTTCGAAAATCCCTATGAAACGAGTACCAACAAGCCGGATTTTTTAGCACGTAATTCGAGAAGGAAAACTCGTCAGAAAAACTCGACTCGAAGTACGTGCTCGTAAATCCGGCTTGTTGGTACTCGTTTCATGGGGATTCTTGAAATTCGTGCCCACAAAAGGGTGCACGGCGGTGTCCCTTTTTCGGAAAAAACGCAGTGTTCAGTCCAAAAAACTCGCCTCGAAGTACTTGCTCAAAAATCCGGTTTATGGGTACTTGTTTCTTAGGGATTCTCGAAATTTGTGCCCATAAAAGAGTGCCCGACGGTGCCCGTTTTTAGAAAAAACGTCGTCTTCAGTCCGAAAAACGCGATTAAATATTGTCTCAAAATACGTACCCGTTAGAATGTCATATACGAAAAACATATATTATTAAAATTGAATAAAATTGAATAAAAAAAATTTATAAAATATTAAACATGATTTGACTGGTCAAACTATGGATTAGTGGTGTAATTAGTGAAAATGACAACAACTTACTTAGATATGGGCGTAATTCACAAGAAAAAAAGATGATGGCTAAAATTAACAAAAGGGGTATTTTACATGGCTGTAATTGGCAAAAAATTGTTTTAAGAAAGTAAAACTAAAGATATAAAACAATAATAACTAAGGAAGATTATTTAATGGCTACAATAAACTTGTAGCCATTGCAATAGTTTCAATCTCAATCCTTAATTTTTGTTAAATTTCATCTTATCCGTTAAATATAATTAACTACTAAAAATTTTGACTTTCTTTTTTTTATTAAATCATTTATATTGATGGACATGATGAGTTTACAACTAATGAAGGGTTTAGATTTAAATAGTTATAGTGGGTACAATTTTATTGTAGCCATTGTGGAATTATCCAATAACTAAACCCTTATCTAATTTTTGGAAGGTTATTCAATGGCTACAATAAAATTGTAGTCATTGCAATAGTTTCAATTTCAACCCTTAATTTTTGTAGATTTCATCTTGCTCATTAAGTATAATTAACTTCTAAATTTTGAGACTTTTTTATATTATTAAAATATTTAGATTAATGGTACATATGAACCTACAACTGTAACACCCCGTATTTTATATATTGTTAGTAAATATCTATATTAAAATAATTTAAATTAGTCTTTAATTAAATTATTTTCTTCCATACTTTGACTTTATCTTATAAGTAATCCAAAACCTATTCCTACTTTGACTAGGTTAAGTACCCATTAATTAGGCTTAGTTAAACCTAGTTAAAAAAAAAAAAAGGAAAAAAAAAAGAAAAAAATATTAAACTAGCCTAAGACTACTTAATAGGCGTGGGATACTAATATGCATACAAGCATATAGGCACTAGCAGCCAAAACCATTTTGAGAAGCAGAGTTTATGTTATTCCTCTGCGTTTCTCCATCTGTTCCCTTCTTCAACTCTTGGTTCCAAAATTCCAAGTGATTAAAAGTTATTGCATTTTGCCTCACCGTCAATCGTCATCGTACACTACCATCTATCGGGGTTTGTGGGTAATTTTGAAGAGGAGACAATAAGGTTTTGATGTGCGTTTTTCGGATCACGATTCGAGTCAAAGGAGCGATTTTAAGTCTTTTTATACTCTTCTACATTCCAAATTACTTTATTAACCACGTAAGATTCTTTACCATGTTTTATTTTCAGTTTTGGCTTAGATTTTGAATTGGGTCTTTTTGTTAAATTAGGGTTCTTGAGAAAATTGATTTGGGGGAAATTTATACTATGCTCAATTTGTTTTATTGGCTTATGTTTTAGGTATAATTCGAGTTAATTAGCATATCTATGAGTTTAGTTTGCAAAAATTAATACTTTTCAAATTACTATGAATTCTTGTTATATTAGATTGTTAGTTAGTTTTAAATCCTAAGTTGAATTATAGTAGAATGTTTTGGCATATAGTTGGTATAGATTGTTGTTGTCATGGTTGTATGGCATTGTTGTTGGTATAGGGTGAATGAGAAGGAGTTAGTTAGTGTGAAAAGATAGTAGAGTCAAAATCACTTTGACTTTTATTGATCAAAGTTGACCAGTTTGACTTTCGTTGACCAAATTTGATCAGTTTGACTTTTGTTGACTTTTTTGTCCTATTGACGTTGAGTCGTTTTTTTTAAAATTAGTCAAAGCTCATTAACTAGGTTAAGTTATTTGAATGTGAATTATGTGAAGTATATAGTCAAGTGACTTATACTGTATTTTATTATATTGTAGATTGTGGGTTCGTAGAAGAACCTTATTGACTTGAGATTACGTTTGGTTGGTTGTGGTTGCGGAAAAGGTAAGATTTCTTACTAAGACTTGTATAGATTATTTTGAGAATTGGATGATATTGGTTTAAAGTTATATTGAGTTTTAAAAAGGTTTTGTGTGGTTATATATTGAGATTTTAAAAAGAGTTTTACATTATTTATATATTGAGATTTAAAAGGTTTTACAATGTTTATATAATGAGATTTAAATCGTTTTGACGATATTTATTGTGAAAGAAAAAGGAGATTTATTTATGAGATTCAAAAGGGAGGAAGTTCCTCATATACCAAGTTGAGATTTAAAAGGAGGATGTTCCTCATTGCTACAGGTTTTGAGTAAACTAGAATGTTACTATGTTTACTTAATTATGATTTATCATGTTTTATAAGAATGTTTTTGTGGGGTTGCCGGTAAGCGGTATTCCTCGGGTTTGGAAGTAGGTTGAGTTTTGTCTCAGCCATTATTTAGTAGTTGGGTGTATGTTGATCAATACACTTGCCATTTGTCTTCCTTCTTGGTTCGTTATCAAGTTAGGGGTATGCATACTAGGGGCTTTGGTGTAAACCTGTCTCGTGAGCCTAGCTAGCTCATTGGACTTTAATACTTCCTACTCACAGGTTTCAAAACAGTTACATTTTAAATGTATTTACAGGATTGTCTTAGAAACAAAGAAAGTTGAAAGTTGAGATTTATTGGAAGGTTGTTTTATTTTATATATTTAATTTGTACAGGTTGGAAATGAATTTGTAAGATATTCCTATATATCTTACCTGCACATTGGATGGTTTTGTTTTAGTACAATATGAAATCTTGCTCAGCCTTTTGGCTGATACTATAGTGTTCAATGTGCAGGGACTTAAGGTGGTTAGCTCAAGGTTGGGTGAAAGAGTGCGATGGATTTAGTTATACGTTAGTAGGTTTAATAAGACTTCCGCTGTTATTCTTTTGACTTTAGTATTTTATTTCAGTCTGTAATAATTATTTAGATTCTAGTTAGTTTGATTAGTTAAACCTTATTGACTATTTATTTCAGTTAGAACCTTTAGCCTTGCGGTGATTATTATTAATTATCGCGGCGTAGCACCTTTGGAGTTTCCTTAAATTATTTATTATATTACATTTTCAAAGTAGAGGAATTTCAGGGGTGTTACAGTTGGTACCAGAGCTTTAGGTTATTAAGACTCCTAAAATGACCTTAAACAAGAGTAGGTTAATGAATTTGTTAAAAACTAAAAAGCCGCTGCGAGGATGAGACTTTGAGAGGCAAGTAATTTTTATTTTATGTGTGAATGCTTCTCTTTTCATTCTATTGTTTGATTTGATGGAGTTTTAAACATAATAGTTGTGAACTATTTGAGTTTGTTTTGTTAATTGTTAATTATTAATTAGTAAGGGTGAATCAACATTGGTTTATCTTTGTTTTTTTTTATTGCGATGCTAGAACGATGAATCGACGCGTGCGTAGTAGAAGCTCAGGTTCGAGTCGTATGATACGCGAGATGGCTCAATCCAACCGAGCCTTGACTGAAGCTATGGAGAAGCTTGCTGCGGCCCAGGCTGCTGCTCTTGCTACTCCCGTTGCTCCTATTTCTAGTCATGCTAGCTCTCATGCTGTGAGTTCGAAAGGGATTGACCAGAAGAAACCGTCTACGTTTGATGGTAAGGGTGATCCTACCAAGATGGAGAACTGGATTCGAGAGTTTGACAAGATCTTTACTACTCTCCAAGTCCCTGGCCAGATGAGAGTTGATTCTGCTGCATACTACCTGGTTGAGGATGCTGATATTTGGTGGACTCACAATAAGTTTGATCTGACTACTAAGGTGATTGTAGATGAGGAGGGAGAAGAGTTTATGGAGGAGAGAGAGTTTGGCTGGACTGAGTTCAAGAAATTCGTGAGGAGTTCTTCCCAGCCCATATGAGGAAGAGAAAGAGGGAAGAGTTCAATGATCTCCAGCAGGGAGATATGAGTGTCCATGAGTTTTATGTGAAGTTTCAGGAGTTGGCTCGCTTTGCTAAGGGGCTAGTTCCTGATGAGCAGGAGAGGGCAGAGAAATTTGAAGAGAAACTGAACCCTAAACTTCATTCTAAGATGGGAGCTGGAGATTACGCTACAGTGAAAGAGGTGTACTCCCGTGCTTGTAATGCTGAGAGAATTCAGGAGAAGAAACAGGCAGCAAAGAAGCTTAAAGCCACCTCAGTTGGGTCGACTCAGGTGACAGATAAGAGTGACAACAAGGGTAGAGGGAGTTTTAATAGAAACAAGAATTTTGGGAATCGTGATTCTAGTCAGCAGTATTCTAAGGAGAATCAGAGTTCCACTCATAGCCGTAGTCAGCTCTCAGGACAGAACTAGAGGACTGATCGGGTTTACTATTGCAAACGCTGTAGTTCAAACCACCCTGGCAAAGATTGTGATGGTAACTTGGTGGAGTGTAACCATTGTGGGAAGAAGGGGCATCGTGCTTATGAATGCTTCACAAACCCAAAGTCTAGGAACTTCAGGCCTGAGATGAGTTCGAGAAATGGGCCACAACCAGATAGGAGACCTCAGAATACAAACAATGCTCGTCCTCCACATTCTACTTCAAGAAATGCACCACCTAATCATAATGGAGGTACTGCTAATGCTGCTCAGGCACACAGAGGCGATGCAAGGCGAAACACTGGCCATGTTCATGTGATGAACCAGACTGAGGCAAACACTAAGGGCAACGTGGTGACTGGTACTTTCTCTATCCATTCGATGCCTACTTATGTGTTATTTGATTCAGGTGCTTCTCATTCTTTCATATCTGAATCTCTTGTGAAAAAGTTAGGCCTAGAGAACTCTAAAGCTTGTGAGGCAGACATCTCTACGCCTTCTGGTGTGATTATACCTTGTAATAGTTTGTATGTAGAAGTCCCTATTAGTGTGGTAGTACCACCTTAGTAGCTGATTTGATAGGTTTTCCTTTACATGATTTTGATGTCATTTTAGGGATGGATTGGCTTAGTAAGCATAAAGCCAAGATAGATTGTGAGAAACAAAAAGTGTCTATAGTTGGTCCTAGTGGAGTCCATGAGTTTTGTAGGGGATCTTCTTTGAAAATTATTTCTGCCTTGACTTTGAAATCCTACATGCGGAAGGGATGTCCTATATACCTATGCCATGTTCATGATACTAGCAAAGAGGAGCCACGAGTTGAGGATGTTCGAATTGCCAATGAGTTCTTAGATGTTTTTCCGGATGATATTCCTGGCATGCCTCCTAGGCGTGATGTTGAGTTCAGTGTTGACTTGAAGCCTGGAACTGGACCTATTTCTAAACCTCCTTATAGAATGGCTCCTGCTGAGATGAAAGAGCTTAAGGCGCAGTTAGAGGAATTGCTTGATAAAGGCTATATTCGTCCTAGTGTGTCTCCATGTGGTGCTCCTGTTCTGTTTGTGAAAAAGAAAGATGGGAGTCTTCGACTGTGTATAGATTATAGGGAGCTCAACAATGTCACAGTGAAGAATAAGTACCCCTTGCCGAGGATAAATGACTTGTTCGATCAGTTGACGGGAGCTGGAATTTTCTCTAAGATTGATTTGAGATCTGGCTACCACCAGCTTCGTATTGCAGAGAATGATATTCCTAAAACGGCTTTCCGAACTCGCTATGGGCACTATGAGTTTACTGTTATGCCCTTTGGGTTGACTAATGCTCCAGCGGTGTTCATGGACTTGATGAATCGGATTTTCAGGCCGTATCTTGATAAGTTTGTAGTTGTGTTCATTGATGATATTCTTATCTATTCTAAGGATCCTAGTGAGCATGAAGAGCATCTTCGCACTATTTTGCAAGTTCTAAGGGAGAATAAGTTGTATGCTAAGTTCTCCAAGTGTGAATTATGGTTGGAGAAAGTTGCTTTTCTTGGCCATATTATTTCTAAAGAAGGTGTTTCAGTTGATCCTTCAAAGATTCAAGCTGTTTCAGAGTGGCCTACTCCAAAGAGTGTGACTGAGATTCGCAGTTTTCTTGGTTTGGCGGGTTATTATAGGAGGTTCGTGAAAGACTTCTCAAAGATAGCTCGGCCTTTGACTGCGTTGATGAGGAAGGATACTAAGTATCATTGGGATGGTGATTGTGAGAAGGCATTCCAGATTCTGAAGGAGCGTCTCACTACAGCTCCTGTGTTGACACTACCTGATGAGAATCTAGAGTACGAAGTGTTTACTGATGCTTCGAAGAATGGTCTAGGTTGTGTGCTTATGCAGAACAGAAAGGTTGTTGCCTACGCTTCTAGGCAGTTGAAGAACCATGAGATGAATTATCCGACGCACGATCTAGAGTTGGCAGCTGTTGTTTTTGCACTTAAGATTTGGCGTCATTATCTGCTTGGCACTTCATTTAAGATATTTTCGGACCACAAGAGTCTGAAATACATCTTCACTCAGAGAGAGCTGAATATGAGGCAGAGAAGGTGGTTGGAACTGATCAAGGATTATGATATGGAGATTCAGTACCAAGAGGGTAAGGCTAATGTTGTTGCAGATGCACTTAGTAGGAAAACTTCTCATTATTTGCAGACCTTACGTTCCAGAAATCGTCTTAGAGAGGAGTTTCAGAGTCTCGATGTGGAGATAGTGCAAATAGGAGCGCAGCTTAATGCTCTTACTATTCAGTCGACTTTGTTTGACGAGATCAAGGAAGCACAAGTAAATGATCAATTTTTGAAGGACAAGCAAGCTAATGAGCCTGTCAATTTCACACTGGCCGAGGATGGTAGTGTGAGGTTCAAAGGGAGATGGTGTGTTCCTAATATCCCCGAGTTGAAGGAGAAGATTTTAGAGGAAGCTCATACAGCGCAGTACTCTGTACATCCTGGAGGGGATAAAATGTACAAGGATCTCAAGCGGACTTTTTGGTGGCCTCATATGAAGACAGACATCGCTAAGTACGTCTCGAGATGCTTGACTTGTCAGAAGGTGAAGAGTGAGCATAAGAGGCCTCAGGGAATGATTCAGCCTTTAGAGGTTCCACAATGGAAATGGGATTCGATCTCTATGGACTTCGTTTGTGGACTTCCGAGGACACCAAAAGGGAATAATATGATTTGGGTGATTGTGGATCGTCTTACCAAGTCTGCTCATTTTGTTCCCATGAAAGATACTTGGAAGCATGAGCGATTGGCCGCTGCTTACAGAGAGCACGTGATTAGACTTCATGGTGTTCCGAGTGATATTGTTTCAGATAGGGATCGTAGATTTTTGTCTAACTTCTGGCAGAAGCTTCAGGAAGCTCTAGGGACTAAGTTGAAGATGAGTACAGCTTTTCACCCTGCTACAGATGGTCAGACAGAGCGCACTATTCAAACATTGGAGGATATGTTGAGAGCTTGTGCCTTAGAGTTTCAGAGTTCTTGGGAGGATAAGCTTGATCTGATAGAGTTCTCATACAATAATAGTTACCATTCTACCATTCAGATGGCTCCGTATGAAGCTTTGTATGGTCGTCGATGTCGTACTCCTTTGTGTTGGAGTGATATTGGTGAGACTGTTGTGATTGGACCAGAGATGATTCAAGAGACCGTTGAGCAAGTAAAGCTCATCCAGCAGAAAATGAAGGAGGCACAAGATAGACAAAAGAGCTATGGTGATAAGCATCGACGTCATGAGGAGTTTGAGGTAGGAGAAAAGATTTATTGGAAGGTTGTTTTATTTTATATATTTAATTTGTACAGGTTGGAAATGAATTTGTAAGATATTCCTATATATCTTACCTGCACATTGGATGGTTTTGTTTTAGTACAGTATGAAATCTTGCTCAGCCTTTTGGCTGATACTATAGTGTTCAATGTGCAGGGACTTAAGGTGGTTAGCTCAAGGTTGGGTGAAAGAGTGCGATGGATTTAGTTATACGTTAGTAGGTTTAATAAGACTTCCGCTGTTATTCTTTTGACTTTAGTATTTTATTTCAGTCTGTAATAATTATTTAGATTCTAGTTAGTTTGATTAGTTAAACCTTATTGACTATTTATTTCAGTTAGAACCTTTAGCCTTGCGGTGATTATTATTAATTATCGCGGCGTAGCACCTTTGGAGTTTCCTTAAATTATTTATTATATTACATTTTCAAAGTAGAGGAATTTCAGGGGTGTTACAACAACTAATGAAGGATTTATAATTAAATAATTAAAATAGCTATAATTTTATTGTAGTCATTATATCCCTAGTTTTTTGCATTAATATAAAATTTATCCTAGTACCTTACCTCCCTTTAAATTTTAGGCACGTAACCTCACTCGAACGATAAAAGTCAATACTGAAAGAATGTACGAAGTCAAATAACAAACATTAGGACTAGGAATGGCAATGGATCGGACTCGGATCGGACTTACCAAACTCCAAGTCCGCTCCATTTCAATCGGACTATGATTTTTACACTCCTATTAGGATTTGGACTATATATTATCGGATTTGGACTCGGACTTTTTCCTTCGGATTGTTTCGGACTCAGATCGGATTCGGATTAAATCACCATATTAAATAACCAAAACACATCTTTAATATAAATTTTTTAATGTTTTACTTAATTTCCTATAATGTAAATCTATTATTTCTATTAAAATGTATTTTTAATCTATTAGTTGACGAGGTAACAAGTAATAATCGGACTTTAGTCGGATTCGGATCGGATCTTACCTAATGTCCAACTCCTATCGGATTTCATTCGGACTTTTATGTTTTCGGATTCGGATCGGACTTTTTCCTTCGGATCGAATCGGACTCGGGTCGGAGTCGGACTGAATTGCCATCCCTAATTAGTACGAGGTCTGACGATGGGAAAATGATTAATACTGCTATTGACTTTGACTATAGTTCATATTCAACATTTCCCATATGCTGATGATGTGCGATGTCTGGTCATTTGGATTATGAAGTCAATGGAGGGTAGCCTATAGCTCTATGCGACGTGTCTTGAATATAAGTGTCAATTTTCATATACTTTTGAATGAGTATATTTCTTTTTTACACTATTTATTTATCTCCCTTAAATCAAGTATAAGGATAAACATAGTCATGTGAAATCTTTTTAGATTCGTACATACTTAATTAAAATCAACTTTTTATAATTTTTACTTGAGCATAATTAGAGTTATTAGCATTTAAAGTTGTGCGTTGGCAGGCGTAAAACTCTATATGTAGGGCCTGTTCATTTCAGCTTAATCTCAGTTCAGTTCAGTTCAGCTCTAATCAGTTTAGTTTAGTTCAGTTCAGCTCCATTCTTTTATAACTATTTTGTCAAATATTATTATGTTGGTCTAATTTATTTTACTAATTGATCTTATTATTATATTATTATTATTATTTATTTTTATATCATTATTATTAAGTATTATTATTATTATCTGTATATTATTTTGTTTATTATAGCTTTATTGATTATTATTATCATTAGGGAGGAACATGGTTTAGGTTAAAAGCACAAATAAACATGCGTTTTCAGCCCATAATCCAATCAAATCACGTCAAAATGATTTATGATATAATTTTGCATAGTCCGACCCAATTATTATTTTATTACTAAATATTAATATATAATTAAATCTAATTATTAAAATAGTAATATTAATTTAATTCTTAGATATTATTGTTATTATATAATCATCATCAGGTATTAATATATTAATAAAAAGACTATAAATAATTTTTATTAATTATCATTATAATCATTAATCATTATTATTATGAATTTATGATTATTAATATTATTTATTTATAATTATCATTTAAAAATATCCAAAATACAATTATTATTATTCATTTATAATTATTCATTATTATTACCTATCATCATAATTATTGTTTAATATTCATATTATTATTGTTTAAATATTATTTATATATTTATTAAATTCAATTCAATTCAATTCAGTTCAGTTCAGCGCCAATCAGTTCAGTTCAGTTCAGTTAAGCTCCAATCAGTTCAGTTCAGTTCAGTTCATTTCAGTACAGTTCATTCATTTTCAGTAAATCTAAACAGGCCCGTAGTGCTTAATAAAGAACGGAGGTAGTAGAAAACTAGATCGTGACTATGGGCCTGTTCTCCCCAGCTTATTTTCAGTTCAGTTCAGTTCAGCTCCAATCAGTTCAGTTCAGTTCAGTTCAGTTCAGCTCCAATCAGTTCAGTTCAGTTCAGCTCCATTCTTTTATAACCATTTTGTTAAATATTATTATTATGTTGGTCTAATTTAATTTACTAATTATTCTTATTATTATTATTATTTATTTATTTTATATCATTATTATTAAGTATTATCATTATTATATCTATATATTATTTTGTTTATTATAGCTTTACTCATTATTATTACTATTATAATTAGGGAGGAACATGGTTTAGGTCAAAAACATAAACCAATCAAATCACGTCAAAACGATTTATGATGCAATATTGCACGATCCGACCCAATCATTATTTTATTACTAAATATTATTATATTATTAAATTTAATTATTAAAATAGTAATATTAATTTACTTCTTAGATATTATTCTTATTATATAATCATCATCAAGTATCAATATATTAATACAAAGACTATAAAATAATTGTTATTAATTATCATTATAATCATTAATCATTATTATTATTAAAAATAATTTATGATTATTAATATTATTTATTTATAACTATCATTTAAAAATGTCTGAAATACTATTATTATTATTCATTATTAATACTTATCATTTTAATTTTTATTTAATATTCAAAATATTATTGTTTAAATATTAATTATATATTTATTTAATTCATTTCAATTCAATTCAATTTAATTCAATTAAATTCATTTCAATTCAGTTTAGTTTAGTTCAATTCAGTTCAGCTCCAATCAGTTCAGTTCAATCAGTTCAGTTCAGCTCCAATCAGTTCAGTTCAGTTCAGTTCAGCTGAATTATACCGAAGAGAATAGGCCCTATGTCCGGGATTTTTGTACATTAGATTTTTTATAGTTAAAAATATTTATATTTTTTTAGCGTGAAAAATTATCATTGAAAAATAGAAAATAAATTATTTTACTTATAATATGGATTTAAAAAAGTTAAATCTTAGGGCTCCTTCGACATCATTGCCAATTTATTGTTTTTGGTTTTTATTATTTGAAAATCGTATGGTATAAGTTGTAAAAGAACTTGAAATTAGGCATTTAATAAAACTTAAGTTTACTGTGAAAACTGAAGAAAATTGGACAACACTTATTCTGGTTTTCATATTTTGGTTTTTGGTTTTCCAAAATGTTAAAAAGTGGAAGAAAAAAAAACGATAAAGGACAGCCCTAACTCTTGGTTGGAATTCATATATCATCATGAAGTTTTATAGAAGGAGCAATAATAATGCTTATTCCGTTTCACAAGGATTGTTAGATTTGCAATAATAAACATTATTCATAAACTTCATATTGATTGCCGTTTGTAAATTATATGTATAAGGAAAAATAGTCACGTGAGATCTTGTTAAATTCGTCTTAATATACACTTTATTAATATTTAGTTTATATATTTTTACAAGTATATAACTAGACAAAAAAGCTCAAGGTCTTACATTGGTATGTGTGAAAACCAAGAAGTTTAACAATCTTTGAGAAGCCGAGCACCCAGGGTATGTTAGAGTGGTAGTTGGTGCTCTTTTTTCATACTTGAGGTTGCAGGTTCAAATCTTCACATTGACAAGTTTTAAAAAATGCCTGAGAATGATATGTATAGAATGTTATTTAAAGATCAGAGGGATGATCACACGTGGTAGCTTATAACACTTGCCCATCATATAGATAGATAGATTTTATTGTTATTGGTTTTTTTCCAAGATATATATCACTGTCCCATATTAATAGATTTTCCATGTTTCTATTACAAAGTGTTCAATATACATTTTGGACTATATATATTTGTTAATTATATATGGATAAAAATTGCTATATTAAATGTACGCATTTTGAGGATTTAACAAGATCTCACATAACAATTATTTATATTATACAGTATATTGTGAAAATTTTAGAGTCAAAGTTTACAAAGTTTGACTTTGAAAAATACAAATGAGAAGGCTATTGGGGGAGGAAGGGAGTACTTCATTTTGACCCTCTTCGAGCATTTATACGTTAGTGTAAATACACATTTATCTGAATTTGGTTAGATTTATCTCATCATCTATTTTATGTAGATGGACTTTCTATAGTCTTTTTTACCCATACATAACTAAAGATAGTAATGCCCAAAGGTATGTGTTAGAAAATGTGCAAAACCCTTAAACTACAACTGAATAATTGGGGGAAGTACGCTATTATTATAAAGCTATAGTTATAGGCCTATAGTCTCTCCACCTTCCTCGATTGCAAGCTCTCTCTACTTCTTCTTCTTCCTCCTCTGTAGGTGTTATTGTGATAATTAAATGATCGACAGATTTTTAGAAGTGAAATTAGGGAATTAGGAAAACAGAGGAGATGAGGAACCGTTTGGGCTAAAAAACGGCAGAACAACGTAGTTGCATACTTGCATGGTTTGGTTTTGATGTGTTTAAGTTTGAAATGATTTGTTCTTTGGGATGAAGGCCAGACATATTAGGCTCCCAAATGTTGATAGCCCTTTGTAGTTTCTAACCCTGGACTCAACCTTAAGGCCCTTACCCGCGACTACTAGTCATGGATGGGTGTTCGTGGTAGCCTGGTAGGTAAGATGTCAAAAACAATTGGAAAAGGGATTGTCGACCTTGGTCGTGTCGGTGGATGGCTACTTGCATATTCTTTGTTATATAATGAGCCATGAACGAGGAATGAAAAACGGTTTTTGAGACCAGCTGAAAGTGAAAAGGATGTTCTAATCAGTTGAGGTATCTCTCATTCCCATAATTAATCCTATATGAGGTTACATTTGATATTTCCTTTGTTTTTTTTCCCAAGGGTTGAAAATCGTTTATTTAATGCTTGATAATAGCTTTTTATTGGGCGAAAAATATTTTCCTCCTTAAATGAAAGGAAAAACCACTTCCTTCCTATTCTTACCTTCCTCTTTCTTTCTGCCATCTATCATATTATGTATTTTTCCTTTTTTCTCTATCTTTTCGACTCAGAAGCTAAACCAGGAAACACTAATCTATATTTTTAATTTCCCCTTAAAAACAATTGTCATTGAAAAATTATGTTTAAATAAAAAATGACCACCAACCAAACAAATGAAGCCTTTAAATACATAGATATATCATATTCATATATGCAACTTATGTAGTAGTAGAGAAAGCTAATCAGAAATTTGAGATAAAAATGTATATGTCATTACTTGTCTGATGTCTCATTATATTTAGGAGCATTAAACATGGAGTTGGACATTAGTTGTTCCCATGATCGCATCGAAGGCTTTTTCCTCAATTATTGTCCTTCCTCTTTGCTTTCATCGACTTGTTTACATTACAATTTAGGCCCGCACGCAAGTTGATAACAATCTCATTCACCAACTTGCATGGCCAAACAAAACTTGGACAACCACTTTGAAATTTAAACAAACTTTTAATTAAATTAATCAAAGAAAAGTATTCTTAATAAACCCTACCATTTTCAAATCTAAACAAACAACTTTAATTAAATTAATCAAATGAAATAATTATAATATTCCCAAAAACAACAAGGCCGCAACTTCGCTATTCACATAATACAGCACCTGTCTACTACTACCAAATTCATACTCTTCTTTTCTTTTACGTTTTTCTTTTTTCATACAACATATTGCATTGGCATTGCATTTTAACGACAATTTGAATACATATAATCTCACATAACGGCCAGCTGTGGGAACCCTAACGATGGATGGGGAGATAACGGCGACAAGGGAGGAACGCTAAATACTCCATTTCCTGTTCCTGTTTTCACATCCAAATCCCAAAACGCCGTCCAACTCGACGGTGTTAACGGCCCCATTTCTTCAAACGACGTTGTATTAGCCGCCTCTTCGGTTTTCACCTTCTTTTCTATTTTTGTTTCTACTACCTCAACTTTTCGAATTTCTTCCCCTCCTTTTCTCTTCCTTTTACCGTCACTGCCGCCACATGTCGCGGCAGTGACGGTATCATTAGAAGCCAACTCTTCGACCAACTTACTAACTTCCAAAGGAAAGTTAAGGATCGCCTTCGAGCCGCGGAGCTTGAAAGCGGCCCGATCATAAGCTCGGGCCGCTTCCACCGCAGTATCGTAAGTCCCGAGCCAAACACGTGAACCACGTTTGTTCGGGTCGCGAATCTCCGCAGCGTACTTCCCCCACGGCCTTCTCCTCACCCCTCTGTAATGCCTCCGGCTCTCCTCCTCCTCCTCCGTAACTCGCTGAGTCGACTCGGTACTAACCTGCTGAGTCAACTCGGACACGAACTCGACCACCTCGAATTTCTTCGCCGGAGTCGGAACTTCGATCTTCATCGCCGGCTTCCTCTCTCTAAACTTCGACTTCGATCCGTTCGAGTAAGTCGGCGATGATACTGATGAACTCTTCATCTCAATAGTCTGATCAATTTCCTTCTTCTCAGGCTCAAATTTAGTGAAATCGACATCAAAATCGAAGTCAAAATCAAAATCAGAACTCTGCTCTTCCTTAATTAAGCTCGAATTCATCTGTTGATCAAACAAAAACGAAGAACAAGTGCTGGAAAGCGATGTTTGTGAAACTAGAGAATTTGATTTAGAGATTGATAATTCAGATTTAGCATCATCATAACCAAAACTAGTCTGATTAAAGCTAAAATCAAACATATTACTACCAAAATTACTGTTATTAAACACAAAACCTCCGCCAATCGGAGAAAGTTCGTTAAAGAGATGAGTCTTGATGAACTCCAAAGCTGATGATTCATCTTGTGACGCCATTGTTACAGATTCAAAAAAAATGAAGGTAATAATAGATGATAAAATTGAGGAGAGAAAATGAAAATGAAAATGAAAATGAAAATGAAAATGTGAGTTTGAGTGGAAAAGAAGTGTGGAAAGAAAGGGGTATATATAGAGGAAGAAAAGAGGGAGGTTCTAGGAGAGGTCATAAGAGGAAGCATCGTGTTAGATGATTTTGAGAGGAGAGAGAAAAGTGTAATTTGTTTTTTATGTTATTATATGGTTGATGTGATCTAAGCCGTTGATTATTAATTTGAATATTCTTGTATTGCGGCAGCTGATGTAGATCTAACCGTTGATAATTTTGTCACATTGCACTTTATGACAAATTTTTAATTCTTAATTTTGTTATGTCATGCAGTCTTTTCTGTTTTGAGTTACTTTTGGAAGAGGATGGGATGCTTCTTGGATAGTTCTTAGTTGAGAAGTGTGCAAGTAATGCTAGAGTTTTTGGATAAGGGACAATTGTTGGCGGTAGTCAAAAATAGTAATTGTTAATGTTTTTTTTTTTTTGAATTAGGAATTCATTTATTGATATGAATTCATACGCTATTTATAATAGAGATCAAAACTAGCAAATACATATTAAAGTGAAATAGATAAAATTCTAACATAACAAAACCACGATCCTTTAGGAGATCTAACACTTCTGAAAACTCTTATTTCTCATTTCGTTGTATGTTGCAGTCTTCTACAAGGAGGTCTATCGATCTGCTGTTGTTTTGAAATAGAATCGAATCCAAATGAGCTGATTGTAAATGAAGAATTGTCGTCTGTTGCAACCCCGCACAAAATTCGATCAACAAAGGAACCTTTAGAAACACACAAATAACAAAAAATAAAGTCTTCAAACTCTCACATGGAGAGAGATAAAATCTATATGGGCAGATATAACACAATAAATGGTTAGAAAAACTCTCCATTAGAGAGAGACTGAAGTTTATTAGTAACAATAATATAGAAATAATTAAGCAAAAGAAAAAATGGGCTTACCACAGTCCAAAAGGATGGCGGTAGCCCCTAGATCAAAAGTAGGGTTTTGTTGGAGAGAAGAGAGGGAGATCGAGGAGAGGGAAAAAAAGGAGGTGGCAAACGTACCTTCCTTTTTATTAGTTGCATTGGATAGAAATTGTTCTTTATTGTTAACATATCGTTGTTTTCAACTTATTTTCAGTTCTTAACAGCAAAAATAAATTTAGATAATTTAAACAAGGTTTCATCCTTTCACAATTAAGATTTGAATAGGTTCTAATAAGCTCAGAAGTTATTCATATAAGACGTTCAGATAAGTTAAATAAGTTCAGATGAACAAAAATAAGTTGAAAAGAACAAACACTAATTATTTGTAGGAGCATTTCGCTATTTATAAGGCATTCTAGGTATATATAAGAGTTATAAGTATAAGATATAATTTTATTGTTTTATTTATTGATTTAAGGGACTGGTCAAGAGAAAAAAGATATACTATGTGTTCCAAAGAGTACATTACGTGTCGGGAGTTCTTTTTAAAAAAAGGGACAAGTAAAGCTTAGGGGACTCTTCTCTTAATGATGAACCCTAAAGTATCTAATAAAGAAAGTGAATACAAATTTTTCACAAAATTTGTTACCATCAATTACCCCTTGAACATTCATAAAAATGATGATTGGGGGTAGACAAACATTAACATAAAAATTGTGATCGACATGTAAATTTTCCTTCTAAAATAACACTTTTCATTTATTGTTATTACCACCATTTACTATCATCGATAAAACGAAACATAATTCCATAAGGGTGCTCATAGGATCACACAAATTTTAATGTACTAATTCTAGGTTTGCTACTGTTCCATTAGAATGTAAGTTCGGATGTTCCATATGAGTCATGCACATCATGTATGTATGAGATTTTACTTTGATTCTTCAGCTCAATCAATCACTTTGAGAACTTGACTCCTATTACACTTGTTTAGTTCAATTTATGGAATCAAAACCGGATTGAAAATGAAATTATACAAAGGGAAGGAATAGTATCAATAATTGCTATCTTTGTACAGTATTTCGTTTAATAGTCGAAAGCAAATGTTGAATGAGCAGGGTAATAGAATCGGTATCATTGGTTTGAGTAGTACGGTAATGTTTAGGAAGTTCTAGTTACCCTCAAGTAAGCGTAAGGAAAGATATCACTACAAAGAAAATTGAGCCATCTATATATATAAAAGTGTATTAGGCAAGAAAAGCAATCCGCCACATGTCACCATACATCTTTCAACAATATTCTATAAATACAACGTCATTCGATCTCATATATTAAAAAAAGAAAAATGTTATACATACTCTTTAGGGTTATGTATAAACATTTAATACTTTTCTAAACTAGTAAAAATAAATAATAATTAATACCGATTGAAGTGTGATTTGCCAATAAAATTTTAAATTAATATGATTTTAGGTAAAATAGTTAATGTTTTATACATAGCCTTTAAATATTTGCTTAAATATTGGGCCTAAAACAAGTTTGTTCCTTAATATCAGGTTCCTAATATGCTTTTCCATTAAAACATTTTTGCATTAACTATCGGTTTTCATTATAAAATCGTTTTAATTACTTGTAATATCTGAGGATGGCATAAATATAAAACTATTTAAAATGAGAGTATAATACGTGACTGGGTGCAATTTTTGTTTATGTATTATATACATGAATGAGCTTGGATCTCTTTAGGTGTGTATGGTGCTAAAATAAGGAATGGTAACAACGACCAAGCTACAAAGTCACATAGACATTGATATTTGTTGACTTTGTAGCTTTAACAGAATACTCTAATTTGAGATGATTTACGTTCCCATCCAAAAACAAACAAAGAAGCAACTCAATGATTCGTTTGCGTAATTTTATTATTTTAGGTAAGCTAAATTATGTTATTCAAATTCGTTTGTTGACCCGTAGGGTAGCTTAAACTTAATACAGTCAAAATATATACTTCATGTGTTACGGTTAAGTAGTTCAATGTATAATGGGTTAATCACTTAATTAATTACATCGTAACTTGCTGATGATGCATGTTTCTTTCTGAACACAAGAGATTTGTTTAGGATTTTTAAACACTGTCTGGTGGCTAAATGATGCACGTAGATACATGTACATGAATATAGGAGGCTACAGTTATATATACACACTTGTTTATTAAAAACGTCTAGTTTCTTCTTTCTAATTTGATAATGTGACATTTGGGTATTGACTAAGTTAAATCTATATTTCCATGGAATCATTTACTAACTGATGCCCAATAAGATCATTATCGTTTTTTTGGTTGCTCATTATTATGTTAACCGGAGCTTTGCCCGGATTACATATTGTTTTTATTTATTTTTATTTTTATAAATGGTAAGAAAAAGAAGGACGTCAGGAGGCCCTCCGCTCGAGGGGATTCCTGATGTGTCATTACAAAGTATAGTCATAAGAGAGGACTGAGTACACGGAGTAATATGAAAACATCTGTAACCAAGTGTCCTACTTTGGAGATCCAATCTGCTGCTCTGTTTGCTTCGCGGTAGACGTGGCGGACTTCATAAGAGATGAACTGAAGGAGGAGACGTTGAGTGTCTTCAATAATGTTAGCAATTTGCCAAGGGGAGACCAGACTTTGTTGATGGAGTTGATGACGACGGGATTATCTCCTTCTACGATGGAGGTGTGATGGTGGAGGGAGGAGTGCTGAACAGCGCGGTGGAGGGAGGAGTGCTAAACAGCGCGGTGGAGGGAGGAGTGCTGAACAGCGCGGTGGAGAGCTGAAG
Organism: Patellifolia procumbens; assembly: GCA_947645195.1. NCBI lineage: Eukaryota > Viridiplantae > Streptophyta > Magnoliopsida > Caryophyllales > Amaranthaceae > Patellifolia > Patellifolia procumbens. Next base: position 7,505,971 of record CANSGD010000972.1, read on the forward strand.
CTTCTGCTATGAGGGAGTTAGTGTGGCCCAGGTTGATTGTGATTGCGTCAATGGTGTTGCCTTGCCCATCACGGGCAATAAAGCCTGCTGCTGCTGAAGTGGAGGTAGCCGACCCATTGAAGTTGTATTTGATGACTCCCCGGGGGGGAGGGGTCCAGGTGACTAGGATAGTGTTTATGTGTTTATTGGTTGTTGGTATGTGGTGAGTGGTGGTGGGGGGGGGGGTTCCCCTAGTAGGGGGAGAGCTTTGTAGGTCGTTGTTGAGCGCGTTTTTGTCGACCATTCATGGAAGGAGATGGAGGCATGGATGAAGATTCGTTGTGGCTCAAAGGTTTCGTTATGGAATATGATATGGTTCCTTTCTTTCCATAGACTCCAAAGGAGGAGTGATAGCTTAGTAAGGTTTTTGTTGGTTTTTCTGGCCAAAATGAGGGTGTCTTTTAGGGGAATAGGTTGTATGGATAAATTGAGCCAATTGCGAACCTTTGGGAGGTTCCAAAGGGTTTGGGTGACATGGCAGCGGGAGAAGAGATGGTATGTGGTTTCTGGATGTGATAGGCAAAGGGGACAGTGGTCGAAGGGAATAATGTTTCTATGGTGGAATGTCTGACGAACGCCTAGGCCGCCCCTTATGGTTTGCCATAGGAAGATTTTGATTTTTGGGGGGATGTCTAATTTTCAAATCCAGGCAAAGGGCCATTTAGGGTAGTCCTAGGGGATATCAAGTGCTCGCCAAGTAGCGGATTTAACAGTGAAGGTTCCTTGGGGGGTAAGACCTCAAATTGGGGTGTCTTCCATGTTTATACAAGGGAGGGGGGTCCCTCGAATTATGGAGACCCAATGTTGGGGGAGGACTTGGTTTAACTTTGGGATATTCCATGCGTGGGTTGGAAGAATAAAGTCGGACACTAGAAGGTTATGGTCCACTTGTGTTGTAGTAAGCTGTAACGTTTCCATTAGGGAGGAGTGTGACGCCCAGTTGTCAAGCCAGAAGAAAATGTTCTTCCCATTTCCTATTTTCCACCTAATCCCTTTCCGTATAATTTCTCTTTGGACTCGAATATGTCTCCAAATGTTGGAATCTTTCTGTTTAGGTGTATATTCGAAGAGGGTGGTATTAGATAAGTACTTATCTTTTATGATTTTGGACCAAAGACTAGACGGATCCGTGAGTACTTTCCAAGCCAGCTTAGCAAGGAAAGCTCTGTTCAGTGGCTGAGTTTTCCGTAGACCAAGGCCACCCAAGCCCTTAGGCATGCAAATTTTGGACCAGCTAATAAGTGGTAGGGCATTTTTATCTTTTTCTTGTCTCCAGAAGAACTTTTTGTGGAGGTTGTCTAGGGATTTTGTCATGGTAGCTGGCAAAAGGATGGAAGAGCACGCATAAGCCGGGAGTGCTTCTAAGTTGGCTTGGATTAACGTGATCCTTCCTGCTTTGGAAAGGAAACCTGCTTCCCAGTGTTTAATTCTTTCTTCTGTGCATGTAAGGATGGAGTTAAAATCTGCTTTGGCTGGATGGCTTTTAGTGAAGTGGATTCCCAAGTACCTACCAAGGCAGGCTTTAGGTGTCATATTAAAATGCCCTGATTACATATCTGGGACACGGATCTAGTGCATGATGGTGTGTGAGTCTCTTACAAGGGTTTATGAATAAGGTAGGCCGAGATTGAATTCAATACCTCCTTACCACTTTGACCAAACTTGCATTGGTTAATAAGACTATTGTTAGTGCAAGTCGTAGTCATATATTTAATGTTAACTAGTTTCTAAACCCTTACAAAATATGTGTAAATTTAATGATATTTATTTGTTATTTTTAGTTGTATAACATAATTGTCTTCTCTCTATCTTACTTTGTTTTATTGTACTTAGGCATGGCAAAGGCGATTTCAAGGCCGGTCTTGACATTTTGTAGGCCTTAAGGCGAAGAAAAAATGGGGCCCCATATAATAATTTTTATATGAGAAAAAATTGACACTCCTAGTAATAAATTTTATACAAGAAAAACAAAAATTATGAAAAGAGGCGGTCTAACTTTATATTAAAATTAGACGAATGTAAACCCATAACTTTATTAAAAAAAGCCAATCATTTTATTCAAAAAGGTGCTTCATTATTTTCTTTCTATTAAGTTTGGTTTGTTGCCTAATTTTAATTTAAAATTCAACGGCCTCTTATAAGACCAACTCCAAGAAAAATTAGTGTTAAACGAACTAACTCTCTTACAAATTTATTTGTCTTATAGAAGTATTTTAAAGTTTTGATTTTTACTAATAATTTTCTTGCAAATACGTACTGACAATATTAGTTAAAGGACGGAAAAAAAACTTGGTTCGTACTTATTTGGACTTATACCTTTATATATTATCTTTAATGTTTCCTTGATTATATATTAGGTAATGGCACACATAAAATTTTGATATAACTAAAAGCATCATAAATAATAAAAAGTATTAAAAAACCATGAATTAAATAACTTCAAAATCTAAATAAAAAAGTCCAATTAAAATATCTTTGAAAAGTAAAGCTTAAGATTAAGAAACTAAAACATACTAAAACGTGAAAATAAGAAAAAGGGAGATAGTGAAGGAGGCCCATCAACCATCAGGTCATAGAAAAAAGATTTGAATAGGTTGATACGGTACTCGAGTTGTTGTCATTGGAGTCAATCTAATAAGCGTTGAAGCCAACTCTGCTACCGTCGTTTCATAATATCTCAGTTGTATGATAAAGTATATAGCTTTACTTTAATTTTGGGGCCCTTTTTAACCTGGCTCTGGGCGGTCGCCCCACTTGGCCTACGCGAGACCTGATTACCCGATTTGAAATGAAGACCTAAAACTTCATACCCAATCACAAACTCAAAGTAGCCTGATCCAAAATTAACTAACCTAAAATTAACAAGACCCAAAATAAACTTGATCTACAACGGACATATATTTTAACGGAACTCGTCGAATTAAAAGTAATAGGAAATTCAAGATTCATTAATGTATGTTCTTATTTTTTATTTTTTTTGTAATCTAACATTGATTCTCCCTAAATTATCCTAGTCGAAATTGACTTGACCTGCCGACCTGGACCAATCACCATTTCAACAAGAGCTTTACGCGAACATGCATGAAACCAATTCGATCCTTACTGAAAAATAACTATCAACTCAAACTTCATCTGAGCTCCGATAAACCTGACTAAGCTAATACGCTACCTAGAAGGCTAAAAGTAGGATTTTTTTTTATACCAAAACCACCTAATTATACCTCTAGTTGATATACTTGGGTAATTAGAAAGGGTGAACCCTTTGTTGGTCCATGGCACCCATGACCCATGTGCTAGAACCAGGTCAACTCCCAAGCTCCAACATTGTGATATTTCTGTCGCGTTTTTGCAACGTTGAAGTTTGAATGAATCCTTGGTTCTGATCTACTCTTATAATTGAGCGGGACACATCATAATAATGTCAACCACTATTCAAATCATCAACTACCGTTCAAGATCCAAGCTGCTAGCTAGCACGACCAGTTATATCAATTTGATGGGAAAATATATTGGAAATTCAAAACATCAATTACATATAGTATATGTTAGCCTGCTAATTAAGTTAAATTAAATAATTGCATTGAAGATAATGTATAGTATAAAACTTGTCTTTTTGTCTTTCTTCCTGAAATAATAATAAGAAAAAAATCATTCCAATTGGTCAAGATTAATGGCTAATATTATTAAATAATATTTTCTCCGTCATATAATATAAGTCTCATTTCCTTTTTAGGAGACAAACTTTAAAATCTTTGACCAAATATTCTTAATATATATAAAAAAATACACTCATATGGATACTTATTAGATACGCCTTGATATGTATTTTTATGATATTAACTTTTTTATATTTTTTTACTAATATAAAATTGGAGATATAGAAGATTAAAGGTGCATTTTGAAAAGTGTGTAAAAGAAAATATAACTTATATTTTGAGACGGAGGGAGTAAAAGTATATATAGCTACCCCTGAACTAAGTTGCTCACAAAAAATGTGTGCTCTGATTGGTGATAATGTTGGGTGTGGCTAATTTTAATGAGCAAGTGAGATAATTATGAAACTAAAATTTTGTATGGAAAATGGGTTGCTCGAAATTGGTGACTTTCAATTTCTTCTTTGGAGTTGTTTTTCATATCTATAATCATATAAAATTGAAATTTTATTATTAATATCATCTTATTGGCTCAAACCTTGATCTAAATGTGTGACTTCGCACATATTTTTTTCACCTAAGGGCATTTTCCACAATAATGTGATTTTACGTCATGAATTTTGCAATGTTGCATGTGACACGTTACTTCATTAGCTTGGTTAGCTATGCGCCTGTTCTCTTCGTCATAAAGCAACTAAACTGAATTGAATTGATCTGTACTGAACTGAATTGAAACAAAATGAATAGTGAGATGTGAGATGTGAGATGTGAGATGTGAGAGTAAATGTATTGTCGATAGCTGAACTGAACAGAAATAAACTGAATTAAATTAAATTGAACTGAACAGAACTAAACAGAATCGAATTGAACTGAATTGAACTGAAAATAAATTGGGGAGAACAGGCACTATGTTTTATTTCTACAATGATAAATGACGAGTCTCGAACGCACAACCTTTTTCTTGTAAGTGTATTCTCTAATTATCGTTTTGCGAAATATATTACTTTATGGTATTTATTAAATAATATATTTTGCCACATATATTTTATTAAAGAATATTGGCAAAAGGTTTGAATGAAATACCAAAGCCTTATGAAAAGATAATAATTTTCATCATTTCGGGCATGTGCTCTTCGTCTAATTCTAGCTGAACTGAACTGAACTGAATTTAATGGAGTTCAACTGAACTGAACTTATTGGAGCTGAACTGAACTGAACTGAATTTAATGGAGTTGAACTGAACTGAACTTATTGGAGCTGAACTGAACTGAATTTAATGGAGTTGAACTGAACTGAACTTATTGGAGCTGAACTGAACTGAATTTATTGGAGCTGACCTAAACGGAATTGAACTTATTGGAGCTGAACTGAACTTAACTTATTGGAGCTGAACTGAACTGAACTAAACTTATTGGAACTGAACTGAACTGCAGTGAACTGAACTTAATTGAATTGAATTGAATATATAAATAATAATAATAATGAATTTTAAATAATGAGTAATAATAATTCTAAGTAATAATAATTAATAATTAAGAATAATAATAAATGAATAATGATAATATTATTTTTGATGTTATTGAATGATAGTTATAAATAAATAAACAATACTAATAATGATACATTGATTTTAAAAATAATAAATGCTGATACTAATAATTAATGATGAGTAATCACTATTCTAATTATTAATATATTAATACTTGATGATGATGGTATAATAACAATAATGTCTAAGTAGTAAATTAATATTACCATTATAATAATAATTAGCTTAAAATGTGGGTTGGTTTGTGCTTCTAACCAAATCACGATTTGTTGTGGGTTGGTCTATAATATACTCTCTTCGTAACAGTTTAATGGCAACAATTGTTTTTGCATGCATTTTAAGGAAGCTATTTAAAGGTGTAAACGAACATATTAATCAATAATAATAAGTAAAATAAATTAGACCAACAATAATAATAATAATAATAATAATAAACAAAATGGTTAAATAATGAATGGAGCTGAACTGAACTGAACTGAACTTATTGGAGCTGAACTAAACTAAACTAAACTTAGCTTATTGGAGCTTAACTGAACTGAACTTATTAGAGCTTAACTGAACTGAACTGAACTTATTACAGCTGAACTGAACTTATTAGAACTGAATTGAACTTCTTAGAGCTGAACTGAACTGAACTGAAAATAAGCTGAAGAGAACAGGCCCTTCATCAATATTGTGGTGAAATAATGTTTCATATAACCAATAGTGTCACAATATCCATCTCCATTCCTTTATTATAGCTGTCGTTGGATTGATATTGTCCCAGTCACTAGCTATGGATTTTATAAGAGTCCAACTAATTTTAATTTAAAACAGATCAAGTCTAATAGAAAAAAGAGAATAAATACCTTTTTGAATAAAGTGATAAGGTTAAGTTAATCTAATTTTAAGATAAAGTTATATTGCCTCGTTTAATAACTTTGCTAATTGATTTATAAAGAATATAAGGGAGGCAATCAAAATAAGCAAATGACTACTATGTCCTAGCATTCTCGTGAAATACCATAACTTATATTATATACCCGAATGTACCATGAGTAATTGAGTATGATACATCAAAGCTACTTTTTTGCTTATTACTCATTGAAACATTTCTAAATAAACAGATTTTTAATTTTGATATGAGCAATGAACCAAAAAATAACTTTAAATATACTCCAAAAAGTGATAAAGTAGGGGTAGATGGGTGATATAGTTTTGCCATATAAGGAAAGATGAAAAAGTAGGACAAACAAAAAGAAACGGACAAAAACGAAAAGTAGGACAAACAAAAAGAAACGGAGGGAGTACTATATCCGTTGTGTGATGTATGCAGGCCCGTCAATGAGCAGGAGCAAGAAGCCCCTGTGCACAGGGCCCCCAAAAATCTGAAATTTGTTAGGGCCCCATTCTCCCATATCTATATTGCATCAGCCTAAATAAAAAACTGATTCTATTAGACTATTCTATGGGCTAGCAAATAAGAGAATAATAAATATTATTATTTCCCCTTTTCAATACTTACCCCATGTCCCCACATCCCCTCTCACCACGTCATATCCTCTTTACTCTCTCAATTTCTTCAACCTTCAACCTTCCACCTTCCACCTTCCATTTTTACTCTACAAAACCAACCTTCCATCTTCTTCCTAAATTTTTGCTTATTTTCCAAACAAACTAAGTAAATAATTCTCATTGATTTATTTTCTGATTACATGGGGTATTTAATTCCTTCTCTTTCCCTAACAAATTTTTCAACGGTAAAAGATTTATTTTCCCCAAAATCTAGCTTATTGTTCATCAAAAAAGGCAATGAGCAATTAATTTCAAATTTTCTTGATTTTTTCTTGTCAAACGGCTAATTTTTTTGCTATATATAAATGAGTTTAGCATAAAGTTTACTCACTCATCTAAATCCCAAAAGAATTTAATTTTGGTTGTCAATCTTGATTGGTAACGTCTGATTACTCGGTTCCGGTCGGCGAAGTTTGGCGAAATTGACGGGACTTGCAATTGTCAAATTGAGAATTGGTAAATGAATCTCTGAGCTTTTTATTGTTTACGTTGTTAAATTGTAAATTATTTATGGGCAAAAGAGAAGGTCGTAAGCGAAATTGTTTGATTTTTCTTTAGTTCAATTGCTGTAATTAATCAATCTGATAATTATTGTTCTCAATTTATTTTGTTAAAAAGCCAAAAAATACAGTCTTTGAAGTAAAAAAAAGAACACAGAGTTCTCACTGCGGCAAACGGCAGTATAGCTAATTAGCTATCCAAGAACAATTACTTTGGAAATAGTCCAATAGAGAATTGTTATAAAAGCATATTGATTTATATAAAGTTTACGTAAGTGTGTCACGGTAAAATTTTTTTATTAATGTTCAAGTTATAAACGATATAAGGGCCCCATTTTTAATTTTAGAACAGGGCCCCAAAAAGCTTCAAGACGGCCCTGGATGTATGTTTTCTTAAAAAAATATATTCTAGTGTCCTACCATATCTTTTTGTTTTTTTTTTTAATCTAGAGTGCTTCTAGAATGTTTGTTTACGTTCAAAGATCACGAGAGCTTACGTCGGTCAAGAGTCAACCAAACTGTGATAACATTATTAAATAATATATGTCAATTAATGCCAGGAATAGTCAAGATCTTGAGATAAATTAAACTATGATCAGTCTAATAAATCTGGAATTTCGAGCTTCAAAGATTCTCATTTATAAATTTCAACCGCCATTGAAAATAAAACAATAAAAAATATAGTAAGAAGAAACACCTGATAGACATAACATAAAGCTTCATTATATTAATGGAACAGCTGACTGATATTAGGTTTTTAATCGGTCCAAAAGCTAACCCCTCGTGCTTGCATTCTATTTTTTAAATCGGATCATAATATAATCAGCTGTTTCTACAATTAGAAACTCCATTTCACTGTCTATATCTTGCAAAATAAAGTACGAAAATTATGAAAGCATACTTTTCTAACAGTGTTTTTCGACATGAATTTAGGTCTAACTTTTATTTTTGGAATAATAGTTTTTTATAAGGATGAAAGTCGAAGTCTTGTGTATCAAAATATGAAATGACATCTTTTCAGAGGGAAAGAGTAATCAAAAGTTATTGAAAAAGACGGTCTAATTGTATATTAAAATTAGGCTAATTTAAATCCATCACTTTATTCAAAAAGCTTATCACCTTATCTAAAAAAGTTTTTCGTTCTCTTCTTTTTATTGAGGTTGAGATGACTCCTAATTTTAAATTACTGTTTTGAGCATTAAAATTACACGATCTCTTATAATACCAAATCCTAAAACAATATAATACTTATGAGGCTTACTGTTTTGGGCTTTAACCCAATCATAACATAATGCTTTTTTAGCATTCAAATGAAGTTTGCTGCTTGCGTCAATCATTCAGCTAGCTTCCATAATATAGTAGGCTAAGCTGTTGAAATTTTAAGTAGTTGTTTAATCTCACTAATCATTGAACTGTTCAATAAAGATCTTCTTAAATTGATTATTGCACACGTGATATCAAATGCTTTTATTAAAAAATGTTTGGTTGATTCTTTCTAGTGTATGCATCTAGTCTGTTTTTGTTATTTCTGAAGAAAATTGAGTTTGATAACTTCTTAAAATAACGATATACAACTTTCAAACTTGACAAACTTTAGAAAAGAGAATCAAGTGAAATCTTGATGATTTATCCTAAAGTGAGCGGGGTGATTGGCTATCCAGGTAAGGGTATAAGTATTTATATTAGACTGTTTGATCATACGTAATGTAACTATGCAAGACAGGAGTAGCTTCTTCTCATAAATAAGACTTTTACTATTATAAGACGATAGGGTGGGGGTACTATGATTTGGATAACTTGCCATTTTATGATTCAAGAGTTCAATGCGAAAAAAACTAAATTGTTGGGAATGCATAAAGCGAAAATTAAGATGGTGTTTTGATATTTTTTTTGTAATCTAAAAAATAGACAATATCTAATTTTACTTGATAGGGTTACTAGTATGCGATGATAATTGATACTGAAGTATGTTCTTATAAGTTATAGTTAATTGGGCGTAACAACACAAACTATAGTCTCGGTGCAAGTTACAACACAACCTTGTTTGGGTTCACAACACAACATGAACTTAAAGTGTGGGTGCATACCACAACATAAATGATGATCGATGACTCTTTCCATCTCTCCATTATCATCCTTTTCATGAACAATCTTTCCATTACAGGCCTCCTTATGTCTTTCAACATAACCCTTATTAGATTTGACCTAGCTTCTATAATGCAACCATTAAATATCTCAGTCACCGATCATTTATGTTGTGGTATGCACCCATACTTTAAGTTCATGTTGTGCTGCGAATCCAAACAAGGTCCTGTTGTAGCTTGTACCCAAGCTATAGTTTGTGTTGTTGCACCCAATTTTGACTATAAGTTATGTTATTTTGTTAGAGATGAGCAAAGTAGTCGACTACCTAGTTTTGAAGTCATAATTTATAAAAAATTGTCAAGTTTGGATAAGTCACTAGTCTTGTCAATTCCGATTAATTTGTTAGCATCTGAGACTATAACCAGCTTGATGAACATGACACTGATTGTGATCTTTTATAGAATTGAGAAATATAGACTTAGGGCTTAACATAGATAAATTTATTGATGACGACCCTACAATTGTCTATGGTGGTTAGGTTTTGAGGGAGAAAGACGAGAGATAAATAGAACAAAGAGAAAAATAATCAGTTGAGTACATAATTAAACGGGTTCAACAACAATTTTTTGTACTTCCTCCGTTTTTTTTTAAATGTGACACTTTCTATTTTAGGAAGTTTTAAATTAAATGTGACACTTTCTTTTTTGGTCAATAAACTCTCTCTATCTCTCTCCTCTCACATGGGTCCCCTTATTTTTTTTTCTCTCTATCTCTTTCCTTCCCAAAAATTGCCTAGGAGTCCGTGAATTTAAAAGTGTCACATTTAAAAAAAAACGGAGGAAGTAGTATCTTTTTAATTGAGCTCATAATATATATAGTATCTCTACTATGCTTAATTTTTTGTAATCGTGCATGGTAGATGATATGTTTATGTTAGACTCCAAATGTTTGTTTTTATGTACGACACATATATAATACACATTTGGCTATTTTAACTTAATTTTGGTTGTAAAAAAGATAAAAAATACTAGAATAATCGCTAATATATTAATATTATTTATCAACTCTTACTGAATTATTAGAATGACCAAATACCTAGATTCAGATTCAATTACCAAGAACTTTAGTGTTTGTATTTAAGTTTTTAGTAACTACCATATCGATTTTGATTATGATCTTACATAACTTGTTGAAACCGGTTCCTCGAAACTTAATGATTGACACCCGGTCGTGCTCACCCTTAAATTACTTATGCTTTTGTGTCATATAATACATTGATCAAAAGCGTAAGAGCTATCCCTATTAGGGATGCTAATAGGTCTTGGACTAGTCCAGATTTGTGAATCCATATATGTTAATCTGGGTCTTTAGGTTTTGGAATTGTGGGGTATAGGTTCCGGGCCCGTGTACTTAAAAAAAACAAACCTATTTTTTGGATCTTGTTCTCGAGATCTTTAAGAATAATGTAATAACTGATAGATAAATATAATAATGTAATTATTGAATAATGTAACAGTTAGAAAAGATATACTAAGTAAAGTATTATAATAAGCCGATATACTCAACATTCATATCACTATCAAAAATATGGATATTTTTTACTTCTACTTATGCTCAATTTCAAGTAACCAACCCAAACAAAAGGTTAAGTTGATGATTGAAGGCCTACGAATAATTTTATACTCTATCACGCCCCCTCAGACAAGAGCCCATTGGGTTTGAAGTGTGGATGCAATACAGGTCTCTGCATATATGTCGCTAATATTCCCTTTAGAAAGGAGGAGTGAATGAGATTTGAATTCATGACCTTATGGTCACACTGGCTCTAATATTATGGTAAGTATGGGCTTGGGCTGCACTTATAAGGAGGAGAACGAGTCCACTTCACAAGACCGAAACAGGTTTTACCTTAAAACCATATGGTAATAGGGGGAATGACTTTGCCTTATTAGGTGAACATCTCTCTAAGTTAATCAATGTGAGAATCTCACATGTAATGTTTTATGAGGTCAGAGCTTCAACACTCCTCCCTTAGGTTCCTTTACAATTGGCCCAAAGTAAATTAAAGGTCCCAACCATGGGTCAGACTTTGATACCATATCAATGAACCAACTCAACCAAAACCTAAGCCGACCGTTAAAGGCCCATGAATAGCTTTACAATGTGCCTGTTCTCCCCAACCTAATTTTCAGTTCAATTTGGTTCAATTCAGTTGAGCTCTGAACAATATGTTTACTCTCACATATCACTATTCAGTTTAGTTTAGTTCAATTCAGTTCAGTTTAATTTAATTTAGTTCAATTTAGTTCAGTTCAACTGTTTTATGCCAAATAGAACATACCCTATATCATTAAATATAAAAATATAATTTCTTTTTATTTTTAAAAAGTACACATAATTGTTCGAAAAGTATACACTTTTTCCAAAGGATGAATCCAATTAAAATCCGTTTCAAACCCAATAGATCTGTAAAACTGGTTCTTTTTTAAGACCAGAAATCGGTTTAAATCCGATTCTTTCCCATCTTCAACCACGTTGAAACCCAATTTAGTTAGACTTTAATGATGCTTTAATGATTTGGGCCTAGTCCGCCGGGTTAATTATTCTTAAAAACGGAGCCTGAGTTGTTTGGGCCTAGAGACTTCAAAACTATTTTGAAGCACATTTCTGCATCGTGCTTAATTCACTTATAGCTCCTTCAGTCCTTTTCCATGCCCAAACCCACAAAAATCTTCAATGTGCTACGCTAATGTTATTGGCAAAATTTATTAAAACAGCAGTCTAACTTTACATTAGCATTAGACTAATTTAAAATTTATTATTTTATTCAAAAAATCCATCACTTTATTCAAAGAGGTGTAATTTCAAACGAGAATAGTAACACATTTACGTATGAGCATATAATATTTGATTTTCCATCATATTTTATATGATATAGATATCAACGTTTTATTGATGTTCAGACGGAGCCTATTCTTCTGAAACTTGTTACTTTACATAGCTTAGAATTCACCCTTGAAAGAAGTGTTTCCTAAGTTTTTCCTTTTATCTTTAAAAAAATATTAACGTTTTAGATTTAGAATTCACCCTACCACAAACAATGTAACTAATGTGATTGGACGTTATTGTTAAGAATTAAGTTAACATACAATAAATATCAATTTTGAAGAATTTGATATTTTTTTGAGAAGACTGTAAGAGGAGCCGGGTACAGTAATTCATCTAAGTTCAAATACAGACGACGAGAAGTTGCAGATCCAAACTCATGTACCAAACAAGTCTTTTGGATGTTTGACGGTTAAAAATTATTAAAATTAGACTAATTTAAATTCATAGTTTTCAAACAAGCCCAATCCATGCTCTAACCCACCACTGGTTAGAGACATCTCGTACCAAGCTAATCGTGCAGTCTATTCTCCTCCTTTCATTTCTCTATGAATCTCAAACTATATCGGACAATTTTAAATAATAACTCGGTATATCTACGAATTAATTAAACTAGTCATTAAATTAATTAAACTAGTCACTATAGATTAAAGAATGTATTAATAGAACTAATTAAGCGGGTCACGGAATATATTATACTGGTCACAAAATGGATTGAGCTAGTCACTATTTTCGAAAAGGTGGTTTGTTCTCTTCTTTAAATTGGGTCTGGCGTTATCTTACAAGAACAACTCTTTGACATATAAAAAAGTAAAAAACGAAACAAAAATTAGTCAAAGGTAATTTACCAAACACTTTAATATTGGAGGAAAAAAGGGACTAAAATATAAGTTGTATAATTGAATCCAATGTATTTAAAATGTATCCAATGGATGAATTACTGATTCCGAAGTATTGGATTCTAACTAAAATGGATAAAAATTCTTATATTACCCGAACTTGGATGGTTTTTATAGTGACTAATATCTAACGAGCTGAAATTTCTTTTGAATTTAACAATTTTGTCTTTTACTTTAGCTTTAAGCCAACTTTATTAGTGAGTAGGTACGAATTACTTTAATTAGCAATTGAATATATTTATATGTATTTGCCCAACTTGCAACTGGTTCATTTCACCACGTGTGGAATTTCCATGGCAGTAGTAAATTAATCGAGTTTTAGTTCTGACTTCTTAGTCCTGACTCATGACAAACGCCGGAACTCAATATTTGCGGCGGCAATGTACATCTAAAATCTAAATACTATGGTGGGCACGTGCACGCCATACGCACGTTGTAGTCTTTTCCAAGGGATTTGTGGAGTTATTGTATCTCACATTAGAAAGATTGCTAACAGTCAAAGTCAAAGTCAAAGATGACCCTTATAGTCGAAACTTCAATATTCAAACTTTCTTATAATGGTTGGTGAATTAGTGATTCATGTAACTTTCTAACTATAACAGTGTCGTTTACCTCTATTTTTTTGTTAAAGGGATTTAATAAGTCGATACAATTTATTGATTTAAAATAAGATGGACTAGTATCAAGTAGATAAATACCTTTATAATAGGTTGATCTAGTTCGTGTAAAATTTTACTTTACCAACTTTTGGGTGAATTCATAATAACACGAATAAATATGACACACTATATTCTAAATCTAGTAGATTTGCAAGAAATCTGCATTAAACTACCAATGCAATAGAGAAGTAAACAATAATCCAAATAAAGTGTGCCTACGATAGAGTTTCATGTGCTTTTCAGTTTCAAGTTCAAGTTTCCATAAATATGCATGAAACATAAATTTGTCACATATGATATCATAACGGGGAAAGTAAAAAGTGATACTAAAACATGTTTGTAATAATTGAGAGGATTGGAAGTAGCGTAAAAATTGTAGTCTTAAACTTCTATATTATTAATGGGAAGTAATCGTTTAATTAATGATGCTCCACAACCCTTTAATAATTTGAGAACCCCAATCTCTTCTACAACAATATAATGTTTTTTTTTGGTGAAGTCTACAACAATATAATGTGCTATCAATAAACTTAAGACTAGATAATAGTTTCATTAATTATATGATTATATGATTCTACTTTAACTTATGAGCAGTTTAAAAGAGAGTTTAAGTTTAAAATTTTTTATTTTTAAAAGATTAATAATTAAAAAATTTCACACAGATCGGCAACGATCATCTTTAAACAAAAAAGGGAGTCACAATCTTTTAAAGTTCTTTTCATAGATTGAGGGTCCAATTTCGTCAAAGTCACACAGGGCCTCCATGATAATTGAGACGGGTCTGCCTGTGATTAGGGATGATTAAAGGAATATAGAGGCCTTTTAGGAGGAAAAGGGTAGTTTGTAGAGATATTTCGATTACAAAACAGCCAACACACAAATAGCAATAAATTAGATTAGTGTAACAATGTTCCCTCACTTAATTACAGGTGGTGCTTCAATGGTACGGTATTCCCATTTTTGTGTGATTAGTGGCTTATACATATATATAAATAAGTTTTACAAAGGTGTTATCTATGCAATCAAGTTTAACTGCTCCAAATTTATTATTGAGGGAGAAAACCTAGTGGACATCGATGCGGCCAATGACAAAATACGCCCCCCTTGGCAGATCACAAACATTATTGAAGATATCAAAATCCTTCTCCAAGGACTACGGGAATTCCATATTGCTCACATCTATAGAGAAGCTGATTGGATAGTAAATGCGGGTCATCTAGTAGTAGACTCTCTTCTTATTACGGATTGGACACATTCGTCTTTGTACTCTATATTTTGTCATAATGCTTTAGAAGTTCCTATCTAGTGGAAGGTCTCCTAAACATCCACCTTCTTTCTCCTTCCCTTTATAAAATATTTTTTGAATTTTATCCTTCGGATAATGAGCAGGGCCGTTCCTGACCTTTTTAGGGCCCGGGGCAAGCAAAAAATGGGCCTCTAACTAATCATGCAAATGTACAGTATTTGGTCACTTTTACCAAGGTCGTTTTTTACCTTTCGAAAGCCTATGGTGAAGTAACAAATAAAGCCACCTACAAATTCAACTATATATACTTTTAAAAAAAAAAATTAGCTATGGCGTATTCGATTTCTTCAATACTTTAAGAAATTGAAACAATAATGTTGTCGTAGGAAAAAGAAAATAATAATAAATAAATACTCCGATGACTATGGAGCAAATTTTAGTGACCAAAATAATAAAAAATTGCATATGATATATTCTAGTTGTCGAAACTTATGGTACTTCAATGATTCTAATATACATATTACTACCATGAAGTAATATTTTATGAGTTAATTGTAATAATCTAATCTGACTTACCCTCACATTTATTAACACATACTTTAATACTATCAAAATTGAAGCAAAAGTAAACTTAATTATATCATAGACAATATAACGAATTAATACTTTCTAGTACTGCAAAATATTAATTCTAATCTATCAATGGTACAAATTATCTAGGAAATGACATTTGTACTATGAAAATTAAAAATATGTATACACGTGAAATATTAAATTGAGGTTATGGAACCTAATTTGGTGGATGGTGTGAAGGGAAAAGGAAAGATATTAAATAATAATATAAAAGTTAGTTATTGAAATTAGAAAGAAAAGGGGAACAAAAATGAGCAAATGTAAAAACAAAATTATAGGAAAAAGGTTTTTTGTTCAATACAGAAAGAAGGGGAAAAAGAAAAAGTAAGTGGATGCCCGGAGTCGAACCCCATGCGGCATGCCTACATAGCATTAAGAACAAAATGCGCAGATGAGTTTACCACTAGGCTCCAAGCGAATTTCTCAAGTTTATTGCAAGCAAATATGTATATATCTAAGAATCTAAAAACATGAAAACTGGGCGTTCCTCCAGTGAGCCCTGGGCAGGCGCCCCGCCTTCCCCGCCTCAGGGCCGGGTCTGATAATGAGTAAAGCGATCTACACTTGTTAAGAATTAATGAACAATGAAAATTGGGAGAAAACAGCTTGTTATTAATGATTAGAGTACAACCCCATATATATAGTACAATGACTTGGAAAACAATCTAACCCTAGAATATTAATCAATATACTTACCTAATAACATAAGATAATCTATTATACAGAACTCTATCTTAATATACTTTCTATCTATCTCCTTATCTACTAATACTCCCCCTCAATAGTAGGGTAGTAACACGAACGCTACGATTGGAAGAAAAATACAAAGAAAACAATGACTACTAGATCAATACGACGTAAATCAATTAACGTCAACAATAACCACTCTTTAGGATTAGGGACAACCAATAAACACCCTTTTGGAGAAGGGACAACCAAAGTATCGTGGAAAACTAATTAACTCCATCCACCAATATTCAATGATGCTAAATTGCACCAATAAACCCAACTAGGGACCCAACTAGGATTTTGTAGAAACGATGCACAATCACATCAAAACCATCAAATATACCACGAGCAAAAGATCACATCTTGGTCATACCCTTACAAATAACCACAAGGAAGATCACCTCTTGGTTGTACATGGTATACCAAACTAGTATATCACACTTAAACAGTAGCATCCGACATCCAACAAGTCGGAAAACACGAACAATTTCACGAACCACTTCATGAAATTAATATCCAACAAAAAAGGGGGACCAAACTTGTGAACCATTAAAAACCCATAGCAAATTGAGAACCACAACACCAGTTCGTGAACTACAGCCCCCACGAACAGAACAATAACCAAACAAAAATTGAAGCTAATTAATCATCGCAAAGCCAACAGCACTACCTTGGAATATTGGAACCAAGCAAAAACATTGGCTAAAATATTACTACCACCATGAGTCAACACTCAACACCAACACAGCAGAACAAACATACTGCCGCCAAATTTCAAAAAGCAAGAAACTTTGCGACTCACTAGGGAGGCCATTAACTAGGAGAAGGAATTAAAGCACTAACAATATATCACTCACAGAAGACGTACTAACGAAAAAACAGGAAAAAAATCTCAAATTTAACAAGATGGATCCAATCGGTGGGTAAGAAGATTAATCTACCCATTGGTAGGAAAAAGAAAGCTACTAGACTCGTTCAAGGATCGAAACCTGCTTTTAATACCATGTTATGAATTAAAGAATTAACAATGAAAATTGGAGAAAATGGCTTATTATTAATGATTATGATACAACCCCATATATATAGTACAATGACTTGGAAAACAATCTAACCCTAGAATATTAATCAATATACTTACCTAATAATATAAGATAATTTATTATACTAAAACTCTATTTAAATATACTTTCCTATCTATCTCCTTATCTCTAATAGCATTAATCATTTTGAGTATACAGACATAATTAAATCAATAAACAAGCATAAAACAATGTGTTGATAGGAGGGAAAGATGAGGCCAGAGTGCCAATGCAACTTTGTCCTTAGCCATAATATTATATAGTGAGTAACATCCCAAACTTTGCCATTTGGTAGGGCCTAAAACCTGCATAGAGCACTACTATTCTACTGTATGGCAAGATATTGAGTTTTAAACTCAACCAATGAACAAAAGGAGGGGAGGGGGTGGGGTTGTCCAACTTTAAGACACATCCAAAAAAATTTTGAAGGAAAGTTAGATTCATTCATTGATTCACAAGATAGTTACAACAGAAATTAACATAATCAGATACAAAACAAACTGAAATAAACTTAGTCCTAATATGCCAAAACCACGATCGTTGAGTAGATTGGACACTCGGTGAAAGCCCTCGACTCGTGCTTTGCTGTCTGTTGCAGCTTACTATTACAAGGGGGTCTAACGATCTCTTGTTGTTTTGTAATAGAACCGGGTTGAAATCAGCTGGTTGTAGGAGAGAAATTGGCGTCGGTTGCGTTCCCGCATCAGATCCGATCAACAAAAGAACCATACCAACCAAGGGGGCAGAGGATAATCTGAGCAGATCCATCCAGGGTTGAACCAAAGGGAGACAGAGAAGAAACACCCTCAACTTTCAATAAACCTTAACTCGAACTTCACCTTTACCGGCAAGGGTCGTTTAAACGGATTCCCCAAGACGGCGGCGTTAGAGTTAACCACTGAAGTTGAGGTTAAAGTCGAGGATCTACGAAACCCTAACACTACCTTTACCTCACACCACCCTTTGAGCGGTAAACACGTTGGAGGCGGTAGAGTTAGCCCAAGATCCTCAAAACACCAACAACTTTGTGAGGAACAACCACTGGGCAGGGGAGATTCCTCTTAGAAGCACCCCACTTAGGCACACACCACACTATAAACAAACACAAAATAACAACAAAAAATACAGTAAAACAAAGCCTCGCCGGAGCACCGGCGGATTTAGGAAGGAGTTTATACAAACCTTCAAGCGTATCCCGCTCGTAATAGACCAGATCGGCCAGGGGGAGGGGGTTTGGGGGCGGGGGATGGCCGGAGATCTTACCCGGTGTGGTCGCAGGAGGCCGGAGGGGGAAACTCGGAACGGGGTTGGCTCGCCGACGATCTTCAAGGAGCTTTAAAGCTCAGATCGCCGGCGAGCCTTTGAAGATGCTGCCTGTAGAGGAAGGCGAGGAGATGGAAGAGAGGATTTTCTTTATCTAGCCACATCCAAATTAACTTGTCCTCAAGTGGAAAATCTTGGTGCTGATTTTGAGTTATTTATCACTACCCTCTAACAACTTGGTGGCTTTGGAAAAAGAAAGGTGGCATCAACCTTCCTTGAAGGAGACATTCACTTTGTTTGGGAAAAAAAGGCAAATTTTGTACTTAAAGAGTGTTTAATCTGAGTTCCAATCATCTATTACAAATGATATTTTATTTAGTGTTTCATTAAATAATTTTATTTTAATCATTTGGTACTTGCTCCCTAGTATTCAATTGTTATGTTGATATTTTGCTACATTTTGACCCCCATTTCATTACCAAAACGATACATTTCATGCATGGTTCCGCTGTATTCCGCTAGATTTTACTCTTGTTTGTAGTTTTGTGTCTTCTGAGTAATTTCAGGGACATTAGAGCTATTTGGAGGTGGAATGAACCATTCTGGAGCATGGAGATGATCGTTACAGTTTCAGGATTGCATCCAGGATCATTTGGGTGCATTTGGACCTCTTTTTTGGGCCTGTTTAACTTCAACCCGATCAGGTTCATACCTGACCCAATCGGATTGATGTTTGATGACTGCAGTTTGATGATTCGTGATAGGACCCGATCGGGTTTGATTTGGGCCCGATCGGGTTTGACCCGATTTGGCGGATTTCTATCTTTTTTTTGACTTTTTCTTTAGTTATTTGAGGATGGTATAAATAGGTTTCGAGAATACTTTTGTAATCTATTCCAAATTACTCAGTTTTAGACTCTTTTATTATCAAAAACTCTTAGTTTAGCCCTAATTACATTGCTTTGGATTAGTTTTGACGATCAAAGACATCAGATTTGTGAAGTTTAATTGAAGTACTCATTAATTCAAGTTTGAATTCTTCTCTACTCTCTTTTGCTATTTCTCAATTATGTTTTCAATTATGTTTATAGTTCTTATTGCCATGATTAGTGAGTAGTCTTATTTCTAAGATTGAGTTGAGCCCTAGCATGGATTGATTACTTTATTCTTTTACTTCCATGTTATTGAATTGTATGATTAGGGTTTGACAAGTTTGTTTTCATTATCAAGTTGCATCATCGTTAGACCTAGTTTTTATTATCAATGAGAGTTAGAATTGAAATTAGGAATTCTTTGTAGCATTGTTGTTATTTCATTAATTGAATTCGCCAACGAAAGTTGGGATTCAATATAGATTGGCTTGTCATTGATCCAGATTCTCACATGAAAATAGTGAGAATTGAGATTGAGAACTTCATCTGACATTGATTCTTAATGCTTCTAATTTTGTATGTTAGCCATGAAAATAAGAAACATGCAAATTAGTTAGGCCTTTTGTAGTCACGTAAGTGGTCTTAAGGTAGTTCTTTTCGAAAGAATGTCATCTCTCCTAAGGTCCGATTCTTTAACTGGAATGTAAGTTGTGTCCGATCAATTCATGTTAGTGGTAATGCTCAGTCTTAGTACTTTCTTATCATTGTTATCATCGTTATTGTTATCCTTCTTATTAGTTTAGAAATTAGTTTGATAGTTCTTTTCATCGATATAGAATTGTGTAGCTATTTCATAGTCTAGAGTCAACTAGTGTTTAATCTTGCACCTCCCTAAGTTCGACCCGTTAGTGCTACGACACCTTTCACTTGCGGTATTAAAATAAAACCCTAACATCAATCCTCCTCAAAACAAAAAAAATAGAGCGAAAAGGAAATAGATCATTTACGTCATTTATTTTACTAAGTGAAGTCAATTTTTTATTTTTTGAATTTTAGGAGGGTATAGAATCACAACAAAAATATAAGTTAGGGGATAAAATAATAGCAAATGGGACACTATATGAGACGGATGATCTGGACTCGTTTAATCTGGTTGTATCATGTTTTATTACTCTTACTACTAGTATTGATATATGTGTCTCTCACATATACTGATTTAGGCATGCTTCAAATTGATTTAGGTACTCAGGTACTCCTTGAGTAATGCATAGAAATGTGTGCTCTCACACAACAATGTGTGCCGAAATTAAACTTTGGATGGCCTAAATCAGTATTCGACTATAGCTACTAACAAGAAGCAGTTTCTAGTAGTATATCTCTTGAAGTGGCAATTGTTTAGAGATGTATGTATCGACTAGAGTTGTTTACTCTTAACTGAGTACTATTGTTTAATTGTTACGCTCAATCCTTAAAACTGCATAAATCATACAATATTTCATAAAAATATACCAAAAGTTACAAAATGTATATAAATAAGAAAATGTATGAAAAAAGTTGTTCAAAGCTCTCTTAGTAGATTATATGTTAAAAAATCAAATAGGTCTTAACCTAATAGCTAGGTAAAGAATGTTTCTTATGGCTTTGGTTATAGGATCAATTCAAATGATCCGTCCTACAAAAGTGAGAATTCGCTTATCATTTTCCTCCTATCATTTAAGAATTTGATGTACTATACTTGATTAGTTTACATATAAGAGGTACTGTTCCAATATGATCTTTTCTCGTTAAAACATCTAAAAGGTTAGAAGAACTTAACAATTAAGTATGAATTCTTAATGATATAACTTTATAGATAGACTGGTCATTTGTTTAAAAATTTTGTTACTAGGATTTTTTATAAAAAAGAGTAAAAAGGAAATGACTGCGGTTTGTAAAGCAAAGTTGCAACTTGTGAAAGCAAGGCCCCCACCAAAAATCTCTCCAATTTGTCGTGGTGTTAAGACTTATCCAAAGAGTAGAAAAACAAATCGTCTAGAGACCATGTATCCCAGGAAAAATTAAATGTAAGATGTCAAACACGTCCTTTTCCAGGCAATCCAGGCCAGTTGCATTTGCCATCAATGAATGTTCTGTCTACCTACTATATTAACTTTCATAATACTTGTATTAGCTACTCCTTAATCCTTTCTTCAACTTGTCTTCCTTTATCCTTACTCTCGATGTCGACTCTTGTTGTTTCTGTCCCATTGGTTTCATGCTTAGGCTATCAACGTTACAATGGGTGGGACAAGCCGTATTGAGAAAATCGGATATAAAACTGCACAAATGTTCACTGATATGGGGCCGATCCAACGGTTAGAAAGCTACCATTTTTGAAAAGATATATGGATTAAAAAAACCGAATTTGAGTAAAGGTGGGACAAGTTGAGTCTTAAGGAGTTTGGTTTGTAACTTGACATGCTTCATTGAGTAGGTGAATCGATTGCGCTTATTTCAAAATGAGCCTGAACAAGTGACTCAGATTTTGGGTTACGCTCGAGTCGTCCCGACTAGTGTCTAACTCATTACTTCTTATTGCCTTGTGCTATTAACGAGATATTGTACATGTGTAGATGTGTTAGATTTTATATTGATTTATTTGTGAGAATGTTGCTCTAAGTTTTGAAGATGACAAAGACATAAAGTACGGACTTATAAATGTAATAATATGTCTGTCTCAAATGTCTTTGATTTACAAGGTACCGCTATCCAAAGATCGAACAAAGAGAATATTAAAATCAATATTGGAGTGAAGCGACTTAGATCAATAATGAAGTATAAAGGGATCTAAGAATGAAGTTATATATCGAAGACTTGTGGAACTTAGTTTGCATTAGGATGTAAAAGATGTGATAACTTGGAACTCATGTTTGGACTGAGCATATGATCAGTAGCGGAACTAGAAATATTTTAACGGGGGTATATATACATATATATAAGTTTATAACATATTGATGTAGAAGGTTTTAATCCTAGGTCTTGCCGTCTTGGTACCACCTTCACAAAATTTTACCAACTAAGTAAGTTGGCATTTACTGTATATAATAGCATAGAAATGTCGTATGTCATTGTATTTTGCTTGTCAGAAAATAATTGTACTAAAAAAGTACCTCTGAGGCTCTAAGTAAATGAATTACTTATGCAGTAAAAAAGGATTTAGGAGTTTTGGGTGACATATATTAGACTCTTTTTTTTCTAAAAGAAGGAATTGTGCCAAGAAAAGTAAAAGTAGGATTGTTATTTATTGTTATGTAGCTGCCAATTTACAAACACGAAATCAAAATGGACAAGAGTCTAACTCTAAACATCCCACAAGCCGAGCTAAACACATACAACTCAGTTTTTACAAATATAACATATTATTTAGAATTTGATAGGGAGGTCGTTGCCCCTGCCAGCCCCCTAATTTTGAATGTACAAATAGGATTGTACATTCGGGTGTACCGTGCGCATGGTACACCCGGATTGAAACTGGACAATACTTCATGTATTAAACGCGTACGTGCAATAGGAACATACAGGCAGCTGAACTCAGTTGGTCATGCGTGTTTGACATAGATGCATGTATATTGGTGTTGGTTGGTCATGGTTTCGAATCCCATACCAAGCATTTATTGTTTTCTTTTTCCCACATTCTTTTCTTTTCAATCTCATTTGTTCCTTCTACAATCTTTTTACTATAGTCTTCCCATCATTTTTAAAAATACATACTATAGTATTGTATTCTTGTTTCTTTCATATTTTTACTTCTTATTTTTTAAATTTTTTAAATTTTTTTTTTGCATATTCTTGTACTATGCTTATTATTTCTAAATTTCTAAATATTTTATTTTACGGATTGAATATATACTTATTTTAGGTTGACTTTAAATTTTATCCTCCAATATATCACTAGAATGAGCAATACAAATTTTATATGATTTAATGAGCAACAAAAAATTTATTCTGATCTTTAGTGAGTTAAAATAAACTGCTCATTTATTAAATGAGCAGTTTGTTTTACTCATTTGATCAAATGAGCAGTTTTATTTTTACTCATTTGATCAAATGAGCAGTTTTATTTTTACTCATTTGATCAAAAGAGCAACTTTATTTTAACGTGAACATATATATATTTTACTCATTTTGATCAAATGAGTAGTTTATTTTGTCTTGAAGAGAAATCAATCTGCTCATTTCGACAAATGAGCATTTTTGTTTAGATCAGTAAACATTCTGATCTCAAGTGAGGTAAAATAAATCTGCTCATTAGCAAAATGAGCATTTTTATTTTACTCATTTGATCAAATGAGCAATTTTTTTGCACAGGAAGATCAGTAAACATTCTGATCTTGGGTGAGGTAAAATAAATTTGCTCGTTTACAAACTGAGCTGTTACTATGACTTATTTTTTCTTATTATATTCTTCTTTTCTTTTCCACTCTCTAAATTTTTCCAAATCTTTTTTGAATGTGGAGAAATAAAAATTTAACAAACAATAGAATCCCCATTGAAAAAATAATGAAATGAGCAATATAGCTTTGAAATGAGTAAATATGTTACTTAATGCAAAAAGGTCCTTAAATGAGCAAAAAATACTTAGAATATTGCTCATTTAATAAAATTATTAACAATACTACTGAATATTTATGAAATGAGTAAAAATTAATTTAAATGATTACAACATCCTTATAATGAACAAACATTGTCTTATTTTACGGGTAGAATATATAATTATTTTAAATTCACTTTAATTTTTAAGATTTCAATATCACTAGAATGAGCAATACATAGTTCAAATGAGCGATGTATCTTAAATGAGCAAATTAAATATCTATTTCTAATGTCTTAAAATAAAAAACAAATGAGTCATAAAAAGAAGAAAATAAACAACATTATTTTCAAATTCCCCACATAGATTCAGCTTAGGGGTTTATGCGCATCTTTCGATCAAAATGAAGATCTTATTAGCTAGAGACAGCAAACATGTGTAGTAGCTTAACACTAGAACGTTAAAATAAATAAATGAATAATTTATCTTCTAAATGAGCAATTAAATAATTCTTTATTGATTAGTAAACATGTATGTACTGTTTCACATTGACGAATATATTACTAAAATGAGCATTATATATTTCAAATGAGAAATATATCTTAAAATGAGCAAATATATATTTTTAATGTGTTAAAATGACGACCAAATAGAGTAATCCGTTATAATATAATTAAGTGAGCAATATTGTTTTCGAATGAGCAAATAGATTATACTTGAACTTGAAAATTAACTAAATGAGCATGACAACTTTCAAATGAGCAATATAACTTTTAGATGAGCAGTAATATAATTCTTTGTTGATATGTAAATATGTATATACTATTACACATTTATGAATATATAAAAAAATAAGCAACTTTATTTTTTTATGTTTTTCAAGTGAACAATTGCATGAATATGAAAAATAAGAGGAAAAGATAAACAAAACAAAATAAACTTTTAATAGAAAAAAGAATGAAAAAAATTAGGCTCAAGCAAACTTGAACCCACGACCTACTGCACATGAATAACCTTCAGCATCACTCCTCCAACCACTGAGCTAGGCATACTTTATTTGGATATTTCTGCGCGTAATGTATTTAACCCTCCACCCGGGTGTACCATGCATGGTCTCTTCTGAATGTAATGCTACTATTTTTTATCGTTAATAAAAAATGCGATTAAAATCTATATAGATATTGTTAAATTCTCCATATTGCATGTATTGAAAAAACATAGATGATATACGATCTATTAATTTCAACTTATTAACACTAATGTAAACTAGTATACTTATCTTGACTTACTCAAACTTATATTTCTAAACTTATTCAAACATTAATTGTGAGAGGGTCAAACCTTATTACTTATTAATATTAATCTGAGCTTATTTATACTTATTTTTTTTTTCTAATAAGGACTGAAAATAAGCTGAACAGATTAGACACTGAATATCATTGACAAAAAGTATGTGGACAAAATAGTAGAGCATGAATTCATTACTTTGATGATTAAGATTAGTAGGTAAGCTGTTGTTACTACCACTTTTGATTTTTGGCTTTAACACACATACAAGAGTAAAGCCCAATCCATTTAACCTCAATTAGGCCCACATTGACCAAAAGTCAAGGGTCTAAATAACATTTAATTAATGAAGCCCAAAGTAGAAACTAGACTCTGGATAATCTATAATTCCAGAAGCATCGAGGAGCGTGCAAAGGGCGCTAATTCCATACGTTTTCCAAGCAGTTGGGAGGTTATCTTTGAAGCAGTCTTTCACCTGAAGACAAGTACATTTTCCAAGAACCGCCTGCAACAATGGCTACAAATATAGGGCTTCACCAAACAGAAAATGACATCATCAAACACAACAAAGTCAACATATTCTCTGTACGTAGAATCTAGTCTAGCCTTTTTAAAAAAAAAATAAGAATTCTTTCATTGATTTGAAGTCATACGACACATACAATAGAAGTCAAAACTAAAAAATACATATCAAACTGAAATGAATAAAATTCTAACATAGAAAAACCACGATGGTTGAGGAGAAAAAATTTTGGTCTCTCATATCGCTGTTTGTTGCAGCCTTTTACAAGGGGGTCCATCGATCTGTTGCAGTTTTGAAGTAGAACCGAATTCAAATCAACTGATTCTAAATGAAGTATTGACGTATGTTGCAACACCGCTTAAAATTCGATCAACAAAGGAACCTTCAGAAAAACAAAGTTCCCAAACTCTCAGATGGAGAGAGATAAAATCCAATATATGGGTAGAAATAACCCAATAGATGGGTAGAAAAATTCTTCATTAGAGAGACTAAAGTTTATTAGCAACAATAACAATGAAATCATCAAGCAAAATAAAAAAGGGGCTTACCACCGCTCAAAAAGGTGGCGGTAGCCCCTCAATCAAAAACTAGGATTTTGTGGGAGACAAGAGAGAGAACAGAGAGGGAAAATAAAAGAGGCGGCTAGAGAGAGTTAAGTCACTAATCTAGTCTAGCCTAGTTTAGCGTAACATTAGATAGTTTATGGGCAAGAACACTTCATGTTCTAAGCCTTTTTTAGTTACTTTTTGTATCATTGAGTGCTAGAAGGATGGCGATATACCTCTTTTTCTTCCTCAATTAATCTTGTTTGTTATTTACTTATTTATATAAAAGTTTGTAAAGATTGGAAATGATGCATACATCAATGAATTAACCTTTCTCGATCATTATCTTATTAAGTCTCTCTTTTTTTACTTTAATTTGTGTTGCATGCTATTTCTTAGCCACTGGTAGTTAGTTCTTGTTTGAGTTAGCGAGGATCCCTTAGTTCTAAATACTCCTGCCCTTATTTCTAAGGACCAATGACCATTAGGAGATCACTTCCCTGGTGTTCTAGACCATCTTGCTACGAGGCATTGTTGCTTGTTTACAATCTTTTTGTACCAACAACTATAAAGTAGGGCAAGTAAATAGGTATGGTTGGGTTAGATCAATGATAAAAATGGTTACGGATTTAACCTAAACTTAACCAATTTTTAAAAAGGATAGAAAATGTCAAACCTAACTCGACCAATGTAATTATCAAACGGGTCATCTGTCTAACCCGTTTAACTCATTTAATCATAACTATTATTATTTAAATTATTACATCTAGAGTTTCATAAGATAGATATGACAAGTCTTAAAGATTTTTATTTTTTGTCAAATCTAACATTTACTAGTACTATAATTTTGCTGAATTTTCTATACATATAATAATCGAATCAAAGCGGAATCAAAGCTGTTCATTTTCAATTTGGAAATGTCAATCTAAACTTAATCCATTTAATTAAGCAAAAGTTATTAAAAGAGACGGTCTAATTTTAAGTTAAAATTAGACCAACTCACACTCATCCCTTTATTCAAAAAGCCCAATACTTTATACAAAAAGTCCAATACTTTCTCTTCTTTTTATTGGCTTAAGTTATTACCTACTTTAAAATTAATATTAGTGGTCTCTTAAAAGACTAACTCTTAAGCAAGTGTTAATCACGATAATTGGATCGAATATTCCAACTTTAACCCAATTATCTCTGACAAGTCCGATCAGCTTCTACCAGCCTTAAGGTAAAGTACTTAACACATCTTAACTAGAAACATCATCTACACGACTTTGATAAATCTACGTACAGGTTGTCAATTTGTTTATGAAGTCGTCACACAGTACAAGTTACGAGTAATGTTTAAAAAGATATGAGTTGTTCACTTGAGAAAGGTACGTAAGATATTGTTACATAATACGACAAACTCAATCTCAAACTTGCTTTTATGGTTTCAAACTACCTGTATCATGTATGGCTAAAATATTTGCACCTACAAAAACACCAGCTAAGGCCCTTAAATGACTGTCCAGACGTCCAGTAACAAAGGAGGTAAGGGTGCGTAATAATCTCTATTATATAAGTGAAGAGGTGGGGATGGACACCAAAAAGAAAAAAAGAAAAAATAAATTAAATAAATCAATGAGTTTATTAAGTAATTAAGTTTTATTTCCAAATTTAGCCATCAGATTTTTAATAAAAGATGTTCAAACTTCTAACTAACATATCTAAAAATCTACAAAGTAAAAATAATTTAAAAAATATCAACGATTATATTTTCTTGAGATCTATAGATCGACACCCACTTTGCTATATTTTTATATACTTTTGAAATTTTTTATTTTGAAATACATGAGTAATTAATTGTTCATGAGCAAAGGCACATTTGATCAAATTGATCATGATAAAATATTCTAGCATGAACGAGAAACATGATAAAGTATTTTCAAGTACTTTTTTTTCTCATTTGGACAATGAACAAAAAATACCTTACCGTGTACTATATAACATAATTTGTAGTTGGTGGTGAGGAGTAAGAGATTTTTCAAAGAAATATGAGCCAAAATGAATTTAGCTTGAAAACAAATATGTTATGTACCTTCACATTTTATCATGTTACAGTAGCCAAAACACACATCATATGCAAATAAAATTAGGATTTTTTGTTCAAAACCAACTAAAATTTTCACATTTTTAGAAACTCTCACCTTAATGAATTTTTCTTTTAAATTTCCTCCTATCGTTCCCAATTTTATTAGAAACTCCCCACCACTTAATGATATTTGTTAAATTTCGTTAACAAAACCGTTAAGTGGGTCCCACATGTGCATTTTAAGATTAGTTTACGCTGAAATTGAAGTCAATTTCATCAATTTAAGGGCAAATCCTCAACAAATTTAGAGCAAATTTGGAACGACTTACAACTATTAGGAAAGAATTGCAACTATTTCAAGTTCCATTTTGTTAACAAAGTGTACATGTGAGACCCACTTAACGGTTTTGTTAATGAAATTTGACAAAAGTCGTTAAGTGGTGGGAGTGTTTAATAGAATTGTAAATGTTAAGTGGTATTTTTTAAAAAAAATCATTAAGATGGGAGTTTCTAAAAACATGAAAAGTTTAGGTGGTAAGATGCGACTATCCATAAAATTATCTACTGTAGATTATGAAATTTCATAATAAAATTGTTGTCGCACGCATCGCGTGCATAGAAATCTAGTAAATAATAAAGTAGAATACTTACCACTACTTCAAAGACATTAGTAATGTTAACAAACTAACCAACAAATAATAAAAATCATCTTCATGATCAATTATAACACTTTATTATCAACTTTTTAAAATTCAATCTCATAGCACAATAATTGTTTTTATAATCTAAATTTTTTCACGATATATTAACAAAAATAACAACAATACCAAGTTCTATTTCCATACACGTATACAATCTATAAATTAGAATTGCATACATTGTAGAATAAGGTCTAAACTAATCAAGTAAAATGATTTTTGAAATTAATTTACTTGATTATTGGTTAACCCATCTTTGTGCTAAATTCGATTGAAATTGCAATAAATTTTTAAAATGATACTCCCTCCGTTTGTTTTTAATTGTTACACTTTGCTTTGGGGGATAACCAAGAAAATTGATGAAATGAATACAATGATTGTTTGGGGAATTGATAAAGTTGTTTGGGGAATAGAAAAGTAGGAGAGATGATGTTGCAAAAGTAAAAAGTGTGGGGTGATTGAGTATTTAATGGGAAAAGATGATGACATGTGGGTCTCAAAAGTGTTGGAAATTGGAATATGAAGATGTGAAGTTTACCAAAATTAGTAAAAGTGAAAGTGTAACAATTAAAAAAAACGTTCAAAAAAGGAAAGTGTAACAATTAAAAACAAACGGATGGAGTACTTCATATAAAATCTTAATTTCAAACTAGAAATAACTAAATATAATCTCAATCCATAGATAACAAATTCATAATCCACATAAAGTAGCTAAAAATTAGATTAAGTTATGTAAAATAACTTGGGCCTTCGCTCGGACCAATAAGTAGTTTTAGTTGATTTCTCCAAGACTGACACTTCCTTCTATTGTCAATCTGTGATGCATGTATTAGATCATAATTATAAATTTTCAAAAGTGAACCGTAGAGATTGTAGGAAAAATAAAAGCAAATGAGTAAAATATTTTGAAAATTTTGGAATATCTCATGCTATTCTCTCAAATAAAATGATTTCTCTATTTTTGAAAACGTTTTATCTTTTATCTAGAACATTACTTTGTAATGATTGTTTTGCGATTATTTAGAGCTTGTTTGGTTAACATTCAAATGGATGGGAAATTAGAATTCTTATGAAGTAAATATATGTGGTGCAGTGACGGATCTACATATAAATAAGTGAGGTCACTAGACAGCACTTGAATTGTCAAAATTGCGAAATTTCCCTTCAAAAATTTTTTTTTATGAAAATTATCTTATAAAATTGATCATTTGACCCCGTTAAAATGTAACTGAACAAATATTGAAATAATTGGCTAACCTGTTTAGGTTGCCTGACACTATTATATATATAGAGGTATGAAAAACCGTCTTTACAAGACTAAGAGTCTAATTACCAAATTACCCTAATACACCCCCTCAATCTTTACAGGGAGGAATCACAGATAGATTGGAACGATGTTTACAAAACAACTCAGAAGAAAGACCCTTAGTAAAAATATCAGCAACCTACAACTATGTCGGAACGTGCTTGACCTGAAGTCCACCTTTAGCAACCATCTCACGAACAAAATGATAATCAACATCAATGTGCTTACTACGATCGTGATGAACAGGATTGGCAGTAAGATACATAGCAGAAACATTGTCACAATAGAGAATGGTAGGCCATCGATGAAACTACCCTAAATCAGCCAACAATTTACGTATCCAAATTGTTTCGGCCGCAGTGTAGGCAACAACACGATACTCTGCTTCAGTAGAAGACTTCGAAACAGTAGGTTGCTTCTAAGAGCACCAGGAGATCAAATTCTTCCCTAGGAAGACAGCATAACCAGTAGTAGAACGCCGAGTGTCAGGACACCCGGCCCAATCAGCATCAGAATAGGCAACAGTCATAGTAGGGGAACCAATACTATGAAGAAACAACCCATAATCAGAAGTTCCCCGCAGATACCTGAAAATTCTTTTCACAGCATGAAGGTGAGTAGTACGAGGCGCATGCATAAATTGAGAAATCGAATTAAAAGCATAGGCAATATCAGAACGAGTCATAGTCAAATATTGTAATGCACCAACCATACTACGATAATCTGTGGGATCAGCAAGAAGCTCACTATCTAAGAGAGAAAGAGTGACACGAGAGACAACAGGAGCACGTACGGGTTTGACAGTATGAAGATGAAATTTCTGAAGAAGATCAACTACATATTTGTTTTTAGACAATAGCAAACCCTGAGGAGTACGTAACACCTGAATGCCTAAGAAATAATTCAAATCACCCAAATCCTTCATAGCAAACTGGGCAGAGAGAACACTGATAAATTTCTGAAGCAAAGAGAAAATACTACCTGTAAGCACAATACCATCAACATAAGGCAAGAGAATGATAATATGACCACTGTGTTTGAGAGTGAACATGTAGGTGTCACAACTGCTGCACTTGAAGCCAATAGAGTAAAAAGTTGCTGAAACGAGAGAACCAAGCTCGAGGAGCTTGCTTCAAACCATAAATGGATTTTCGTAACCGACAAACATGATGTGGTTGAGAAGGATGTTCAAAACCAGGAGGCTGACGCATATAGACTTCCTCATTGAGGAAACTATGAAGGAAAGCATTTTTAACATTGAGTTGACGAATAGGCCATTTAAAAGTAGCAGCAAGAGTTAAAACTAAGCGAACAGTAGTAGGCTTAATGACAGGACTAAAGGTTTCAAAGTAGTCAATACCTGCCTGCTGATGATTACCAAAAACAACAAGTCTGGCCTTAAACCGCTCCACAGAACCATCAGAATTATATTTAATCTTATACACCCACTTACAACCAAGAGCGTTTCTATTCTTAAATAATGCTTCATACTCATCACGCATGGCTTGTTGCCACCGAGAATATTTAGACGCTTGCTTAAAGTTAGACGGTTCAGACTCAACCACATCGATTTTTAAATTCATTAAATTCCTAGTGGAAATGATTCCGTCTTTTAAACGAGTGGTCATGGTATGAACATCAGTCGGATCGACACATTTAGACGACTTTCTAGGATGCCTAGGGGGAGGAACAATGGGAGACGGGGATGACACAAGAGGAACATCAAAGGGAGGGGTAAAGACGAGGAAGGGGAAAAAGGGAGAGTCGCAGGTGACCCCGCGGGCGCAGGTGGTACATGCGGGCTGGCAGTAGCTGCCAGCGTAGGAGAGGGGGCGGCTGCAGGCGCGGGCGAGGACAAGCATGCATCAGCGCGCAAACCTGCGGCTGCGGGGAGACCACGCGGGCAATCGGCAAGTGGCTGCTGAGCAGCTCGCAAACCTGCAGGTGCGGGAATGCGAGGCTGCGGGGTGCTGCTGCTGGTCCCATATCCCTCGGGCGCGCACGCATCCTGCGGGCAGGCAGCGAGTTGCTGCATGTGCCCCCGTGATGTTGCGGGCTCGGGGAATGGAGCCATAGGACTGACCGACTCGATAGACATCATAGAGAGGGGACCATTGGACGATAAACTTGGTTCACTAGGCGAGGGAAGACTCGGAAACCAAACTAAGGGGTCAAGAGACTCGTCCATAGACGAACCAATGGGTGTGCTAGACACAAGGGAACGATAAGGAAATTTACGTTCACTAAACAACACATGACGACTTGTATAAACTTTACCAGAAACAGGATCAAGACA
The DNA here is from genome assembly GCA_947645195.1 of Patellifolia procumbens. Taxonomy (NCBI): domain Eukaryota; kingdom Viridiplantae; phylum Streptophyta; class Magnoliopsida; order Caryophyllales; family Amaranthaceae; genus Patellifolia; species Patellifolia procumbens. The sequence goes on from CANSGD010000972.1 coordinate 7,538,910, forward strand.
TCTATAACCCTTATAATTTGATGCATAGCCAATAAAAACACATTGAATCGACTTAGCCTGTAATTTATTGATTTTAGGATCTAAAAAGAACGGAAAACAGGCACAACCAAAGCATTTCAAAAACTCATAGGAAGGGGGACGGTGGAAAAGCTTAGCAAACGGGGATGAACCCTGCAAAACTGAACTGGGAAGACGATTAATCGTATACACAGCCGTATAACACGCATCGACCCAATATCGAGTTGGCAACTCAGATTGAATAAGCATAGTACGTGCCATCTCGATAATGGTCCGATGTTTCGTTTCTACAACACCACTTTGCGCTTGAGTCCGAGCACAAGACTTTCGGAAAAAAAATTCCGAATCACAGAAATGTTGTAGTAAGGGAGTGTTATCAAACTCTCGTCCACCATCAATTTGGAAAAATTTAATTTTTGAATTAAACAAATTCTCAACAAGTTTCTGAAAAGCTAAGAAGGTCGAATAAACATCAGATTTCAGTTTAAGTGGATATAGCCATGAAAAACGCGAATAATCATCAACAAAAACCACATAATACTGAAAAAACTGATTCGATTTAACTGGCGATTGCGAAAGATCACTATGTATCAAATATAAAGGATAGGGAGCTCGATGAGTCACAGATTCAATGGGCAAATGATGTATCTTTCCTACTTTTCAATGAACACAATCGTCATGAAACTTAGAATTACATGAAATCAAGTTTTGTGAACGTAAACTTCCTAAAACTCTAGCAGAAGTATGACCAAGGCGAGTATGCCAAACATCTCCAGACTCCTTGGTGGCTATGAGAGCAGGGACAGACGACTTTGGACAGACTCGGGAAGACTCTGAACAAACTCGGGAAGACGACTCTGACTCTAGAATGTGAGGCTGAAGAGGGTAGACACCATTCCTACTGATTCGCCGCAACAGAATCGCCCCCGTGGTCTTGTCCTTAACACAAAAAGAAGACTCGTCAAAACAGACTATGCAAAAATTATCCTGACATAACTTTTGAACAGACATCAGATTATGTTTTAACTGGGGAACATGACACACCTTCGTGAGGCGAAGGGGGCGACTCGGGGAAGACAGAGTTAAATTTCCAAGTTTATTAATGGGAAGTTTCGTGCCATCACAAACAACAATAGAACTCAAACCAGTGTAAGGAAGAGCATTAGATAGCATACCATCCTGTGAGGTCATATGAGATGCGGCTCCAGAATCTGGATATCAAACGGAGTCATTCGTTTCACCACCAACAGACAGTGCAGTTAGGGCACGTGTGACACCATCAGGAGAGGAAGGCACAAAGCTGTGATTGAAACGTTGAGGACAATAGGCTGCTTGGTGACCTGGATACCAACAATGACCACAAGTATCTGAAGAAGGAGTGTTGGCTAAATTGCCGTTAGATGGATTACTTCCTGCTGAAGACAAATCATTAGCAATATAATTGGCACAAGAATAATCAACATACGAAACATAATGAAAATTACCCATACCATTAGTGCGGCCTGCATTGCCACAACCACCCTGTCCTCCAGTACCGCGTCCTCCATTGTTACCACGATCACCCTTGTTACGATTATTATTGCGATTTTTGTTCTTACCACCCCCTTGACCTTTAGAATTCAAACTACCCGAAGAAGACGGTTGTGAACCTGAAGAGCCAGACTGAACAACAACTAGAGATTGATGAGCAGGGGGAGTCTCATCATAAGCACACATAGCTTTAATGCGTTTCTCATGCTAAAGAAGCTTAGGGCGAAGATCATCAAACGTTAAAGACGTTTGAAATTGTAACAAAGTAGTAACACGGGCATCATAATCTCGATCACGATCTAAAGCAGTCAAAGTATACTGAACCAAATCATACTGAGAGACAGGACACTGAATAGCTGCCAACGAATCAACAATAACCTTGATTTCACGCAAGAACTGTTCCATAGGCTGTTGTTCAGACTTTTTCATATGACTCAATCTACCCTTTACTTCCATAGATCTAACCATAGTAGTATGTAAAAATCTAGACTTCAAACGATTCCAAATTTCTACAGAAGTACGCAATTCATGGACATCAAGCATTACATCACGAGACAACGTAGCATACAACCACAACTTTATTTGTTGATCTAGCCTTAAATACTTGTAGAATTAGGGGTTGGGAAAAGTATGACCCAGATGATCAACATAAGTAGGACTAGGTATAGAAATTGTACCATCAATAACACCAAGAAGTTGATGTGTTAACAAAAAACAAGTAACCTGAGTGTTCCAGACAAGAAAATCTTCAGGCGAATTTAATTTGATGGTAACAACTCGAGTGATGTCATGATTGATGTATTGTTGCGCCAATGGAGCGGAAAAGACCGAGTCTTGAATGTGGGGAAGGGAAGAAGAACTCGCTAGGGTTGGCGGGGTTCCACCAAAACATGGTGGAAACCGATTAGGACTTCTCGTAAGAGAAGTGAGCAGCAACGGGCTTGAATACCCCATGAACTGTTGCTGGAGGCCCGCCGGTGGAGAGGTCGCTGGTTGTGGTGGCCACGACGCACTCGTGCCCTCCTGCGCGCCAAAAGAGTGCCCTAGCGGAAAGCTGGGCTGTGCTAGGGCAGCGCTGGGAGGCGCATACGCAGGCGTAGATGCCGTGGGTATGCGCGGCTGGTGGAGGGGAGTGGTCGGCGATCCGGTGGCGGCAGCGGTGGTGGACATGCCGACGTGAAGGATTACAAAACACTAGGGCTAAATATGTGCGGAAAAGTTTTTTTAACCTAGGCTCTTGATACCATGAACAAGTATTGAAATAATTGGCTAACCTGTTTAGGTTGCCTGACACTATTATATATATAGAGGTATGAAAAACCGTCTTTACAAGACTAAGAGTCTAATTACCAAATAGTAACAATTACGCTTTGACCCCACTGAATATCTTTTCTGGATCCGCCACTAATGTGGTGTTGTTTGGTTGACAAAAATATGGGAAATAGAACTTCTTGTTCCTATATCCTACAAAATGGGGGAAATAACTTACTAGGTAAATGAAATTAAATTCTCATGGGAAATATAATTTCCCATGTTCAACCAAACAAAAAAAATTATTTACTAGAAAATAAAATGTCATGGGCAATACAAATTAACTTCAACCAAACAAGCTCTTATTGTATCTTTACATAAAATAGATTTTATTATGTAATTTATGAACAAATTTTTTAATTCAAATACTACTTATGGACAATTTGGCCAAATATCTATGTGAATGTAACGTAAATGACAGTTTTTTATTTTGAAACTTCTTGAAAAGTTGAGGAGACCCTTCTCTTACAGAAAATGGTTTTTATAATTTATACAAATACATAATGAGAAATATCAATGTTCAAAGTTTTGCATTGGCTTGCATGAAAAGTACAAATATAACAATCTTTTAGAAACGGAGGGAGTATTATAGAATGACATGTGGTATACTAATATTTTTTGTTGCTTATATATATTGAGGGGTTCTATATTAAACCGTGGAAACTCCATTTATTGATGACATGACTGAATATGATACTAATAATGTAATTTGTTGGTTTGAATTTTATTTTATTTTTCAAGTCAGATGTTCGACATATACAGCTCCTACTTGAGAGAGGATATTGATCTCACGTATTTATATAGAGTTTTCTCCCTTATTTACGAGCTAAATTGTGCGTCATTTGAGCTCTTGGGAGCTATTTTATGCTAACTATCGTATATAGTTGTGGTTTTGTGTTTTAGTGCTGAATTGCAGGTTTTAGGGAGTTTTCTCCTTATTCCCGAGCTATTTTGAAGTAACCACGGCTTTACGAGATGTTACGAGGCACATAGGATGGTTCACGAGCTTTATGGTAGTTTAGGAATTCCCAAGACCTCTAAACGTGAAGGATTGAGAGCCAAAGAGTCAAAAAGGAGTTTTCCGTACTCTGATCGGGCAAGAAATGGCCCGATCGGGCGAAGATATTGTGATCGGGTGGAAAAGTTGCGGACCCGATCTGGCGGGCCTTGCCCGATCCAATCGGGAGAGAAGAACGAAGAAGACTTGGTTGGAGAAATGTGCCCAGGCCCGATCGGGCACCCGCTGCCCGACCCGATCGGGTGGGAGGCTAATAGCCCTCGTTTTGATGCTGCTGCTGATTACACCCAAGGGAGCTGACTTTGCTGTGCGCCCGATCCCTGACCCGATCGGGCAGGTGATCGGGTGGGCCATATTTTCGTGTTTGGGCTTGTGCTGCTGCTGCCATGATCCAAAGAGCAAGTTGATCATTTTTCACTATGGGCCCGATCGGGTGGCCCATTGCCCGATCGGGTCCCGTACTCGTATTAGCAGATTTTCTATCTTTTAATTTCGTTTTATTTAGACTTTTGAGGGGTATTATAAATACTTTTTCCTCATTATTTTAGAGACATCTTTTTATTCAGTTTTATTTCCATAGTTCTTAGCTTAGCTTTATTTTAGTTTAAACACTTTAGATTAGATTAAAGGTGATTGAACCTCGGATTCGATTTCAATAAAAGTTCTTGCTTTCCGTCAATTGGTATTCTTCTCTACTTTAATCTCTTTAATTATTTCTTGATTGCTTAGTTTAATTATTTATTCATTCATGATGCAATTATTAGGGTTTCTTATTAGAATTGTTATTATAGTGTAATTTCTAGGGATTTAGAGAGGGAAGCCATGTTTATACCATGATTATTGGAATTGCTATTAGTTTCTAGGGTTTGATGAGTTAGGTTATGGTGTGATTTGTTCTTATTGAGTAATTAACGTTATTGCGCAGTTTCTTTGATTACTTGAGGTTAATAATCGTTTGCACAGATCCGTCTTACTTTTAGAGGCCTAGTACACACCAGTAATTCTGTTTTTGTTTGTGAACATGCTGCATATGTTGAATTATGAGCGTTGAGACTTAACCATAGCTTGACACGTGCTCGAATCTATCGATTCTCGACCTAGGTTCTGATAGTTGTTTGATCCTTTGATTGGTATAAGCATGGTGGACCGAACTAATTCCCTAGACCTTTAATTAATAGAGTAAAATCCCTTTACACATTGTTTTCTAGTAGTTAATTATTAGTTCAGCTGATTTCTTATCTGATCTTGTCTGAAGTAGCTTTTTGGCTAAATATTAACTTAGAACTCCGTCTCTCTGTGGATTCGACCCTATTTTCCTTGACTACCATTTTTAGAGGACTTAGGTTTATCTTTGATTAGGTGATACGACTTTAGCCTATCAGATATATAAGAGAATATTATTATGATATTTTGATGATAATATTCTCAAATTAATTAGAAGTCTAGTATTAGGAGATAGGATTAAGCAAGGTTAGTATGATGTTAATAAGATATATTTACCAAACTAGTAATCTAAGTTTTGATACTATAAGTCATGGTACACCCGGTGACATTTTCTTAATAAAGCAGAATATCAGGGGTACGTTGGTAATTTGCGGGCAGAAAGGACAAAAAAGAGAAATTTTACATCTCCTGCATTAGCTCCAAAGTTCTTTCTCCTTTGGTTTTTTAAGAACCAACTAAATTTGACATAAAAAATTCAAAATCCATAATTAAAACAATTATAGCTAAAATTATTGCTTATAAATCTATGATAAACAATTGATGAATTCGACATTATTTTGAAGAAATTTTAGAAATTTTTTGGTACTCATCAACTCGAAGATTGAAGTTTCGAAGTTCAACAATGACGGACCTAATACCTCGAGACATTATCATAGAATCAATCAAAAATCAGACTTTGGGTGAATTGATTTGTCTTCTGAATCGAATTCATAGAATCAATGATTTTCACCTTACAAATATATATTGCTCATTTGCGCAAATGAGCTAAGGGAAAATGAGCGAATATCATGAGGGAAAATAAAATGTCCATCTGTGAAAATAAGCAAAACTTATAATTTGGAAGAAAGTAAAAGATGTTCATTTGAAGAAATAATCAGAAATTTTCCTTATAAACAAAATATTTATGTTCATTCAAAATGCTCATCCGAAGAAATGAGCAGAATTTTGCATCTAAAGAAATTTCATTCTGCTCAGCTTCAGTCTTAACAAATAAACACCAGCTCATTTGCGCAAATGAGTAAAACTAATTCGTATTCGCGAGGAAGTTAAAAACGTTAAATAGGAAAATTTCACTGAGCAAAATAATTTTTCTCATTTGTTTAAATGAGCAAATATTTCAGTTTTGAGCAAATAATTTTTAAAATAAGGATGAAAAGATGAACAAAGGAGATAAAATGAGACAGAATCGGAAATTGAGAAAGTGAGTCTGACCCAATACGTTTTGTCGGACGAAGCCGCGAGAACAACGCCCCTACTTCTTCATCTTCTTCCTCCGCTGTCGCCGCCGCGCCGTTCATCTTCTTCCTCTAGCCCAACAATGGCGCAACAGGGCTTTGAAGATGATGGAGCAAGCTCCTCTAACCTCACACCTTATCTCCCATATTATAGCTTCTCATAGTTCAACTTCTACCATTGATGCCATTGATGCCATTGATGAAGAAGAAGGAGAAAGTGAGAAGAAAGCAGAGGTTAGTGTTTTTTACTTTTAAAATTTTAGTTAGCTGTTAAATGAAAGAAAAATAAAACCAATTGAAAGAAAAATATAAGTAACTGAAATAACTACATACCTTCAGTTAAAAAGATGAAGGTATGTAGTTACTCCCTTTTTTTCATTTGCTTCTAACTTGCTTTCATTTACTCCCCTTTTGTTTTCATTTGCTTCTAACTTACTTTCATTTACTCCCCTTTTTTTTCATATGCTTCTAACTTGCTTTCATTTACTCCCTTTTTTTTTCATTTGCTTGTAACTTACTTTCATTTACTCCCTTTTTTTTCATTTGCTTCTAACTTGCTTTCATTTACTCACCCTTTTTTTTCATTTGCTTCTAACTTGTTTTCATTTAGACTAAAACACGTAAATGAAACAATAAGATAAGTAACTGAATTTAAAAGACATCCAACTGAAATTAAAAAAATCAACTGAAATAAATTTGAAACTAACTGAACAAAAATTGAAACCAACTGAACAAAAATTGAAACCAACTGAAACAAAAATGAAACCAACTGAAACAAAAATAAAACCAACTGAAACAAAAATAAAACCAACTGAAAGTCGTCCGACCATATGTTATGGTCGGACGCGTCTGACCCAATACCTTCTCATTGAGAAATGTAAAAATGGTGAATACCTCTTTCAACAATAAGAAATTGCAAGAGGAACTTAACTTTTCCCTTGTTTTGCGAAATATCTAGAGTATGAAGGATTAATGAAACTTAAGATGAAAAATGTGGAAAATCAAAGAAATTTGTCAGTAACAAGAGCTTAAAATCATGCAACAATGGAGGTAAATGGGTAATTTTGAAATGACAACGTGTAATTTTGGCTGCTAATTGAATTTATTTACGAAAATCTCCTTAAATATATCATGAACACCATACACCCAGATGTATAATAACAGTGGTAAGGAAAATGACCAAGCGTGCAATTAAAAGTATCATTAGTCGAATTTGTAAATGAGTTAAGTAAGATATTTCAATGATTACAATTGGTTAGTCTATTTCATCTTGAAAGTTAAAAAATGGCTCTGTTGTGGAAAGAATAATCTTTATATTCCTAAAGAATATAATAAGGAAGGTGAGGTGGTAGCAGCCCCAAAACTGACAAATCAGTATTCAATCCATACATTCTTTCGTCAATAGCTAAGTCCTCACTGACGTCACCCCATTCCTCATATTTTCCACAACACGTGCTTCTTTATTTTTTTTTCATTAAAAAAAAAAGCAAAATTAATCCTTATCATTTTTTTCCACTTGCTCAAGTAAGAACTTTCAAGGAAGCTAATTTTATTATTAAAAAAACAAATAACTTTAGCAAAAGCAAACAATAAATCTAAAATTAAAAATTACCCACTACTGAAAATTATCATTTTTATGCTATAGTTCTCAAATTTAGTGGGACCCAATTGTCTACTTGGGCTAGGTTCATGCACCCTTCTCTCCTATATATATACCTTTGATTCCGTTCCCTCCAAATTGAAAAGAAGTTTCAACATTCTCTCAAAATCACCTGAATCAAAAATCTTATCTACCCATTTCAGAAATTGTAATATTAAGCTCAAATTTTCAATACCCAGTTCAAAATTTTAGATTTTAAACCGAATTACTCAATACCCATTTGAATAGAAGGATGAGTATGATCAGTAATTTCGAAACTGATTTAGCTGTTCTTGAATCAATTAAGCGTCACTTATTAGAAGATTGGGACCCGATAAAAGTCGGAGCTTCAATGATGGCAACAGGATCAAGCTCAATTTACCGCCGAAATTCGAGTTTCGGTAGATTATACCCTTGTTTAACTGATAATTGGGGTGAATTACCGTTGAAAGAAGATGATTCTGAAGATATGGTTCTTTTTGGAGTTCTACGGGATGCAGTACACACCGGATGGTCGCCGGAATCCGGGTCGGAAATTGAGTCTCCGGCGCCGGTGATGGTGAAATCGGAGCCGGTTGAATCTCCGGTGAGTGTCGCCGGCGGGGAGGTCCCGGCGGCTACCGTGGCGATGGCGGCACCGACGAGGGGGAAGCACTATCGGGGTGTAAGAAGGCGGCCGTGGGGGAAGTTCGCAGCTGAAATACGAGACCCCGCGAAGAACGGGGCTCGGGTTTGGCTCGGAACATTTGAGACGGCCGAGGACGCGGCTTTGGCATATGACCGGGCCGCCTTCCGGATGCGCGGCTCTAAGGCGTTGCTTAATTTTCCACTGCGGGTCAACTCGGGTGAGCCTGACCCGGTTAGGATCACTTCTAAGCGATCGTCACCGGAGAGATCTACGTCATCGCTTTCGTCATCTTCGTTGACGTCATCAGATAGTGGGTCCCCTAAAAGAAGAAAGAAAGGGAGTGTGGTTGGACAAATGGGAAATGGAGTGGAAGGTTTGCAAGTGGGATGCCAAGTTGGGGTGGACACAATGCCACTTGGCGATCAATTATTAGTCAGTTAATTTTTTTATAAATATCTTGTTATTGGGGATTAAATGGAAAAATGTTGTCATTATGTGCTTAATTATAGATTAGGATGACTAGACTATCAATGGTTACTATTAGGAGTTGTAGTCTAAAATGGGTTTTACACTATCTTGGTGGGTGTTGGTGAATTGTGAATATAGTTTATTTGTTTCTTCCTTGATGTTTATATATGGTTGGCATGTGAAATGCAAGGCTATTTGCCCACTAATAGTTCTAAGTTTTCTATAGACTTCCAAAACTTATTTTACTTGTGATGATCAATATTAAAAAGAACAATAATATAGTATTTAAGGAAAAAAATTACATAAGAAGATTATTAGAATGGAAAACATGGAAGCTAGCAACAAAGGAATTTCCTTTATTTTAAATGGTAGAAGCTAGTAGTTCGTAATTGATCGATACTTCAATACGCAGTCTACGCACAGGAAGTCTTTAAAAAGACAATGGGGGCGTACAAGAGAAATGAGAAACTAACACGCGGCTATTATAAATAATGCCCATAGCGAATTATAGTTGATGGTTCAATTCTCATCTGACTTTCGTGACTCCTTATACGCCAAACATATAATGATTTTAGGCAAAATTCTAAATCCTATTTTTGCATGCGAAACAAGGCACAACAAGATTTAGATCTCAGATCACTTCAACTCAATACTCATTATAAATGGAGGTAGATATCTTGTAATGTGATTGTGAATTTAGGGAATGGAGATGGATTAGTAGAACAAAGCAAATTGGTTGGTGATCTTATGCCCAAAAGCAAAACACAAACCATAGTGATGCAAACAATTTCAGAACACAAAGATTTTAAAAGATGATACTTGCCAATGAAATCTACATAAAGTTACTTTCTAATAACAAGACGAAATTTTATATAATGTGAGAATATGAAGTAATAAAGATGATTAGCAAAGCAAACAACATATAATCAATGGAAACATTTTTTATCGTATAACAATAACAAAAGAGAAAGGTAAAGAAATAAAGATGAAATGTTTATAGTTTTTCAATCATACAAATTTTTTAACACCTCCGACAAACCAAAAATGGGAAATTAGGAATAGTTTTTTCACGGAAACGTTTTTCTCTTGGCTAAACGGGCGGAGAATTAGACGAAAAGAGGCATGAAAATAAAATGCAATAAGTTTTGAAATTATGTGTGAGAATACTCTCTCCTCAATAAGGGACACTTTTGTTTTTTCAGGAAAAACTTTAGAGTAGTTTCTCTTCATAAAACATTGTTTATTTTTAATATATCCTTTAAATCCAAGTGAGAAAAAGGTAGAACTATTTTTTTTTCAAAAAAGGAGCTCGACCAATGTATGTGTTTTTTCTTTTTTTCGTTTTGCCAAAAAAGACATATCCATGTCGGCACATACCTTCGTTAGACAAATCATGCTATCTTTATTTTTTTAATTGCTTACCACTTTTTGATAGAGTGGGTATAATTTTGTTGAATTAGAAACTAATAAGTATGCCCACTTAACAACTTGTGTTCATCTTTAATGTGTAAGTGGAATATTAAACAAAGTACTAGTCTCTAATTACAAAACAAAGTACTAGTCACTAATTACACAACTTATTTAAAAAGAAGGTCTAGTTTTCACTTAAAATTAGAATAACCCATCTATTTCATTTAACTCTAACCCAACACTATTCTTAGACATTTCGCACCAACCTGACTAGTTGTCCCTTCTCTTCTCCTCGCTTTATTTCACTTTTGATCTCGAACTACAACATACTTTTTTGAATAAAAAAAACCATTGGACTTACCGAATGGATTAAACTAGTCACTAAATGGATTGAACTAGTCACTGAAAGAATTAAATATTGTAATTATTGAATGAATTAAATAGGTCAAGTAATCTATTAAATAGGTCACGAAATAGATTAAACTAGTCACTATTTTCGAAAAGACGATTTGTTGAATATTTAATACTGGGCTAGGGCTTTGCCTAATTTTAATTTAAAAGTAGGCGGTCTCTTACAAAACAAGCTGCTCTAATTATAATCTAATGTTATTAAAGCAAAACAATATTAGACAAAGTACTAGTCTCTAATTAAAACATAATGGAGTATTAATCAAAGTATTACGGGGCTTACAATCACTCTAATAGGCCAATAGCGTGCTCTAGTTAAACCCTGCCAATAACATTTCATGATTAACAAAATTATTCAAATAAATATGATATACCCAGGTGTATGATGCATAATGTTCTAAATTTGTTCTTCATATTTGTTTGTAAAGATCTTTGTTCACGAGTATGCTTTTTTTACCTTAATGATTTACGGATGATATAAAGAGAGGAAAAAGGGGAAACTGTTGCATGAGCTTCAGCTTCACTGGAAAGTCGAAACAAAGTAAATTATTATAATGCAATTGGTACACAATAACTAATGAAGAGGTACAAAGATTTGTTTGTTGGCTTTCTTACCGCAACGTTTCTTAATTGCGTTGCTAATAAGTTCCGTTCTTTTCAACTTATTTTTGCTTATTTGAACTCTTCTTTATCTAAGTTTATTAGACATTATTCGACCCTATTACACCTTATTAGATGAAAGGAAAAATTGCCTAGAATAATGCAACCTTTTGACGATTCGCAAATAATAATGCAATCTTTCGATTATTCTGGAATAATGCAACCTTTATACCCCATTTATTTTAAATGGGGTAAAATCGGATTTAACCTAAAGAAGAGGTTAAATAAAACACGTGTCATTCAGTTAGTGGTTATCATAAATAATTTTTTTTAAAAAAATTATAAACAAAAATTATTTTTAAAAAAAACAAACAAAAAAACTTCCCTCTTTAAGCTACCACTGGAGCCACGACACCACCGGCACCCAGAATGTCGCCGCCGACGAGTCACACCACCCAGAACGTTGCCGCCGACGAGTCATCCAACCCAGACGCCGACGACAATAAGCCACCACACCCAGACGCCGCCGCCGACAACCAAACACCTCCAAATCACACACCTCCCTCTGTCCACGCACGAAACCACTCATACGCCACCGCCGACAAGCTATCCCACCTAGGCGCCGCCGCCGACGAGCCTAACACGGGGGTGGGGGTTGATAGAAGCGGCCAGGGGTGGGGGTTGATAACAGGGGGTGGGGGTGGGGGATGACAGCAGCACGGGGAGGGGGAGCTGATAGCAGCAGGGGTGTGAGGTGGGGGAATTTAATTGTTTTTAATTTATATTAATATATTAATTCAAATTTATTTTTTTAAAGAAAAATTGCCAATTGTTCAGGTAACCGGTCATTTGTCCTATTTAAAATAAATGGGGTATAAAGGTTACATTATTCCAGAATAATCGAAAGGTTGCATTATTATTTGCGAATTGCCAAAAGGTTGCATTATTCTAGGCAATTTTTCCTAAATAAACCTTATTAGACCTTATGGGACCTTATTGTACCTTATTAGACCATATTAGACCATATCTGAACTTTTCTGAATTTAAAAGGACTGAAAATAAGTTAAAAAGAACGGACCCTATGACGTGTAAATTGTAAGGGATTTAAACAAATAGAGAAAAAGCAGTTTGGTAGAAAATACCACTCTAATTCCTATCACAACTACTTTTACTTTAATTACTAATAAAATAATACTCGATAACCACAATTAGCACCTTAAAATAAGTGTCCAACAAGTGTTCAGATCTCTTTGTGACTGAAGTAGTATTAAAATTTATATTATGTGAAAGTATTGAGTCAGACCGTCTGACGAATGCTTACTGTCATCAGACGGACAGAGCCCAATACTTCATCTTCTTCTTCACGCAAACAACAACAACAACAACAACAATGAAGTAGCAGCATCACCCACGACGACACAACTAACCCAAGCCACGACCACCGCCCAACCATCACCGCCGTAACACTACAATTTGAATCTCATAAACCACAAATCGAAAATGATTGCAACTGAATTTGATCAATTGATCATTGAAACCCAAATATTTAACTGAAACCCAAATCTATTATTGAAACCCAAAATTATATAACTGAAACTTAAATTATGTTGAATTGAAACTCAAATACATCAAACTAAAATTCAAAATTATATAACTGAAACTCAAACTTATCTAACTAAAACTAAAATACATCTAATTGAAACTCAAACATATAGAAAAGCATCCAACTGAACTTAAAACACATGCAACTGAAAGAATAGAAGGATCCATTGAACAACTAAAATCAAAATACATCCGACTGAAAAAAACCTGAAACAAACTGAAGTGATCTGACCAAATGTTATGGTCAGACGCGTCTGACACAATACGTTCTGTATGGGATAAATACCCTCTCCCGAATATACGGCCAAAGGCCCAAACGACACAAGGCCCACGCTCACTTGTCTATATAAGCCCCTCATAGGGCTAAGGTAAAGGGATCTCAGAATCCACTCTCTCTCCCTACATCCACACTCTCTCTATCTAAAATGAGTACTGACTTGAGCGTCGGAGAGCCCGTCCTCGGGACACCCTCGGGGGTTTGGGGTTCATGTGCAGGTTCTTGGCCGGAGCTCGGACTCGGACCGCTCATCTCCGCCGGAAAGAGGTACGACACTTTTGGACAGAAACAATTTGGCGCTAGAAGGAGGGGGAGAGAAAAAGCGCCCATGGAAACACTCCATTTCCATGGCTACATTGCTCAAATAGCTACTCTATGGTCTGAAATACTCCAATTCAGACCAAAATCTACAAGATCTACAAACTAATATTTGGTCGATCAGACAATTACTCTCCCTCTCCCAAAAAAGGGGAAGGGGGGGGGGGAAGAAACCTGATGGATCAATTCATCCACTGCAACAAGCTATAAACTAGCTTTCACTCATTATCACAAAAAATGCCAAGAGGTGGCAAGGTGTAGAAATTATCTCCAAAAAGAAAGTAAGCACCACAAAGCAAAGGACTTCATTTCAGTCACTGGTTCGTTTGCTAACAACTCAAACCAAAAGTGAAGCTATGAACTCATGATGAACTTGGAAGGAAAAATAAAAGTTGAGTTGGAAAAATCAAGCAAATGAAGCTGTTATAAAAGCAATCTTACATCTCAAATACCCACTGCCGAGACGCATACCATCAAGCTTACAAGCCACGTTCACCATCTGTTATTAAAGCTAAGTATTACAGCTATAAATTTGCTAATTTCTTACTTTAATACGCTGATGGAGTTGGTTAAACCATACTAGAATGTAGTACTAATCCTCATGCTTTGAAAACTGAGGCATAAAAACTGAGGCATATATTCACCTCTCTGGTAAAGATGGTCGCCCGCAAGATGTTTGGTAAAATGCTTATATGAAATCAGACTACAGAAAAGGGGCAAAGTAAATGAATGCACTATAGGGCGTCATTCCTTTAGAACCCAGAAGTTTAATGCAGAGCGGAACGAGCCTCAAAAGGTCCTCTGCAACCGGCGACCTGAAAGCAAACGGCAGAATGCATCAAGTTGCAGGAGCAGATGACAGACAACAAACCAATCAGCACATTAATGAGCAGTCTTGGGCATAACTAGCAGAGCTAGATGACATGGGTGATGAGTCTGCAACATCAACCAAAGAACTTGCAGACTTACGGAGCAGACGCCGATTTACGGAATAGAGCAGAACTCGCCCAATCAACCTGAAAACCCAGTCTGCAACGTCACCCAGAGAATGAGCTAGCCAACGGGGACGGAAAGCTTAGTCTGCTGTATCAGGGAAAACCATGATGGCCGAAGCTGACCAGCAGACTAGCCCATAATGCTCGAGCAGAACAGGTTCAAGTGAACTCTGGCGTGATGATGTGCAACTCAACCTGCAGCAGAACTAACCAAAAAATGAAATGACATAATCTGCATTAAAAATCAGACCAACTCCTGACGGTTTGCGATCAAACACGCACCCGACAGACTACAGTAGAGTGTACTAGCTATAGGGCAGATCCGTGCAGAACTCTGATCTCCCATAAAATGTGCAGACTATCAACTGACTTTTACAGAGCAGACCTGCGTATCTGCAACTAGCAAAACATAATATTAGCTTGCTCAATCGGCCTGAGTCTACGATGTCGCCTTGCAAAGTCAGTTTGCGATACCGCTCTGCAACCTGTACCTCTTGCTCAATCATGCTCCTCAATCAACGATTATCTCAAGAATCTGCAACGTGAGCCAAAGAGTCTGCAGACCAAATGCGTCAGAGCAGACCACAAAGATTGAAACAAACCGGCAGAACAGACCACAATGGTTTGTGCAGAGGAAGCTCAAGCAACCCTGTACATGATAATCTGTGGACCAGCACCAAATTGGCAGAGTCCCCGCAACCTGCATCAGACCAAGATCGTATTCTATATCGAACTTCAGCAGACTTGGCTAAATAACAGCGAGCTAAGTATCCCACCTCCACTATTATTGAAATCAATTTTGCTTATTTTTGAGGCAAAATTAGATGGAGTTTTATGATGGATGTTATGCTTAGTTCATATTATAAGCTTCAAACATCGATTATCTGTCAATGATTATCAAAAGAGTGCCAACATTCACTGTATTTGATTACATGACATGATTAAATGAAGTGCTAATATTGACTTGTAAGACGTCTTCCGACCTCTATGTATGCCTAGTTGGGTTGTCAAAATGCTACTCTTAAATTGACCTCCAATTCAACTTAAGAGTGGGGGGCAAATGAGTATATGTGGCCCAACTTGATGAGAAATTTGATTCGAAATGTAATACTCATTATAGTGCTTAATTATGAAAGCACCTATTTTGTGAGTCTGCACATATTATTGAAGACTTCAGCAGGCTATTAAGCCGCTGAAAAGATATATTCTGTTATTATTATTGCAGACACATCTTATCTTTTCCCTTTGGCAGGATCAAACCTGCTAGAGAGGTATTCGGTTATTATTATCGCAGACCCCATCTCAGACAGCGGGCTCTGCCATTATTATCATTAGCAGATCCTCGCTTCAGACAGAGGATCATGCTCCTTATTTTATTGAAGATTCCAGCGAGCTCTTAAGCCGCTGGAAAGACATATATTATTGAAGACTTCAGCGAGCTATTAAGCCGTTGGAAAGACTTATGTGAAGAGCTAAGTCATAGTTACAAATCGAGCTCTGCTGAAGAAGCAGAGTGAAAGACTTTAGTGAAGAGCTAAGTCATAGTTACAAATCGAGCTCTGCTGAAGAAGCAGAGTGCTTTGCTGAAGAAGCAGAGTGAAAGACTTAAGTGAAGAGCTAAGTCATAGTTACAAATCGAGCTCTGCTGAAGAAGCAGAGTGCTCTGCTGAAAAAGCAGAGTAAAATACTTAAGCGAAGAGCTAAGTATAGTTACAAATCGAACTCTGCTGAAGAAGCAGAGAGCTTTGCTGAAGAAGCAGAGCGAAGGACTTAAGCGAAGGGCTAAGTTCTTTACCGTCATTATTAGCAGATCCTCACCACGGATAGAGGATCCCGCTCCTCATTATTATCGCAGAGCACCATCTCAGAGGGCTCTGCCGTTATTTTTACAGCAGATCCTCGCTTCAGACAGAGGATCGTGCTCATTATCATTACAGCGGATCCTCGCTTCAGATATAGGATCCTGGCAGATCCTCACTTCAGACAGAGGATCCTGCCCCTTGTTATTATTGCAGATCCCATCTCAGACAGAGGGCTCTGCCATTATTTTCATCAGCAAATCCTCGTCTCAGACAGGGGATCCTGCTCCTTTTATTATTGCAGAGCACCATCTCAGAGAGCTCTACCATCATCATTAGCAGATCCTCACCTCAGATGGAGGATCCTGCCTATTATTATTTCAGCGGATCCTCACCTCAGATAGAGGATCATGCTCACTATTATAGCAGATCCTCGCTTCACACAGAGGATCATACTCTCCATTATCATAGCAGATCCCCGCTCGCTTCACAGAGAGGATCATGCTCTCCATTATCATAGCACCAAAAATATTAGCCACTTGCAGACTAGGAGGGGAAAAAACCCACAGTCTGGCAAAAGAAAACAGGGTCTGAGTCAGACTGAAGGCTGAAGAGGCTCTTCAGACACAAAAGTAAACTATATAATGAAGAAAGGGAGTCGGCCAAAAGGTTAACTCTGTCCAAGAGCCCCCTGAGGCCCGCAGAGTAATCGGATGCCGACTCGACTTACCGATGTCATAGACCTCTACCTCTAAACCTGCGGGGCCGAAGGCCCAAAAAGCAGCAAGGATAAGTCATAGACACCTAAGGTTAATGGGGACGCGAGAGTTCCTAAGAACCAAAGCGTACCCCGACACGAAAAAGATGGCAGAAGGAGCTAAAGGGCGAACCCCAAAACTCCCAGAATCATCATGACTTAGGGCGTCAAAATACCTCCTCTGCTCTGCTGTTGTTGAATCTTTGTCATACATAAGGCAGAACAGAAGAGTAAAGGGCCCCTAAAGTCCCAGCTCTGAGCAAATCTCACCGACCACCAAGCCAAGTAAACGAAAACACTCAGATATATTGCTTGATATATCTCCTTATTATAGCAGATCCTCGCTTCAGACAGAGGATCATGCTCTTTATTATAGCAGATCCTCGCTTCAGACAGAGGATCATGCCCCTGATCATTAGCAGATCCTCGCTTCAGACAGAGGATCATGCTCCTTATCATTAGCAGATCCTCGCTTCAGATAGAGGATCATGCTCCTTATTATAGCAGATCCTCGCTTCAGACAGAGGATCATGCTCCTTATCATTAGCAGATCCTCGTCTCAGACAGAGGATCATGCTCCATATTATAGCAGACCCCGTCTCAGACAGAGGGTTCTGCCATTATTTTCATTAGCAGATCCTCGTCTCAGACAGAGGATCATGCTCTTCATTACAGCAGATCCTCGCTTCAGACAGAGGATCATGCCCCTGATCATTAGCAGATCCTCGCTTCAGACAGAGGATCATGCTCCTTATCATTAGCAGATCCTCGCTTCAGACAGAGGATCATGCTCCTTATCATTAGCAGATCCTCGTCTCAGACAGAGGATCATGCTCCTTATTATAGCAGACCCAGTCTCAGACAGAGGATTCTGCCATTATTTTCATCAGCAGATCCTCGCTTCAGACAGAGGATCATGCCCCTGATCATTAGCAGATCCTCGCTTCAGACAGAGGATCATGCTCCTTATCATTAGCAGATCCTCGCTTCAGACAGAGGATCATGCTCCTTATCATTAGCAGATCCTCGTCTCAGGCAGAGGATCATGCTCCTTATTATAGCAGACCCAGTCTCAGACAGAGGGTTCTGCCATTATTTTCATCAGCAGATCCTCGTCTCAGACAGAGGATCATGCTCCTTATCATTAGCAGATCCTCGCTTCAGACAGAGGATCATGCTCCTTATCATTAGCAGATCCTCGTCTTAGACAGAGGATCATGCTCCTTATTATAGCAGACCCAGTCTCAGACAGAGGGTTCTGCCATTATTTTCATCAGCAGATCCTCGTCTCAGACAGAGGATCATGCTCCTTATCATTAGCAGATCCTCGCTTCCGACAGAGGATCATGCTCCTTATTATAGCAGATCCTCGCTTCAGACAGAGGATCATGCCCCTTATCATTAAGGATCATGCTCTTTATTATAGCAGATCCTCGCTTCAGACAGAGGATCATGCCCTTTATTATAGCAGATCCTCGCTTCAGACAGAGGATCATGCCCCTTATTATAGCAGATCCTCGCTTCAGACAGAGGATCATGCCCCTGATCATTAGCAGATCCTCGCTTCAGACAGAGGATCATGCTCCTTATCATTAGCAGATCCTCGCTTCAGACAGAGGATCATGCTCCTTATCATTAGCAGATCCTCGTCTCAGACAGAGGATCATGCTCCTTATTATAGCAGACCCAGTCTCAGACAGAGGGTTCTGCCATTATTTTCATCAGTAGATCCTCGTCTCAGACAGAGGATCATGCTCCTTATCATTAGCAGATCCTCGCTTCAGACAGAGGATCATGCTCCTTATTATAGCAGATCCTCGCTTCAGACAGAGGATCATGCCCCTTATCATTAGCAGATCCTCACTTCAGACAGAGGATCATGCTCATCAGCATTACATATCCACGTATCATCGCTATTACGGACTTGTCTATAACATTCTAATCTCAGTCTGCCTCCTCTGCCGCAAGCAAAGCAGACAGACTGGGGGGCAAGGATACGTATGGTAGGAGGAATAAAGTAGCAAAGAAATAGCATATTTTCTTTCAAAAACTACTCAAAAGAACGCAAAAAATACAAAACTAGCAGAGGCTATAGGCAATGCTGCATTCTTGCTCATCAGAATCTCAGATTGGTGAAGCAACATCACAGACTACGTGAGCAGACCTTCACTAGAGGATGCTACACGGCAGATTATCAGAGCAGACTCCTAAGCAAAGGAAGCTTCGTCTCTTATTACTTGAGAAGATCCTCACCTAAAGGATGATACACCTTAGCTCATTGAAGCAAGCTCTCTGGCTGAAGAGGCTACATCTCACAGCAGAGACTCGATCACGCACAAAGTTCATCATGAAGACATACATGTCCAATATCATGAGGAACCAAGTGAATAAGCCCAATATAGTTCAAGTTCAATCAACGATTATCACTCGAACTAGGGGGGCAAATTGTATGGGATAAATACCCTCTCCCGAATATACGGCCCAAGGCCCAAATGACACAAGGCCCACGCTCACTTGTCTATATAAGCCCCTCATAGGGCTAAGGTAAAGGGAGCTCAGAATCCACTCTCTCTCCCTACATCCACACTCTCTCTATCTAAAATGAGTACTGACTTGAGCGTCGGAGAGCCCGTCCTCGGGACACCCCCGGGGGTTTGGGGTTCATGTGCAGGTTCTTGGCCGGAGCTCGGACTCGGACCGCTCATCTCCGCCGGAAAGAGGTACGACACTTTTGGACAGAAACACGTTCTCTTATATTACTCCCTCCGTCCCACAATTATCTTCCCACTTCTTGAATATATATGAGGAATAAAATAATGAAGTGGGAAGATAATTGTGGGACGGAGGGAGTATTATATTTGTGAAATGAGCACAACCCAAACAATTTTGTTGAATTGAGAGGAAAACGAACTTATAGTTGAACATAGTGAATAATATCTATTTTTATGAAGAAATTACATGAAATGCAGATGTACCAGAAGGTCATTATGTTATGTTTCTATTATTAGCAGTACATCATATGATTGTTATGTGGACTCAACCAAATTAATACTACCTTCGTTTCCTAAAAGTTGTTACACTTTGACATTTTACACTATTTACATATTTCACTTTGACCATCGTTTGTGATTTATACATAAGAAAAAAATATAGTCATGTGAGATCTTGTTAGATTCCTCTTGATATATATTTAGAATATTAATATCTAGCTTTTATAATTTTTACAAATTACACGTGATTTTTTCTTAAATTCTCAACTTTATACCATTTCAGACAATGTATCTAGCGTTGTATATCCCATTACTTTTTTTTGTAATGATATTTAGTTTTTGACTTTTTATCAATTACTATTAACATTACATTTGATTTACATTATATAGATGCTTTAGCTTGTATACTAACCTCACCCTCTATAAGTCCCACAAATGCTAGTGTCTATTATAGGTTTCAACCATCAATTGTACCGGTGGTAACCCTCAGCTATTGTTATCTTGATGTTTGAATATAACTAGTTGTTGGCCTGCGCGCAACTACCCTCCAAGGTAGTGAAAATCTGTCTAGATAATGTAACGAGCTAGCTAATTGATTTTAGGCTCCGTATGAATGGACAAAAAATTATTATCCATGGGAAATGATTTTCAAAAAACATTTTTCCAACAGAGAACTCATGCGTAAATTAGCTTTAATTTGTTTGGTTGCTTTTACGAAAATTCGAAGACAAAAAGAAGAGTGGAAAAGAATGTGGGCGAAGGAAAGAAGAAGGTAAGGAGTTGGACGAAATCAGGTTTTTCCTCCGTCAAAGATTAGCTTATTTTATATCTGATGAGATGTCTCATGAGGTTATAGGTCCTTGGATTGCTTACAACCTTTCAGTAGAAAACTAAAAAGAATTGACGAGTAGTATTTTCAACTACAATCTGTAGAAAGTCTTAGTAATGCATCGCCAAAAATTAAAAGGAACAGTTTAACTTCATTTGAATTGTTGCAATTAGTAGATTTCTGGGGGGAAAATTTACAAAAATTCTCTTTACATCTACTCTACTTTCTTCTGTGCTCCAAAGTCCAAACTCATTTTTTTTTGCTGAAGCTACAATGACCTAACCTATTAATCAAGGTGGTAAAAGAAAAAGATGGACTTACCAGAAATTCAAAGAAAAAATGAACTACAAAAATCTTTGGAAATTAGTTATTAACTGAAAGCTCTTACTAAAAGAGACAACATTGTATTTTAATTAATAATCCATCCATCATTCAGACATGTAGCCTTCCCCTCCACTGCGATGGCCCATTTGGTTGTCTCCGGAATCATCCATCATTCAGATTTTCACTACCTAGGTAAATATGGATCCTTTGGCCTCTTAGTTCTATCCCTTACAAATTCCTCTAAAGTTTCAAGGAGCTTATCAGTGATTTTTTGCACTTCCTGGAACTCTGATGACCTTGTTACACCATTGTCCTTTGCACCAGTTGTAAAAGGCCACAAGCTCATCAATCTGCTTTGCAGCACTGGCATAAGCTTCAAAAGCATTCACACAATCTGAATTCTCCATATCAAATTGTCCAATAAAACAGCTAGAACCTCACAGATATCAGCATACAACTTGAAACTTTCCCTCACAATGGGGTACAATGCAACAATTACCATCCTACTATTCTTTGCCATTCCAGTAGGACTGCATGCTAAGAAACGATCCAATAGCCTCTGCAAGTGGCCCATCTTTGCAAAGATTTTCTCAGGCTTCCAATTCCTCAACGGAGTGATAGCCTTGTCTTCCTCCCGAGCATTTGATTCACCAATATCCCCAAATGATCTAGTCCTCCTCATCTTAGGCTCATCCCTAAACCCCCCATAATCATAATCGAACCGACTCCGTGGGGAGCGGAATCTATCATCCATCTGCTCATAATTAACAATCTCGCCACCATGACCACTTCCCCCAGCACCACTCTCTTTACCACCTTGCTTCCTCTCAAACAACATTAATTCCAACCTCTGATCCAAATACAAAGCAGAAGTCCTCACAAAAGCAGAATGATCCCATGAATTCGAGTGAGCCTTATCACTGAAATCTGACATATTCAACAGAATTCATATTCATTGATAAAATAGTATCCCAAGCACTTAGGTCATTACACCATAAAAATGACATCATACGGCAAGTCTAAAAGATATTAATAAACATTTGAGCACATACTTCTCCAACAATTAATATGAAGGACAATTAGGCCTCTCAAATATAGAGCGTGAGAGTTAAAATTGCAAGGCTTCCTGAAGCTTATCAAGAAAGACTTACTTCCTAACACTGGCATCATCTTTATGTATGAGCATAAAAGGGAAATCATCTAGGAAACTCTTGCCAAAACAATCACCAAACACAAGTGATATGATCAAATAATGTAAACTGTGACATATGAGAAGAGAAAATTAAAAATTGGATACTATGTACTCTAAGGATTGTTAAGACATGAAAAAGGATGTTGATATAAAACAAACGACTACTAAGTGAGTCAATTTCAACATAAGGTAATGGAACTGTAAAGACGGTATTAGATGAATTTTAATCTTTATTTTGTAATTAATTTATGGCTGAAAATAAGAAACATGCATATTCGTCTAATTTCAAAAGAAGGTGATAGAGACGATACAAAGTGATTTCAATATCTAAATGCTCGCATCCATAATAAGCTAATCCATTTTAGGATAACATTCAAACACCTAACCCTATTCCCTATGATAACATAACAACTATCACATGAATTTCTTACACACATCACAAACTTCCCCGTATGATACGACTTTCAGCCATTCAATATAAACTAAACATAAAAAGATGAAAACAGAGAAAATCACCCATTAACTTACATTACCGAACAGACAAATTGTTCTAGGATTAACACCATGTAGCCATAGAGTTTATAAAAAGGTGGTGACCATCGAGTTCAATATAAACTTCGGTTTCTTATTCTCCATTTTTGAGACAAACTTGTATAGATAGGCTTACAATTATAAGCACCATTTCACTTGGTATTGTTTGGTTTAACTTTTCCTACCACATTGCCTGAGATCAATCCAAATTCTAGAAAGAAGTAGACAAAAGCCTAGTAACGGTCTAGAATGATAGAAAATGCAGACACAATTCACCATATCGAATTAAATATCAAAGAGCAATGAGCCAAATGATAG
This sequence comes from Patellifolia procumbens, assembly GCA_947645195.1. Taxonomy (NCBI): domain Eukaryota; kingdom Viridiplantae; phylum Streptophyta; class Magnoliopsida; order Caryophyllales; family Amaranthaceae; genus Patellifolia; species Patellifolia procumbens. The sequence continues at coordinate 7,562,331 of CANSGD010000972.1, forward strand.
AAAACACGGAAAAAACATGCATACCCAAAATTGGAAAATCGCGAGCCCACATTAAATCTTATCAAAGTCTTGCCCTTTCTTCCACTCGTTCTATGTCATTTCTTATAAAACTACGTAAACTTTAAGTTCAACCAAAGATAATGAGCAAAAACCCAAATAAGAGCAATAGATACAAACATTACAGACAAAACTTTATGCTTTATGCTTTACCCAATTCACTGTAGTCTCAAATGAGAAACAACGACTAAGACCCAAAACTGTGAAACAAAAACTCATATAAAATCTTACCAAATTCTTTTTGTAATGTGTCCCTTTTCTCTTTCGAGAGTGGATGAAAAGTCCAAAAAAGCATTGTAATTTCAAACATAAATATCTACAAAAATACAATCATCAATCCATAAAAGAATGCAGAGAACTAAAAATTTCCCAAAATTTAAAATGAACAATTCATAAAGGAAAATGCTAGAAAAGGAAAACAAAAGGCACAAAAACAAATAAAACCAACAAAAATGCATATTATTTCCCCAAATCCTGTTCTCATTCATTTTTTGGAATAACATGAAGAAATCTCCCTTTAAAATCTTGACTAAAACTCAGCTAACAAAAGAAAACAATCCTTTTGGAACCACTTTTTTTTATATATCTTTCTATAGCCTATTACCAGATTGTGTGTAATTGAACTCAACCATCAAACCCTTATTTATGAGTTGCTAAAATCTTTAGATACATCTTTTAGTACGTGAATGCAAGCTATTAAACTATTAAACTGTACGGGAACATGATTGAAAGAAAGTACATCTCATAGTTAAATAATTTTACTTAATGGTGCATGATAACTCGTAACTCTTGTTTTTCTAGATAAGAATGTCAAAGATAAATTCATATACAAGAATTTAGAAAGATCGTGATCAAAGCAGAAAAAACAAGGATTAATAACCTACATATTATTCTTCTATAGTGGCTAGAGTTAATAACTATAACCTACATATTAATAACCTAAAGAACGAATTTTAGATCATGATAGCTCGTAACCCTTTCCGTGCAGTGACCGAATCTTCTATATTTGTTAGAGTTAAATGTACTTTACATGCAATATTTTTCTTCTTCTCAACCTCCCATTTGATGTCCTCTGCTTTCTCTCTCTCTTACTCTCTTCCTTGCAATCATTTATTGTTTGCAGCCTGAAATACCCGCCTTAAATTTTGTTTCCCTTTAGACACAATCTTTTATGATTTAACCCCATAAATAGGAATCTAGAATAAATATGGTAGATTCCCCCAACATCCTCCACAAACCCCTTCAATGCTGAATTTAATAGGATAACTACCATCAACGCCGCAAAAACTCCACAATATTTTCATGGCTTCCCCTTCCAATCTATCTCATAATTCTCCTTACATTGATGTCCCCATAATTTCATCCTCGTCTATCAACCCCAAAAACAACAATAATAGCATCACCAGCAACCCACGAACAATATTAAATTAATCCCAATATGGCTGCTGCTACATAAACAAAATGCAAAGCATAAATAGTTTAATCAAGCTCAATAAAGTTCTAACATTAAGTATAAAAAATTTAAACCCCAAGTAAAACTCACCATATCCACACAATCAACATTCATCCAAACCTTCGGAACAAATAAGCAATCTGGGTAAAGCATTCAATCTTACAAAAAATATCGTAAAATATACAAGACGCAAATCAGCAAAAAAGGCGATCTAAGACAATCCATTTCATCAATTCTTAACAAAAAAAATCAAATCGCAACAAATAATTTCAAAAATCAAATCATGATTACGACCTACACCAAACAAATTAGGGAAGTTAAAGAAATAGCTTCAGCACACCAGCAAGAAAGAGAAACATACAGATGTACGCGTAGGGAGTATCATAAGCAAGCCATACAGTGGAAAATTGTCCCTACCATCCTTTCCTGTATGAATCAAACTCCTGCTCCTCCTCTTCCTCTGACCCACAAGATGATGCCTATGACATTTTTTTAAGCAAACAAAACCCCTAAAAATAATGAGATCCATCAAAAAAAAGGTAAAAGTTTAAGTAATCATTAAAATCCTTAGCTGATGATCTAATTTATACATTCTAAAGAAGGAGATTACATGAAGCGAGTGATGATATTGGTCTTGCCAACTGATTGCTTGTTCATCGTTCTTTGTAGTGGATTTGGATCTTTTACCCAACCCAAAATCGTCATTTCTAAATGCTAACCCATAATTTTTTCCCCTAGTACAAATCTTGAGATTCATCTGACTTCATGACCTTAACTGCAAATGGGTCATTCGATCTCATGAGAAGGAAAACAAAGAAAATGGAAGAGGCGATTAGAAACCGAAAACTTACAGGACCATGATAAAGTAGGCGACGCTCCCATAACCCCATATCAGGGGAGACCTCCATTTGACATTAAGAAACATCTAAATATTTGTTAGTCCTCCAAATTGATCCATCCTTCATAAATTATCACCACCAACTGACTTAGCATAATCTTCTCTGCTCAAAAGTAGACTGAAGACTCAGGTGATAGCTCCGATTTGATTAACCCACAATCATACAAACAAATGGGTACTCTATAACGTCACAAGATGATAATTAGAACAAACAAAAAAAAAGACAAAATAAAAAAGTAGGACAAAAAAAATGGGGCGATGGAGTTCCTTGTAAGCGCCAGCATAAAATTCATTACCCAACATATGTTGAATCATTCCACAAAATCGAACCAAAGTATTAGGCTGAATATACTTAGCACTCGTAGCATTAAGTATTGTAACCTAAGAATCACCCAAAATGAATCAAAATCGAGAACATATGACCAAACCCTAGAATTTATATATACAATTAGGTTACATAATAAAGGTACCTAACAAAGGCCGGAATCAACGAAAAGGAATCGCCGGAAAAGGAATTGAAGAATCACTTTCACTTTCTCGAAGGTTAATCGTGTGGCTCCTAGTGGATTTGCGAGGCAAATCGTACGGTGGTAGGCCATTGTTGTTGTGTTTCTCTCTGCTTTAGTATGCTGGTTATGGAGTGAAAGTGAAAAGATAGCGAACAGCGGCGAGTGTAGAGTGCGAGGCAATAAGATTTAGGTTTTGTTGGATATCAGAAGACATTCAAAAAATGAAAGAGGAAATTAGAAAGAGATGAGGAGAGATGAATGAGAAAGAAGGCCAAAACAGAGAAAGGGGCTCAACTTTAGAGGAAAGAAAACAAAGAGGTCAGAAAAAGCAATGAAATGACAGAACTAAGAATAGAGGGGGCAGACAGTAGAGTTAAGAAAAGAAACAATTGCCTATAAGAGAATAAAACAAACGCAAACGGCTAAAAACGCTGATGAGAATCAGCTAAAAGGGAAAAAATAACTTTTCTTACACTGTTCATATGAATAGTGAAAATCAGCTCTTTGTGACTCATTTCACTATTCACATGAACAGTAAATGCTTCCTCCCTTTTACAAGGGTTATAGATTCTCTTCCTTTTTTGTAAGAACTATATCTCCCATCTTTAGTATCGATGTATGATGTTACTCCTAATTTCCATGTGAGGGTAAACGCTGCGAAAAGCACAGTCACCAAAAACAAGTACTAGCACTTTTTTTTTTTTTTTGGTAAGGAGAAGTGGCCCGGACCCCGCTCGGGTTCTATTGGGCCAGGCACTTGAGAGTAGGGGGAAGGGTAAGGGAAAATCCCTACCCTTATAATGCCCCTAGTAGGGATTGAAGCCCCAACCTTGAGGTTGGAAGGGTACAATCCTTTCCACTAGACCAAATACTACTTGGTAACAAGTACTAGCACTTATCCACAAGCATTTCTTATAATGTACTCTCTCCGTTTGTTTTTAATTCTTACACTTTGTTTTGGGGATAACCAAGAAAATTGATGAATCTATACAATGATTGTTTGGGGAATTGATAAAGTTATTAGGGAATAAATAAAATATAAGAGATAATGTTGTAAAAGTAGAAAGTGTGGGGTGATTGGGTATTTAATGAGAAAATATGATGACATGTGGGTCCTAAAAGTGTTGGAAATTGGAATATAAAGATGTGAAATTTACCAAAATTAGTAAAAGTGAAAGTGTAACAATTTAAAAGAAAAGTTCAAAAAAGGAAAGTGTAACAATTAAAAACAAACGGAAGAAGTAGAAGCTTAGAAAAAATTTATAAGCTAGTTTTGACAAATATATTCGTTTGAAAAGATAGTACTTCCTCCGTTTCTAAATAAGTGACACATTTAAATAGTGTTTACTATTCACAATTTAGATTTTAATTTGTTTTAGTGATTAATATTTTAGGGAAAACATAGTCATGTGGGATCATGTTAGATTTGTTAAAATGTAAATTTTTTTAATAACTTTTATAATTTTTACTTATTGATAATTGTAGATATTAATGATTGAAATAATGCATTGACAAACGTAAAAACAAGAAGTGTGTCACTTTTATTTAGAAACAGAGGAAGTATTTGACAAGATTTTCAAAAAGAAAAAAAAGTTGAGCCACCGTATTAATCTACTTCAACAAGATGACCAGATTTAGTATTCACGTGCGGGTTTATTTTACATAAAACAGGTCAAATATCCATAAATATAGCCATGGGCTATTTGCCTTCAGACCTTCAAATATAAAGACTTGACCCATATATTTAATAATTAAATGATTATGGTATCTAACAAACCAAACTTTGACATTTCTTACTACTACTATTATGTCACGTATTTCGTTCCTATACTCCAAACAAACAAATCACATTATTAATAAATATACTATTTTGATATTCGTTGGCAACCCTTTTGAGCTGTAATAACAACTGCTTTCCCCTGATTGAGCCTGAATTTGTTTCTTCTACGTGAAGAATTCTTTTTTCTTCAACTAATAAATAATATGAACACGTAGTATATTCTACTTATACAGATTTCTAAGGTTCTAGATGCATACTTTGTTTGATAATATGTTGGACAATATAATAATACGTTGAGAGTGAGAAAAATAGCTCTCTTAGGTAGAGCATTTTTCCTGATTTCAATTGGTTTTCGGATTAAATTTTCATTTTATATTTATGAATACCTATGTGCCTCTGCGACTCCGCTCAACCTCATCTCCGATATGATTCAAAACCCTCTCTTTATTTCTTCCACCCTCTACCTTAACTTCTATAAGCATTCGATTATCCAAACATTCCATTATCACCTTAGTTAGTTCTCCCAAAACCATTCCTCACTTCTTATATGCTTGAAAGAAATTCAGCTTAAGGATTGTTTATAACTTATATTTTCTTTATTTTTATACAGTCGCACCATTGAAATTGGTCATAACTTTTGAGAATAAGTGAGAAATAAAGAAAAGAAAAAAGAGGTTGCATGTGATGAGTAAAAAAATAGAGAGAAATTCTTGCCAAAAAGAAAAAGGCGTAAATAATTTGTAACTTTTAAAAGAGAACAAAGGAAATATGGTGTAGTGCATTAAATATGAACACACAATTTATTTGAAAAATGCTAGTAATTTAAGATTTTTCCAATACCATATGCATATATCTTGAAAGAAAACATATATGTATGATTGTATGTGCTAAATAAATAAAGAATTATATCTTTTTTTTTTTGTTCTTCCCACTAGATATATCATATATGCACGGTTTCCAAGGAACACATTTAACAAGCAATATATTTTTACACAAATTATTCAAAAAGACTACCTAATTATAACATTATAATTAGGTAGCCCAAGCCCAATAGACAACAAAGCTCATTCACCTCAATCACTCAAACTCGTTGTCACAACAAAACCCCCTCCCCCCTTTTATCAACACGTATCCTCCATCGACGAACTCATCAAGCTCAATTTCACATCCTCCGGCAACCTCAACCACCACGAGAACCTCCCATCCACAACGCTAATCTGCACAACTCCATCGTCTTCCACCTCATGTTTCTCAAATCCAGGTAAATCCGCAACGATTAAATGCGCTTCTGGGATCTCCTTGCATTCCAACCAAGTTCTAACATCACCTGAGGTTTCCATCGAGAGTTCTGAGTATAGAACTGTGCGAGATGAGTGTGAAGGAGAGAGATGGGGAAAGAGAGGGATCGAAGTCTGTGAAGGGTCGGAGGGAGTAATCATGGGAGAAGAAATGATCCCAGAAGTCTTGCGAAAATGGGTGAATGGTGTTGTGATGTTTTTTGGGATCAGTGACATTGATGACCAAATGTTTGATGATAGCCCGTGAAAAATGTGTTTGCTTGGAGTTTATTTGATGAGGAAGATTGTGATTGTGGGGGTTTGATATAGAGACTTTATATAAGACCGGAGACAGAGGAATCATCGAATGGGTAAAGGTTGAAGCACAGGTAATGGAAGGAGGTGGAAATGGTGGAGCGTAATTCAGAGGGTAGCAGATATAAGGAGAAACAGATTAAAGTAGGCACCAAATGGATTACAATAGTCATTTATTGAAATATATAATGTTAAATTGTTCTATATAATTTTTAATTTATTTTAAGCTAAAATACTCTAAAAATTAATTAAAGTGATGCTGAAATGGATTAAACTAGAAACTACTTACAATTTGTTAATTGTTCAGCAATATATTTTAACTATTAAGTTGAATTTTATCGATGTGAATTTAAATTGGACTCTTAATGGATTAAAGTAGCTCCTTATTGACGTATGTTAATTTAGTCTCTTATGTTTCATTTGGAGACAAAGTTAAAGTACTGTATGGTAGAATTAGGCACCAAATAGATTAACTAGTGCCTAAATGAAAAATATAGTAATTTACTAACATAGTAGATAACCTTATACTTTAATAGTCACTTATTGACATTTGACATATAATATTCATTAATTGACATTTAATAGTTACTTATCAACAATAAAGTTACTACTTTTTATTGTCTTGTGTTTGAACTAGGAAGGAGAGTGGGTGGGATGTTGTAAAATCTATTGAGCGTGGGTTTAAGCCTGCCCAATTTTTAATATTACAATTAGACGGTCGTTTGCAAGACAAATTGTTTTAAATGTAATTGTAAACTCACAAAACTGATGATATGTTTTTTTTTTTTGCTTGAAAAAAAAGATCATGTAGTTGAATAACAAAAACTAACCTAATTTAACGAGACTCTACATGAGTGTTGTTGACAAGTTCTGAATTGAATTGAACAAATGTAGAGAAGGAGTATTTATATTGCTTTTAGTTAGGGAAACTATGATAATTTAGTTCACCTATTAAATCAGAACTTCATTTTTTTACTTTTCATATTGTTCAAGCTTTGCCTAGGCCCACAAAGAATTGCAGTTGGCAGTTGGCTAGGGCTTGAACTAGTCAATTGACATAATGCTCAAGTGTATTCAGGCCCACAAGTGGGACAAAATTGTTGCTGCATAGGCCCACACAGTCTTATAGTTCGCCAGGCCCAAGCTTGAATAAATCACTGGTTAGGTAGGGTGATACCTGGGCTGGCTAGTGGCCCACTTGTAATAGTAGAACATCAAGTAGACTGAACAACTATAGTCTTTTGTTGAACTGTTCTGATTTTCTAAGTTCGTTCTTTGTAAATGAAATGTTGAATTGTTCTGATATTGCACATCAAAACCCACATAAGAATATACTGATGACTGAATTGATACCTTAATCACACTCCACATAAACAGAAAGCTGATCTACTACTTCGTTCTTGGATAAATGCAACACTTTACTTTTTACATTTGCTAATGCAATATTTTAGGACTTGATGTCTTTAATTATCAATAATAATATAAAAAGTTGTCACCAAGATAACTTCTAAGATATTTCTAACAAGATCCCATTGTAAACACAAATTTTAACTGAGTCTACAAAACAAAGTCAAGATAAATGTAACAAAATAAGAAATTTTATTGATTTGAATTTTTAGGGTACAATCTCTAATTTGATCCTCTGATTCGATCTCTGCAATGTTTCACTTATTGTATCACGAGCTTGGCTTGACACCTTCGTAATACGGATTTGATTTGCTTGAATGAGGGCCTCCGGGCTTGATCTCTTTCAGTCTTCTTTTGATTTCTTGAACGAGGGCCACCGGGCTTGATCTCTTCAAGTCTTCTTCTTTAGAATAAAACGGCAGATTGATTTATGGTGCTTATTGTTCTTCTTCTAGGTTGAAAGAATTTGATGTTGGTTGACGAGTTCCAGAGAATTTTTGTGTACTCTGGAATAACTCTTTTCTCCACCTTCTGGTTTTTCTGACCTTCTGGTTTTTCTCTTTGGTTTTTCCCTTCTGGTTTATTTTCTGGACCTCCTCAAATGAGACTGGAGAGCTCTATTTATAGAGCTTTGTAGGGTTTAGGTTTAATGAGTAGCCACCTTCCACCAATGGGCTTTATGACCACCATAATTCAAATAATCCAGTTTGTCACTAGGTTTTAATCCAATTAGTAAATGACTATTAATTAAAGCGGCCCAAACTTAATTATAACCCAAATTAATTAATATCATTTATCATTTACGTTTATAAAGTCAACAATTGACTTTATTGGATTAATGAAATTTAATGACATGACACATTGTAATTTTTTTGTGCCTACAAATTGCCCCCTCGAGACCGATCAAGGATACAATTTCGAGTGTTTAAGCGTGATCGAGTCTCGAACTTTCCCGCTAATATTATTTTATGGACTAACGAGCCTTGCATTTTGAACCCAATAATCCATAAAACAATTTTACCTTACTTTGAAAATAATCGTTGTTAAATGATAAACTTGAAAACTAACATTAACAAACTCATGATATCCGCTGAATCCTAGTGAAATTCCTTATGGGTTTTGACTTGATTTTATATTCAACAGAATCCTAGCCCACGTACAGTAAACCTAAAAGCTATGCATCATCCCTTTTTTTTTCTTTTCTTTTTTTTCAAATGATAATTGACAAAGGATCAAATACAATCCTTTTAAGTTTGGATTTAAGATCTTTTCTAAAAAAGACTAATCTCAATTCAAATTTAATTAAGATAATTAAATTTAAAAAGAAGATAATTTTGTATGGTATTATAAATAATACCATGGAGCTGAATTTTTTTTTTTATTCCATCAGTGAAGCTCGGAGTATCCCAACAACTGACGAAACAAGGAGCCCCGTCGGAGACAAAATCCACCCATGGAGTATGAGCCTGACGACGACGAAAGCTCTGCCGGAGACTGACGCATCACCGAACCTTTCGGAGTTAAACTTTGGAGCCGGAGCCTTGGAGGACGAAACCGAGCCATCATTTTCTACCCAATTCTTGACGCTAGTAGCTTGGTGTCTGCTACTATTGAAGACGGGGTTCAGCGCCGATCAAACTGAGAAGCCCTTCTTCCACCATTGGAGCTTGGAGCATCCCACTTCATGCCAAAGCATGCCAGGAGCCTTGCAAGAGATGAAGTTTTTTTCCTTTATTTCACCCTGAGATTCACTCTTCTACTTTCAAATAAAACTGAGATGTTTAGCATGCGTACATGTGGTGTGGTTCATTGATCAATACCACAAGATATAGTCATGATAATGAAGCATGATGATGATTGGGATGCCACCAGGCACCAAGTTTAAATGACACACCAAATTCCTTTTCTCAATTTCTGTTTTTTTTTCTTTTGATAACTTCTAACACGTGGGAACAATGCAGTAACATACATCATAAATTCCTTAGCGTCATTTTATGCTGATTCATTTTCTATATTTTCTATATGAATCTCATTGGACAAATGCCCACGAAGAAGGACTGAGTTAGTTCTTCACATTTCATTTCGACACTGATTATCATTCGCGCCATTAGGAGAAGGAGCTTAGCCAAGTGAAGAGTTGACGAACCTTGACGCCTTTACGTCTTGGTGAAGAAGTAGACGTTTTACCATCGCCTATTTTAGGGCCACCTCAAACGCTTTTATGGAGGAATCGTCATATTTAACATCATTGTTGCTAAGGCATCATAGAGGCTTTAACACATCTTCTTTGTCACAATGTTGGTGCTTGAAGCTTTTGCCAATTTTGTGTCCTTTTTATTTATTTTTTTATTTGGCAGGCTCTCCACGTAGCTTTGTTTAAAGGGTCGAGACATGATTTGAAGGTGATGGTGCTTGGAAGCTTTCTCCATCATTCGAGAAATCTGATGCTTTTGAGCTCTTATCTATTACAAACTTGAAGTGCTTATGGACTGTGTTGGTGTTTGGAAGCTTTCTCCAACAAATTTGACAAGTGATGGTGCTTGGAAGCTTTCTCCATCGATCTTTGTTGCTCGACTTGTTTAGTGGAGCATTCAAAGCTTGAAATCTTTCTTCAGTTCGATTTCAAAGACTTTTGCTAGCAAATTGGTACTTGAGAGCTTTCTCCCATTTCCATATGGAACAAAATTGTGAATCGCTAGTGCTTGGTAGCATTCGCTAGATTTTCGATTCATAACTTTTGTAGATCCGGTGCTTAGAAGCTTTCTCCAGATTTTGCTGAAGCATTGGTGCTTAGGAGCTTTCTCCAATCTTCGAACAAACAACGACGGTTTTTTGTGCTCATTGTTCAACAACGTAAAATCTTGAGGCCAAGGCAAAGCAATTTCAATGTTCCAGTGCCCCCAAGTTTATTTTTTAATGTGGCTGCACTTGAATAACATTTAATTAAGATGCCTATGTACCAAATGAGTACTTGAGATATTCTTATTTGGATCAAGCCAAACGTAGTTCAAGGTTTTGTTTTGTTTGAGTTTGATTGCACTTTATACTCTTGCTTAGGAGATATTTTTTTGGGATTTGTAGTTTATACTCTTACTTAGGAGTATTTGTTTTGGATATGCGGTTTATACTCTTGCTTGGGAGTACTTTTTTTTTGCGTCATGCAGTTTATACCCTTGCTTAGGAGTATTTTTTTTTTTGAGTCTTTGTGATTTTTTTCTTTTTCACAAGGTTGTAGATGCGATACTCCATCTATGTAGATGACTAAACAGATTGATCTTCATGACTGATAATCGCGAATTCCATTTCATGAGCTCGAGTTGCCAAATCCTGAAATGTTTTTGGCTTGATTCCTTGCAAGATGTACGTCAAGTTCCAATGCATTCCCAAGATGCACATCTCCACAGCAGAAGTTTCGGACAAGTGCTCCTTACATTGAAGGCTCAATGCTCGCCATCGTTCGATGTAATCCACGACAGGTTAACCCTCCAATTGGTTGGTACGCGTTAATTCAATCATGCTCACCGTGCGACAAGTGTTTTAGAAGTGTTTCAAGAACGTTTCTTCCATTTGTGGCCAACTGTCGATAGATTCTGGAGTTAAATCCGTGTACCAATTGAATGACACACCTTTAAGAGTGCGAACAAATTGCTTCACCAATAGGTCATCGTCAGTGCCTGCATTGTTACATGTTTCAACAGAGTTTGCAACATGTTGTTTTGGATTACCTTTACCATCAAATTGCATGAATTTAGGAGGCTGATAACCGCTTGGCATTTGCAAGGACTCGATCCTCTTTGTATATGGCTTGCTGTAGTGGTTTTGTCCTCCAAGACTTCCACCAAGTTGGCTGTCAATGGCACTTGCTATCATTTCTTGAAGTTTTTGGATGGTGAATGAATTTAAGGAATCTCCATGATGTTTTGTATTCCTTGTGGATGACGTGGGCGTCGAACTTGAGCTTGGTTGTTTAGCATTATCTTCACTTTCGCTTTCATCATTCTCGAGTGACTCAATTATTGGCAGTTTTTCGAGTTTCTTTGCCAGAATGGCGATTTGTTGGCTTTGGTGATAGATTTGAGCTTCTTTTTCTTCACCTTCCTTGATGAGCTTTTGAATGTGTTCTTTCATATTTGCAAGTTCTTCCTCGATGGTAGTCACTTCGATCGACATGACATTGACAACATTTGTTGATCCATGGGTTGACGCCATCATGTGATTTTCGCGTGGGGACGAGGATTCATTGTTGCCGTCATGAATGAATATTCCCTTGGCCTCCATTGTTGAAGGAACTTGCTTCTTTGCATTGAATGGAGAAAGAGATGAAAGGTAAAGATTGTCCCACCGGGCGTGCCAAAAATTTGTAAACACAAATTTTAACTAAGTCTACAAAACAAAGTCAAGATAAATGTAACAAAATAAGAAATTTTATTGATTTGAATTTTTAAGGTACAATCTCTAATTTGATCCTCTGATTCGATCTCCGCAATGTTTCACTTGTTGTATCACGAGCTTGGCTTGACACCTTCGTAATACGTATTTGATTTGCTTGAATGAGGGCCTCCGGGCTTGATCTCTTTCAGTCTTCTTTTGATTTCTTGAACGAGGGCCATCAGGCTTGATCTCTTCAAGTCTTCTTCTTTAGAATAGAACGACACGTTGATTTATGGTGCTTATTGTTCTTCTTCTAGGTTGAAAGAATTTGATGTTGGTTGACGAGTTCCAGAGAATTTTTGTGTACTCTGGAATAACTTTTTTCTCCACCTTCTGGTTTTTCTGACCTTCTGGTTTTTCTCTCTGGTTTTTCCCTTCTGGTTTATTTTCTGGACCTCCTCAAATGAGACTGGAGAGCTCTATTTAGAGAGCTTTGTAGGTTTAGGTTTAATGAGTAGCCACCTTCCACCAATGGGCTTTATGACCACCATAATTCAAATAATCCAGTTTGTCACTAGGTTTTAATCCAATTAGTAAATGAATATTAATTAAAGCGGCCCAAACTTAATTATAACCCAAATTAATTAATATCATTTATCATTTACGTTTATAAAGTCAACAATTGACTTTATTGGATTAATGAAATTTAATGACATGGCACATTGTAATTTTTTTGTGCCTACATCCATACCGCTATATTTTTTCCTTACATACAAATTACGAAAAATGGTCAAATGAAGCATACGACTATTGCTAAAGTGAAGGTTACATCTATTCGAGAGTGTAGAATTTATAACTGCGGACCTTTATCATATTTTTCAACACAGTTTTTTCAATTTCGATTCCTACATCAATTTATTCCTTACTTTCTTTTGCACGAGAGTTGGAACACGCAAAAGCTCAAAACTATCGATTATGTCACACTATTCTAGTTCCTGCTACCCTCTAGTTACCTCTCAAGAATACTCAAAAAAGAAGCATAAAAGCAGTAGCAGCTAGCTCCGCTTCTTCGATTGTTGCCGCCTATTTATGCATCTCATTTTCTTTTCTTCCGATTTTACAACATTGAGACAACTTTTGTTAGTATGTTCTCCTTATTGAATATATTATATGTATTTTATAATCTCTAGACAGGAGAAATCATACATATATAAAAGAAAGAATTTTCACCTAGTAATGCAAAAACTAGATGATGTACTACTAGATGAAGATCTAAAGAAGACAAATAAGAGCTAAACTTTGATCGATAGCGCTATGGGAAATAGTTGAAACTCTGTAACTCGATGTGCTTAGGCAGCCTTCTTTGATACAGCAATGACATTGAAGTTCATAGAATCGGGATTTTTCTGAATCATCCCCTTTATGACCTTTGCTGCGTCCTGGAAATTTAAATCAGGAAATACAGAAAATGATGTTAATGGTAGTAAGTCGCAATACTCAATGCTAAAGTAAGACCCTGTTTACTTCAACTTAATAGACTAGATAGATAACTCAATTTGACTCGGGCAAAAGTGCACATTTGACATACATATACCTAACGCCATTTTTTTATTCTTGCTCATTTGGAATTCCAATGTTCAAATTTTGCTTATTTGGAGATGCAAGAGAATGAAGTATTTTTGGATGTACCAAACTCGTGATATACGGCATATACCTCAGTCACGTTCCATCGAAGTTTTATGGACTCTAGTATTGTGATGTCTAAAGTGAACGTTACATGATACTAGCATTCAGTAAATATAACAGCCCGAAAAAGATGATATTCAGGTACACTGCCCCACTTTCTGTATTACTGAAGCAGGAAAAGACCCCTAACATTCAGTAACACAAACTGGTAGTTTCAAACAACTTAAAGATATTCACCTGAAGTACAGTACTTGGTGAGGATGGTCCATGTGATATCGGTCTTTCCCTCCTTCCATCAAGTTCATAAAGTTCACCTGAATTCATCATTACATTAGCAGAGATATAGTATTATTTTTACATTACTACATATATTTTCTTGGACAGACTAACAGACAGTGTAAATAAGAGGGAAGAGAGGCGCAAGTACCATCCACACATGAGAAGCAGATAAAATGAGTATTCACATCATCCGAAGCCTGTGAGGAAAGTGTTGTCAGACTAAGGAAGATGATGTTACCATATACAATTACAACAAAATCACCTTTTGGAGTAACACATAAAACTCGAAGTATTGTCAAATAGTCAAATCACACACACATTCACATACACAAGCACATACAGCCATTTTAACTATTTAACTCAGAAGAATTTTGAGAAACTAAACCAAATCTTCATTTTCATATGCTTATTTGGTCTCTTTTGGGTAAGTTGCAGCAATTTCCTAAAATGTTTTAAATTAGTTGTCTTTCTGTCTCCACATCAAATGGGCACTTTTTCCATCTCCCTCTATTTCTCTCCTATCACACATCCTAAATTACTGTTCATCATAGAAATGTACAGCAGTTCTAAATTCTCCTCAAAACCTTAATCGAGCAAACCACATCACCTTCTACAAGCATTTACAGCAATAAAGCTTGTGTATAATTTGTATCTCATATTGAAGAATCAATTAAATGAATCTCCATTCTCCACGACCACATTAGTATATTTTCCTTTAACAAAATAAAATTATGTTCCTATCGAAGACATACTACCTCAATCATTCAATAAGAGATAGGACATAATTATCCACGTGTAAACAACATGCGAACTCTATCTCTATTCACTTATTTACTGTCTATACCAAATGGGTTGTTAATGCTACATGCAAGAAACCAAGTCAATATACTTACAAGTTTACCAACCAGATAGTGCAGATAGCTCACAAGATACCTCACATCGCAAACCATACACGTTATTACTTGAGAAATATTTACCTCAGTATCACCAGCACTAGCTGCAACACAGTGGGCAACTTCCATTTCTGTATCTTTCTCGAGAAACAGAGCACGCTAAAAAAAGTAATATAAATATTAAGAAAACTTCAGAAGTCAGAAGACAACAATAGGAGTGTATTTCCAGGGGTAGATCAAGATATAACCTCTGAAGAATTCATGTTTGCAGTGGATTTGTAAAACCTATCCAAGAAGGAATCTTCTCCTGAGGAAATAAGCCATATAAACAAGTGGAAAAAAGAATCATTACGTGAACTAAGACCCATCACACAATTGCAAACAGTTTCACTGGATGCACATGAGGGCATAACCATAAGGCATAAGTAAATCGTCAACAGCTCATTCAAAGACTGCTTGCATGTAGACAGAAAACAAACAAAGCAAATTGGCTCCATTCCTAGTTTCTAGGATCATCTATTATATCCATTCCGTCAAGATAAAATACTATATAACAGGTGTCCAGAGTTTTGGCTAACTGAACTTTCAGGAGTCCAGACCTCAAGGTGGTTATGGATAGCAAATTGGAAGATGAAAGGTCTTGGCTGTACTATTTGAAGTTGATTTAAAATCAAGTAGTCAACCAAGGGCAGCCAGAAGCTCAAAAGTGTTGTGGGGTTGAGAATGTGGAGTTAGACAAACCAAAGAATAGAAGAGAAGATATACAGCGGCCTCGACAGACTGTATTTGAGCCTGGACGAGCAGACCGAGACATAAGACAACCAGACGGAGACCAGACCCAGCTAGACCCAGGCGGGCTTCTGGGGTTCCAAACTTACAGCCTTTATCTGACTTGTGCCCGCGTGGGTGTCAATAGTGTCTAGGGGTACACCCTATTATTTTCGCTAATTTTATCCAGCTTGAGAGTAAATTGTGGCCCTTGGATAATACATTAGGACTAATTCCTAGGATTATAAAACAACCCATTTGTCTTTTATAACTGGATAATCACATATTTGATACACTTTCTACGCTCAAATATATAAAGGTAGTGTTTGTGAGAGCGTTAAACCCATCCCTAATGCTTGTCATCTCCATCTACTTCTTCAATCAATCAAAGGTGCTTGTTTGGTGGGTTATTTCTCCGGATCCTCGGAATTTTCCATGCTAGTTTGGTGTGTTCTTTAGTTGCTTTCCCTTCATCGAAAGGTTTTGTTCAATTGCGATTCATTGTTGATTAGTGTTGATTATCACAGGTTAGGGATTACTTATTCTAAATCTCAACAAATCTGACATTGAATCAAGTACAATACTACCTAAAAGCTTGATGACTTGATGTTAAACCACAAGTTACGAAAATGTGCAAGTTACAGAACTGCTAAAGAGTAAACAAAGATGTTTTGGTCCTCCAGTTAGGGCATATTCAAGCAGAGGCATGGTTAAGAAGAGCTTAATGGCCAAAGTGTACCTTCCAATTCAAGACACATTGCCTGAGACTCCAGAAGCCATAGCCGATAGTCTAATAGTGAGAGACTTGAAAGATGGTCCACCATAAAGAAAACACTAAGAGCAAAACTAAAATAAGCAACTTTTCTAGGAAAATTGTTGTTGGCCATGTGACTGAGGAGTAAGGACAAAGTGCCTTGGGAAAATTTTGTACTGGATTATTGAATCAGTCTAAATCTAAAATGCATAACCTGCAAGGAAGAGAGATGGGCTACACTTGGTGACATAATGCGACGTTTTAATAGGTTAACGTACTTAAAGTACTACTTCAAGAAACAACACTCTTTACAAATTGTTTTACTATACTGGGAGATTTTGAAAAGGTTGTGAAGTTTTATCATTTATGTAACTCAGACTATCAAATCTAGACAACTTACTTGACATTTGGTTATATGGTATCGTATGTTCAGACTTGGACTACAAGAATCAATATACAGGCGGAGTCTAACTCTTGATCCAGACTATATCTGGTCCTTGCACTATTTCCTCATATGGTTGATTAACCTTTGCTCTCTGCATGACTTCCAAAGCTTCTTCCAGGGATGCTTCTTCCACCTTCTGGCTAAGATTGAGAGCAAAAGGAAGTTATCTATGCTGTCTCTGGAGGTCACTAATGGCCCAAAGTCAGGAGCCTCTAAACCTGTACGGCTGTAGCACAAAATGGAATGCCCTGAAAACTAGGTGGTCTTCCATAAAGCAAACAGCTACCAACACCTTCAACAAGATAGCATCGGGCCCAGAATTGTACCTAACTTACTCCTAAGAATGCATGGACAAGTGGGTCTTTCCAATATAAATGGGGTAAAACAGTCAATAGGGCAAAAATTAATCTTCAAGAAGACAATTAGTCAATGACACTCAGATAGAATCAAAAAAAGAAGATGAACCTAGCTCAGAAGGTCTAGGCCACTGATACTACCTCTCACATTTAGTATCAACAGATAAACACACGCGCCAAGTATCAACCATTTATTGCCTAGAGTGTGCCATTAGAAACTCCCCAAACAAGCTGATATGACCTTGACTCCACAGGTTAATAAGTCAAGACAAAACTAAAGCTTGTATAAGGTTCGCGCCTTATCTAGACTGATGAAGACCCAAATCAATCAAATAGAAACTATCATTTAGACTCAACTCCAAATCATCATGCTCGCAAGTGAGTTTCTAGTGCCAAGATCGTTCACTTGAGCCATATTTTTAGAATTACAAGGCTCAAAATCAATGATTATTAAATTGCTAGACTTGACAATGTGACCAATAACTCAAGCTAATATTCCTATAACCCCCCCCCCCCCTCTCCTCAAAATCCCTATCCTATTCTCAACCAAAACACCAAAAATCTGCTCTCAGATGTTTTCACAATGCCATGCAATGTTGTTAGAATTTAAGAGAGTGACTAACAACCCATCATGATACAATTCAATCTAAAAGCAAACAGCATATGCACCACAAGGCCGAAAAAAATTGTGGTCCAGACCAATTGATTCCACCTTCCGTAGCTTAATGTCATGTGTGTTAATTCTTTGTCAGTCGTTGCACGCGGCCCACTAGCGTCACACTCCAGCTAGTTAAAGGCTCCCCGAAGCTTTGCTAGGCTAAGTGTGCTACAAATTTGACTAAGTATGGAGATGGCTAGGCAAGTAGGTAAGTAGAGAGTGTTTAAGAGAAATGCTCTTAGATTGCTTGAATAGAGAATACAAGTGTTGGTTGGTTTGTACAAACGAGCCCCCACCTATATATAGGGGTGCCAAGGAAAGTTCCTTACCTCCTCAATGGAGGGCTATGATTGCTCCACATGGTCCATCCTAACAATGCTCTTGAAAATTCTATACTCTTCTTCACGACTCTAGATTTTACAAATATTTAATATTTACTTACATGATTTCTCCTGGATTTTCTAGAGTGTTCCTAGGAACTAGGCTAGGAAGTCTCTTGTCTTCTAGAAGAGCACCTAGCAAAGCTGTCTTTCGGCACATCGGTTAAAGTGCGAGCTATGTAAGGATGACAATATCCAATGGATTATCCATCATTAATAGGGTGAAAAACCAAGTTAAATTTGCAGGTGATGGCCAATGGATGGAAGTAGGGTGAAAATATTTCACCCATCATCCATTTACCACTCAATTCATCACCCATTTTTCACATTTTCCTAGATATTTATCTTTGTTTGACATTTATATAATTCATTTTCCCTTTTGATCACCATTTGACATGTTTATCAGCTTTTGTTTATCATAATTTAACATGAACTTAATGTATAAGTCATCTGTTTTACAAGTTTGATCTAATTTTTCCTTGTCATTTTTTTAAAACGGATCATCACCCGGTCCACCTGATTCACTCACGGGTGGTCGATGGATAAAATAGGGGTGATAGACTTACCACGTGACACATCGATGGGTGGGAGTTGACGTACACGGGTGATGGATGAAGATGATGGCCCAGTCGGCCTAAATCTCATCCCTTGCCATCTCTAGAGCATCTGGGATGAGTCATGACATTCTCCCACACCAAAATTTTTGACGCCCTTGTCACGCTTGAACTTATTCCACATGCTTGTGCCTCGAACTTGTCACCTTGGTCCCTTATGTTGTGACATCCCTCAGCGCTATGTAGCATTCAAAGAAGAGATCTTCACGCTCACTTCCTTGTCTTGTGCTAGCGCAATGTCATACTCTTTCCCTTCATATATGATGTTTAGCATACCCTTGTTCATAAGAAAAGACATTAGTTTGCTTATAAACTCATCACAAGCATCGCAGACATGTCGAATACTAAGAAGTCGAACTTTCCCTTCCACTTCCCCAAGCGGATAAGGACCCTCCACGCTCTTCCATAACTGAGTTGACAACTTCCATCACCTCGTCTACTTTGGTGAACTTCACCTCGATGCCCTTGGCTTCCCTTAATTGCCAAAAAGTTGTAAGACGCCCCGTGTCGACCAGCACCTTAGCTTCCACCTCGTTCACCTCTCCATTAACGATCAACAAGCTCCACCCTTCTTGATGCTCACCCCCTTTGTCGCATATGCCTTCCCCTTAGGCTCCTCGTCCACGAACTCCGATGCATTGAGTAGTCGGACATTGGCCACGCTTCCTCGCCCTAAGTGCATTACCCCCATGTATACCTCACTTACTGAATCTTCCCAAAATGTGGCTATGATAGCACTCCATTTCAGTCGCTAAGGGCGATTGCGAGTTATATGCAGTGCGTCGCACAACACTTAGAGTGATTTGAAAGACTTACCCTTGTCGTCGCTATGGATTGTGCCTTGCCCTTGCTGCTATCCACGTACTTCGTCCTCGGTTGGTGAGTAGCCACCTCACCATCTTGCTCGTCATCGTTGAAGTTTTTTTCCCTTGTCCTTTCTCGATCCCTTGGAACTTCAATCAATGACTCTGCCACTGCTATGGCCTCGGCAAGAGTCTTGACGCCTTAGTTCTTGCTCGGCCCACCTTTGTAGTCCGTCCATGAAGAAGATTACGTGAGTCTTCTCTGCCACGTCGAAGATCTCAAGCATGAGGTACGAGTATACGATATGGACCGGCCCCGCTTACCTCGCTTCTTCATTGCATGCTCCTCGGCATTTCTCAAGGTAGAATTGCCTTTTGAAGTCCCTTTTGAACATGTGCCATGTTGCAATCATGCAAAACCCCTTCTTGATGTCCTCTTGTCGCCTGTCCACCATAGGTTGACGTCATCCAATCGATATGTGGCAATACAGATTTTGGAAATATCGTCCACATGCATTGACTCAAAGTATTGATCACTCTATAAAAGTTGTCTCGGGTCACGCTTACACTCGAACCCTTGGTTACTCACGAACTTTCATCCTCGGTCCCTCTGTCATTGGATTTGCTCTTTCATGGTTTGTTGCTTCCCTATGAGAGCCTCCTTAAATTATGCCAACTCAGCTCACATTGAGTCGGTAACTTAGTTGACGAGTGCTTGGACGCCTCCTTGGCCTCCATCACTGTTGTCATCATCCCATGATCTAATACTTGAACTCAGTTATCGACCATGTCAATGCTTTGCTCAAAGAGATGAGCTCTTAGTTATCGACCGTGTCGATGCTTTGTTCAAGCGATGAGCTCTTCCATGTTCAATTCCACCATGCTCACGCTATCGATGAGATCACCCATTGTAAGCTCCACCTAAGTAAGACGACCATCAAATTTGATGTCGTTTGCTTCTTGTTGTTTTGGGTCTCATCGACGATCCTTGATGCACACAATAGCTAGCACCAAACACCCTACACAACAAGATGATCCTCCCGGGCTTATACCACTTTTCACGTAGCGAGTCTTTACTTAGTCGTTGCACACAAGTATGGAGATGGCTAGGCAAGTAAGTAGAGAGGGCTTAAGAGAAATGCTCTTAGATTGCTTGAAGAGAGAATGCAAGTGTTGGTTGATTTGCACAAATGAGCCCCCAACTATATACATAGGTGCCAAAGATCCTAGAAAGTTCCTAACCTCCTCAATGGAGGGGTATGATTGTGCCACATGCACCATCTGAACAATGCTCCATAAAATTCTATACTATTTTACACAGCAGCTCTAGATATTACAGGTATTTACATGATGACTCTAGAAGATACATGTTGTCTCTAGGATTTTCTACAATGTTCCTAGGAACTAGGAAGCTCTATCTTCTATAGAAACTTCTAGGACAAAGCACCTAGCAAAGTTGTCTTCCGCACATATGATTTACGTGTAATCTATGTCGGTGCTCAGAGTCGTGACATTAAGCTCTTAACTAACAACACAAATTACACATTGCACATGAAAACCAACAGCGATGTCTAAAAGCACCATTTTTGAAAAGATTACTCAGAGACAAAAGTTATGTCCTCTTCAAACATCTATTCTCAAATATTAAGAAATACTCATTCACCAAAGTCTTTACCACCACTTCCACGTACCTTTTTGGTAGTAAGGTCACTTACAAATAAAAAAAGTATATGTTCCAAGTTCTTGTGCTCAAGAATGTCAACTATAGTTCTCGATATGTACTAAAAGCTAGCCACTATTCCCTTTCCAAATAACAATAAACGAAAAGAAACTCACGAAGCTTGATCTCTGATGTAACATTCCCAAGAGCATGTAGAAGTCCCACAGTCCCGCAAGCATTTCCGACAGTCTGCTTCATGAAGTAAACTTTATTGTTGTAGTCCTGAACCATTACAGACCACATGCCTTAGTGAGAACAGAAAAACACAAGAACTTCCCTAATCCAGTAATAACTTTGAAGAATTTGTTGACCATTAATAAATTTTGGCTTATTCTTGCGTGTAGGTTCTGATGTATTCTCGTTTTCATCATCAAAAAATTTAAGTTCTACCACCAATTAGACCATCATTATTTTCTACTTCCTCCCTGATTATTATATTGTCCGGGTGCCCTAATTATACCTATCCAACCGGCACGCTTACAACTCAAGGCCAAATATCAATCTCAAGCTAACAGAGAGCCAGAAAATTTCTATGTGATCCTTGATTGTCTGCAATACAATTACGATTTGTGACAAGCTCTAAAAAACAAGCAGCAACAGAAGAAATTCATAACAAAGACATTCAGGTTCTGTCACAGTGTAATGTCATCCGATACAACCCAAAGCAACATTTTCTTGCAATAAGAAGTCCAACACATCATTTACTAGACAAATCAATCAGAAACCGAGGAAGAAGTTCATAAAGGCCTAACAGCCTGAGCATAAAAGAGATAAAGAATTCCACGCGTTCCTCTATCCACAACAATCTCAGGGTACAATTAGTGAACAAGCAACAGCCAGTAAACCACAATCTGAACAATCCAAAGTGGAGAAAATTGCACTACTACGAGCTACCATTAGGTAGTTCAAACATAACATTACACTAACCTATTAAATCAATCTTATATACTTTCATGCTTTAAGAGAATTTGCTCATATTATAAACACAACTCACCTTTTGAACACTATCCTCCTTCACCCTCTCGGCTTCGCTCTGTTGCAAGCAAAGAATTTAGCGGTCAGTAGCAAGTCAATAAAAGATGAAAAGCATGAAAATAAAAACACCGCTTAATGAGGAAGATGAGAAGCAAGGGATAGGGGAATGCATTACAAAAAGGGTTATACCTGAGAAGTAAGTGGATAAAGAAAAAGCACGGCAAGAACCGGCTTTGGCACCATTTCAAGCAATTCTTCATCCAAACCATAAACATCAGTGCACTCAGCTTCTTGTGCAGGTAAACCAAGACCCCAAAGAAACTGCAATGGTAAACAACAAGAGAAAACACTCAAGAAATCAATTGAGCATGGACCTACATTAAGGCAAGGGGGGACAATCGACCCCAAATAAATAAATAAATAAACTTTCTTTACCTATCTATTTGCCATAAAAATGATACTTCCTCCGTATCTTCTTAGTTGGTACACTTTCCAAAAAAGGAAATTTCTTTCTAATTGATACACTTTTTTTATTTAACTTTTCCTTCTTTTTATCTTTCTCCTACCATATGGCCCCCTCTTTTTTTCCTTCTATCTCTCTCACGTCAAAAAAAAATGCATTGAAAACCGGGAAAAAGTCATGAATCTATAAATGACACACGGAAATTAAAATCCTGGGTCCGCCCCTGTTAATTTTAAAGTATGATACCCACAAGGTTCGTCAACTAACAACCAAAACTTCAAAGATACACCCTTTTCGACTCCTTTGGAGAATACATTGCAAACCCAAAATCAAAAACATGAAATCAGAACATATTGAATGAAAGTCCAGCTAAAAATTCAACAAATTAAGCAAACCCAGATGAGAAAACGGCAATAATTAACAGAATTCAACGTCAGATGGAACAAAATTCTGTATTTTTAGATATATATATATATATCTGAAATTCAAAAACAACAATAGCAACAAAGTGAAGAGCATAAAGATCAAAGACCCAAGAGAGAGAGAGAAAGGGGAAACCTGATTCATGACATCTGGATTAGCTTCAAGAGGAAGCCACCTTTTTTTAGCGCGAGTTTCTGCCATTGTTGTTGTGTATCTGATGAATGTTTGATATCTGAGTATCGAAATGAAACGCCCTAGCAATTAAAATCTTATGTTTGATTGAAAACTAAAGGGAATTTTGCAATGAATCTGATACTGGGAATCAGGAAACGTTATATATGTTCCTCTCTCTTGAAGGTGGGCTTTTTAGCCCAAAATATATAAAGGTTGCATGTTAGTTCCTCCGTCTCGTCTTACTTGATACACATTTCGTATTCGTGCGTCCAATATTATTTGATACACTTCTAATTTCTAAAAATGATATAGTCTACATTAAAAATATAATTTATTTACTTTTGCAATATATCTATAGCTCACATTTGTCCCACATTGTACTTTATAGACTTAAATAATACAATCAAATGACTACTCACAATAAAATAAACAAGTAAATAACACTCCTAAACTCTGTGGCGGTCAAACTATATCAAGTTATATGGGATGGAGGGAGTATTATGCAAACTTGCTTCGGTCTAATTGATCGAAATCTGTCTATGGATGATGTGGTGCTATTTTTGTTGAGTACCACTTTCTAATTTCCGTTTCTTTTTGGCGTATATATCTTTTTGGGCCAATTTTGGCGTATATATCAAGGAGAAAAGTCATGTACGTGAAAAAAGTTGATTAAAAAGTACATATCATCAATAAATAAAAGTAAAAATGGTTGGTCTATACTCTAGCGTGAATTTCTTTGATTTAATCAGATTCTAACAATAATAAGTAATAAGTTTTTGAAATAAGTGACGAATACAACCTTGATTGAACAAAAGGTATGAGAGTCCACGTTCAAGAATAGTAAAAAGAATTGTGCATAGATCATATAGAATTAGTCCTAAAAAGGAAAGTGTGGCTAGATAAAAAGAAAGAGAGGAGTATCTCTTTCAATAGAAAAAATCAAAAACCCCGTAATTTTTATTATTACGGCATTTTAATCTCTATTTAATTTTTGAGTGTTTTTTATAATCTTTGATTTAACTCGAACAAGTTCTATTCAATTTTTGTTTATTGTTTTGCTTTATATGAAGAAGAATGGTTAGTGAAGTTATAACGATGGTATTGAAGAAGGTTAGAGGCCTAGAGGACACTGAAGTTGTAATGGATGTGCCATTTTAATAGTATACTACTAATTACCACTTCTTGATCCATTATCTACTTGTCTTATCCCTAAGTATAACTCAAGGTTTTAGTTGAACTTGCGAAATTTTTGAAAGGAAAAGAAGTAAAAATGGGCGTGTAAACATAGATAATGCTTGAGATGACCACCTCTTGGAATGGCAATATGGTATGATCAAAATATTGCAAGAAAGATCATTAAAGGTCAAGAACTCCATCTCAGTGCTAAGTTCTCGGTCCGACATATTAGCTTCCTTTTTGCGCTAACTTCATACAAATTTTATTTTAAATTTCCAACATTTTTCTCCTGCTACACCCTCAGAAGATATAAGTAGCACTGAACATTCACCAAAATATATGGATTCCGCTTCTCACCAAATGCTGCTAAGCCTTTTAATCGGTCTTCCGTATTCAGAGGTTGCTGATAACACTCTTCTTCTAATCTCAGTGCTAAGTGATCAAGTTACAATGTTATATTATCATCATCCTTTTTGCTAACTAATACAGTATCTATTCTACATGTACAACATTTGCTCCTGCTACACCCTCAGAAGACTTCAGCAACACCGATCACCCTTATTCACCAGAGTAATTTGGTTTCCGCTTCTCGGCAAATGCTGCTAAGCCTTCTAATCGGTCTTTGCTATCTAGAACTTGCTCATAACACTCTTCTTCCAATCTTAAAGCGGATGCCATGTCCATAGCAAGTCCTTCATTGATAGCTCGTTTTGCCATTCTCACCGCCAATGGACCCTGTCGATAAGAGAAATGAGTAATGAGATTGTGAAATAAGGTGAAAACATAATTACAAGGCTTCATGGAAAAGAAAAAAATAATGAACTTTCATCAAGCTTTTAGAACCCCAGAAGTAATTTTGATGACTACCTTTAACATTTGATCAGAAGAGCTTAAGTGATGTTCATACGAATCCAGTAAGTTGTCAGCTAAAAAGATGCAGCAAGTTTCATATGAATGATGGAAGGAAATGACAGACAAGTATCAGGATTACGCCTCATCTAAGGAAAGAGAAACAGTATCATTTAAACTTGTTTCTCTTTTTGATTGCGGAGATTTACTGGCGAGAAGGCACAACCCTTTAAGGTGGGGGAAATATCTGGGGATCCATCCCACTAGGAAACCCCAATACCCCATGCAATTTATACTGGTAATTGGGCTGTCAACTTATAAGCCCATGGAGTAATACCCAACCTTAAAGATGGGAATGAGAATCAAACCCCAAACCTCAGAGGCAGGAGGTCGGAGCTCTATCTTTGAGCTACTATTAATGCTCTCAGAATGTCATTTATTTTGATGATTTGGTGGGAGAGACTCCATTGGCTTTTGCTTGAGAGAGAGACTACTACAACAAAATTCATGCGAAAGGCCAAGAGTAACAACTTTAAAGGCATATATTAAGAACCTTCTGATTTATTTCCCGTGCAACTTCAAGAGCCTTGGAATAAGCTGAACCAGGAGGCACACAGTAGTTCACGAGGCCTGCATCACAGTCCGTTTTAAGTGCTAGGATGAAAGACAAACTGATTATTCTACTAAATAGACAGGAGCATGATTAGATTAAACATACCCACAGATAATGCCTCTGTGCCACAAATTTTACGACCAGTGAAGATAAGTTCCATTGCTACAGATTTTCCAATCAATCTAGAAAGGCGTTGAGTACCACCTGCTCTGTGGAATACATATGCCATGTACAAAGATGAATTAGACACTTGGAATCTCATCTGTTACAGATTACTGTGTAATGCTAACATCTAAGGACAAAAGAAACCAATGTCAGTAGTAACACAAGATCACTACACGATGCTTTGTTATTCAACTTCTAACTCTTTCATATTCATTGGCATAAGAGAAAAGAAAATTCTAAAATCCAAATATAGAGATCATATTAGTACTGTGTACTCTCAAGCTATATAAAGAAACCAGAATTAAAAGTTTCAAGTTGAAAGAGGAATCCAGCACGTACCCCGGAATTATAGCAAGTCCAGTCTCTGGCAAACCCATTACAGCATCTTCACCTAGACAAACAAGTACAAACATCAAGAAGACGACTTCACAGTACAGCAGTATATTGGAGTAATGATACTAGAACGTATGTTTACGAAAACTAGGAAGCTCATCTACCACATATCCGGAGATCGCACGATAAGGCCATTTCCAGCCCTCCACCTAGAGCTGCTCCTTCGATGACAGCAATAGTGGGAATACTTAGTGCCTAAGTACCATTAACAGCACTTGTCACTCCTGATCAAATATAGAAATATTGACGAAAAATAGCATAAATTCTCCAAAAGATAGGCTTGTGCTATTAGTAAAAACAATCCTGATAATTAATACCCAGTGCTGCTCTTGGAATTTCATTTACCAAAGATCTTAATTTTGAAAGGCAAACCCATAACACATTTTTTCATATTAAAATAACCTTTACATAGTATATGAAAAATCAAGTTAAAATGCTCGGATTTGGCGACACGAAATACGAGTAGAGATGCGTTTTTCAGAGGTGGGCAACTTTTTGCCCATCTCACCACCTACAAACACTATCAAACTACACAGGCTGTAAATTATACTAGTACAGAGATACTATATTGTGAGTATAACACTGTGTAACAATATCAATCTGCTCCTCCCTATTATTTATTTCTCATGTGAGAGGACAAAAAAACCTAATAATGTACAAATATTAAAAAAGGGTGGCAAAGTTCTTCAATTGCACACGAGAAATAGTAAAAGCACGGGCCATATGCCAACAAAGAATATAGAGATGAGAACAAACCTCCAAGAGTGAAAATGTGGAACGAAGATTATTGACAAAGGACTGGGTCTCAGTTGGTGACATTGTCCTTCGTTCCTGAAGAAACAACAGAGCAAAACAGAGCTTGGATTAATTAAGCACCAGAACAAGGAGAAGCACAAGATCTAGTGCGATATAGAAGCTCTTATAGCAATGAGGGTTGCCAAGTTTGTTGTTTAAAAGAGCAATAGTAGAGCATAACTACCAGCACAATTTCAATCATACCTTTAAATCAGCACCAGCACAAAAAACCTTTGGAACTGAACTACACATCATTAAGACTTTGGAGGACAGGTCACTATTTATTGATTCGAGACTATGCTGCAAGCCTATCAGCATATTCTTCCCAATGGCATTTTTGGATCCTGGCCTATCCAAGGTAAGCTCAACAATGCCTGAAAGGAAAAACATTTTTTTATGATACAAACATCAAAATTTGCAAAAATAAACTTTAGAGAAAATTTTTTTGGGTTATAACTTTTTGTCGTTCTTATCATCATCTCTTTTGTTACCATATAGCTTCTCTTACTAGTACATTTCCATTTTCTGACTTCTTAATAGTACACCTGTAGTTTGAAATTTTCCATAACGTGACATTCTGTTAAATAAAAGGTTATTAATTAAGGTTAGGAGTTTGCCTCATTTTGCGTGCTTTGACTTCTTTAAGGGTAAGATGACGTTTTCTCGAAAAACGAACATCACTGTGCACCCTTTGTGAGTAAAGATTTCGAGAATCCCTACGAAATGAGTACCAATAAGCCAGGTATTCGAGCACGTACCTCGAGATGACATTTTGATAGCCGAAAAATCCCCCTCGAAGTATGTGCCCGAAAACCCGGCTTTGTAGGTACTCGTTTCGTAGGGGTTCTCAAAATTATTTCTCATAAAGGATGCACGGTGGAGTTCGTTTTTCAACAAAACGTCATCTTCACCTTGGAAAAGACAGCACGCAAAACGAGGCAAACCCCTAACCCTAATTAACCTTTATTTAACAAAATGTTCATGATAGAGAATATTTCAACCAATATACCATTAAGAAGTCACAAAGATAGAAGTGTAGAGAAGTCAAATCTAGGAGTATACCATTGGGAATAGCCCTAAATGCAACATCGGGGAATGCACTGCAAAGAGCTGGGAGAGACCTCCAATCACAATCACCTATGCTAGAAGAAACAGGCCCAAGAGCACCTGAGAGAAGGGGAATGAATCTAGCTAGCTATTGAAGCTGAGGTGGCAGAGCTGAGTGGCAGAGCATCTTAATCTGTTATTGCTTTTTATTTCCTTTATTTCTGTTATTTCTCTGAAGCAGTTAGTGTAACAGAATTCCTCCAGCTCTTGGAGAGAATCTCTTTAGCTATAAATAAAGAGAATGTAAGCTAGGTAGAGGATATCAAAGAAGAGAGTAAATGATAGTATTGGAGAGCTTCCTCATTCTCTTGAATTAGTGAGGAATTGTATTGTTGTCTTACCCTAATTCATCAATACAATCACTATCTGTCCTAGCTTATTTCCGTTCCTAGCAAACGTGGTATCAGAGCTTCTACGAGCCTAGGGAGAATGGTGCCTAGAGTAACCAACTCTCAGAGGATAAAACAAATGGAGAATAGGTTGGAAGAGTATATGAATGGAAGTGAGGAGAGAATTGCTACCGTGGTTGGAAGAATCAACCAACCTCTGCAGGAAGCTCTTGCTCAAATGGCTGCAGCCATCACTAAGCTCACGGAGGACACGAATGTTCACTCAACGCGAATGGAAGGAAGAATTGATCGAGCAAGAGAAACTCAAGAGGGGATGATTGCTCAGATGAGAAAAGATCAAACTCTTTTTCAAACTGGAATTCGAACCCAGATCGAGAACTTAAGGAAGAATGGAGAAGAACAACCTCGAGATCAAGAGAACTTCGAAGAATTTCAAGAGGAAATGGGAGAAAGAAGAAATGAGATCTTCGAAAACGAGAGAATCTCTAGGGATTCTGAAACTCCAGCAACCCAAGGTGGTGGTGGAGGATGGCGATTCAAAAAATTAGACCTACCTTTATTTGATGGTCACAACCCCGACGGTTGGATCATACGCGCTGAACGTTTCTTTCACTTCTACCGTCTTGGCGAAGGAGAGAAGGTAGAGGCGTCCGTGGTGGCGCTTGAGGGGGACGCGTTGTTTTGGTATCAGTGGGAGAACCGCCGCCGGCCGATAAGGAGGTGGGAGGAACTTAAAGGAATGCTCCTCAAGAAATTCCGATCAACGGCGACGGGCACTTTATACGAGCAATGGCTGGAGCTCCGGCAACTGGAGGGGGTGATGGAGTATACTAGAAGGTTTGTGGAGTTGTTAGCTCCGTTGAAGGACGTGCCAGAGGAGCTTGCACGTGGTCAATATATTAATGGGTTGAAGGAACAGATTAGAGATGATGTAAGGGTACTGGGCCAATAGATCTGGACCATGCAATGGATCTGGCCCAAAATCTTGAAACTAAACATAAAAATGCTGAGCCAAGGAGGTGGGTTCCTAGAAGTGGGCCTAGTTATGGACCAATTAGAAGTTACAACCCAAACCCAAATTTCTTTAACTCCACAACTCAACCCAGAAATAATTTCAACCAAACCTATACCAAATTTCCTACCAACTCCAATAGCCCAAACACTAACCAAACCACAACCCAGCCAACCCAACCCACGAACTCCCTTCAATCCACTGCCTCATTTACACCAAAATCCACTTATTACCCAACCCAAACCAAAACCCGAAATTTTGTGAGAAGGTTGACTGATGCTGAAGTACAACAGAAAAGAGAAAGGGGCCTTTGCTTCAAATGTGATGAAAAGTGGAACATTGAGCACAAGTGCAAAGGGAAAGAGTTGAGTGCCCTTCTCACCATTGAAGAGGAGGAGGTAGAAGAGGAGTTAGAGCTAAGAGATGAAATAGAGAAGCAACTTCTACAACCTGAAATATCTCTTAACT
Organism: Patellifolia procumbens; assembly: GCA_947645195.1. Classification (NCBI taxonomy): domain Eukaryota; kingdom Viridiplantae; phylum Streptophyta; class Magnoliopsida; order Caryophyllales; family Amaranthaceae; genus Patellifolia; species Patellifolia procumbens. The sequence continues at coordinate 7,592,717 of CANSGD010000972.1, forward strand.
CAGTTATGGGCATAACTAGCCCCAAAACCATGAAGATGATTAGTACCATCAATGGCACGACAGTAGTAGTAATGGTAGATCCAGGAGCAACCCATAATTTCATTGCTGCAGCTGAACCTAACCCAAACACCCACTTCAAGCTTTGAGGTGTCTTTAGGCACTGGAGAAACAGTCTCGGGAAAGGGAGAATGTAGAGCTGTGGAACTGATCATTCAGGAAGCTGTGATCATAGAGGATTTCCTTCCTCTACCACTGGGAAATTCAGATGTCATATTGGGCATTCAATGATTGGAGAAGCTAGGAACCATTAGCACAAATTGGAAGACACAAGCAATGAAGTTTCAACTGGGAAAACAAACTATAACCCTCAAGGGTGATCCTACCTTGGGCAGAACAGGGATCTCATTGAAGGCCATGTTGAAAACAATTAAAAAGGAAAAAGGAGGGCTGCTGGTGGAGCTCAAAATGTTGCAGCAAGAAGAGGAAAGCAAGCAGGAGCAGTTACTCCAGCAGTATGATGAGGTATTTAATATGCCTTCAGGGTTACCACCAATAAGAAACCATGAGCATGCTATTACTTTAAAACATGGTGAAAACCCTATAAGTGTAAGACCTTATAGATATCCACAATTTCAAAAAGATGAAATTGAGAAATTAATTAGAGAGATGATGCTAACTGGTATAATACAAGTCTCTTCTAGTGCATATTCTAGTCCAGTTTTACTTGTTAAGAAAAAAGATGGCTCTTGAGATTCTGTGTTGACTATAGAGCACTTAACAAGGCTACTGTTCCAGACAAATTTCCTATACCTATTATTGAAGAACTATTAGATGAATTGCATGGATCCTCTATGTTCTCAAAGCTTGATCTCAAATCAGGCTATCACCAAATTAGAATGAAAAAAGAGGATATCCCCAAAACTGCCTTTAGGACACATGAGGGGCATTATGAATTCCTTGTGATGCCATTTGGCTTGACCAATGCCCCTGCCACCTTCCAAGCACTTATGAATGAAGTTTTTAAACCTTATCTAAGGAAATTTGTGCTTGTATTTTTTGATGATATACTGATTTTCAGCAAGAGTCCAACTGAGCATTTGGAGCACTTAGCCATAGTGTTTAAACTGTTACAGCAGCATGGTTTGTATGCTAATAGAAAGAAGTGCGAAATTTGGAAAGAAGAAGTGGCTTATTTGGGCCATGTGATTTCTTCTAAGGGGGTCTCAGTGGATCAAGCTAAGATCCAAGCTATTATGAGCTGGCCTAGACCCTCTAACTTAAGGGAATTAAGAGGGTTCTTAGGGTTAACTGGATACTACAGAAAATTCATCAAGGGCTATGCTGGAATTGCTCAACCTTTGACTACTCAGCTTAACAAAGATAACTTTGGCTGGAATGAAGGAGCTACACAAGCCTTTGAAGAACTGAAGCAAGCACTGGCAACTGCTCCTGTACTGAGCATGCCTGATTTCTCCTTACCTTTCACCTTAGAGGCTGATGCATGTGGATATGGGCTAGGAGTTGTGCTGCAACAACAAGGCCATCCCATAGCCTATTATAGTAAGACTTTGGGCCCAAGAGCACAATCTAAGTCCATTTATGAGAAGGAACTAATGGCAGTTGTGCTAGCTGTTCAGAAATGGAAACCATATCTTCTGGGCAGACATTTCATCATATACTCTGACCAACAGAGCTTGAGGTATCTCATGGAGCAGAGGGAAGTAGGGACTGATTATCAGAGGTGGATGAGCAAACTATTGGGATATGATTTTGAAATAATCTATAAACCTGGACCCTCAAACAAAGTAGCTGATGCTCTATCAAGGGTTGCAACCCCAGAAACAGAATGCAACAACCTACTTACATTACACTCAGTAAGTTGGGAAGACCTACATGCAGAGATTAAGAAGGATGCAAGCTTGCAGCAGTAAGAGTGGTACTGCCCACTAACTCTCCTATCATTCCACAACTCTTGCAGTTGTATCATGACTCTCCCTTGGGAGGGCATTCTGGGGACTTCAAAACATATCACAAGTTGCAGCTGAGTGGTTTTGGCAAGGGATAAGAAAAACAGTATCACTCTTACAGTGGTTTTGCCAAGTATGTTCAAGAGTGTGCAGTTTGTCAGCAGCAGAAGCATTCAACACTCAAACCAGCTGGGTTGCTGCAACCTCTACCAATACCTTCTTCTGTTTGGGAGGACATCACAATGGACTTTATTGAAGGGTTACCTAGGTCTGCTGGATTTGACACTGTGCTAGTAGTAGTGGACAGGTTAACCAAGTATGGCCACTTCCTCCTCCTGAAACATCCTTTCACAGCTAGCTCAGTTGCTGCTTTGTTCATTAAGGAAATTGTGAGGCTACATGGATTTCCTAGTAGCATAATATCTGACAGGGATAGAATATTCATGAGTTTATTTTGGAAGGAAATGTTCAAATTGCAGGGGACTCAGCTGAAAAGAAGCACAGCATACCACCCCCAAACTGATGGGCAGAGTGAGGTTGTGAATAAATGTTTAGAAGGATACCTGAGGTGCTTTATTAATGGCACACCCAAAGCTTGGGCAGCCTGGTTGCCTTGGGCTGAATACTGTACAACACCTCCTTTCATCTGTCCACTCAGTGCACCCCTTTTAAAGCTCTCTATGGGAGAGAACCACCTCACTTGGTTAGGTTTGAACATGGCTCTACTACAGTAGCTAGTTTAGAAGAGCAACTTGTGGAGAGAGATGCTATCTTGGATGAGCTCAAGTTTGCTCTACTAAGAGCTCAATCCAACATGAAGAAACAAGAGGATCTACACAGAAGGGATGTGCACTTCACTGTTGGGGAATGGGTGTTTCTAAAACTCAGACCCTACAGACAACAATCTTTAGCAAAAAGGCCATTTGAAAAACTCAGTGCCAGATTTTATGGTCCTTTTCTGGTGGTGCAAAAAATAGGGCAGGTAGCCTACAAACTACAACTTCCTGAGACAGCAAAAATACATCCTGTTTTTCATGTCTCCCAGCTTAAAAGGGCTACTGGACCAAAGGAAGTCCAACCTGCAATACCTCCTGATCTCTCTGCAGACTTAGTTTTTCATGGGGAACCCTCAGAAGTTCTGGGAGTGAGACAAGTACGTGATGGGACCTCCACTCACACAAAAGTGGTGATTAAGTGGCAGAGCTTACCTGTGCAAGAGGCTACCTGGGAAGATTTTGCTCTGCTCAACTCCAACTTTCCCTCTTTTCACCTTGAAAGTTTGGGTGGGGGGTAATGCAAAGAGCTGGGAGAGACCTCCAATCACAATCACCTATGCTAGAAGAAAACAGGCCCAAGAGCACCTGAGAGAAGGGGAATGAATCTAGCTAGCTATTGAAGCTGAGGTGGCAGAGCTGAGTGGCAGAGCATCTTAATCTGTTATTGCTTTTTATTTCTGTTATTTCTCTGAAGCAGTTAGTGTAACATAATTCCTCCAACTCTTGGAGAGAATCTCTTTAGCTATAAATAAAGAGAATGTAAGCTAGGTAGAGGATATCAAAGAAGAGAGTAAATGATAGTATTGGAGAGCTTCCTCATTCTCTCGAATTAGTGAGGAATTGTATTGTTGTCTTACCCTAATTCATCAATACAATCACTATCTGTCCTAGCTTATTTCAGTTCCTAGCATGCACATATTTTAAGGAGCCCATGTGATGGGGAGGGAGATAAAGAGGAATAAAAGGAGAGACATGTGTGATGAAAAGAGAGATAGAGAGTGCCTTTAACCAAAAGTAGAAGTGTTTTGCACTTGCTGTAATCTACGAAGGAAGTACACTTTCTCCATTCTATAATAAGTGAAATATGGGGGAATCATAATATTATAGGTGACTATGTGGTGAGGAGAGAGATAGACAAAGATGAAAAAGGGACCCATATCATGTGGATAGAAATGGAGAGGACCCATTAACCTCATAAGGACATGTTGCATTTATCTTGAAACTTCTACAAGAGGGAAGTGTAGTGTAGGACGGAGAAAATATTAATTCTACTAACAGTATCATCATGTATTCCCTTCTAGTGTCTTTTCTCCCATTATGTCCTTGTTCAAATACTTCCTCCGCTTTTTTTACATGCATCATTTCTCATTTTTAGAAGTTGTAAATTATTTGCGGAAATACTTCCTTTCTACCTCTCTCCAATCACATGGGTCCCCTTTTTCCCTCTATCTATCTCTCTCATCTCCTTAATACTAGTACACATGCTCAATGATGCAAGTATAAAAAAACGGAGGAAATATATTTTTGGCAAGTCTTGCTCGTACAGGCTTTATATCTGTTTGAAGATAGATATAGAACTGATACATAGGTGATAAGTCTGGTTACATCTAAACCTTCCCAGACCCTAACAATTGCCGAATACACAACAAAGTTTGTTGTGCTTATTTTATTATTTGTATTCATTTTTTTCTTTTCTTTTTTTTTGGGGGGGGGGAGGGGGGGTTGGTAAAAGTTCTAGTGATAAAGATTGGACAGGGAAAGTGGAAGGAACAACATACAAAACAATCTCATAATGCATTCCTGCAAAAAGATATAAAAGCAACTGCTCCAAGATGTAAGGCATTTGGCTCCCTTTAGTAAAATAGAAGCCAAAACCATCTATGACCCTGACAGGAGATATCGACATATATGGGCGGCGCTAGTTTCGGAAGGACAAAACAGGTTTGTAAAAAGATAAAACAGTGAACACATGTTCAACTCCAGCAAGTTGCACAAACTCCAGTCGTAATTCATGTTTCTTTTCCACCAAAAGGGCTGGACGTCTCAAACTCTCAACAGATCAGCTCACTAGTCTTCAGTTCATACCGTTCTTCCAAAAGGGATGACATATTTTAATATGACTGTCAGCTTATCCAATGGATGTAAAGAAGAAAACAGTAACATAAAACTTAAAATGGAAGTTATAGTGTTAGATTACCGAAAGAAATGCACATCAGCTTCTCAGGAAATGGTCATTTATGAAGTGGAACAAACCTAATCAATCCAGATTGCATGATAAGTGTTGTAAGTTTAATTAAGGTGGTACATGCCAAGGGTGAAAAAAGGTCTTTGGATTGCAAAGAAGAAAGCATTTCAAGGTGTCAATGTCAAAGTCTGGAATGCAAGTCTGATTCAGATATGTTCCTCAGCACACAAGTATCAACACCAGATCCAGATCCAGATCCAATTGTCCATACCCAAATGTAAAACGGTGAGAAGAAAAAAACGGAGAAAAAAAGATGAAACCACTGAGCGGAGCTGCTAACGGTGTCTACTTCTTTGTATTAAGAAAATCATGGTGTAACAATGGAGGAGAAGGCTAACCAGCTCGGTGCTAACGTGCTAGTAGTTATGTTCAAATAGGACTTGAAGGCAGATATAAGTAGCAGGAAGACCAACAAATTAAACAAGAACCAATTTGGATTACCTGATGGAACCAAACTTGTTTGACATTTCTTATTTAGATAGTATTTGGTAGCGAAGATAACGTATCCCTCGTAGTTTGGTTTTCCCATTTTCCTTTATTTCGGCCAGAGAATATAGCATGGAAAATAGATTTCTAATTAAAGAAAGGGATCGTCGAATTTTCTCTTGTCCCATTCATCCTCTCCCCTCATTTTTAAACTATCCTTTTCTCTCTAACCCCTCTCATAAAGAAACAAACAAAAGAAGTGTAATTTGCAAGTATTTAGTAGTTTGTCCAACCAAATAGAACCTTATTGATGTTTCAACTTGTATAATTAGAAGCACCATGATCCACAAATTATAGGTCCAAACAGAACCATGGAATGTACAGCTATAACCGCACAAGGCAAGGATGAACTTAAAATACAAAGCTATTCGAGCACACGACAAAAATTCACATTAGAGAATTAAAAAAAAAAACAAGTAGTATAAATGGTTCATATGCATTCAACAGAAAACAAAAATGAAGTGCTCGTTCGTTATCATTGCCTTCCTCTATTTGACTTTTTATGATTTAAGAATCACATGATATAAGTCGTAACAAAACTTATACGGGAAACTAGTTTTCCTGTTTCCTACATTAGCGATAGCTAACAGGCCCTAATATTTGATTACTCAATTACTATCAAGGAACCTACTCAACCAAAAGGCTAAGCTGATGGTTCATCTATCAGGCCCCCTCACACAAGAGCCCAATTGGCTAAAAGTGTGGATGCAACACAAGCCTCCCCTATACTTGACTATTATACTCCACGCGAAATGAGGGATGGATGATATTCGAACCCGTAACCTTATGTGTCACACTAGCTCTTGACACAATGTCAATGAACCAACTCAAGCGAAAGCCTAAGCTGATGGTAGAAGGCGCAGGAATAGTTTTATACTCTATCAATAAGCATACACCCAAAACTATCAAAGAAAATGAAAATTATCTCCTTTTTTATAGAATTAAAGCTGACACTACTAAATTATTCAACCTCAAATGATTCAAGAACAAATCTATATAGAGATGAGATCAGAAATTTATTAGGGTTTTTGAAGATGAGGATGATATGATTACCAGAATCGGAATCGGAGAGTCGTCGGAGCTTGACAGATTCAGAAACAGAATCTAATAAGAGACAACGGAAGCTCTGAAACTGCCATTGGCGATGCAACTCTGAAGGTTTCGAAATTAAACGGCATTGACGAATGATTGATCTTGCGAATATTGGTATAGCAACCATTTGTGATTATCTTATTTAAAGATGGAACAGAAAATTGAAATGATTTGAATTGGTTTGAAGGCTTGAATTATCTCTAATGGTGAGTTGTAGAGCTCAATGAGTCAATGTAAGTGAGAATCAATGATCCTTGAGAAAGGGTTAATGATCATAATGGATTCATAGAAACAATTAAGAAGAAAGAAATAAAGAGTGAGGAGATGATGGGGTGTTTCGCGATTGGCTTGTGATAGTTGGCTCGTAGGATGGTCGGTTTGATCGACTGTTTTTGAGAGTCTTTAATCGATTGTGTAATTATTGGTTTTTTATAAAAGTATTTGGTAAGAACGGTCGTTAGTGTTAGTTGTATATATCTATCTCGAGGGTTGCCTAATCAATATCGGATATATGCATATATCCATCGCCTCACTTTTTTGGCATTACATTCCATGAAAATGGCAGTACATTTCATATGTATGGTTGTATATTCTAATATATATGATAGTACTTTTTTAATGAAAGATTATATGCCAAATACAAACTATATAGTTATATAGCTGTGAAAATATCGATTTTTATATACTACGTTTCTCAATAAATGTACTGTCATTTTCATGGAATGTACAACCATTTTCATGGAATGTACTGCCAAAAAAGTGAGCCGATGGATATATACATATATCCGATATTGATTAGGCATTCCTCATCTATCTCTATTACATAAAGCAATAGGTATTTCATGAGACTAGTATTAGTGTATTATATAAGACTAGTGGGTTTTAGGTCAATCTCTAGATATTTCATGAGACTAGTATTAGTGTATTACATCACGAGTCGTCTATCTAAAAGTTGATTTTTGATTCTGATCTAATTTTTCAACGAAAACCCCGTCTAATAGAATTGCGAGTTTGAAAGATTTCTCTCTAAATGATAGAGATGTTTGCTTAGGCTGTCATTCAAAAAATATTTTTCTTTGAGGTACAAATCTAGCTTGGCCAATGATTATCTGGATCCAAGACAAATTTTCATCCTAATTTTGCGAGAAGACCTTGTTCTAGATGATGGATCCTTCGAAGGCCTAGTCCTCCAAGATAAAAGCGGAAGCCTTTTGGTGTCTTTGTAACTGTTCCAAGAGAAATTTCAGTTTACAAAATCTAAGTTCTTGTGTTGCGGATATTAAAATTTAGATATGGTCATGGTAAAAGCGAGAATTGCTTTTAAATTACTTTGAATCAAATGGTTCTACAAAGTAATTTTTTTGTCGGTAATTATATATATGGAGAGTGAAATCTTTTATTTCTCATGAACAAGTTAAATTTTGTTTTCAATACAAAATGTTGTAAATAGGTGAATGAGGGACACAAGCTTTTTAATGCTTGGCACACATTTCTCATTCCTATAAGCCTAGCTTTGTCTATGATTGACTTATAGCTCATGTATATAGTAACTAGTCATTGGGGCGCGTGCTAATGCCCGCGCCCTACGGAGTTCGTAGAAAATAAATTAGATCATGTAGTTTTGGATTGTTGTTATTAAACCTTTTTATTTGCTTGCATTTAGCAGGTTTGGTTCCACGTATTTCTTGAAGTGATCCTTCATTTTACCCTCCTCCATCCGGCTCCTGACCCCTTACATTAAGAAAAACGGAATCATTGTCTTCCCCTTCTCATAACTCAAAAGGTAAACCTAATAAAGGAAAATTTTAAGTTGTGCTAATATGTAAGCCTTTCACATGGCAATTTTGTTGAGCTTACAGAAAAAATCTGACATCCTTACTAAACCAACATAAAATAATTTTATATCTCAACTAATAAATGATAACAAAAACCTTCACATTTCCAAAACTCTAGAAAAATAAACAAAGGTCTTGTTTAGTGTGATAAAAAAACGACTCATATAATTCTAGGCCCGATCTCCACTTCAACAATACATTAGATTAGAACTAAGCTTCATACTTGTTAGTGAACGTTGGCACATAACATTAGGATATAATACTTATTTGGCTAATAGCTCTTTTCCGTGTCTATCGAGTTAGTTATGCAAGAATAATTACCCTAAGCCACAACAAAACAAAAACGAAAAATAGAAATAAAACAAAATAAAAAATTATCCTAAATATTTAAACAAAAACAAAAGAAACACTATTCATTTGAGAGATACTATTCATTAGAATAGTAATCCCTTAGTCTCTTTTATATAGGGTATAGAAATATTCTACTAATAATATGTAAAAGTGTCGATGAAAAAAAGTTGGTTGATTCAGTGGGTAAACTACCCACTACTAATAGAGAAATAAAATATACTTCCCCTGTTTCGCAATACTCGCAACATTAGCATAGTAACCACTATTCATCTATCAATCTTCTTTTATATTTTTTTCCAAGTGTATAGGAAAAAATATAGCCAAGTGGGATCTTATTTGATTCGTCTTAATGCATACTATTATAATATCAACTTTTATCATTTTTACTTATCAATAATTAGAGATATTAAAGTCTAAAGTATTGCATTGGATAGTGTGCAAACAAGAAACGTTGCGAGTATTGCGAAACGGAGGAAGTATCTATTATTGGTGAATTGGATTCTACTATTTATTAAAGTCTATTACTAATGAATAGTTTACCCACTGGGTAAATATATTCATGTCCGTGTCAATGTACTTGCAGTGAAATCAATGTTATTGAGATAGTTTGTAGTATCTTCATTCTTTTGTTCTCCATCCTTCACAACATTAATATACTTTTTTCTAAGGAGAAAAATATCATCCTAAATGTAGTATCTTATAAGAGAACAGTAGAGATCATATCGAACTTTTAGCTAAAATATAATGCCATACCAAAACTTCTGCATTCATCTTGAAAACCATTGCATGGTGCGGTTAGTGCCCAAAAATCTCTTTACAATCAAATTCCTACCTAGACTCTGAATAACATGTAGGATTATTAGCTACTAGATTACTCTAAATTAGAACAGTTCTTCCAACTTTTGAGAGAACAGTATAACAGAGTAACTTTTTTGTAGGCAGAGAGTGAAAATAATTTATTTGTCATGAAAGTCAAATTTTGCAACACAAAATAGTGTAAATGGGTCATGGGTGAATGCCCAACACATACATTTAATGCCTAACAAACTTTTCTCATTCCTAGCTTTGTATATAATTGACTTGTAGCTCATGCACATAGTAAAATCTTGTACTACAAACACGGTAGAAGGTGCACATGTATGTATTTACACCGAAATCAGAGAGCAATATATCTGTTGTTGATATAGTTAATAGTATCTTCATTCTTCTGTTATGAGAGAATATTTAGAAGTCATATTGAACTTTTAGTTAAAATAAAATCAATGCCAAGATAACAAATAGAGTATCAACAGAAGTACCAAAACTTCTCCATTCATCTTGAAAACCATTACATAGCGCGGTTCGTCCCAAAGATCTCTTTACAATCAAATTCCTACCTAGACTCTGTATGGACTGAAACATGTATGATTATCAGCTAAAATCATACACATATCCTAAAGTTGAGTAAATGCAATCAAATGCAAAAACACTAATCCAAAAGCTAAACTTGAATGTTACCATCAACTTTGCATTTTTTGCAATACTAAATCAAGCATTCTTGAGTTTCTGCCAACGAACAACACATTGTCCTGGACACCTCTTAAGCTTAAACTCAAACATCACATTCTTGCAAGCTCCTTTCTTCTCCTCATAACTAACAACTCTATACAACCCATCATAGATGTAAGTAGCCTTATCGAGCCTCGAATCACCATTCCTACCACCAAGCTTAACCCCCCTTACGACACGAACATCGGTCTTTGAAATCATACTATTCTTCATAGCAAGATTACCTCTAATAAGCTTCTGATCTTTAGGACAATGTCCTTCTTTATTCCTAACAATGCCACCTTCACCCGTGTAAGTAATCACCTCAGAATCATTCATTTTATCCATATACCCTTCTTTTGCTACAACACAAGTAGCAAGTGATTTCCGTTTATACTCCATGTAATCAATCCCATGTTGTAATTTTCCATGTAGTCCAACAAGGGTGAGTTCGACTCGATACTCGAAACGATCTCCTACTTTGATACCCGGTATCGAACCCAGTATTTTACTACTAGAAATACAGAGTTTCCCTTCTTTTTTCAGCTCTTCTTTAGCTCTGAAATCAATCCTGTTTACACCAGTGAAAGAAGTTGAACCACCTGATAATGCAATTTCTCTGCATTTTTCTCTGAACATCTTTATCATTGTCAAAACTCTGATTCTATCTGTTTCTTTTTCGTTACCCTCGTTCCAATTTTCGATCTTAGGAAATGGGTTTATCTTAGATTTCTCATTAGAGAGAAGATTATATCTGGGTTTGGAATCATTATCAGTTTCGTTCATTTTCTTGATGTGTTCCATGTTTAGAAATGTGGGTTTCTTGAGTCTTTGAGTGGAAATGGGTTTGGATTTAGTAGCAGAAACTTTGCGCCACCATGGATATGATTCTGGAGCTCTAAATTTTGAGGGTTTGAAGAAGGGTCGTTTTGTTAAGGAGGTTTTTGTAGAGGAATTACAACCAGATGGGAAATCTCGGTGGAATTGCATGATTGAAAAATTACAGGAAAAACAGAGAGGAAGAATGAAGAAGATGACCCACCAAAAAAATGGAGGATTTTTTTTGTGTGAATTGGAAATGGCAGAAGAGAGAGAAAGAGAGATTGGTGACTCGTGAGGAATGTGAAGGTACTGTTAATAACGGCTTAGAGAGAGAAAGGCGAAAAATGGCAGAAGGAACTGTTCAGTGTGCACCAGTCACCACTATCACACAAAATAGAAAATTCAGCTGGTGTTACAAGAGTATTAACAGAATCGGAAGTTTGGGCACTTGGCATTTTGGAATCCCCCCCTAAGTTTCCCTAGCTTAATCTTTATCTGTCTAATGTTATTTGAAAAATAATTCTCAAACTATCGTTCACGTCAGCTAGCTAACACCGAACATAGGTTATAAAATTTAAAAAAAAATTCAATATAGAGCATGTTCGTTATCATTTTTGTTTTCAGTTTTTTTTTAACTAAAAATCATAATATGAAAACCTGAAAGGCCGTTCGGTACCATTGCGTGTTTTCAGTTTTTACAATTTTAGAGTCATAATAATATAATTAATATTATAAACTTAAAATTGGTCATATTGATAGCAATCATGCTTATTTTGAAAACTGACAATAAAAAATTTGTGGTTTTATACCATATTTTTTTAAAAAAAATTGCGAGAGGGGAGCAGTATTAGCACCTTTGAATGTTAATGGTTACTCCAAGGGCGTTCATTAGCAAGTTCCATATAGTAATAAAAGATAACCAAATTAGAGTAAATGAATAGTGGCAAAAGGAGAGATGGTAGAGTAAATAATAAAAACCAGAATGGAGGAAGTAGTTTTTTCAATGCAATATGCCTGAAAAATTTATCTATTATCTATATATATATATTAAAAAAACGTAATACAAATTGCAATTCGCCACATGTCACTCTCCCTTCTCTTCAACAATATTTTATCAATGTTATTCTCATAAAAAAATGCAAATTGTTCATGAGAAGCTTCGAGCTCACGACCTCGATTATGGGAGATAAATGCTCTAACCATTGTGCCACTACATTGTTGTTGCTTCTTTTCTGAATACTAATAATGATATTATATGTTTTCAATGAAAAACAATAATTAAGTTACAATATTTTAATTGCATTTATGAATAAACTACTAATTTGTATAACTTTTTTACTAACATCTTTAAATTTAGTTGTCAAAGTACTAATATAATACAGATAAACCCCAGAGCATCGTCTGGGCCTAAAGACTAGTTTTTTCAATAGAGTAAATGAATAGTGGCAGAAGGAGAGATGGTAGAGTAAATAATAAAAACGAGAATGGAGGAAGTAGTTTTTTCAATGCAATATGCCTGCAAAATTTATCTATTATTATAATTATTGAAACTCGTGGCCTCTCATTATAAGACGACATGTGGCCCTGCACGCATAAGTTGATGTAGCGCCAAATTGCTTTCATATCATATTTTTTGACAAGTGTGCATGCTTTACCTCAAGAATACAAAATGTTAGTCTAAAGATTTGAACCAAAGGCTATAAGTTTACATAGTTAGATATCTACCATTGTACTACATCTATTAGATGAAAAACATAATCTACTTTTAGGCTCCGTTTGTTTTAATGGAAAATTACTTTTCAAGGAAAACAATATTAAATGGAAAAACATGGTTTTAGAAAAAGTTTTTCTTTGTTTGTTTGATTAAAGGAAAAGTTAGGGAGAAATAAATGAAATAAAACAGAAAGTAAGATGGGAGGAAAAAAAAAGTAATGAGTGTAGAGGAAAATGTGGTATACCTTCTTTAGAATGTGAAAATGATTTTCCTCTTCTTAGAGCATTTTCTTCCTCTAGAAAAATTGTTTTCCACGCCTTACCAAAACAAACAAAGAAAAATGAAAAAATAGAGGAAAACCATTTTCCAAAAAATGATTCTCCACCAAAACAAATGGAGCCTTAATATATAAGCCTCCAACCTAAAAACTTATTAAACAAAAAGGTCACCAAAAGAAAAATATATAAATAACAAGTTAGGTTGTCGAATATAATTTTCGAAAAGAAATTTAAAAATCCATTAAAAATCCTTTCCCTCTTCTTCTTCACACACACACCATCCCCTTAATACATCATGCCTAATATACCTCACGCGGTCACGCCCCCACCTCCCTCTCTCCATTGCCGGCCAAATAGACCACCTAATTTCAGTCACAAAGGAGTATTCATTCCATCGGCCCAAAGTTGTCATTAAGACAACTACAACAATCTCAACGAAAAAGATAAAGATTTTGTAATAAAGTTTTTCCTTTGCAGTATTGAAGACAAGCTTCATGACAATTATGTTATATGTTTTGATTGACGAAGTCTGTTTCAAATCATAGGCGCCTATATCATGACTTTCGATTCAAATTACATGTTCAAATTATAAAACAAGCGACCATAAAAACAGTAGAAACCATAAAAATAGCAAACGATTTAGTGACATGAAGTATATGACAAAACTCAACAAAAGATAACACAACAAAGTGGTTCCGGAACATCACTTGGGCTCAAAAACGAGTTCTTCTTAAACTGCATGCAGGCCATGCACTAGTGGAAGCCCATAATATGCCTGCAAAATGTGTATACACCTTTGAAAGAATTATGGCTTTGTTAAACGTTTTCAATACGCAAAATTGTAGGAAGGAAACCATCATAGAGCAAGAGTAGGCCCAAAACGCATAGCCCAACCTTCTCAGCAAGTCTATGGTACAAGCCTACTAACGAAAAGTAATGGGGACAAACCTTAGTTAGTTAAAAACGCGTTTGAAACTCCGTCTCCGTCTTTTTGAAAAAACGCCAAAAAAACGTTTTTTTGAGCCCCCGCCGTTTAAAACACAAAAAACCTCCACCTCCCGTATAAAACGCGTTAAAACGCGCCGAATGCGGTTTTTTGAAAAAAACTCCTTTAAAGAAAAAAAGAAACCACGTGTCTCAAATTCTCATGTCTCTGCGACTATACGCGACCTTTTAGAGTTGTAGCGTAATTATTGTTTTAAGTCTTTTATAGCATATGTTCTTTGAAAATATTGATACCTACTTATGATGAATAAGTATATAAGTTGATATCTTTTAAATCAGAGCATAACATTAGTAAAACGCAAGAAAATAGTGTCCGGATTTTTAGCCGAACTTTTAAGGTGGAGCCGTTTTAAACGCGTATACATCTGTATTCCGTATTATAAAAAGTCAACGTTCTTTTTGTCGAACATTTGACCGTATTTTTCATATTTTTGCCGTTTTAAACTCGGCGAATTGAACTCCGTTTAATTCCCGTCCCGTTTTTAACTAACTAAGGGACAAACTTCCCTTCTTCTACCAAGTCCCACAAGTAGGATATACTACCTCCGTTCCAAGTGTATTGCAACATAGGGGGTTGACACATTTATTAAGAAGAGCAAAAAAGTGGGCCATCTTCCCCACTTGCATCATGTAATAATAAGTAATGAAGAGAGAGAAAGGTTGCACATGTGATCTTTTTGGTGATTAAAATAGAAAGGTTGCAATTAATATGAAATTGCCAAATAAGGTAAAGGTTGCAATACATTGGAACGAAGGTAGTATTTTTTGCATCAAATATTTTAAACTCAATGATAAACTAAAAGCACCTCATTTCTCAAAGAAAAAAAAAGTACATTATATATAGACTATCATAGGAAGTTAATTATTTAGACCTGAACATAGGTAAATGTAAATTATTGCATAGTACATAGTTGATATTGTATTTTGCCCATTCTCGATTGTTAGTCAATATCAATATTGCTCACAAGAATTTTAACATTTATTACCATGGTTAGAAAATAGTATTATGAATCTTCCCATTTTCTTTTCTTCCATTTTCTATAGCTTTTCCTAATAGCTATTCTAGTAGGAATAAAGGATTCAAAAACTTAACTTCATGTATATCCACCAATTGGATTAGGTAATGATCCATCTATTTTCTTCACAAAATTGACACCAACATATATATGCTAGACTTTATACCTCATTGTAATATATGTCTAGTACAATAGTTAGTCATTGTAGTAAGTCCAGAGGTGTTTGGGTCTTTGGGATTACAACGTAGTAAAATGAATGGCTTGACTTCACTTTTCCGAACACAACACTTAAAGATACCCTACCACCCAAAAGTAACTTAAACCAATTCTCTTCATTTGGAGCATCCGAAAGGAATACAATCCCACCATCATCTCTCAAAATGATCGGACTAACATTTACCGCCGAACCCCATTTTGCCTTCTATAAATGGGTTCTCCGAAACTTTAATTTGTTAACCAATTCCATGATACCAGTCTCCTTTCAAAGGAGCCCTCTTTCCCATCAACTCTTGCAGCCTTGGAATCCCCAACCACGTTTTTCTGTAAACTCAAAATCGATGGCTGCATCCGCCAATCATTTATTGGCTCATCATTTACAACCTTATCGACACCCTTATTCATGTTCAAGTTTAAACAGTAGTTGTTGTGAGGGGGGGTGAATTGTATGTGTGGGAAATGAACGTACTTTTTGCGGAATTAAAAATACAATGAAAGGAACAAGAGAAAGACACAAGAGATTTTTACGAGGAAAAACTTCCCGGGCCCAACAGGAAGAAACGACCTCGACCACAAGGGATTTTAAACTCAACTCTGTCACTATAATAGGCTAAACACCTTTGTTACAAATCTATTAACTCTCGGGCCACTACTTGAGTTCCTCTACAAACTCAAGTCTCATTCCTCTCGAACTTCAATCGAAGTTCCTTTCTCTTTCTCTTGCTTCACTCAAAGCCTCACACTTTACAGGAGTTCACTCAAACCCCTTACTCAAACTCAAATTACAAGAGTTCCTCTCAACTCTTTTCTCAACTCGAAATACAGAATAATAGAATAGTATTAAACACTAATGGAACAATGAACTCATATGGTAATGGAACTTGGAACTTGGAACTTTGGTGGTACTGACTCAATAAACGTGATACTCAAATTCAACCTTTTTAGATCAATTATCACTTTGTCAGACACACTGAAACTTAGTTAATTGTTTGTCTTAAATAGCAATCAATTAATTAAACGTGGTTTAGATCATGGGATAATGGAGTAGTAGAGTTAACCCATGTTCGTTCCTATGCTTAAGGAACAAGGTAGCACTACCCCACTAATCCCACTAATCCCACTAATTATACACCTTCAGTTGAGCGTTTATACTGGCAAAGGGATTTCCTAAATTCAAGCAATTCATTTAAGATATTTTTGACTAAGAAAATCAGTTATAAATAATTTAAAGCTTATTTAAATCTTTTCCTAACAAATAATATCTTAAAAAGATTTTCTTTGATTAAAAGATATTATTTTCGAAAACAATAAATATCTTTTAGAAATATCCAAAATATCTTTGAAAATCTTTTCCTAAATTTTCTCCATTGCCAGTTAATTAATTCTAGGCGTGTGATAAGAGGAACAAACAAATTTGCTTGTTCCTTTGTTTTAAAACAATTGTTCCTTTGCATAAAACATTAGGGGTGATTGGTTTCTAAAACAACTTTGTTTGTTCCTTAAGATTAAAACATGGTTTGTTCCTTTCTTAAAACCATTGCATGCATGTTACAAGTCTGTTCCACTCATAGGAACAAACAAACATTCCATTCATAGGAACAAACATATATTTTGTTATCTCTTTTTAGACACATGTTTCTTATATCAGTTCCACTAACATAGTTCCACAGGAACAGTTCCAATTCCTTACCGTATGACGATCTTTGTTCTTTACATAAGAAATCTAATTACACCCTTATGCAACTAAGCTCCTTTTCTCTTGAAGTTCCCACTCAGGAACTTCATTGTTCTCTTGGAGTTCCAACTCAGGAACTTCACTTATTACCTTCATAAAGCACCCTTTTCTATTCATGAACCTTGCACACATAAAACTTATAAACCTTGTTAGTTATTACTTTAGTTTGTCATCATCAAAACCATATAGGGTCAATAATTTTCCCCTTTTTGGTGATGACAAACCAAGGCAAAGTAATATAAAAATTAACACAAACAAAATATAATATAACAATGCAAGATCATGTTATGTAGAGAATAAACCATAATAAGAACAATAAGTAAGATACTTTGCCATTATCTTCCCCCTTTTGACATCATCAAAAAGCGTATTACTTTTCAAGAATCCATGATTAATCTTTCGGACTTATAATGTCACCACACCACCATAAATATATAATTAATGGTCAAACATGAGTTTAAAATTTTTCAATTTGCTCAAACATCAATCTAGTAATATTAGCCATCCTCATACACATGTTAATCAATTAGTCAAAGAAGTTAAAGCATATTAAACATAAACCACCTCTGTTACCAAAGTACAATCCATATAAAAGCAAATATATATAGATCTTCTCATATATTAAAAATATTGATATTCAATCTTATTATCTATTTATTTCTAGAATTTTTTCCTATACCCTTTTAAACAATACTTTAACCGCTTCACGCACAAAAAAGGGATCTTGACACTCTCCATCCCTTGAGAAAAAAAAAAAAAAAAGAGTAAGCTCCTATGGCTTCAAACCACGACACCTCTCATCTATTCAACTCTCTTTTCAATCATTCTTCAATTTACAAATTCTAGAAAGTCTTCCCCACCATTTTCAACCCCCCAAATACAAACAATCTAACATCCATCCATTTCCACATTACAGTCAATCCTGGCGTCTCTCTTCCAAAGAAAATCACCCCCACATTATTACAACTATAAATACAAACAACCAAACTCCCCATTTCCATCATCACATTCATACATCCCTCCCAAACATTTCTATATTCTTCCAAATCAATCACACTCATTCACTCAAACTCACCATGTCTTCCTCCACCACCACCACCAAACAACTAAAAACCGAGCTCCCAAACACCATCCGAGTCTACACCGACGGCTCGGTCGAGCGTCTTTGGGGACCTCCCACCGTCTCCGCCACCCCAGAAGACGCCGAAACCGGCGTCTCCTCCAAAGACATAACACTCTCCCCTACAACACCCCTAACCGCAAGACTCTACCTTCCTAAACTAACCCACCATGATCAAAAACTCCCTATAGTAATCTACTTCCACGGTGGCGGTTTCTGCCTTAAGTCCGCCTTCTCCTCCACCGAGCACCGCTACATGAACTTCTTAGCCTTACAAGCTCATGTACTCATCGTCAATGTCGAATACCGCCTCGCTCCCGAACACCCTCTCCCCGCCGCCTATGACGACGGTTGGACCGCCCTTAACTCCCTCTCAACCACCAACGACCCATGGATCACCCAACATGGTGATCTTACGTCCATATTCGTCGGTGGCGATAGCGCAGGAGCTAACATAGCTCATAACTTAGCCATGAAGGCAGGTTTAGAGGAGCTAAACAAAGGGATACATATACGTGGGATATACCTTTGTCATTCATATTTTCTAGGACCTAAACGGGTCGGGTCACGAGACCCGAAACATGATATGGGTTTCAATAAAGAGAGGGCATTTGATACGTGGGAGTTTGTTTACCCGGGTGCAGGACCCGATCATTATATGATAAACCCGTTGGTGAAAGATGGGCCGAGTTTGAAAGGGTTAGGGTGTGATAAGGTATTGGTGATTACTGGTGAGAAAGATGATATTGTTGATTGGGGTGTTTTGTATTATAATGGGTTGAAAGAAAGTGGTTATGGTGGTGATGTTGAATTGTTTGAGGTTGAAGATGAAGGACATTCATTTCAGATATTTGATCCTGTTTGTGATAATGCTAAGAAGATGATCAAGCGTTTGGCTTCTTTCTTCCACAATAATTGATGAATTTGATATCATTGGGATTGAATTGTTATCATGTATTATTATTTCAAAGTATTTGATTTTGTTTCTTTGGGTTTTGTTGTTACTAATTGATTCTTGTTGATTTTGATGTTTGGCAATATATAAAAAAACTAGTTCCGTTTCTTTTTAGTTGACTCGTTTCGCTTATTATGTAAAACACATCGTTTAGAAATTAATTTAAAATTAGGTAAGGATGATAGTCTTAGTTTTAGAGGATCAAGGCTCCCTTAATCAAACTAAAAATCATTTTATTAGTACTATGATTCATTGTTTGGGTGCTCTAGTAGTAGTTCTTTGAGTCAATCATGGCGTCCTTAAGCAGAGGTCAACAGGGGAAGGAACACTCTATTGGTCTTGCTCAACCCACAAAAATATCCCAATTTATTGGACTAGGAATTCTTTACATTCTTTTTTTTGTGTATAAATTAAAATCAATAAAAGACTACACTTAAAGCGAATCCTTGAAAGAGAACCACAACCCAAGAGGGAAAATTTGAAGGAAGGGGAAGGAGAGAGGGGGAAGGGGAGGGAACAGAGAGGCTAGGGAAATGTGTGGTCCATTTTACCTCCAAAACTTTCTATTTTTAGAGGAAAAATACTTATTAAAGGATAAGGGAAATTGATCCCTTATTCTCCCTCTTTGTCCGTCCCCCAACCATTTACCCAAATAAGTGAATTACCCTTCTCCCTTTCTTTTCTTTTCTCATCCTTTCTTTTTCCTTTCTTCTTATCCAAACAATGTGAAGTCATATGTTTCTTCAACCTAAAATCACTTAGTAACGGTTTCCTATTTTTAGAATACAAAAAATTGAACCCTAAACAACAATTTGACCAAATCAATGTAGATTAGTTTTAGTTTAATCCAATCTAGCTCAATTTCGCTCCTGGCTGAATGAGAAATTGCAGTTTAGTTCATTTCAGGTTTGATTCACAAAATCTGAAAACTATATTGTGATTCACAAAATATTGGAAAAACAATTTGATTCAATGACCTGAGGAACCTTCTAGTTCGAAAGGGTTAGAGGTAGAAGGGGTAAAAGTTGGCATCACCCGATAAGTTAATATAAATCTAATACAAAA
The DNA here is from genome assembly GCA_947645195.1 of Patellifolia procumbens. Lineage (NCBI taxonomy): Eukaryota > Viridiplantae > Streptophyta > Magnoliopsida > Caryophyllales > Amaranthaceae > Patellifolia > Patellifolia procumbens. Next base: position 7,612,922 of record CANSGD010000972.1, read on the forward strand.
TAAGTAGGTTTGATCAAGACTTTTGACACATTTAAGCGAATGGGTTAGCTCGAAACTAGGGATGTCAAGGGGGCGGGGCGGGGCAGATGTTGGCATTTCTATCACCATCCCCGCCTAAAAAACTCATCTCCATCCCCGCCCCATTTCCCATGGCCGGGGAAAATCTTGTCCCCATCCCCGCCCCAATGGGGACAAGATAAAATCTATCCCCGCCCCATCCCTGCGCCAATCCCCGCACCCGCCCCATCCCTGCGCCAATCCCCGCACCCGCCCCATCCCCGCCCCAATCTATTAGGATTAAGGGAGAGGGAAAACAAAAGTTTAGAAGTAATTTTGGATTTTAGCCTTTGGGCTTTTGGAAAATAAAAGTATCAAATGAAAGTAGTAGACAGCTAATAACATTTAGGATTTCAGGCGTTTGGAGAATACCTATGGCGGGGCTCAGACGGGACGGGCGGGGCGGGCGGGGATGGGGCGGGTATGGACTAACATCCACCCCGCTCCATTACCCATGGCGGGGATGGTTTTCATCCCCATCCCCGCCCCATCCCCCGCGAAACCTTCCCCCGTCCCCACCTAACTGGGGCGGGTCTCCACAAAACCCGCCCCATTGACATCCCTACTCGAAACAACATGTTTCTTAAATAGGTTGATTCAATGTTTAACTTTCGAATTCGAATCTGACAAGCCAACCCGTTTATGGTTCTCCTTTGTTCTATTTGACCTTTATTCTTTAATTTTTTATTTAGTTTAATTGTTACTCCCTTCATCCTTGAAATATTTGGACACTTATCAGAAAATGTAGGTTGAGGCGATAAGTTGTAATGTGGCTATCAAATGTTATTTTATAAGTGATAGACGTAAAAGTAGACGTGAAAAGAGTTGTCAGGGTATTTTTTACTGGAAGAAAGAGAAAGTTGGGTTACTTTTAGACTTTTAGTGATAAAAACAAAATGTGAGGCCATTTGACAGTAAAAGATAATATAGTAATAGTGAGACCATGCATAAAATGGAAATGTTCAAACTAATGTGAGACAAATATAAAAGAAAAATGTTCAAACTATTAGAGAGTAGTTACTTTTATTCAATTACCAAACATGAAAGTTAATGAGTTTGAAATAATAAATATATAAATTGAAAATATCAAATATCAAATACATAATGTTTCTGTCCAAAAGTGTGTCTTACCTTTTTCCGGGGGGACATGAGCGAGTCCGATTTCGAGCTACGACAAAAAACCTACAAAAGAACCCCAAACCCCTGTGGGCGGGGCCTCCTATACTCAAGTGAGTATTCATTTTAGATAGGGAGACATTGTGGATGTGGGGGAAAGAAAAGTATGTCCATTCCAATGTGAGTGTCCATCTATGAATGAATTTGTATGGATCTCTTTACCTTGCCTCTACTAAGGGTTTATATAATGAAATGAGTGTGAGCTTTTTGCCACTAAAGCCTTGAGCCATCTAACCTTGCTTATTAACTCGTGTTGGGTTTTTGTATATTTAAAAGGGTACATTTATACCCATACACATAAGATAAAGTGATACCAATACGGCACGTCAACTAAATAGAGCAGGCCAAGGATATCTAGCCCGTTTAAGTAAACAGGGAACGGGACAATAATTAAAGTCTTCATAATCGGAAACCGAGTAATCGAGCTTTATGGTCTTTAATGTTGTACTAATCTGTTCATAGCAATAAAAAGATAAAAAATCAGTTACTAGTCTTGATGGAATATGACGTGATAATTGATATTGATCCAATAATATATGTCCTACTCCAATATGGTTTAGCAATTTAAGTTATACTACAATTTAATTAAATGAAACTCATCTATAAATACAAACACTTCACATATGAATTATTTTCCAATCGACCCACTACTTCAAAATCACACTTCTCCTAAAACTTTAACATGCCCTCTCCCAAAATAGCAAAGATGCAGAAAGTTTTGATCTTCTTATTGTCATTGCTTTTTTTCTCAACAAAAACTTTCCTCCAAATTCAAGCTCAATTTCCCTTTATTCCATATCAACCTGGATTTCATCAACCTAGACTTCCATCTCAACCTCATGTAAGACAATATCATCACCTTCCCCTCGGACCCAACGCCATTGGACCGGAGTCTATAGCATTCGACTGCAAAGGGGGTGGTCCATACGTTGGAGTTTCGGATGGTCGGATACTGAAGTGGCAAGGCCCTTCCATTGGCTGGACTCTCTTTGCAGTAACTAGTCCATCAAGGTATACTTAGTAATTTTTTTTCCCATGACAAAGAAAAAGGTCACATCTTTATTCGTAACAGTCAACACGATATGATAAAAGGAATATGGAAAAGAATATAGTAGTATATTGAAAAGAACATTAGTCTAGAGCTTATTGTATTAACATGCCATACTCCAGGCTATATAATCTAAGCGTCGGAATTTATATGCTGGGATTATGTGCAAAAACATCTTTTGGGTGGGTTTATGTACGTAAGTTAAAAGCTTTAAGAAATGTTGTTTCAATGTTTTGAGATATAAAACCGCAATTGGTGGATAAATTTTTTTATCCTAGAAACTTGTGGTGACAATTTTTTGTGTGTAATTTTCAGATCAAATTCTTGTGATGGGATAAACGACTCCCCTGCAGAGCAATATTGTGGCAGACCACTAGGCCTAAAGTTCAACATGGCAACATGTGAATTATACATTGCTGATTCTAGCTTCGGCTTGGTGAAGGTCGGCAGTAACAGCGATGTCGCAGTTTCAGTTGCCAACAGTGCCGAAGGGATTCCGTTTCGGTTCTTGAACGCCCTCGATATCGATTCTGAGAGTGGTGATATATATTTTTCAGATAGCAGTTCTCGTCATCAGCGATGGTACATAACTTCATATGTCAATTCACAAAATTTAGTGCAAATAATAGTTAATGTAATATGTCTATATAACCAATTATATACTACAGGGAATACGAAGCAATTGATACAAATGATCAAAGCGGAAGATTGATTCGGTATGACCCAAAGACGGGAAGCATAACCGTTCTGCTTAGAGGCCTATCATTTGCAAACGGGGTAGCATTAAGCAAGAACAAAGATTTCGTACTCGTTGCAGAGACGACATCGTATCGAGTACAAAGATATTGGCTCAAAGGTCCTAGAGTTGGAACTTCTGAACTGTTTATTCAACTTACTGGACGACCGGATAATATTAATCGAAATGGTAATGGAGATTTTTGGATAGCTCAAAATCCAACTAGCCCCATTAGAGTTGATGAATCTGGAATGATACAAGAAAGTTTGGATGCAAACGAAATAGTGGATTGCAGTGATGTGTCTGAATTTAACAATAGTTTGTGGATAGGTTCAGTTGTTCAACCTTACATTATATATACGAGCTAAAATCTTTTTCTAGTAGAATACTATAGGTTAGATTGTTGTGTTTATAAGAACTTTTGTTTCATTATGTATGGTTGTAAATTTCAAACCATGAAACTAGTTTGATGATCATATTACAGAACCAAGTCTAATATAGATCGGGATCTACAATAAATCCAACATAAAACCCAAAAGTTAAGATTTTGTAATTAAAAATTAAGGTTTAACAATCAAAAGGTAAGATTTTGTAATCAAAAGTTACGTGTTATGAATGAAAAGTTAAGGTTTGTTCCAAAAATTAAGATTTTGTAATTAAAAGTTAAGGTTTAGCAATCAAAAATTAGGTGATCTACACTATTTTTAGCGTGGACCAGGTCCACCCAAGAGTTTCTATTATTCGGTGTTGGTTCGTTGCCCATCCTTAGTTGTTGCTTTGTTAATTACCTTTTGAGAATGACAAGTGTGGTGAGTGGTGACCTTTGGTGGTCTTGATGGTGTTTGCGCGATAATTAGTGGGTGGTGGTGACTCATGGTGATGATGTGACCCTTAGTCCTTAGAGGAGGGGGGGGAGGGGTAGTGTCATAAGCTTAGGTTGGTGACGGTGGAGCAGACGGAAGCGGGTGATGGATGTGGGTTACGCCCTGTATCGCTGTACGAACCTTATCCGTTATACCCTCCTTATAACAAATAGTTGCATAAACCCCCCTCCCCTAGCCGCCCAGTTTTCAAAATAACATGTAGTACACATAGTGTTAGGTTTTCAAGGAGTATGGACTTAATTTCGAGTTTCATTGCTTCATGTGGCAATGTAAACCTTCTCACAATTAGAGGTAATAACGAGGCGAGACAAGTCGGGTCGAGTTTTGCATAACTCAACTCGTCTTATTAAGATCTTGATTCCAGTTGGTCCCAAACGAGTCGAACATGGACCGAGTTTTGATCGAGCGCGAGCTGAGTATAAGTCGAGTCGATCTCGAGTTGTTACAAGTTTTTCCATCGGCTTAACACTCGTAAGGTTGATAATGTATAAAATTTGAAAATTAAGCATTTCATCATACCTTTCGAGTTTCTCACGAATTCTGTAGTCAAGTTCTATGCAGAGCGAGCTTGCTCGAGACGAGTGTTGACCCAGTTTTCATCAATTCGATCTCGAGTAACTTCAGAGTTTTCTCGTCTCGTAATCACCCCCTACTCACAACTGCCAAAAAAGGTACGAGGAATTATTGTTACATAATAATAAAAAAAACAAACGAAAATTGTTTGATTGGTTTATGGATCATTAGTTGAGGCACACAAGAGATACAACAATTGCATAGTCTCCTTGCTTCAATAGCAAGTATATGGGCTAAACTAAACTTATGGGGTGTTTGGTTGGCTTATTTTTAATGGTATGGAATGGAATGACATCCATTCCATTGTTTGGTTGGGCTATTTTACAGTGGAATCTCATACCTAAGGGTATCTATCTCCACCCCATACCCCTAGAATCTCAATCTCCCCTCCCCCCTAAGTTTCTAACTCCATTCCAGCCTAAAATCAAACCCTAATGTTACCTAGAACACCACCACCACCACAGTTGAACACAAAGCCATCACCACCGGCGGAGACAAATTAAAGCCACATTGAAACCATCACCGCGACGGTCGAAAGTTGACTGACCTTTCTCTGACCGGCGATTTCGTCTGTCTCTGTGACTCGTGGCTCTCACATTGGTGGTTGCGAAGTTGAATTACCTTTCTGTGAGTGTTGTCGGTGGCGGCAGGAGTGTCGGTTAGGTGTGGTGGGGGTTCGGGGATGGTCTACGAACGGAATAAAATCGAGGCTTCAGCGTGCGATTAGAATGAAAGGGAAGGAGATGAGGCTGCGCTGCGGTTACGGTGGTTGATGGCATGGTGGCAGATGGCGATCAGATTCCGGCGAGCGGAAAACAAATGGTTGTGGGGGCGGGGTTAGTTGTTGGTTTCCGATGAGATTAGGAGTGGTGAGATGGTGCGCTTGGTGGCTGAGGGTTTGCATTTTAGGTTTTTCTTTTTTGTTAAAATCAATATTATAATGAAGTTACTCATTTTAAAAAATTTTGGTCATTTAAAAAATAATAATTATTAATATAATATAAAATAATTTATAAAAAAACATAAATGGTTAGAATCCATTCCAAAAATGAACCAAACAGTTGGAATGGATATAGAATCCATTCCAAGATTGAACCAAACAGTTTAAGCTTGGTATGGCGATTCCACTCCATACCACCCTGGTATGAGATCCCAATCCATACCATTCCAACATTTTGAACCAAACAGGCCCTTAGATCTACTTATTTCAATATTGCTCGAAAATTTCTATTTTCGAGGCCTTGCACCTATTTTAATTAGAATGCTAATTATTTCCTTTGAGTAAGATAAACAACACATATATTTTTTGAAAGGGGAAAGCGTTAGTGCATAATCAATAATAAAAGGACATGGTGTCCATACCATAAGTAGATTCGGTGGACAATGCCATTCCCACCTTTGTTCTACACCAAAAGGCACTAACCTAGCAAGATGATGAGCTACATAGTTCCCTTCCCTACCAATATGAGATCATTCAACTAAAAAGAAATTTTTGTTAAGAGAGAGAAGCTTCTAAAATGTTATCCAATTCCGCAAGATAAGTGGACCCTTTTGAAAGGCGCCTAACCAGAGTCTACCATTCAAACACTATGTGTGCATGACCGTGATCCTTTGCAAGCCGGAGCACCAATATAAAGCTTTGCCCTCTGCAATTTTCGGTGACCACCTCGCGCAAACCCTTCTAGTAGCAACCCATAAAACACTCCCCACACTGTTCCTCGCCACGACCCCATTCCAACCCAACCATCCTTCCCAATGGAAGCATCACAATTTACCTTCACACAACTTTCCTCAGGCTGCCAGACCCGCTTAACCCTCTGAACCTCCACCCCCCACAACGAGAAATCTTCTTGCTATATGAACCATAGTTCTCTGCCCGAGTCTCAGCTTGCCCCATGACAACCTCATTCGGAGGGTGGTTATTTTCGAAGATCAGCTCATTGGGCTGGTGCCACAAGCACCACCCCACAAACCCCACGAGGTAGACACTCTCCTTTGTCACCAAACAATATAGAGAACAAAGGGTGGGCCCGCATAAGTGTAATTATTAAAACAACCTTTCTCTTTATTATTCAGTAACAAAAAATTTATTTGATTATAATTGAAATCTCTATCAAAGTAGTTGCTTTCAGCTACAAGTTTAGGCTTGTAAGGCCGAAGTTGCATTATTCTTGTTCTCATTATACCGCCTTCCCCAACCCACGCCGCAACTGCCTTCCACTTAAGGTGTGTTACTCTTAATATGTTTACCTAAGCCTAGGAGGATGACTAACTGAGGACAGAGAGAGTATCAAATTCGAAACTAAACCATACCTCAAGACCTGCATCTATGATATATATATATAGAAACCTAGCAGCTGCAAAAGCGAACTTCAGGGCTATGGTCCAGGAAAGCCCACATTTTGAACCCTCTGCTGGAACCTGATCTTCACTCTGAAACACTTAAATTTGACACCCGCAGCTTCACTGATAAGGAGCAGATTTAGTCTCTTAGTAATAATATTTGTAATGATAATGAGTGTCCAAATCTTAGACTCAAGCCGTCATACAGCCAAGCCGTTATACAAAGAACGTAAGATATTTTGGCCCATTATACACAGCATTACCATATCAGAGTATTGCATACGACATCGTTGGCGGCTATTTGATATGGAAGGATCTTGAGCGACAGATCACAAGCAAATTAAGCATTGAAAGCAGGGGCACTAAACATTATTCACTAATGTTCGTTGACGCCCAGCAATATAAGTATTGGTCATACTATGCACTATACAAGAGCTTGAAAATGGAGAGAGCCTAATCAAGGGTAAGACACAGATGAAAAAAGTTTCAGCCCATTCAGGAACTTCTTTCTGCAGGTGGTCTTCGAGCATGTTCCAGGGATGCACCAAAGATGGCACTGAGCTGAGTTGTGGGCCGGTATCATGCGTACCAGGTCATGGGCCGTGACTAGGCCACACATTCAAATGGCAAATTGGGCATGGAGCAAGGTAAGAGCTTCTACACGAAGAAACACGGGAAAATAGGATCTTTAAGTGTATGCACAACATGGCCCGGCACGGTGCTCATGTTGTGCTGGTTGTGGTCCGGTTGACCGGCCCAGTACGGGTCAGCATGCTGTGGCTATGAGCAAGCCGCTGGAGAGGCTGGCCAAGCACGAGCAGCCCAGTGCCACATGGCTAAACTATAGATAAGAAAATAAATGGAAACAAGCATCCGCTCAAATTGTATACTACCATGCAGAGTAGTGAAACTTTCTGGATTTCTATCAAGTGCACATATTTGCATCACACTCAAATAAGTACAGATACACAATAGAGAATATGGCACTACAGAAACAAAACTTCAGGAGTGCTGTTAGAGTACCCAAAAATGGATTACTTACTCTGTAAAACAGTACAAGATGGGCAAAGAACAGAACTTCAGCCCCATTGCAGATCAAAAGATAATCCTTCGTTGATATCGCATCACTAACCAATTTCAGAAAAATCTGGTCCATAAAAAAAGTACTTTAGACATATCACAAACTAAAAGGGAATTGTGACCTGCCTACATGTTCAGTCGATGAAACGAAGCCAAAGATGCTGAATCAGAATCATACTTTGCTTGGAACCTGAAATAGGATAGCATATGTGTGAAAGAACAAAGAACAAAGAAGTTATAACCTATGTAGCACATAAATGACATGATTTTTGGAAATAAAAAATGTTTCGGGAATGGAAAAGCCTCAGGTTCCAACTATTTTCGGGCTCACTAGCTCGATAGCGGCTAGAGTTTCGGGAAAGGACATGATCGAGCATCGTGGGTCCCCATGTCTTGGAGGTTTCCGTGCTTCATAGGTTATATAATTAACAACGCTAGACGCTAGATAACAGATTGAGATGAACATTCAAGATTTCAAGCTACAATCTACAACACCCCTAATGGAATGAATATTAAAGTATCTCAGAAGTTAAAGCTACACTAACTGCATTGAGTGAAGAAACTGAAGAATTGATTGAAAAATCACTGATTGTTAATGAGGTTGTTCCCATCAGCAGTTCTACATTTCATCTCTATTTATCAAACTACTTCTTTCTCCCCATCACGCATCAGTAAATAAATCACTACCAATATCAATGAGTTATTATTACTCAAGAAGGAATGATGAAGCAGGAGATATGAAATCAATTGGATAATTCTTATAAATGCCAACATTCATACATAGAAAACCTTATTTAAGAATCTTAAGCATAAAACACCAAAGATCACTAAGAAGCATGATGGAAATAGGAAACAGGAAACATAGATGTAGAGGATGCCGATAAGACCAGGAGTTTGCAATCTTTAACCAATTCGTGCACCAAACAACATAATTGGGTTATGCACCTCAGAAAAACCAACAAACAGCATAACTGGGTTATGCACCTCAGGAAATCCAACAATTTGGGTATCCCTTAAACTCTGAAGCATGTTCCTAACACGAGCAAGATATTGTCTTCTGATCAGACTAGCCTCATTGGAACAAAAATTTGCATAATTCTGCGCATAAGTTCCATTTTTAATCATGGAGATGATGGTTGTAAGAGGATACATGCCTTGAAACCGTATCTCTTGAGTTCTGGTGGTCCATGGAAAATTAAGTGACATAAATCTATGAAGCTTTAGGCTGGCTCTGTCATAGGCCGTAGCAGCTGCTACCTCGGTTTCATAAGTACCAAGCCACAATTGCTTTCTGTCCACAGTGACTTGAGCACCCCATTTTCCAGTTCTCCTTGGAATAACCCCTCTGAATCTAGAAACCCGACCTCTTTCCATGACCGTTGCGGAATTTGATTCTAATTGATGTGGGAGAATTAGGAGAAGAGGGTAAGTTTAAGAAGAGACAACTGATACTTGAAGCATAGAGAAGTCCGGGTTCTCATTATTAATACAAAATTAAGGTTTGAAAACGATTTTATTATTAAGTAAAAAACATCTGAAACAATAGAAAGTGTTCGATATTTCAGATCACAGAGACATATTTGGAAGTCTCAAATTTGCTGCTTTCTTAGTCTATTATTCTACTCCCGCTGATCATCCTACACGTGTTAAACAACTAGCGGGTCACCAGATAAGGAAACCATCTATAAAAAGTTGTTTTTATTATGAACACGGGCATAATCAAGAGTTAGCAGCTTTGCAAAGATACACTTACTGAGAAATGAAAGAGAAAAAACACCATTATAGGCTATAGAAGCACAGCATTAGATCAAAATTTTAGATTCTTATCACAAAAGAAGATCTAACAAGCAATGCCTAATACTATGAAGTGGAATCTAATGAATCTTCAAATCTAGTTCCTAAAAGAAAATAAGAATTGTGTCAAATTAAAGCCCAACAAATTCACAAGTACAAGGGTGATAGATTGGGAATTCATGCGGTGTATCTTCATATGGATGCCATTAAGTTAAGCAGCACATGCGTTGGAACGGGACTTGGGAGTTTGTAAATGAATTTAATATCAGGTATAGTGATAATATATTACCATCAATATCGGGCTTTAGTCTTAGAACACTAGCTGACCAGCACAATATTACCAAAATGCGTGTACTTTTCCAAGAAAACATACATTGCCAAATCTGAAAGAAAGGGAACAATTACAGTAAGAATTTCATACATGAAAATGGCAATAGGGTGCAGCAACACGAGAAAGAAAAGTAAGTGAAATGTCAAACAGAAACAAACAAGAAGGTTTAGTGAGTACTACAGTCGCAGAAGTTGCACACAAAAACTTCATAACAGCTAAATTATTACCGCTTCATCAGATTGAATCTCTCCATCTTTCAGGTTTGAGCCATATCTTTTTAAAGCAGCTTCTCAATTGAACCACCATTACTGTAAACATTTCTTTCAAGCCAGCAATTTCTTCCCTCTAACAAGGATTCAGCTATCAACTGACAAAAATCAAAGAAAGAAGAGAGATTATTTCCCCCATTTGACCTTGCTATACCTGGAAACATTCGAAATATGTGAGCAAAAGCACAAGAGAAATACCGCAATAAACAAGAACAAGATGAGGAGTAGGAAGGAGACAAGGACAAGAAAGAAGAAGCAAGGCTCCATGTCGAGGTCTGGGGAGGTCCGATGACGCACAGCCTTCACCATTCCAGGAGAGGGATATGATCAACAGAATACCATAATAACTTGTACAAGTGTAGGATGAATAACCCGACAAACTTATCAAAAGAAACGAATGCCCCAACAGAGCAAATTATTGGTAAGACAAATGTCAGGAGCCAACCAAACTGCTAAGACAGTTTCCTTAAAAGAGATGGCAGGAACATTATATAAGAAATGAAAACACATGTACTCCTTTATGAAAGCTTGGAAGTTTTGGTTCCTCCACTAGAAGAAAGTTCTTAAAATAATAAAATTTCGTGTCCTTTCTTGCGATCAATTTCAACAACCTATAACCATAACTAATCTTCAATAGTATTCAATGACAAGAGAGAAGACCAACACACAAAAGAGGGACTACAGACTAGGAAATACCACTGAATCAATAATGCAAGACAGTGTGAAAGGTTTACTTGAACTCTAAACAGTATGTGCATTGAACCAGAGCAAGCCACCTCTTCTCACTTATGCTCGCAGGGGCACGAAGGGTATGCATAATAGAAATGTGTCAGAGGGAATATTCTGATTGCAGTGTAAATAAAGAACAAGAGATGGAAAGGGCATTAAGATAATCGTAATAATTTATAGATGTAATTGGAAGAGCACCCCCTATCAATTGAGGACAATTTGTATTTAAACTTCCTCTTGAGTGATCAATACAACCTATCCTACCCTCTGCCTTATTATTTCCACCCTTTTTCTCTCTTTTCTCTCTGTTATTTACTGCTTAACTAGATTTGGAATCTATTTTCTACAAGGAAGTGCATAGAACCATAAAATTTATATATTTCGGCACTTGGACCATCATACCTAAACAAATGCAAACACATTCCACGTGTACTCAGGACTTCTGGGCCGGCTCCTACTGAAGTCTTCCCTCGAAAAGAAATACAGATAACCTCCAGGAAACTTTCTTTTTCCTCATTATTTTTTCCTCCTCATGGCACATCACAAGTCAAGATTCAAGTCCATCAACTACATTCCGCAATCCACATCATAAGGTTGTGTATCTAGTATCTATCTCTTTGGCATTTAACAGCCATGAAAATTCCACTGAAAGCACAAATAGAGAGGAGCAAAGAAACGCTCAGATAAAGTAGTTCATACCTCCACCAGGAGCATAAATTATGAATATGATATTTGGAAGTATAATCTTCTACGACATACAGGAAAATATAGCATCAGAATAATCTGCAGTATCAGATTAAGCATGGGGACCAGAAAGCAGTGGATAGCTAAAAAACAAAACTGAAAAGAGGGACCCCAGAGGTTTATTCGATCATAGAGTGAAAAAAAAATTAATTATATAGATGAAACTCAAGAGAAGCTTCAAAGAAAATAAGTTTCAAAGAGAAGAACTTAATTTGCAAGCATGAGGTGCTAGGAATTGCTAGCACCAAAACTTTATGCCTTTGCTCATACAGTGTGTACCATCTCCAGTAGCACAAACATCCTTGCAGCTCGTGTGTTGTACTATGCTTCCAAGTACATCATCACTATCTTCAAACCTATTCAAGCAATAGCCATTTTACAGAACCCTCCCTGCCTCCTCACCCTTTCCTCTATTTTAACAGCCAAATAAATAGCGGAAAGATAAACGTTGCAAAAACATCCAAAGATTTTAAACTTGAAACAAAAGGCCTCAGAAGTTAGAAGTATAGAATACAATCACAATGAAGAAGGAACGCCATATATTCATTCACTATATAACAAAAAGTTGACAAATCAGATTTTTCAGTCTCTACATAACTTCCTAGCTTCAATATACACCTACATATGCTGGTACAAACCATCTTCAGTTAAATAATGGTGACAATTCACCAGTATCATGATATTTCCTTAAGTCAAAACATACTAGGCAATATCATGCAAGTTTAAGCTAGAACATTCAAGCAAACATCATCCTTAGTGCAGCCAAAATAGTAAAGAACTCAACCATTGCATGCTTCAATCTGCATAAACAAAAAGCCACAACCCAAAACCTCAAAAACGATACCGCCTACACTCTTGCCACGGAACTGCCGGCTGTCCAGCGCACCGTGCCAACTGAAACTGGAAAATCATATTCCCTTGTGACCCTTTCTTATTCTCACAGTCCCTCACCTCATACAACCCATCATAAACATACAATATCTTCTGACCAAAACTCCTCTCAGATGTCAAGCCCCTCACCACTCTAACAGGCTTTTTCTTCTTCATGCTATTCCACAAGGCAAGATTACCAGCCCTAAGCTCCTGATCAGGAGGCACCCCAACTTCATGGCGCTTAAGAACCCCTCCTTCCCCAACATAAACCAACGAATTGGGATCATTCATCTTATCTAAATGCCTTTCATTAGCAACAATACAAGTCGCAAATCGATCCCCCTTCCACTCCATACTATCAATCCCACCTTGAGTTTGCTTATGCAAACCAACAAGTAACAACTCTATCCTATAATGAAACTTATCCCCTACTTCTACCCCAGGAACAGACCCAATCATCAATGCAGACCTATTCATTATCTTCCCTTCACTTTTCAATTCTCCATACGCCGTCGTATCAACCCTCCTAATCCCTCTCCCACTCTTTGAGATTTCACTAAGCCTATTCCTAAACAATGTCAGCATCTCAATCACTTCACCCCTGTCCTTCGATTCCCGCCCCCCGGCATCATTAAAGACTAGTTCTTTACCCTTAAATTTCTGGGTTTTTCTCATTTCAACCACCTTTCCCTTCTCTACTGATCTTCTCTCATAAACAAACTCATGACCCACTAATGGCTTACTTTTAACAGCACCCACAAAACGCCTCCAAGTAATGGAATCAGTACCATTTTCATGATCTTTTACACTTTCTGAAAGCTTTTTTACAGCATTTTGGGTGATTTTTGGAGCATTTGGACCACACCCAGGTGGGAAATCTCTTACACAATAACAAAATCGCTTCTTAGCAGTAAAACCCTTAATACATGAGTTAGAAATCTCACAATTCCATGGAAAATCACGGGGAAATGCAACCCTAGGGTTCTTACTACCACAACTTTCAACTTCCATAATTATGGAAAACAGGGGAAAGGGGAAATGGGTATAATTCTAGTAAATTGTAGATGAGATTATGTGAAATTTGGAGTTCTGGGTATGAGAAATTTGTGTAAGAACAAAAGATTACAGTAAAACAAAGGAAAATATAAAGATGATGAAGTTAAGGAATTATGGTAAAAGAGGAAATGTGAGGTGACTTACGGTTTTCTGAAGTTTAAGAGTTATTTGATCATGGTGTAATGTGGAGTTAGTAGATAAAGGTAGAAATTTAATTTGTTGGTATAAGTTGAGATGATAGCAGGTGGTGTAATGGAGAAAGTTGTGAAAGTGAGCTCCATTGACAAGAGTTATGAGAGCAGAAATAGAAGAGACAAATTTTACAGGAGTTTTGTTTTTACCCCTATGGTGGAGAAGACTAGAAGCCTAGGTGTAGGCTAAATTTTTAATTTTTTTTCCAAATTTTACCAATCCCTTTTTTGTTTGAAAATCAAGGTGTGGTTTCCTTAAGAAATAAGCTCTCCATATATTCTTGAGAAATTCAAACAAAATTTTAATAAGTTTTTAATAAATTTCAATAGGTTTCAACAAGGGTATGTTTTATCAAATTTATTACTTCCTCCGTTTTTTTTAATCGCTACACTTTCCTTTCTAGGAAGTTTAAAATTAATTGCTACACTTCTTTTTTCCCTTATTAGTAACTTTTTCTCTCTATCTCTCTCCTCCCACTTTTTCTTACACACTTTTACTCACTCACCAAAGTTTTGCCTAGGAGTCCGTGAAATGAGAAGTGTAGCGATTAAAAAAAAACGGAGGAAGTAGTATTTACCTGAATTTACCTTGGTTTCCCCGGATTTCAAATGAGAAAATCAAATAGTAACGAAGGGAGTATAACAATGTAATAACAATAATATAATATAACAATAAAAACAAGAACAACTACTATAAAATAATGATAACTATAAAGTCTAATAAATTGAGATAAGTATAGATAAAAACTAATAAGTTCAAACTAGCTCAGATAATATATGTAGTGTAAAAAGTGAGTGATTAAGAAACAAATAATTATAAATAGGCATGTATAAAACAAAAAGTAAAAAAAATATAGTAAATATTTAGTTGTTGAAGGGTAAGATGAAAAAATAACTATTTCCATTATATAAAAGAGTAGGGGGGAAAGTAAGGGGAATCCCTACCCTCAAAGTGTCTCTAGTGGGGAGAACCCTCAACTAAGGGTGTTCATAAATATCTGATCCGCGATCCGGTCGATCCGATCCAAAATATAGTGTTTCGGATAATTCGTAACGGATATTCGAAAATTTTCAGATCACCCTTTTGGCCTTTTCGGATATCTGAAATGTGCGAAAAAATCGGATATTTTTCGTATATACGAATAAATATACGATCCGAAATATCCGTTCTTTTTTCATTAAATAAAATTGATTTTACATTTTGGATATCCGAAATTTTTCGGATCGGATTCAGATCACACTTCTCTCAATCAAAAAAATTCGAATCGGATAATCAGAAATGAACACCCCTACCCTCAACCTTGAGGTTGGAAGGGTGCTTTCCTTTGTACTAGACTAAGTACTACGTGGTATTTCATAATGAATATATTTATTTGTAAGAAGTGGCCCGGACCCCGCTCGGGTCCTAATGGGCCAGACACTTGAGAGTAGGAGGGGTAAGGGGAATCCCTACCTTGAAAGTGCTACTAGTGGGAATTGATCCCCCAACATTGAGTTGGAAAGATGCTCTCCTTACCACTAGACCAAGTACTACTTGGTACTCCCTCCGTTTCTTTTTGTTTGTCCTATTTACTGTAACTCCAAATGCCAAGAAAGATGATGTCATATGCATGTGGATGGGGACAACAAGTAAGGAGTCCGCTTATTTTATAATAAATGTGGTGATTAAAGTAGGTGAGAGAAACTTTTAAGGTACATGTGGGACCAAAAAGTGATAAAGTAGGGGTAGATGGGTAATATAATCTTGCCATATAAGGAAAGATGAAAAAGTAAGACAAACAAAAAGAAACGGACAAAAACGAAAAGTAGGACAAACAAAAGGAAACGGAGGGAGTATTTCATAATGAATATGACCTATAAGAACCTGTCTAAACTTAATAGACCCAAGATCTATTCTCTTTTAAGGTAGAAAAAAAATGCACCCTTAAATTTCTTAAAGTGAAATTTGTTGAACTTATAATAGGTAAGCAAAGATAAAGGGCGTGTTAGGAGATCTTCCGCTCTAGGAAAAATTGTAACGTATTATTACAAATGATATTGAAGGCTAATAAAGAAGAATGGTTACAAGGTGTTATACAAAACATGATTGTGATAACGTCATTGATGTCCGCGACCAATCGCCAGCCCAGTTTTGCTTCGCGGTAAATGTGGTGAGTTGTGTAGTCTTCGAACTTGTGAAGTAGTGTCCGGATGTCTTCAATTATGTTTGCGATTTTCCATGGCAAGGATCAAATTTTATTGATTGTGTTGATGACAACGAGGTTGTCGCCTTCGATTATGGTTTAGTGATTTCGTGGTGCATTGCGGGGAAAACTCCTTTGTGAAGAGCTAAAGCCTTTGCAAATAAGGAATTTGCCTTTCCCCGGGTTTGTTGCAATTGTGTAAAGTGTGCGGCCATTTTGATCGCACATGATGAAACTCGTTGCTGTAGAGGTTGAAAGCTAGTGAAGCGACACAAAAAAGTTAAGGGCCATATCTAAAAGAGTATTTGCTTGGGCGAAAAATATTTTCTATTAAATGTGTTTTTTCTGTTTTCTTTGTATGATGTGCAAAGCATAGAAGACAGTTTTCACATGTTGGCACGTAGTTTTCTCAAGGGTGGAAATTTTTTACTTGTTCAACGAATAAATGCTTGTTTTCCTTCCCGTTTCTTGATCCTTCGATTACTCCCTTTCATTTCATTCTTTATTTTCTCTAACTTTTCATTCAAAGAATCAAACGTAGGAAAATTGTTCTCCAAATGAGTTGTTTCCTAATGAGTTGTTTCCTAGAATGTTTTTTTTAATGAAAAATCACTTTTCATTGTATATTTTTCCGTCTAACCAAACGAATCATATATCGACAATATTAATAAAAAAGACATATTGTACTAAATAGTGACAAAGGTTCAACTATGGTTCTTAATGTCATTCTCTATCTTGTAAATATCAGTTATAAAACATGGAAATCAAGTGAAAGTACACAAGTACCAATTAACATCTACACTCCACATATTTGGTCCTAGAGAGTTATAGACCCATACAAGGATCAATTCTACACATAACAAACTCAAAACACATGGCGGAATCGGAGAAGCCAGAGTAGACCATAATCTCCCCAAAACTATTGGGTATCTATCATAAGTTGAAGTTGAAAACATTACTATATCACACTCCTTGAATTGGTGTTAGATACATGAAATTGGACATGACTCTAAAGTGTGTTAGAACCACTCAAGAAATCAGCAAGAAAACCCAAGATCCGGGCAAAAAACACTTGCTTTGCACTAGGAATTTATAATAGTATGAGATGCCTTTACAGAAGGAATTTTCAATCTCTCTAGGCTCTCAAATATCTCTCTAAGAGTTTAGACCTCTTTAGATTAGAATATCTCTTTTCTGTTTCATAATGATAAAAGAGGTTATACATGAAGTATTTACAATGGAGAAGATAAACCTAAACAGACTAAAACAAGAAAAACGCAAAAAGTCGAAGTTTAATGAGATTCATCGAAACCAGATCAATGTCAAACCCGACCAGATCAATGTCAAACCCGATCGGGGCTTCAATCACGAAAGTTCTAGATAATAGGCGTCAATCCACCCGATCGAGTCATACTTCACTTGCACCGCTCAAGTTCTTCTCCGTTTCTCTTCTTCTCTCTTACTCTATCTCTACACACCATACCCAACACTGCCCTATACCATTCATCATATTGTTCCTGAATTCAGCTAAGTTAGATGCCTTAATCTAAACAACCAACCCCATCCTAAGAACAAAAACCTTACATTTGATTCCTCACACTTCTCCAACAAACAGCAGGCTGTCCAGTGCACCTTAACAACTTAAACTCAAACACCAAATTCTTCAGTGATCCCTTCTTCTTCTCATAACTTATCACCTCATACAATCCATCATAGACATACTCATTCCTCTGAACCAAACGACCACGAACACGACGATCCACCTTAAACCCCTTCACAACCCTTACAGGACTTCTACACATCATACTCTCCCATAGAGCAAGATTACCACCCTTCAATTCTTGATCATTAGGCTTCCCTAGCTCCTTCGCCCGCGGATTCCCTCCCTCTCCTATGTATGTTAAAACATTAGGATCATTCATATTATCCAAATATCCTTCATTCGCAACAACACAAGTAGCAATTTTCTTACCACCCAATTCCATAAAATCAATCCCTCTTTCATAATGCTTGTGTAACCCAACAAGTACTAACTCGACTCGATATCGAAACCTATTCCCAACTTCAACTCCAAGCACAGGACCAACAATTGAAGAACACCCTTTTGTAACCTTTCCTTCTTTTGTCAATTCATTCATTGCTTTCAAATCAACTCTGCCACCATCAGTTACATCTCTAGTTCTAGTAATTTGTTCATACCTTTCCCTAAACACTTTCAACATTTGAATAAGCTTAACTTTCTCACCATTATCATTAAATTTCATGGGATCTTTCTTAACCATGATTCTATCACATTCTCCTCCATTTCCTAACTTACTTTTCACAGCAACAACCTTCCTCCTCCAATGAAAATCATTTTTT
This sequence comes from Patellifolia procumbens, assembly GCA_947645195.1. Taxonomy (NCBI): domain Eukaryota; kingdom Viridiplantae; phylum Streptophyta; class Magnoliopsida; order Caryophyllales; family Amaranthaceae; genus Patellifolia; species Patellifolia procumbens. The sequence goes on from CANSGD010000972.1 coordinate 7,631,350, forward strand.
TCACCCATTTCTTGAAGTTTGTCCCCTTTAGTGGAGCTTAGCACATTTGAGCAAAACCCAGGTGGGAAATCTTTAGTGTAATGGACAAATGTAGTACTACAACTATTTGAAGGTTGGTTTGATTTTACTAACCCAGATGATGGTTTTCCTGAAAATGCAGAATTTGGGTTCATCATTTAGGGTTTTTGAGCATAAAAAAAGGAACTTTAAGTGAAAATCAAAGTGGGAAACAGACCCAAGTGAGAATTCAGGCAATATGATGAGAAAGTTGAGATTTTTAGTAAGAAACAAACAGAGAAATGTAGATAAATTTGCTTAAATTTAATATGTTACCATATAATAGTGCAGATTGAGTGGACAATGCAAAGGAAGTGACTTTAGTGAGAATTGAGTAGTGTGTTTGTGCTTGCAGAGTAGCTAGTTTATATAGGAGTTTGAGAGGGCTTTTAAGAGCTTTCGCAGAAGCTTCGTAGTTCCATTAATGGAGCTTTAATGGAGGGAGAGAGTGTAAGTATAAAAAATCAGAGTAGACTGAGGAATACAGAGATTCTTCATTGGGTAAAAGTTTAGCTTTCTTTCTCTGTTTCCATTTTTCAGGTTGATGGGCCATGATGGCGTGTAAGCTCATGCTTTGCTATATTGGGAAAACATTTGAACATGGAATATAAATGTGTTGACCATCACAAAGCTAGAAGAGACTTGAGTGAATTTGGTATGTAGAATAGCTAATTACTCCTAACTGGGTCGGTTAGAGCGTCTTTTCCGATTATAAGATGTGTTGGAATTATTATGCATCTTGCCTTTGTGCATTCTTATATACTAAAAACAAAGTTGAGATAATATAGATGTCAGCTAGTTTAGTTGGTAAAGTCTTATGGATGTGATATTCAAGAAATGAGATCAAATTCCGTCTACATCACTGCAATTTGTTACTCTCTACGCAAAAAAAAATCTAAAACAACTTTCCTAAAAATTTGACAAGATCAGTCTTAGTTATGGCCGATCTACTTCGAAACTCCCCAACTTTTGATTATTTTAGAATCATCTCAATTTTAAAAAGTTTATAAAGTACTAAAAATAGGTGTCTCACCTTCTAATTAACCACCGATAATTCAATTTATAAATATGGAAATTATATTTATACTATGACTTTACGAAATGTAATAGTTTGTAAATATATATATGTGTATTTTTTTAGTCGTAACGTTTAGACGTACATGATTAAGAAACTATAAGAGCATCAATATTATAAGAAAATATTAATGTGAGGAGAAGAAAACCTTGTATGGCATAAGTCAGACCATGTTCTTTTGAGCTGATTTAATTGTACTCATTTTTCTATTGTATTACCTCTTTCTTTTTATTTATCCTATCTTTTGTTTTTATCCGTTTCTTTTTGTTTATCCTACTTAGAATCTTTGATTCTTTTTGTTATACAATTTTCTCCATTTTAATCTTACTCTGTCAATCATTGGTTTCACCTAGTTCTCCAATATTTCTTTCACTCTCCTTATCCTCTACTCTCATGTAACAATTGACATCATATTTTTATCACTCTCCTTAGTGATTGGAGTTACAATAAAACAAAAAAATAAAAACAGAAGGAATATAAGTTTGCTCTCATGATTTCTCTCTAAAAAAAATTAAATCACTTCACTCCAAAAGAACAAAGCATTAGATTGCATAAATACAATAAAAGTATAATACCAAGATAGGATGTTAAGAGTTTCTTGCCACTAACTTTCAATAAGTGGATGGGCTCACATTTTATGACAATTTATAGAATTGACCACGGTTCAAGAAATCCAAGCATACATGTAAGAATGTAAGATCCGGGATAAATCATATTGGATTGCCTCATTGGGAAGTCTAAGTTCATAACTGGTTGAAATGTTTTGCACCGTTATTCGAAGTTGAACAACAAGAACTTAGTAAGATGATTTAACAAACTTAAAGGTGCTCTATCGAGACTAAATTTTGGTTTTGGTAAAAGTGATAATAATATATACTCCATTCATCCCAGATAAGTTGTCACATAGAAGTATTTTTTAATGGTATGTTTTTTCTTTATTTGAGACATATATGTTCTCCTTTTAGTAAACCTTTTCTCCTTTTTTCTTTTTTCTAATAAATGTTAATTGCTACATCTACACATGCATTTTTTTTTTTAAAAAAAAAAAAAATTGTGTCATAAGCATATACGTTACAACAATTTTGGGACTAAAGGAGTAATATATAAATATAAGCAATTAGTCAGCAAATCATATACATTTTGAGGCAAATACGAAAATTCTTCCAAGAAATATCGACGTTTCTTTAGATGTGAACACAATCTTTAAACCAATTTTTATAAGAGAAAGTGTAAATATAAATTAGAGTGTGATATCGAAGTTTATTCTCCCCCATTGAACCAAAAAGTTCAGCAAAGTATTCTTCTTCACTAAAACCTAAACATCAGCGCCGTCAACCAGCATACCAGTTAGCCCTTACTTCCGGCGCCATTTACTCATCAAACTAGCGATACAATTGGATTCATTCAGTGAGCCTTATCAAAAGTAATCTCTTGCTACCTATTTAGTTATTTCACATAATTCTAATACTATTGTAAAATCTAAGATAAATCTCATGTCTTATGCTTAATTACATTGCTTATGAACTATAGAGCATGGTTATGGTTACTTATTATCCCAATTTTAATAAGATTTTGCAAGAAGCATATTATTTCTCTCCACGGTAACATTTGTAGATATATATAATTTATGTTTAATATAATTCGAATATTATTTTTCGTTTAATTGCTATGATCTATGACTTGCTTATGAAAGAAACTTGACAGATAAAGGATTTAAGATCATTTTTTAAATTTTTAAATAGTAGTGGAATTGGGGATTTTTTTTTAAAAAAACATTATTGGTGAGTGCTATCTACGATAGTTCTTGAGGTTTATTTCGAAGGTCCTTATTAAAGAAAAAATAAATTTACTTAAGTAATATTGATGCACGAGTTTTCAGTTTATTATATATTAAAGGAAGAAAATGAAAATAAAATATTTAATCGAATCTCATGTGGTTTAATTAATGAATTTAGAAGGATCCATTAAAAATAGTTAAATAAAAAAGAAATATGTTGATGCTGATATCGATCAACAAATTGCATATTTTTAAGTGGAAAATATAAAGATGCTAATTTTTCTTTTGTATGCATGTAACAAGAGTGTTTATGTAAGAAGATAAACTACTTGTGAAGAAAAAAAAAGTTTTTAAATCATTCCTTTTAATTCTTGCATTCTTTTTCTCAATTTTTTAATAATTAATGTTACAAAAAATTGATTACTGTTTAAATGTAATTTAAATAATATCAAAGGATAGTAGTATACTAGCATATAACAATTTAGTTTTTCATTATTTTGATATGCGTAAAGTGATCCACTCGCCTAAGGCGGTGGGAAACTCCTTACAGTAGTACCAAAAATATTCTACTTTTTCTAGTTATATCTATTCCCTTTTATATTTTTAAAATAAAAAACAGTGCTGCATTTGGTAGTGAGATTTTTGAAGGAAAATTAGAGATTTATGTTTGGTAACAAGAAGTTTATAAAGAGGTTTTGAATCTTTTGATACCAAAACTCTCAAAATGAAAAGAAAATGTTGCATATATCTACTTTTTCTTTAGAGTTTTATAGAACAATGGTTGTGAAAGACCGTCTTGCCCATCATCGTTTCCAAAAAGTATTTTTTTATATTTTAACTCATGTCCTTACATATCATTTTACTGTAAATCAACTATCACTCTATTAGTTAATTTTACCAAATAATTTTATAAACTCATTTAATATAAATAATATTTATATATAATCAACTGATAATACTTAGCTAATCAAATTAATTAATATATCAGCTGTATACTATCTATCCGCTATCTGCTAAGCACGAAACAGGGCCACTATGTTTCTATTTGAATTAATTTTTTTAAAATTGGGAAATTCTTAGCAGGATCTTAAGTTCCAATATTGTAAGAATTAGTTCTGGGAGATGAAAGTTTATTAATAATATTTGCATTAGTGTCATCAATTTTAGTGTCCAAACAAGAATAATTTAAAGGGTACACATTTATATAAAAATTAGTTGGTAGATATAATCATTTTTTTACTTTTGAAATCAGTTAATTAGAATTTCTTCTTAATTTTAAACTATAGATGCACGAGATAAAAATAAAATATCACAGTTGATTGCTTAATTTAATTTTATTTTTCCTTTAGAATGTATATTTTAAAATAGAATTTAGTCCAGTTTTAAAATTAATTGATTTTTGTTGGCTATGTTAGCCTGTCAAGCTTTTCCATTGTAATGCGGGCAAACTCATATAAAGTATTGCAGAAGAGTATATTGGTTATTGGTATGGAGAATAGATAGAAGAAGATTGTAGAAATGACCGATAGATTGGATCTTAGGGTGTTTTGTATTTCTTTTAAAGATTAAAACTGTGAAAACAATTAATTAGAGAGAGAGTTGCGTCATTCATTTAGGAATTTAAAATAAATTTAATTTAGATTTTCATTGTCTTCCTTACTTTTCTCCTATAATAACATATCTTTTGTAAATGGTTGTATAAGTTTTGACCCATTGATCTCATTTCAAAGAATGATGTACGGAGTATATTTTTTAGGTATGAAAATTACTTTAGTTCAAATATGAATTATATGACTGATTATAATTTGACCAACAGTTCTACTAATTTTAATGGAGCATTATATAAAAAAATCTATAATATACTTCCTACTTTTCTAAATAAGTGACACACTTCTTGATTTCACGTTTGTCGATGCATTATTTTAGACAAAAATATCTCCAATTATCAATAAGTAAAAATTATAAGAAGTTGATATTGAAAAAATTCACACTGAGACGAATTCAACAAGATCCCACATGACTATGTTTTTCCAAAAATCTAAATCACCAAAACTAAATAAATTCGAAATTGTGAATAGTAATAAATGTGTCACTTATTTAGAAACGGAGGAAGCATGTCCTACTTTCTAACTATTGATACATATTTCCCCTACTCATAACACTAAGAGTTGTCTTATAAGAGACCGCTTAATATTAATCTAAAATTGAAGCACCTTTTTTAATAAAGTGATGTACTTTTGAATGAAGTGATGGGCTAAAATTAGTCTAAATTTAATATAAAAATTTGACCGCATCTTTTACTAACTTTTATAACAATAATATGTGTAATTTTCTACTTTCTAGTGAATCTAATATCTTTCAAGTAATCATAATTTTTTACTTGATGCAATACAAACTAAACTACGTTCCTAACTATAATAAGATCTCCTTGATGTATATAAAAATACTTTCTACTCGATTTTTAAGTATCATTACTTGTCTAGATGACACGTTCTATGTTAAAAATGATCTTACTAGAAAGTAATGTATTGAAGTTTTCAAAGTCATTTTTATGCTATTCGATTCTCCAAAATTATCTTATTTTATGGAATGTAACAAGGTTGTGTACTTACAAGGAATTTTTTTCGGAACTGTGCTTAAAAAATCAAAATTTTTAACTAGAAGCCAGTGGTTACATCATGTTGCATATATGTCTTATCCATGAGAGCCGTAGGAGGAATCCTATTTTCATTACAACAAAATTAAATTCTTTTGAGATGAAAAATACTCCCTTCGTTTCTTTTTGTTTGTCCCAATTACTGTAGCTCCAAATGCCAAGAGAGTGATGTCATAGGCATGTGGGTGGGGACAACAACTAAAAAGTTCCCTTATTTATAATAAATTGGTGATTAAAGTAGGTGAGAGAAGATTATAAGGTACATGTGGGACCAAAAAGTGATAAAGTAGGGGGTAAATGGGTAATCTAATGTTTCCATATAAGGAAAGATGAAAAAGTAGGACAAACAAAAAGAAACGGACAAAAACGGAAAGTAGGACAAACAAAAAGAAACGGAGGGAGTACTAGATTTTAGATATGTGTGCACGAACTAGAAAATGAACAAATACTTCTACACATAATACCATATCAACCTATGTTATTGTGGCATGAAATTTTTGGGGTTTGATGCTTGTAACCTATGTTATTGTACTCATATAACTGTTTTAACTGTCATAAATCAAAATGCTTGAAAAGGGAAGTGCTAGTATCTTGTTTAATGCTTGAAATATTTCGATTTACAACTGTTATAGTGTTATGTAGTAAGTAGCACTAGCTAACCTCAATTAACTCCACACTAATGAAAATAATCAAACATGTTTTGGGTAATAAATCATAAAAAACTTTAATCAGAGATATAATACTTGATTTTGCTACATGTTTATGAACACCTATGATTTCCAGATTTTGCTCTTCTTGCCCTCAATATTTTTCCTCAAATTCTTGTTTTTCTCTGTTTCGACAATGCAAACTAAAGGATCCATCTTACAGCACCCGAATAGCGTGCCTATATTCAAGAACACAATGACATATAGAAAGAGATCAAGTAATGATGATGAAGTTGAAAACACAGAAGGAAACAGAACAACAAGGCAACGTTTGCCTAGGAGATGTAAAAGCATTCAACCATTTTATGCAATCGACCTCGTATTTGAAGACGAAGATTATTTTTGTGACACCAAGAATACAAAAGGGTTGGGATCTTCTTCGAACATGGAGGAAGCTCGAAAGAGAAAACCGGCTACTAATTCTAAGGTTGAGAAACAAAAAGAAAAGGTGGATATGAGCACATCAACTATCTTATCTTGGCTTATAGAGATGAATGTTGTAAGGGAGAATACAATGTTGAAATGCTTGAATGAGAGTAATAAGAACATAATTGGAGGAGGTATAATGACTAGGAAAGGGATTCTGTGTTTTTGTTGTGAGGAAATGTTTTCAGTCTCTAACTTCCCTCTTCATAGAGGAGATCATTTGGCTACAAAACCTTATGCAAACATATTTGTTGGAGAAACCGGTGTTTCGTTGTTAACTTGCCAGATCGAGGCATGGAATAGGCACTCGGTTCCTGCTCGAAGTGGCTATCACCATGTTGTAAGGCGGCCTAGGGTGCGAGATCATTATGATGATACTTGTGTGATTTGTGCTGATGGAGGTGATCTTATATGTTGTGAGAATTGTCCTTCTACTTATCACCCTAAATGTTTGGGTTTTAAGGTTAGTTCGTCTTTCTTCTTTGATCCTTGATTCAGTTTCCACTCCTGGCAGGATAAGAAAACGTCTTAATAGACAGATGTCAGTTAATTTAGACGGTAAAGTCTAAAAGGATCGAGTTGTACCTTAGAAACTAATGTTCAACCATTCTTTAATTGCAGGGTGTTCCTCAAGATGAGTGGCATTGTCCGTATTGCCATTGTAAATACTGTGATCTCGACACCTCTGAGGATGTTCTCCTAACTTGTTTTCAGTGCATGAAAAAATGTATGTGTAGCTATTCACTCGTTTAAATTTATGAAAAATGACATCAACGGTCCCAACTATATCCCATTTGTCTCAACTATTAATCACGTTAGTGTAGTTCCAACTTTAGGAGTGTTTTCTTATGACAGTCTTGTCTGACTTAAAATCTGTAAAACATGTAAAAGTTACTTATTTTATTTTGAGAATTTTTGCTCTTTCTTCCTTTATTTTGGCCAGCACCACCTCTCTTTATGTACATGTTTAACAAGTTACAAGCAAACTTAGCAATGTGTAATTGCTCTGGAAAGACACTCCCAAAGTTGGATTATTTCGATCTTGATCGAAAATTGGGACTTATGACTGTTTATGGCGCATACTTGGGACTGTTTCATGTCAATTTTCCATTATATTCTCTAAATTTCCTTAAAACCCTACTGTTTGAGCAGGTTACTAATTAGCTGATAATTTCCAGTTCATTGTATAGATCATAGGCAATGTTCAGCTGTCATTGACAGATTGCCCATGTGTTTTCAACCAGCCAGCATCCCCTTCTGCGGAAAGAACTGTTGGATGGTAAGTTTTTCTAACAACCTATTTTGCAATCAAAGCAACTTATCTTTTTTAAGGTGATGAGAACGCGCTACTTTGGGCATATAGAGAACGAGTAAGGTTTGTTTGGCTAAAATTCCGTTAGATTTGTCTTCCATTTTGTTTGTAGGTTAGGCGTACACATTTTCTTTGATCCTATCTCATGTTTAGCTCACTAAGGTTTAGCTATATAGAGTACTTGATATAAACTCAATGCATAATTATTCTGTTTTCTGCATCGTTTCTTTCTTTCAATTTCAAGGTGTACCAAAAATTAGAGGACATGTTGGGAAGAAGTATACAAATAGGAAGCGGACTTTCGTGGACAATAGTTCGGAGGATGGACTTAGAGATAACTGGACAAAACTTTGAGGATTTGTATTTGAAAGCAAACTGCAATTCTATGGTTGTTTTAGCAGCAAAGTTGATGGAAGATAGCTTCAAACTTATAGTGGATAGGCAAACTAGGACTAACATGATCCAAAGTGTTGTCTATAATTGTGGGTAAGTCTTAATTTCTATATGTTTTAAACTGTTAAGCTTGTCATGAAGCTCAAAACCATCAAAACATAGGAAATTGAGTACAAGGAATGCAGATTAATAAATGTTTGTTTTTGTAGGTCCAACTTTACAAGAACCAACTTCAGCAGGTTTTATACTGCAGTTTTGGAGTTTCAAGGGCAGATTATTTCAGTGGCATCACTGAGGTACTTTATTGCCTTAAAGTTAGATTTTTATTGGGTGGTTGGCAATCGATTGTTGGCTGTTAGCTGTTGGCTAGTTTGACCAGTTGTTTGTATTGGATGTTTATGTTAGTTGTTTGACTATCGACTGTTTATGAATGTGTTTGATAAAATCGGGTCTTGGTGTTTTTGTTTAGTACAAAAATGATAGCAACATGATCTTGATTACAATCTCTAAGACTGCTAATTTATGCTGCATGTACATCAGAATCCCTTCACCTGAACTAACAGAAATACCTTTCATAGCAACAAGTGAAAGGTGGAGAAAAAAAGGGATGTGCAGGCTCCTGCTGATGGCCATTGAGTCAGTAAGTATCTACTGAAATTCAGCTCCATTTTAGCTAACGATTTCCTAATGCCAGCCACTAAATGCCCGCTTAGAAACCTCTTACATGTTACATGCCTTGTTAATTTGTCTCAGGCACTAGCTGATATGGGGGTGGAGCGAATCATAATACCTTCTTCAGAAGAAATGGTTAAAAAATGGCAAGAGAAGTTTGGGTTCAAACCTCTAGATGAACCTATGAAAAGAGAAATGACCAACTTGAACACCCTAATGTTTCCTAAAACAACAAGGTTGCAAAAAATGGTCAAGAATCCTAAAAGAATCATGCTACTTCATGACCTCAATTTGCCTCCAAAAGAACAAGAATGAATGAAACTTTCATGTTTTATCAAATTAATAGTGGGGATGATAGCTCACTCCATAGTTTGGTGTTTGTACTACTTAACATCTGTGTTATCAGATTAAAGTCAACTGTAGTATTGTTGGGTATGATTATCTAGGTATCAGATTTGCTGTTTTATGAAAAAGTAGTGTACATCAAGTACTGTGTACAACATGGATGTTGAAGTGAAAATGATAGTTCAAGTAGTAATATTAAACATGAAGTGTTATTAGTTTGAGGATATAAACCTATTTTAAGAGAACATGAGTTAAATTTGATAGTACTTTGGTTTGTATATGGTGTCCATGTTCATATACTAAATTTTGACTATATGTTTTTACTAAAAGTAAAATCTAACAAATTACTATATTTCAAAAAAAAATATTGTATAGGCTCACTAACAACTTAGGTTGTTGATCTCCTCCAAGGCTCCACTCTTCAATTTGTTTAGTCTTGCTGCTGAAGTTTTCAACCCAATGTCTTGTTCAAGTGTTCAAATCAGTAAAACTCACACAAAGTTCGAATTTTTTTTCCAAATTTCTCAAATTGGGTTAGGAGTGTTGGAGTTAAGGCTTGCAAAGCCTACTTGTGTTTTTTCCAAACATCCCACATCTCCTATGGAAGGGAGCTTGCCTTTGTTTATTAACTCCCTTCCTCTTCATGTTTATTGAGTTGAGTACTTGGTTGGTTTTTGTGGTTGGAGATCAAACTTGGGTTTGGGCTTGCTATCACACACGCGCGCCGCCCGCCCGGACTGGGCTGGGCTGGACCTGGGTTCTGGGAAGAGCTGAGCTGGAGCTTATCTTTTTGGACCCGAGCCCAACTATGTGTAACGGTAACATGTAAAACTGAAACGTTTTTAAACGTTACAGTGTTAATGGCCTTTATTGTCGCCCTTGATTTCCTCCCTCTGTTTATTACCTTCCTTATTTGGCCTGATTCTTTTACTATAAAATCAGTCCACTGCTACCTCAGTTTGGCATCCGAAATTCACTTCTCTTCTCTTCTTCTTTCTCTCTTCTAAACACTGGGTACGTGCATAAACAGTCTCCAAGATCTTTCTCTGTTAGTGGTGACTTAGAAAGGTCGCTGTGTTAACCTTGGGAGCTTTCCGGCCAGTTGCGATTACCACCATAGTCGGACCGTAATTGCTTTCAAGTCAGTGGTCTTCTACCGCGACACAGCCTTGAATTTAGTCTTTGTTCAGTCATTGTAAACAGTCAGTTTCTAACAAGGAGCAATCTTCATAATATGGATTTGACCGGTTAGGGATTAATAGAGTGGCGTTCTAAATTCTTATAAAGATTTGACTTCAAATATCAGGGTTTATCGTTTTAGGGGTTCAACTTGTTTGAACTTTGACTAATCTTGTGAAATGATAAAAAAAAAGGAGTTCAAGCCAAATTTGAGTTTGGATAAACAAATATTTGGGTAGTATGTGCCTCAAATTACCGAAGTTTCTATGACTGACATAGTAGTAAACTAGCCCTATATGCACGCGATGCATGCGGAGTCATGTAAAATTCTATATAAAAAATATAAAATTTTGTTTGTTTAATTTGATTTGTATTTTTTTTTTTCAAACTAAAAATATGAGAACAATTAGTTATGGAAAGAGAGTGTTGTTCCACTAAAATAAGAATTTTAAAAAAATTCAATTCAATTCAGTTCAGTTCTGGACAATACTTTTACTCTCACATATGACTATTCATTTAAGTTTAGTTTAATTCAGTTCAATTGAATTCAGTTCAGTTCAGTTCAGTTCATCTCTTTTATGCCGAAGAGAACAGGCCCTTAAAAAAAATTAGCAACATAGAATATCAGGAAGAAAAATTCCTATTTTGATGAAATGTACGTGGAATGTAATACCATTAGTTCTGTCAAACAGGTCGGTCGGGTCGGTCAAAATAAAATATTTCTCAATTCGGGTCGAATAAACCTTGTTCAAGACCCAACGTGTACGGTTTCGGGTCGACCCAACGGGTTAAGGGATTTGAATTTGCTCGGTCTTTCATTTAGTTTTTAGGTCATATATGTAACATATACACAATATACGCTGGAAATAGTAACTTATAATAAATATAGTCATTTATAGCTAAATTCAACCATAAAAATTACATCCACATTTTACAAACTTCATTTTTGGAACCAAATACTCTAGTTGAAGCTATTTTTAGCAATAAAATTCTCATAATTTCATATTATTGCTATAAATCTAATGATTTTCCAGTCGTTCGGGTAAACATCGGTTTTTCCGGGTTCGGATACAATCGGATTCGGGTCAAAAAGTTGTGTTTAAAACCCATTATTTCCGGGTCGGGTCGAATTTTGACAGGTAGGGCATGTTCTCTTCGGCATAAAACAGCTAAACTGAATTGAAATGAATAGTGATAAGTGATAGTAAAAGTATTGTCGAGAGCTGAACTGAACTGAATTAAACTGAACTGAAAATAAGTTGGGGAGAACAGGCCCTAAATACCATGTACCTAACACTAAAAAATCTTATTTGGCTCTAAAGTAAATAAGCTATGAGATTTTGCCACCAAACAATTACATCAATACACTAAAATCTCAAACTCATCTTTAGATCAGAGAAATATTTTTGGACATCTGAAAATATATACCTCATGTGGGTATTATATCTGAATAGGGTAAAATTGGAAATAAATCGCATCCCCATAGAGGTATTTTTGTAGAAATAATAATCAATTGAATTTACTTGCAAGACTAAAGGAGAATGATATCAGCCCCTAGTGGGAAATAAATCCTCGTCCACTTTCCTAATTGTTGTAGATCATTTTACAATTACATAAATTCTTATATGTGACAGGCTGCTAATGGTATGACGAGTCTATTTAATAATCCGTACATTACTCTTTTACTTCATAAACCCATCTAAAACAGTCGGTTATACCTCCCCTTAATAGTCCACTTCAAAAAGTAGGTAACCCTCGTTTACAAAGTCACTAAGCCCACCCCAAAGAGTTAGTAACCCCTAAAAAAGTTAGTAATCCCTCGAAATAGTGCGTAAGCTCCCTAAATAATCAATAACCCCAAAACACTTGGAAATCCCCCTAAAAATAAGACAACTCCCCTTAAAATAGTCATTGTGAGCACTCCACGCGATTTGTTAATCGTTCGACAAGCCGCACACAAGACTTCATGTTACAATTATTGAATATATGTGCCTCATTGTATATTTATAATTTTAATTGTTGCTTTTATCAAACACCTAACGGCTAACCTTTAACAGCTCTTCCAACAACTAACAACTACTATGATACCTAGTTTTGTTGAACATGTCCTAAATCTGACTAAATGAATCTAAAGTAGATATAAATCACAGCCACCATGGTATACTTTTTGATGAAATAAGCAATAATAATGTTGTGCAATGATGCTTAGATCTTTTTCTTCCATAGGTTGTGAGTTCGAATCTTCTCGTTAATAATATTTGTATTATTGAAAGTATATATGAGAATGATGCGGAAAGAATGTAACAAAAGACAGAATGATGATTGATGACACGTGATGGATTGCAACTCTTTCTCACACTTTTTAATATATAGTATACTATAGTATGTGGCTCAAGCGATGCTTCCGATTTGTACGTTGATTATTTTTTCTTTCTTTGCATTTGAGAAGTTTCTTTTTTTGCCCTTTTTAATTTTATTTTTCATTCTAATGAGGTATTTATATATTAATATGGAGAGATCTTTCATAACTCATGCACTAGTTAATTAAGATAGTAAGTGGTGAGATTTTCAATTGATGGTGTTCAATTTTTCCTCTACATCATCTGTTGGTTGTCAACCTATTTTCCTCTACATCGTCTCTTGGTTGTCAGCCTAATTAAGATAGTAAGTGGGTGACGTCGCGTAGTGCAAAAAAAGGATTTTGTGTGGTACATATAAGTTCTTAAAAAAAACTTTTTAATATATTAAGCCCTGTTATTTATTTTCAACCTATTTTCAGTCTTTATAAAAAAACTAAGTACTAATAAGATTTACCCTCTCACGAAAAGGTAGCATAGGTTCTAATGAGTTCATATAAGTACTAATGAGTTGTAATAAGTGGTTATAAGTTTAAAAGAATGAGTCCTTAGTATAGATAGACATTGAGAAATTTTGGATAAGACCAAAAAGAGAATGATATCACCCCTAGTGAGAAAGAAATCGTCCTTCTTTTATTATTTTGATTTATGTTAATATTTCATATTTATATTTTGTATATATTTCCATCAGAGTTAATATCGACGATTTATGTTAATATTTCATATTTATATTTTGTATATATTTCACTTATTGTTAATATCAACATATTATATAGTAGGATGTCCATTGTACAGTTAAATTTGGAATATTAACATAATAATAAAAAGAATTCAATTACATTTAGAAGGATGATTTATTTCTCACTAGGGGTGATATCATTCTCTTTTGGTCTAGCTCATCCATTTTGATTTATGTTAGTATTCCAAATATTTTGTATATCTAACTCAGTGTTGCTATTGCCATATCATATAGTAGGATGTCCATTGTACACCTAAATATTACTCAAATCACATACACTCTCCTTAGTCCTTAGTTGCAGTCTAGCAGATGCAACTAAAGCCAAGTTTGCATCGCCAATAATTTTTTATTTTTCATGTGTTAAAAATCTAAACAATAGAGTATAACAAAATATAATTTTAAAAACTATCAATTAAGTTTAATTATATAGCCCCGTATGGTTTAATTTTTATCTATTTTTGGTAAGGAGAAGTGGCCCGGATCCCGCTCGGGTCCTATTGGACCAGGCACTTAAGAGTAGGGGGAATGGTAAGGGAATCCCCACCCCCAAATGCCCCTAGTGGGATTTGATCCCATGACCTTGAAGTCATGGGGCCAAACTCTTACCACTAGACCAAGCCAAGCTTGGTCCGTATGATTTAATTATACAGCCCCGTATGCGATAATTTATGTATTTGCCCACTAGTTTTGTTTTCTATGTGAGCATGTCCTATATGAATATTAGCTCAACAAAGAAAATATGAGAACATGTAACATTACATAAGATGAAATTATGGAGGAAAATGATATATGTAGTCTTTACGTCTATGTATAAGAATCCAAAAGAGGAAACATTGAGTATTATGTAAATATTAATAAACCCGATGGAACATGATTTTGGCGTAAATTCCTAACCTTAGAGTAAAAGAATGGGCCCTTAGTTCTTGTAGTATAGATTAGTGTTACTGTACGTCATATAGGGCCCTATAGGCTATAGCTAACACTTGAAAATTTTTGTGGAGATGGTGTCGAAAAAGAACTAATGGATTATCCGTAACACATTTCCACTCAGCCCGTTAACCAATACCCAACTCATAGCCCAAGCAACTTGGACGTACTCAAGTCATTGGGTTTCCCAGACTCTATCCTGAGAAATTGAAAATAACATTGTTTTCTGGTCTTCCTTTACAAGATCACCAAAACGCCAATCAATCATCAACTATTAGTAAAAGTAATTTGTGCTAATCAAAGCTACTTTAGTTCACAAAGTAATTATAATAGTTATATTTTTCAGAATCATTTTTTACTTATCAAAATATCATAAAACTCTTTAGTTTTAGCTACTAGGTTTGAGGATCGAGAAATATTATTATAAATCAATTGATAAAAAAAAGAGAAAAATTATTATAATTTTGAAGTGGTAATCAACAATAAATATATAAAAGAGATATTGTTTTGATTTTTATGATGATATAAATAGTTGGTATCATAATCGATATATGTATCATGTATTGATGTATGTATGGACTCTCCATAATCACCATTGTAGAGGTTTAGGTAAATCTCCTTTAGTCCTTAGTCCTAATAGAGTTAGGAAACTATTCAAGATATGAAAAATATATTTACAAAATGTATACTATATTAAGTCTATATTGAGGATAATATTTTACATATTCTCTCTATTACACCCATGCAATCTAGGACTCATAGCGGGAGGAAGCATACACTAAGACTTGATCTAAAGTCTAAAAAGAGTCATCGATGCAGACTTTTCGTAAATATGTCAGCAAACTGTTATTGATATGGAATGTGAAGCATACAAATATGACCATTTATAACTTTCTATGATACAAAAGATATATCCACCTCAACATGTTTTATTCGTTAATGTTGAAATGGGTTGGCAGAGAGATAAACAGTTCTAACATTATCATAATAAACAATAGTAGCCTATCGAAGAGGGCAGGGGAGCTTCAGACAAAAAGAATGGACCCAACATGCTTCTCAGCACTCTAACAAATAGGTTGCCTGATACTTACACGACAAGGAAATAAAATTATTTCCTGATGCATTTTTTACATCAAACTGATGGATAGTCTAGTTATGAGCAAGAGCGAAGCTCAAAACAGTAGGATTATTGCAGGCCGAACAATCGGACTGAATGCCTCATCATAGTCTACCTACCTCTAGAGACTAACCATTAGTCACCAAGCGATGCGGCTCACTATCTCTTGTACATGTCAATTTATGCCAAAAAAGTCGGATACTATCCATAGTATTCACCCTTTGAGATTTAGGGGGTGTTTGGCAAAGGGCTTCTAAAAAGACTTGGGTGGACCAGGTCCACACTAAAGATAGTGTGGAATGGCCACTTCTCACATGAGCCCAAAGCAAAAGCAACCCAAAAATAAAAAAAAACAGAGGTAGTGCTTCCTCCATAACCAAGCACCACCACAACCGAATTTCAAGCTCACAATTCAACAAAATTGTTATGGTTTTTGTACAATTGAATTAGGGCTTTGTTTTCTTTACATTTGAATTATAATATCATGTTTGTAATTGTTGTTTTACTTACAAAATTGAAGAGAAATTGAAGCATTTCATTCGAAAATTCGAAACCCTAAGTTTTTCCCCAAATTGTATCATTTTTTGAATTTTATGCCTCGATTTTATGCATCAACCTTCACAAATGTTTAATTACTAACATTTGAATTGTTTTCGTGCTTAAAATCGAGCCAATTGCCCTCGAATTTGCCTTTTTTTTGCTCAAAATTGTTGTAATTGTTGATGGCGGTGGTTGTTGATGGCGGGGCTGGGTTTAGGGGGTTGAGACGGTGGCGTTTTGGTTGTTTCAAGGGTGGGACCGAGTTTGGGGCGGTTTGGCAGTGAGGTTGTAGGGTGGTGGTGGCGTAATTAGGGGTGAGCACAACCGGGTACCCGGTCATATTTCTCGGAACCGGAACCAGTTGGACCGGGTACCTAGAAACTGGAACCGGAACCGAAACCGGTTAGACCGGTTCCTTAATTTTTGGAATTGGAACCAGAACCAACCGGGACCGGTTCCTTGACCGGGTACCCAATCCGCAAAAGTGATTGTTATTTGGTCTATTTGGCCGGTTCCAATACCGGGTACCCGCTACCCAGTTGCATTCAAAAGCTATATTTTTCTTGTTTAGCTAAATATAAGCATCATATATAGCATAATATGATACTTCCATTGACAAGTTAGTTTTAAAACCTTCAAGTCTTAAGCATACATTACATATGCATTAATCTCAAAAAAATTCGGTCTTGGAAACGGTTGAACCGGGTACCCAGTGGGTACCGGGTCTACAATTTCACTACCGGAATTGGACCCAGTTCCAACCGGTTCCTAATATTTGATACCCAGACCCAGTCCCGACAGTTCCAGTTCTGGAACCACCGGTTCTTACCGGTTCTGGGTCTGGAACCGGGTACCCAACTTTTCTGCTCACCCCTAGGCGTAATAGTGGTGGTGGCGGGTTATGGTGGTGGCAGCAGCACCAGTGAGAGGAGGGAGAAAGAGAAGGAAGAGAGAGAGAAAGGAGTGTAGTCAAAAAAGTATTTTGATTACAAAACTTTAAATTTTAATTGCTAAACCTTAACTTTTCATTAGAATATCTTAACTTTTGCTAAAAAAAAACCTTAATTTTTCATTCAAAACACTTAACTTTTGACTACAAAATCTTAACTTTTGCTACAAAAAACCTTAACTTTTCATTTATAACACTTAACTTTTAATTACAAAATATTAACTTTTGCTAAAATAACCGTAACTTTTCATTCATAACACTTAACTTTTAATTATAAAACCTTAACTTTTAATTACAAAATCTAAACTTTTGCTAAAGAACCTTAACTTTTGGTGAGCGAAAATTTAACTTTTGCTAAAAAAAACTTAACTTTTGGGACCTAGCCCTGATCTACAATAAGTTTAGTGTAGACCGGGTTCATATTAGACTTGAGTATTATGGCTTCTGGATTTTGATTTTTTTCTGGTCAAACAACCAAAAGGTGTTCGATAACTGACTTTTGCAGTCATTGAAAAGCAAAGTTTTCAACCAAAAGAGAGATATGCTTTTACCGGCTATTTTGGAGACTTTTGGCTTTTTCTTCTATTTTATACTAAACGGCTAACAACAACAACCACTTTT
Organism: Patellifolia procumbens; assembly: GCA_947645195.1. Taxonomy (NCBI): domain Eukaryota; kingdom Viridiplantae; phylum Streptophyta; class Magnoliopsida; order Caryophyllales; family Amaranthaceae; genus Patellifolia; species Patellifolia procumbens. Next base: position 7,649,199 of record CANSGD010000972.1, read on the forward strand.
ACCAACACGTTTTTTAACAACCAACAATTCTACAGCCGTTCAAACAAGCCACTAAAACAGCCAGTAAAACCAGATAGTATATAAAGCCACCAGACAACTGCCAGACACCCTCTTAAAGACCAACTCCTAAGTTGATTAGAGTTTTATCATCATTAAAATTTGAAGGTTTGTTTATAGGTTTTGGGCAGCCGAGATCTATGTGGTGTAGGGGTGTGCAAAACCGGATAGCGGATCCAATCCGATCCGAATATCTGGGTATCCGAATTTTCGAATACTAAAATATTGTATCCGAATCCGATCCTTAGGTTATCCGAATTTTCGGACCGCATATCCGGATCATCCGAATTTGTATAAGGGATAAAAGTGGAAAATCCAAGAACTATAATCTCTTCTAATGCTCAACATTGATATAATTTGATCAGGATTAGCTTATAAATTTCACAAAATAAAAGATTTTTACAGACATACGTAAAGAGATTATTAATCTATGGGTTAGAGAAATGGAAAATTGCAGTCCACTGTTTGTTTGTCCTCCTTGCTATCAATATTCACATGACCTGCTTACACCCAAAAGGTTTATATTATTAGCCTCTAATAAGCAGGAAAGGTAGCAGGAAATGTTTCATGGTGCAAGGTGATAAGAGTGAGAGGTGGAAGACGATGGGTTTACATTTTATTTATGAGCAACTGAGCAATGGGTTTTAGTCATTTTAGCCTAAAAAAACAAGTTGTAAGCTTAAAAAACCGGATACTCGGATTATTCGAATTTTCAATATGGTTATCCGTATCCGATCCGGTTATATGCGATCCGAAATATCCGAATTTAAAAACCGGATCATATATCCGGAATTTTTATTCGGATAGTTGATTTTCCGGATCTGATTTTTTGAATCGGATTTGTTTGCACACCCCTAGGCCCTAGGTGTCGGAAAGTGAGTAGTGATAGCATTTGCATAGAAGTATTATTTTATACAGATTTATTGTAAAAGAGGTGGGCTAAGCAGGTTATCTGCTGAGAGTGTCCAATGGGCCTTAGCTAGTAGGCGGACTAGATGGAGGAGAGGGTTGATTAGCTGTAGGTCCAGATAGTGGGCTTGGAGTAGCCTTTACTGTTTAAACCTTACTATGCATTATAGAATTATTCATTTTACTTAATATACTTTTAAATTATCAGTAATCACTAAAAATTAATGCAATTTAGACAAGGGACATTTGATAAATCTCGACTGTGTCTGCAGTCTGCACACACGAGCCTATATCAGACGAGAATAGATGGACAACTTACAATCCCATCGGAGTTTAATTCTAAAAATAATTAGTTAGGTTAAGTAGGCTACTAAACTTTAATGCGCGTCATCCTTCTTCTATTTCATCAATCTGGGACGGCAAACTTACATGTGAATTAACTCCTTAACAACATTCGATTTTCAAACACTGCATATTTTGTGAGGTAGTGAAAGACCAATAAGCTTATGTATAGGTAAACCTTTTGTTTTTTGATATTTTGCAAGGTTATTTAACGCAACAATTGTACTGTGTTGGTACATTTTGAATATGTTATCTGACGCTTTGAACGACCAAGAGTTGGAATCTCGTGCACCGATTTTAATTAGGTCCCTTAGGCCCGTCACATCGTATAGTATTATATACTCGTCTCAAAACAATAAAATTTATTTCTCTTAGTGAACCACGTTAAACATGTGTATTGTTCTTTCATTTATTTCTTCTATTTTATCAATTACCAATGACATAACAGTATAACACGCGGGTGCAAACACGCGGGTGCAAACCTCCTTTGCATGCTTCTGTTTTCTAACTCTTCATAGATTGATTTCAGGTCGCACGCGCCGCACTCTTCAGCATATAGGCTAGGCTAGGTGTGCATAGTAATTACTTTTTTAAATTTCATATATCTTCTATCTTAGACAAATACTACATACAACAATAAATATGATTATTTTCCTGTTTTTTTTTACATTTGACAACTACTTTAGTTTTACGGCTTGAAGAAGTTGCAGTACTTTTCCGAAATTTTATATCGACCGACCAAGTCCAAGACAGTTGGTCCTAAGTTGAAACCAAAAGCATCAAAATTTTGTACTCCATTTTTCCCTCTTAAAGTGGCCCTTTTATTTATGAGTTTTTTTTTAATCTATAACTAGTCTCAAATACACTCGTATGTAAAAGTGGTTAAAATTTTAATTAGTGTAATATTAGTCATTGAATTAGAAAAGAACTTAGAATATTATTTTCTCTTCCTTTATATAATAAAGATGCTTATATCTAAGTGCTCGTTTGACTGATATCTAAAGGAGTACAAAAAGTGAACGTCGTCCAATTTAGTTATTTAGTTCATAAATATATAGATAGTTAGATTTATAAGAAGATGTACTTTTTCAACATAACATTAGAGGAAATTACTTATTTGTATTATTTAGGGGGCTTTAAATAAGTGAAACTTCTCAAAGGAAGTATTTCATCTCATAATCAACAAAAAGCTTTACAATTCGCAAGAAGAAGAAAATCAAGGGAATAAACAATTTCATATACACTTTTTACAATGTTCCCTACATTCAATCAAACCGCCTCTAAGGATAAACACTAAATGTATTGCATAATGTGGCATTTGGTTAATGTCAATATTCATGACATAATCATGTATCAATCTTGCTATTAATGTTTATATACTAGTCCATTTCATTATTTTTGCAACACTTGTATTGGAACACTAACAGAATCCACATCAACTGCTCCTCATAACTAGCTTCTCTCTTTTCTAGTTAGCTATTCTGTTAATAGTTTGATACAGACAACTTGTAAGGTTGCTAAGATGTAATTATTCCTCCTAGTATAAATACATGTATCTAATCACCTTTGCAATAATTCATTCATTTTTTCCACTGAAATGAAAACTCTCTAAAGCTGTTCATAGCTTTTTCTCTCCATCTGTTTTTCCTCATTTCTCAGAATAATAAATCTGATTCTTCACAAATCATCATGGTATCAGAGCAGGAATCACAAATTACTCAATTAAATTCGTCATAGATCATACTGAACTGTTAATATGATCCTCTGAAACAATCTGAATTCAAATTGTAGCTGAACTGATTGTGAAACGCATAATCAGGTGTTTTTCTTCCAAATTCGTTATTAATTCATACTTTCTCTAGTTGTTGTTCTGAATCTATCTGATTACTGATTCATTTTGATCTGAAATTCTTTGTTTCATTTCCTTATTCTGAGTTTGATTCGAAGTTTCTTGATTAGAATTTATTTTCTTTTCCTCTGGTGAAACCTTGCACACAAAGTGTTTGTTGAAAATACTTTCAATAGTATCTTGATTATCTTACTCCTGCAAGTTTCTGAACTCGTTTATTTCTTTCTCATCATCTTTGGATTCACTTTTTACTTCTCTGAGATCATCTATAATCTGCTTCATCATTCTCAAAATCCTAAACATGCCTGAAAACGAGACTCCAAATTCTACTCTACCTCTAAACAAGGATCCTAGCAGTGTGTATTACATTCATCCCTCAGATGCAAATTCAACACAAATTGTATCTGTTAAGTTCAATGGTAGTGCATTCAATGATTGGGAAAGATCAATGATGATCTCATTATCAGCTGATAAGCACTTTATTGTGCTTATCCTTGCTGCATTTTTAGTGTCGTTGCATATAGATTAAGAGCATTTTAGTCTTGCATTGCATGGTTTTTGTCACGTTTGATTTATATTGTCGCTTCATTATCTGTTTAGTTGTTTTTAGATGATTTCCAGGCTAACTAGCAGGTTTTTGAAGTCATATGATTATTAGAAGACTAGTTGTGTACTATTGAACTTCAAATAGGCATAACGTTTGATCTATAAATCGGATTAAGGTGATTCTAGCGGGACGTGTTAGCTCGTTTCGATAGCTTTCCAACGACTGGTCATGAGCCCAATTCCAATAAGAGACGAGAGAGATATGATCGTTCGAAGTTGAGCTGTCCGCTGACCAGCAGGTCACCACGGTCGTGGGGACCTGTAGCGAGCAAAACAGACTGTTGAAGATTGGGAACTGATCCTATGAAAGTCAGGGGCCATTTCACCACGACCGTGGTGACCTGACTTCGGGTGTTGACCCGTTTTCTCCGTCTTAGTTTAATGACTCTTTTAATTAGTTTTTTTTTAGCTTAGACTCGACATTACCTTATACTCTTAGTTTCTAATTACTCTCTCTTAGCCCTAAACTCTCTCTAAACACTAGTTTACTCCATTTTTTCATCTTTGAAGATCGAATTCGTGAATTAATTCAAGTAATTTCTCTTCTATCTCTTTCCTTTAATCTTTTTGCTTTGTTTATGATGTTTAATTTATTGAATCTTAATTGCTTAGAATCCATGATTAGGAGTAGTTTCTAATCTAGGGTTTGGGTGAAAGCATGAATTAGGGGCTTAATGTAGATGTTCTTATAATTGATTTATTCATGTCTAATTTGCATTGTTCTTGGTGTTTTGACACCTTAGGGTAGACCTTGATCAAGTTTATGCTAGGGCTTAGATTTCAATTACTCTTAATTGATTGTTGTTGTCTAGTCATTCCTATGAATCAACTTAATTTCTAGACCAAGAGATTGGGTAGAAGTTAAGAGGATCCTATTTAGGGGTTTTCCAATCAAATTGAATCCATTAATCAATTGGCTAAAGACCATTCGAGAGAGGATTTAGTCGATTGATTAATTGATTACTCTTGAGGACCATTCGAGAGAGGACTCAAGGACTTTAGAGGGAAACTTAACCTTGCACGTTATTCTCAATAGCCTCGTAGTTGCATTTGTGTCGTATCTTGCCCGAGTTCATGCGAGTAACCCAAGATCTAGTGTTTTCTCTATCATATTAATTCTTCTATTTAATTCTTAGTCGCTATTAATTAGCTAGTTAATTAGTCGGTAACTTACTCAATCTTAAACCCCCCAAAAACCCTTCACTTAGGTAGTTTTGGACTTAGTGGACTGAACTCAATCCCAATTTCCTTGTGGTTCGACCCTTGACTTGCCGTTACTATGTGCTTAGTAGTTGCTCGATAGGTTTATAAATTGTGTTTGCTAAGCGATTCTTAGTGCCTCAACGACACACTAAAAACCTCTTAACAAAATGGCGCCGTTGCCGGGGAAATTATGCTATTGATTGAAGTTTTCTCAAGTTTGAAACTACTTATTTTTTTTAATGACAAACTTCTTTTTTCCTCAATATGTGGATGAACCATTTTGGAATTATTATCAGAGATTTGAGAACCATCTCTTATCTAATTATAGGCTTGAGATTTGGGAGATATGTCAGGTGATGTATGAGGGTTTGAATATGCATACACAACAAGTGGTGGAGTCTATGTTTAATGGTGAATTTCGATACTAACACTTTGAGGATGCATGGAGTTTCTTTGGGTGGCTATCCAGAGACACTTATGAGTGGGACCATGGAATTACTAGTTTCTCAAATTTAGAAGATGTCTCTTGCTGTGAACCACATGTCTATTCTGAAACTGATATTTCTCTTAAAGAAATGAGCTTCGCATTGGAAGAAATTACTACTCGGAGCCCAAAGAAAGTTCAGTCTACAAGAAATAAAATGAAATAAAATAAAATAACAGTAAATAAAATAAAGATAAACTAAAATAAAATAAAATAAGCTAATAAATAAAGGGTCAGTGGCAGCGGAAATACCACTGGGACGGAAATGTTATTCTAAAACACGAAATAGAATAATAATCCCAAATCAAAATAATCCTCAAATAATTAAGGAAATGAGGTCCCATACCCTCATTCCACAAAAACATACTAAAATCCCAAAATAACGCATCAAACCATAAATCCAAACTAGAGCATAACCCAAAAGATAAGAACATCCATGACAAAACTACTTAAGACCCACTAGGAAGGTGGTCTTAATCTTCCTATCATAGTGCTCATCTACAACTACTAGGACCATGTCCTTCCTCACAGGACCATGTCTCACAGCCCCAGTCCAGACAGTAACAATCCTAAAGTTCCACATCTGCAAAGATATACAACAAAAATCCACAATCAGTGGGGAGTAACTAACATCTCTCCCAGTCCAATCAGGATTCAATTAACAATTTAAAATATGAAGAATAAAGTCAGGCATATACAGTAAACATACAAAGCATAAAGAAAACATACAATATGAAAAGTAGGAGACTATAAGACAAGAGCAACATTAATAGTCATCAAGAAGGATAAGTATAAAAGTTTCCATAAATAGATCGTCAAAAGAAAAAGGCTTCAAAGAAAAAGAAACTTCAAAATAGTAAGTGAAATCAATAAAGAAATCATCAAATGAAATAATATGAGTGAGATGAACGCTAGTGACCCGCAGCCCACTTCCTAAGAGTATGTCAGATCGCAACCTCCAAAACGGCCTATGGGTTACGTTCCCTACCGTCTGTGTCTAAGAATGGCCAAACTCCCGATGCAGGATAGTACGCGCAGTACCTCCTGACCTCTCGAACGACAACATATCCTAAGTTTCTCCAATGTAGGGTAGCACCCTGCTCAGTGCCCCCTCACCTCTCGGAGTGCATGTTCAGTATCTTTGGGGTAAAATAATCCCTTAGACTACTCAACTCAAAGTAAAACAATTAAACCAAATAAGTTCTTCAAAACTCAAATATTCAACAAACATCAAACATTCTTCAAATATTCTTCAAACCATCAAATACTTCAAATATACTTCAAATACTTCAAACACTTCAAATAGAAATAAAATCATACTTCTTCAAATAAATACTTCAAATACTTCAAATAGAAATAAAATCATAATTCTTCAAATAAATACTTAAAATCAATTCTTCAAAATAAAGTAATTAAATCAAATGCTCTTCAAAACAAGGTTTAGAAAATATATATATTAAAACTCCTTCAAATCACAATTTAAATATAAATCCATCAAAGTCGTTATCTGAGTTTGGGTACGAGGTTGATTATAAATTTTAATTATAAATCTTCTTCGTACATAACTCTTGGCGAAATAATGCTAAGGACAGTATTATTCTCCCCCGAGCATTACGACGTCGATAACTCAAATTTATAAAAGTACTAAATGCGGTTTCACAATAACATACAACACCACATTACAAGAATTAAATCATTCAACCATACTTCCAACATTTAATGCAACAAAACTGCAGTAATAAAAAAAATAAAATACTACAACAGTGCTGCCAATACCCAACAAGACAAAGCAGTAGGCCAAAAAAAAAAAAAGGAGGAGCAGCACTGGGTCGCGGGCCGCGATCGCGAGCGGCTACTGCCCTCTTCTTCGTCCGTTTTTTGTATTTACGAAATCAATTAAATTCACATCAAACATGCTCTCAATACTCATGGAAAAATTTAAATATAACCATAACATCAAATTAGGCATGTTCGAAATTAATACTTCAAAGAATTAAAGAACAAAATAATTACAAGTCGCTTAGCTCATAAAATTCCAATTATGAACATGCTCAAAACATAAATAATCAAATCCATTTAACCCAACTAAAATTCCAGCAATTTAATAAATCAAATAAACCATTTAAAAACATTAAAGAACAATCCCAAAAGCATATACATCAAACTATAAGAATTAGGGCATGCTTAGAAGTCAAGAACTACTCAATTAAATTCATTCACTTCACGAAATTAAATTCCAGCAATATTAAAATAAATAAAAAGACTTAAAGAACAACTAAAAACATGCTAAATCATAATCCAAGTTACCATAACAATTCTATCATCAAATACACTTCAACTAAAACATCAAAAACAATAATTTCATAATTTAAAATGAATTACAGCATTAATAAAATAAATAAAATCATGAATTAAACATACTAATCAATGAAGTAAACAAAAAGTAACAACCCTAACATGATACTACTCAATACTAACCATTCTAACATCATAAACAACAATTTTAAGTACTCTAAACATGAAATAAAACAATAAAACAACCTAACATGAATTCTGATAAAATAATAATACTAACATCGTAGATCTAACATTGAAAACACATCCTAACATGATTCTAACATACTTAAACAATTTATTAAATACTAAAGTACTAGAAGGGATGTTAGTTACCTCGATCTACCCAAAGAGTAATGAAAACCGAAAAATAAGAGTAAAGAAATGGCCTAGAAAATCGCCACTTGAGAGAAATACCAAGAGAAAATAAAACCCGAACTTGAGTCTTGAATTAATGCTTGAATAAGAATTTTTAGGTCACTAGGAAGTAGGAAATTGTGAAGAACAAGTGGGAAAACCTTTTCCCCTTTTTTCTTTGTAATAGGCGTGTGATAGGGGATTAGGAGGGGTGTTTAATTGCTGTAATTTAAGTGTTAGGACAGCAAATAAGAGAATAGGAGTAAGAATAAATAGTGACCAAAATAAGGAGGAAGAATAAGGGAGAAAAGGTTCTCATTGGTGGAGGAGATTCTACCCAAAAATAAAATAGGCAAGCTATAAAATTCAAACAAAATCCCCCCCTTCCAAGCTCCCCTTGGCCGGCCACCCTTAAACACACAACCAAGTGGGTCGGCCCACTTAAACGGTAAATGGAACCTTCAATTAGTTCAGCCCAATCAATAAAATAACAAGGCTCCAACTAAAAATAAATACTAAGTACCAAAGCTACAAAAATATAAATAATAATGCTACCTCTATAAATATATAAAAATTCAAATAATCACAACACATTAATCATAAATATTTAATCACAACAAATAATTATAAACACTCAATACTATAGAAAATAATAATAAGTTATATATAAATTTAGTTTTCAAATATAAACATATATAATTATACACAACAACACTCAAATAATTATATATATATATATATATATATATATATAAAGAATATATAAATAATAAAGGATATAAATAAATATAACGTAATAAATAAATAATTAACGCGCGAAATTTCTAGTGAAATTACGGGGTGTTACATTATGTCCTTGGTAAAGAGGTGTGATTCTACGATAGTCAATATTGTCGAATATAAAAAAAGGTCAATCGAAACACTAAGTCGAAATAATCAAAATCGCTCTTGCTCGACTATAACTAAAGAAGATGATGATTGGGGTTTGGATGAGAGGCCCATAGTTGAGGAGTCATTTGTTGAGAAAGCTTACTCTATAGAGTCTCATGATGTTGAAGAAGTTGTTGATGAGACTTTTTTTTCTACTCGTCCCCTCCATATTCCCTTTTCAAGCAAACGCGACTTAATTCCTTCCTTCCCCAACTTATTCCCTCTCCTCAAAGCTTCAGCCTTGGAAGAGCCTTTGACCTTCTTAAACCTTCACAATAATCAAATGAAAGCCATCCAGAACATGATTGAGCTTAAGTTTTGCAAGGACCATCAAAAGGAGAACTCATTGTTTTCTTCTTTATATTTGAATCTCGAGGTTTGTTCTTGGCACTTTCCAGGATTCTCTAGGAATTTTCATTATTTTTGGGACTCATCTCTTGGTAAGTGTATGATCACATTGATATTTGTCCATTCTCTTTGTTTATGTCTTACCTATTTGATCCATTGTGAAATGTGTGCTAGTGATTACGACAAACTATTGAGATCTTTGTCAAATTATTTAGTGGTAAGTTTCAGCTAACGATTTCAAAAGAGCACTTTTTGGAAGGTAATCTGAGGCCATTCTTCCATGGTGGTTAGGGATGGCAAAATGGGCGGGCGGGTGCGGGGACCCCCTCCCCCATACCCATACCCACCTAAAATTTTCATACCCACCACCTACCCACCACCCATGGTGGGTAAAGATCTCATACCCACGTCTGCTGATGTATCACATTTATATATAGTTTCTAGATGCATTTAGATTGCATTTAGAACTCCTTTTTGAGCACTTAGGTGCATAATGGCATGAATTAAACAAGTTGTGCTCTACTACTCCCCGTTTGTGTGTTTCGATGATTTTCAGGTTATTTTGATACAAAGTGATCATGAGTACCAAGGATGTAGCCTATTAATCATTGAAGATGAAGGTAGCTTGCGCAAGGATCACAATGCATCCGTTTGGGACAATTTTGAGTTGGAATGAAGCAAAGAGCTAGTGAAAGAAGTGCTAAAACTGACACACCTTCACTATTTTTATTATAACTTTTGATAGAAAATTGATAATCCATAAATTCCAATTGGATTGGATTCTAGACTTCAAGAGCTTTCCAATGATAGGTCACACGCCCCAATAAGACGTCTGGTTTGAGAGATACGGCCTTCTCAAGTTGATGCAGAATTGCAGTTTACCCACCCGATCGGGCGGGAGTTGACCCGATCGGGCCTGAAGCACGGACAGCTCTTTTCCGAAATTCTATCTTTTTTCAATGAGACTTTGGGCTATTATAAATAGCTATCCTTCATTATTTTTTAGACACATCTTTTTCTCTAGTTTTATTTTCCATAGTTCTTAGCTTAGCTTTAATTTAATTTAAACACTTTAGATTAGATTAAAGGTGATTGAACCTCGGATTCGATTTCAATAAAAGTTCTTGCTTTCTGTCAATTGGTATTCTTCTCTACTCTTAGTCTCTTTTATTATTCTTGATTGCTTAGTTTAATTATTTATTCGTTCATGATGCAATTATTAGGGTTTCATATTAGATTGTTTATTGTTGATTCAATTATGAGTGAGTAGTTTAATTTCTTGGGATTTAGAGAGGGAAGCCATGTTTATACCATGATTGTTTGAATTATTATTAGTTTCTAGGGTTTGATGAGATAGGTTGTGGTGTGATTTGTTCTTATTGAGTAATTAACGTTATTGGGCAGTTTCTTTGATTACTTGAGGTTAATAATCGTTTGCACAGATCCGTCTTACTTTTAGAGGCCTAGTACACACCAGTAATTCTGATTATGTTTATGAACATGCTGCATATGTTGAATTATGGACGTTGAGACTTAACCATAGCTTGACATTGTTCTAATCTATCGATTCTCGACCTAGGTTCTGATAGTTGTTGATCCTTTGATTGGTATAAGCATGGTGGACCGAACTAATTCCCTACACCTTTATTTCATAGAGTAAAATTCCATTTTATATTATTTTCTAGTAGTTAATTATTAGTTCAGCTGTTTCTATCTGATCTTGTCTGAAGTAGCTTTTTAGCTGAATATTAACTTAGAACTCCGTCTCTCTGTGGATTCGACCCTACTTCCCTTTACTACCATTGTTAGAGGATTGTAGGAATTATCTTTGAATAGGTGATACGGCTTTAGCCTATCAAATTTTGGCGCCGTTGCCGGGGAGACGGCTAGTTTTCTCAGTTTTTGTTCGGTTATTCAGACTACTTTTCTTGTGTAATTATTTTTTTATTTTTTTATTTTTTTTTAATTTTTTTTATTTTTTATTTCTTATTTTTGTAAATTCTTTCTTTCTTTCTCTCTTACTCATGAGTTTATATGGAGTGGCCGGTTTATAATTCGTATGGGGAAGGTTATCCTAATTCTCAAGGGCCATATGACAATAATAATGGATATTCCAATTATCAGGGGCAAGACTATAATAATGGGAATTCTAATTTGCAAGAGCAATATAATTTTGATAATGGGTATTACAATGGTTATGTGTCTGACGCATATTCTTATTGTCAATATCCAAATAATTTGTGCATGAATTCCCATGATATTAACCATTTCCCTAACGAGTCCTATGCAACTGACTATACTTATTCTGACCCACATGGAGTCCATAATTATTCACAATCTGAGTCTTCAGAGAGTCTAGATCTACTTAAGCAGATGATTGAGTCTTGTGGTGAACGAATTGAAAAATCTAATCAAGACTTGATGTGTCACCTCACACAACGAATTGAAAAATCTAATCAAGACTTGATGTGTTACATCACACATGTCTCAAATTATGAAAAATCGCTTGCTATGCAACTTGATAGTCAACGGGCGATTTATGATGATAATGATTATGATGATGATTGTGTCGAGAATGCCATATTAGAGGTGAATGATAATAATCTGACTCCTGATATTGAAGAGAATGATCAGACTGAGGGGAGTGTGGATGTAATGAATGTTTTGATAGAGGAGGAACTCTTAGTTGAGAGCCCTGGTGTTGACGAGCCCATTATTGAGGATGGTGAAATTGTAAGTAAAACCGTCAAGGTTGAGCCTATTATTCCCTGTCCCTATATTCCATCTCCACATAGACTTGATCTTGTCCCTTCTCTCCCTATTCGCCATGCCCCATATTTTCTCACAGTTGCGGTTGCTCCTATTCTCTCCTTGAGATACTCACCACCTACGCCACCAAAGGGAAGTTGTTCATTGTCCTTCTTTTCTCCCTTTTATTTTGATTTTACTTATCTTCACAAATCATTCGTTTTCTCTAATATTATTTATGTGAAGATAGATGCGCTTGTCATCAAGCCATATGTAGTGCTCAATGACATGTTTGCAGGCGCATTTGATAAGTTACTCAAGGCATTGGACTCTTCCAATGAGATGGAGGATTATGGTCGTGCGGGACCTTTATAAACCAGCGCTGTGCGAGAGGCAACTCGTATTCTTTCCCTTTTTCCTTTTCTTTTCATTTTTTTTCTTTATTTTCTACTTTTTTTTTTCTTCCTTTTGTGAGCGAGAGTGAGGGTACTAACATTGTTTTGCCTCTTAGCATAGTCCTTGTCACCTTTTGGCATTGAGGACACTGCCAAGTTCAGCTTGGGGGAGGAGTTATGTTTGTATTCTCTATCTCTTTTACTGCTTTCTAGGATAGATTTACTGCTTTCGAAATTTTTTGAAAAAAATTAAAAAAATATGGTTCCCATGACTGGTTTAGTTGCCTCCCTGTGCCCCTTGTTATGCTCTATTTGAAAGTGTTCTGACTTTGTTTTCTGGATAGCTGGGCATTTGTGATCTTGAGGCTATGATTTGATGTTTGATTGCTATGATTTCGAGCAAAGTTTGATTATATTACGCCACTTTGTGCTGCATACCTGAATTGGTTAGACTGTGAGGCCTCTTTGTAGCCTATTGGATTTATATTATTATCCAGTCTATTCTTGTGTGTTAGTTCCTCTTTAGTGGATTGATCTTGACTTTGACTTCGTACTTGTCTGATTTTCGATGACTTGTAGCATTTGCTGTGATAGAGGCGTTCTTTTGTCTTACTCTTGAGCTTCAGAGTGAATTTTTGATATACTTTTATCCTCCTTAGCCCCGCTGAGCCTAATGACTTGTTTCGTGTTACTTAAACCCCTATTATGAGCCCAAAACCTTCACTTGATATTATTCCAAGCCTAGCTTGGGGGAGCTTTTGTATGGGTTGAGTTGAGATTGGTTTCTTGGTTTAGTTTGGTTGTTGAGGAATTTAAAAGTGTATTTGTTGTGGCTTGAGGGTGATAAAAAGAAAAGAAAAAGCAATTTTGGAGTTGCGTGAATGAAGTTCAGAAAAATGAAATAAAAATGAAATAAAAGTTCAAAAGAATTCGAAGTTCTTTCATTCACGTACGTTCTTAAAGAAATATTCGCTTCATTGCTTGAAAATTGGGTTTGTTATGAGTTCTTCATTGATTTATGAGAGTTGGGTTACTTTACGTGGTTTTATGGTGTTGTTGGGAGTTGTGTAGGCCATCTTAGGCCTTGTTTGAATGATTCATGCTCCCCCTCTCTTGGTTTTTCCACCACATTGCCCAAAAGTATTCCCTACCTTTTACCTAAGCCCCATTACAACCCTCTAAAGTCCTCTTGAGCTTGTGTCTGCAGTGTTCATTTGATTGATTTCGAGTCAGTTTGTCAAAGTTAAAGAGTATGTCTGCTAATTGAGTCGACTTGACTAGGATGAGCGTCATTGAACCTTCTTAAACACATGAGAGTGTGAGTGGGAAGGGTATTTATGGTCGGGTTGGTGAATGTTCGGGCATATTCTTTGCCTGCCACAAAGTAGAGAGGAGTGACACCCTTGTGAGAAGCCTTTTCAGGACTTGTATGCCTTGTGGATGCTTGAATTTGATAAATTGCTTGGATGATCGGTGGTTGGATGGATTTGATTAGCTGAACTTGAATTTTGCCTGCTTGAACGATTCTTAGTCTTGAAAACGTTTTGAGCTTTGATTGTTTTTTATCTATGGGGTGAGGCAATTTATTCCATGTTCATGTTTTATTTGCTTGAGGACAAGCAAAGGTTTAGCTTGGGGGAGTTTGATGTATCACATTTATATATAGTTTCTAGTTGCATTTAGATTGCATTTAGAACTCCTTTTTGAGCACTTAGGTGCATAATGGCATGAATTAAACAAGTTGTGCTCTACTACTCCCCGTTTGTGTGTTTCGATGATTTTCAGGTTATTTTGATACAAAGTGATCATGAGTACCAAGGATGTAGCCTATTAATCATTGAAGATGAAGGTAGCTTGCGCAAGGATCACAATGCATCCGTTTGGGACAATTTTGAGTTGGAATGAAGCAAAGAGCTAGTGAAAGAAGTGCTAAAACTGATACACCTTCACTATTTTTATTATAACTTTTGATAGAAAATTGATAATCCAGAAATTCCAATTGGATTGGATTCTAGACTTCAATAGCTTTCCAATGATAGGTCACACGCCCCAATAAGACGTCTGCTTTGAGAGATACGGCCTTCGCAAGTTGATGCAGAATTGCAGTTTACCCACCCGATCGGGCGGGAGTTGACCCGATCGGGCCTGAAGCACGGACAGCTCTTTTCCGAAATTCTATCTTTTTTCAATGAGACTTTGGGCTATTATAAATAGCTATCCTTCATTATTTTTTAGACACATCTTTTTCTCTAGTTTTATTTTCCATAGTTCTTAGCTTAGCTTTAATTTAGTTTAAACACTTTAGATTAGATTAAAGGTGATTGAACCTCGGATTCGATTTCAATAAAAGTTCTTGCTTTCTGTCAATTGGTATTCTTCTCTACTCTTAGTCTCTTTTATTATTCTTGATTGCTTAGTTTAATTATTTATTCGTTCATGATGCAATTATTAGGGTTTCATATTAGATTGTTTATTGTTGATTCAATTATGAGTGAGTAGTTTAATTTCTTGGGATTTAGAGAGGGAAGCCATGTTTATACCATGATTGTTTGAATTATTATTAGTTTCTAGGGTTTGATGAGATAGGTTGTGGTGTGATTTGTTCTTATTGAGTAATTAACGTTATTGGGCAGTTTCTTTGATTACTTGAGGTTAATAATCGTTTGCACAGATCCGTCTTACTTTTAGAGGCCTAGTACACACCAGTAATTCTGATTATGTTTGTGAACATGCTGCATATGTTGAATTATGGACGTTGAGACTTAACCATAGCTTGACACTGTTCTAATCTATCGATTCTCGACCTAGGTTCTGATAGTTGTTGATCCTTTGATTGGTATAAGCATGGTGGACCGAACTAATTCCCTACACCTTTATTTCATAGAGTAAAATTTCATTTTATATTATTTTCTAGTAGTTAATTATTAGTTCAGCTGTTTCTATCTGATCTTGTCTGAAGAAGCTTTTTAGCTGAATATTAACTTAGAACTCTGTCTCTCTGTGGATTCGACCCTACTTCCCTTTACTACCATTGTTAGAGGATTGTAGGAATTATCTTTGAATAGGTGATACGACTTTAGCCTATCACCTGCCCACATGGGTATGACCCCAAAACCATCCCCACCTCCACCACCCACTAGGGTTTACCCGCCCCATACCCGCCTGTTACCCGCCCGTTACCCGCGAACATTTAATTCGTTCTATGCTTTTAGCAAGCCAATTTCAGCTAAAAGCCCAAAATCATCAACCTAAAAAGTTCCTGCCATCCTCTACAATGCCAATTGTACCTAAAAATAAACAAACATTCCAATGCATGCTACAATTACTAATTGGTAATCCTTTTAAAACATAGCTTACAACGCAAAATACATATCTAAAACCTATATGGTAAAATAAAATTTCTAATAATTGAAATAGGTGGGTATTGGGCGGGCGGATACGGGCGGGTATGGGGCGGTTTTACTCTCATACCCACCACCTACCCACTATCCATGGCGGGTAGAGCTTTTCATACCCATACCCACCCACCACCCACTAAACCTATACCCATCCCCGCCCCAACTGGGGCGGATGCGGTGCGAAACCCACCAAATTTTACCCGCCTGCCATCCCTAATGGTGGTTGGTACCCAAGAAGTTCCAGCTCCCAGCCGCCTCATGAGTGAGCTTTTCTTTCCTCCTCCTTTGCTATTATTGTATTAGCCTATTCACAGTGAGGACACTGTGTTGTTTAGCTTGGGGGAGGATGGATATTTTTGCATATCATGTTAGAGCATGTAGCTTTCAGTGCATACTTTTTACTTTTTATTCATCATTGAGCATTTAGATCCATGTTAAGATTGCATATAGTTTGCATTAGTTGCATATAGTTTGCATTAGATGCATATAATCTACATTAGTTGCATATTAGTGTTATGTTTAGATTGCATATTAGCATTTAGTATCATGTTTAGGATGCATATAGATTGCATTTAGGTTAGAACTCCGCCATTGGTATGCATGTATTCTTCTTGATGACCTGAAAACCTGAAAAAGGAAATGCTTTGATAGTCTCTAGTAGGCCAAGGAATTGTTGGATTGTGGTATGATTGGTCTTCCTCTTGTGCGGCTCGACTGATGTTGGTAGCTATATCCTTTGTGAGAGCATTTTTTTATAGCCTTATAGACTGCATCTTTTCACTCTTATCTGCTTGTTGTGTGTTGCTCTTCCTTGATGAATTTTCTCTAGAACTTGCATTTATTCTCCTTGAATACGCTTGATGACTTGTTTGCGTCTTGAATGTGATTGAGGCTTTCATGTTACTTTAGCTACATTGCCAAAGGCCACTCACACCTACTTATCCTTCTTTGAAGCCCCTGTGAGCCTAAACTTGTTTTCTTTGTTAACCACATCTCTAGCTTATTACCTATCTCCTTACCTAGGAGATTGTGAAACTACTTAGATGAGGTGAAACATATTGATGGGTGTTACGAGAATGACTTGGTGTAGGTGTTCGACTTTGTGTTTGGTTAAAACTCATGTGTTGTTTGAGTTCGCCTCCTTACTATTCATTGAAGTTCTCATTTTCTTCCTTCCTCTAAAATTACCACAATCCAAAAAAAAAAAGGAAATAAAAAAAAAGAATGAAAAAGAAGAAAAAAAGGATTTGTGGTGAGTTCAAAAATCTAAATAAGGGAGATTGAGATGCTAAAATAAAAGGAGAGCTTGTGATAGGTTGTGTAGAGCGTTCAAATTTGTGTAGGGTTGGTTTTGTGCTTTTAGAAAGGTGCTAAGTTGGTAGTTTCACTTTCCCCTCTTTAACGCCACGATCCCAAATGCTACCACACCCTCACCCTAAGCCTACGTTACAACCTTGACTAAGTCCTCTTGATTCTTGATGCGAACTTTGGTCTTTATGCGACGGAGAGTGAGATGATATGCAAGCTTATGGTAGGATATAGTCAGTGGAATTGAGCTTTAAGCGTTCACTTGACCTACTTAAACACACGAGAGAAGTGCGCACGACTAAAGTGAGAGCTACTACCTATATGACTGAGCCAAGCTTGGGGAAGAACTTGTGGTAAGATTGATTGCTTTTCCTTGTGCTATAAACTTTGAGGCTTGATAGTGTTTTGCATTGGTTGTTGAAAATGTTTGAAGGTCTACATAATTCATCTTGGCATGCGTATCATGGTTAGGGGTCATAGAACTCTTTCCCTATGTCTATCGTTTGTTCGCTTGAGGACAAGCAATTGGACTAGCTTGGGGGAGTTTGATAAGCACTTTATTGTGCTTATCCATGCTGCATTTTTAGTGTCGTTGCATATAGATTAAGAGCATTTTAGTCTTGCATTGCATGGTTTTTGTCACGTTTGATTTATATTGTCGCTTCATTATCTGTTTAGTTGTTTTTGGATGATTTCCAGGCTAACTAGCAGGTTTTTGAAGTCATATGATCATTAGAAGACTAGTTGTGTACTGTTGAACTTCAAATAGGCATAAATTTTGATCTATAAATCGGATTAAGGTGATTCTAGCGGGAGGTGTTAGCTCGTTTCGATAGTTTTCCAACGACTGGTCATGAGCCCAATTCCAATAAGAGACGAGAGAGATATGATCGTTCGAAGTTGAGCTGTCCGCTGACCAGCAGGTCACCACGGTCGTGGGGACCTGTAGCGAGCAAAACAGACTGTTGAAGATTGGGAACTGATCCTATGAAAGTCAGGGGCCACGGTCGTGGTGATTTCACCACGACCGTGGTGACCTGACTTCGGGTGTTGACCTGTTTTCTCCGTCTTAATTTAATGACTCTTTTAATTAGTTTTTTTTTAGCTTAGACTCGACATTACCTTATACTCTTAGTTTCTAATTACTCTCTCTTAGCCCTAAACTCTCTCTAAACACTAGTTTACTCCATTTTTTCATCTTTGAAGATCGAATTCGTGAATTAATTCAAGTAATTTCTCTTCTATCTCTTTCCTTTAATCTTTTTGCTTTGTTTATGATGTTTAATTTATTGAATCTTAATTGCTTAGAATCCATGATTAGTGAGTAGTTTCTAATCTAGGGTTTGGGTGAAAGCATGAATTAGGGGCTTAATGTAGATGTTCTTGTAATTGATTTATTCATGTCTAATTTGCATTGTTCTTGGTGTTTTGACACCTTAGGGTAGACCTTGATCAAGTTTATGCTAGGGCTTAGATTTCAATTACTCTTAATTGATTGTTGTTGTCTAGTCATTCCTATGAATCAACTTAATTTCTAGACCAAGAGATTGGGTAGAAATTAAGAGGATCCTATTTAGGGGTTTTTCAATCAAATTGAATCCATTAATCAATTGGCTAAAGACCATTCGAGAGAGGATTTAGTCGATTGATTAATTGATTACTCTTGAGGACCATTCGAGAGAGGACTCAAGGACTTTAGAGGGAAACTTAACCTTGCACGTTATTCTCAATAGCCTCGTAGTTGCATTTGTGTCGTATCTTGCTCGAGTTCATGCGAGTAACCCAAGCTCTAGTGTTTTATCTATCATATTAATTCTTCTATTTAATTCTTAGTCGCTATTAATTAGATAGTTAATTAGTCGGTAACTTACTCAATCTTAAACCCCCCAAAAACCCTTCACTTAGGTAGTTTTGGACTTAGTGGACTGAACTCAATCTCAATTTCCTTGTGGTTCAACCCTTGACTTGCCGTTATTACGTGCTTAGTAGTTGCTCGTTAGGTTTAGAAATTGTGTTTGCTAAGCGGTTCTTAGTGCCTTAACGACACACTAAAAACCTCTTATCATTAGCTAAGAACAAATTGAAGTTTGTAGATGGAAGCCTTAATGTTCCTAACATAGGAACAACTGAATATGTTGCTTGGGAGAGATGCAACAACTTAGTGATATCTTGGCTTCTTGCTAATCTAGATAATACAATAAATAAAAGTGTTCTTTTCTTTGAGACTGCAGCATAAATATGGAGAGATTTTTGGAAGAGAGATTTGGTTATTCTTCCATGGCTCAAGTTTATGTATTAGAACAAAAGCTTGCTGAAGCAACTCAAGGGAATGCTAGTGTATCTGAATTTTATACACAACTTAAGACAATTTGGGATGAGATCAATGATGCTAATCCATTACCTTACTGTTCTTGTCATAAATGTACTTGTAATCTAACTCAGAAGATACATACAAGAGAACAAGAACAAAGATTACTTCAATTTATGATGAAACTAAATGATTGTTTCTCTACTGTGAGAAGAAACATTCTTATGACTCAACCTCTTCCAAAAGTGTCTCAAGCTTACAGAATTTTTGCACAGGAGGAAAGGCACAAAGAAGTTGTTGCACTTTCTTCCCACACTGAATCATTAGCTTTTGCTGCTGCTGATAGGAAGCCATTCAAGCCATATCAAAATAATCAGAAGTTTTACGGTTCAAGCAAGCCTTCAACTCTGACCGGTAACAAAAGACCGGGATCACATTATTACTGTACTCACTGTAAGATACCAGGACACATTATAGAAAGATGCTTCAAAATACATGGGTTTCCACCTGGTTTCAAAGGTTTCAAAGACAAAAGAGTTGCAACTCTTTCTCAATCTTCAGAACACCATGATCTTGGTTCTTCCTCTGATCTTAGGACTGATTTTATCTCAACTGAATAGTTTAATCAGCTTATGAGTCTTCTTCAGCAACAACAATAAACTGGTAAAGACGATACAGTTGGAGGTCATGCTCTCATGGCAGGTACATATTGCTTATTAACCAGTCTTAATACAACTTGGTTGTTGGATAGTGGTGCCACTGACCATATTTGTTCAAACTTAGCCTTATTCCACACATATACTCCCACAAATGATCCTCATCATCACATAACCATACCTGATGGAAATAAAATACCTGTCAAACACATTGGATCTGTATACTTAACAAAGGATATTCTGCTTACAAATTTTCTTCATATCCCTGCTTTCCAGTTCAACCTTTTATCAGTTCATAAATTATGTCATGATTTGAATTGTCACATTACATTTACTTATAGTAAATGTTTTCTTCAGGGACAGACAGGTCCTTCAATGCCTCTTGGTAACTTGCAAGGAGGTCTTTACAATATCACAACTTCATCACCAGAAAAATCAGTGGAGCATTCTTCTTTCAATGCCTCTACTTCCTGTTTTTCTGCTATTGATACAGCCAAACTTTGGCACCTTCGTTTATGTCATTTACCATTTTCTCAAATAAATCATGTGTTGCCTGATTGTAGTATCAAGTCATGCTTTCATCATATAATCTGTCAAGTTTTCCCAGCTGCTAAGCAAACTAGAAAACCATTTCCTGTAAGTAGTATTAAGACTACTAAGCCCTTTGAATTGCGTCACATTGATGTGTGGGGTCCTTACAAGACCAAAACACATTCTGGTTGTAATCTTTTCTTAACAATAGTTGATGATTTCACTCGCTTCACATGGGTACATTTTCTCAAACATAAGTCTGATTGTGCTCATGTCCTTGATGTTTTCTTCAATTACATACACACACAATTTAACACTCATGTTATTTCTGTGAGATCTGATAATGCCAAAGAATTGGGAGAAGGTGACATGAAGAAGATTTATGATCAAAGAGGTATTCATCACCAGACTAGTTGCTCTGACACACCCCAACAAAATGGAGTAGTTGAACGAAAGCATAGACACTTGTTAAAACTGTCAGAGCTTTATTTTTCCATTCTAAAGTTCCAGCAAGATTTTAGGGAGATTGTGTAATATGTGCGACCTATCTCATCAACAGAATGCCTCTCAAAAGTCTTCATTTTGCTACTCCATACTCCAAACTATTTCAGAAAGCTCCTACTTTTGATCATCTCAATGTATTTGGTTGTTTGTGTTACTTATCTACAACTAAAAGGTCACAGAACTAAGTTTGATCCCAAAGCTCATCCCGGGGTTTTTCTTGGTTATTCTGTTACTCAGAATGGTTACCAGGTTTTAGATCTCACTACTAATCAAGTACTGATCTCCAGAGATGTAATATTCCATGAAAGGCACTTCCCATTTCATCTGCTCTCTTCTGATTCTGCATCTCATAATCATTCTATCTTTGTTCCAACTACCACTTTTAATTTCTTTGATGATGCTTATCCCCCTTCACTTATTACATCTCCAGCTAGTTCACCTACTAACCCTTCATCAAATAGTAGTGAATCAACTTCTCTTCGTCATACCAAACTATCATCTTCCTCAACTTCTTTATCTCCAATTAGCGATTCAAATGATTCCACTTCTTCTTCTTCTGTTTTAGTTGATCTTAGTCAACTAATTCCATCATCAGAATCACCCCCTCTTAGACACTCCACCAGACCTTCTAAACCTCCAGCTTATCTAAATGATTACCACTGTCCTTCTATTGTCACCAAGCCCCTTCCTCAGCATTGGTGTAATTTAGTTTCTTTCTCATCCTATCCTATTTCTCACCAAGCCTATCTCTCTGCTCCTTCTTTTTCTATCAAAGAACTTGTTTCTTATGCTGAAGCTTCCACTCAACCTGAGTGGATCACTGTTATGGACAAAGAAATTAAAGCTCTCACAGAGAATCATACATGGGATTTAGTTCCTCTTCCGCATGGCAAGAAAGCTATTGGAAACAAATGGGTTTATAAGGTAAAATTGCATGCTGATGATTCTGTAGAAATATGCAAAGCCAGATTAGTTTCCAAAGGTTACAATCAGAGAAATGGTATAGACTATGAGGAGACTTTTTCTCCTGTAGTGAAGATGCCTACAATCAGATGTCTTATTGCTCTAGCTACTCATAAACAATGGCCTATCTACCAGTTAGATGTAAATAATGCATTTCTCCATGGAGACTTGCATGAAGAAGTGTATATGAAAGTGCCTGATGGATTCCATAATCCACATAACCAAGCTCAGAAAATCACTTTATGGCCTCAAACAAGCTTCTACGCAATGGTTTGCCAAGCTTGTGTCAGAACTTATTGCTCCAGGCTTTTCACAGTCAAAGAATTATTATAGCCTCTTCATTAAAAGATCGGATCCTCACATCATAATAGTTGCTGTTTATGTGGATGATATCATCCTTACGGGTACAGATATGTCATCTATCACTGCTTTAAAAACACACCTTCACAATACTTTCAGTATAAAAGACTTAGGCATCCTCCACTATTTTCTTGGAATCGAGGTTGGATATGTTCCTGAAGGTGTCATTCTAAGCCAAAAGAAATTCACAAGAGAATTACTTGCTGATTGTGGATTTGATCTCTCTCAGAAGGCTTCTACTCCTCTTCCTCTTACTACTAAACTTCAAGCTACTGTTGGTGATATTCTTCCTGAACCAAACATTTATAGATCACTTGTTGGTAAACTAAAATTTCTTACCCACACATGACCCGATCTAGCTTGCACAGTACAGAGATTAAGTCAATTCATGCACTGCCCCAGAACTTCTCATCTGAATGCTTTGATTCATACACTCCGATATCTTCACCACACTCAAGGGCAGGGCATTCTTCTTACTGGTCATGATTCATTGACTTTACAAGCTTTCTTCGATTCTGATTGGGCAGCATGTAGTGACACAAGGAGGTTAATTACTAGTTACCTTATTCTGTTTGGTAAATCACCAATTTCTTGGAAATCCAAGAAGCAAAGTACCATTAGTAAATCCTCATTAGAGGCTGAATACAAAGCAATGGCAGCAGCTGCTGCTGAAGTTACTTGGGTTGTACGGCTATTAGAGGAACTTGGTGTCACTAACCTTAAACCTATCACTTTGTTTTGTGATAATCAAAGTGCATTGCATATAGCTAGGAATCCGGTATTGATATCACGTATTTATATAAACTTTTCTCCCTTATTTACAAGCTAATTTGTGCGTCATTGGAGCTCTTGGGAGCTATTTTGTGCTAACTATCGTTTATAGTTGTGGTTTTGTGTTTTAATGTTGAATTACAGGTTTTAGGGAGTTTTCTCCTTATTCCCGAGCCATTTGGAAGCAACCACGGCTTTACGAGATGTTACGAGGCACGTAGGATGGCTCACGAGCTTTATGGGTAGTTTAGGAGGTCCCAAAACCTCTAAACGTGAAGAATTGAGAGTTAAAGAGTCAAAAAGGAGTTTTACGTACACTGATCGGGCAAGAAACGGCCCGATCGGGCGAAGATATTGTGATCGGGTGGCGAAGTTGCGGAACCGATCGGGCGGAAGTCGCCCGATCAGATCGGGCGAGAAAACAAAGAAAAATAGGATGAGCTTCTCAAGCCCAACCCGATCGGGTGGCATTTGGCCCGATCGGGCAGGCCCAAATTTGATCAAATTGATTTGTTGTGTGCTGCCTGCTGCGTTTAACATCGAAGACACCTGGGCCAAAATTGAAGCCCACCCGATCGGGTGCTGCTGCCCGAAGCCCATCGGGTGGTTGGCACAAACTGTTATGCTGTTGCTGGGCTGCGTATTAAGTAAAGAAAAAGAGGGGGGCCCACTGTTTTGTTTTATTAGCTGCTATGTGATTAGGGGACATAAGGTGGCCCAATAAATTACATTGCTGCTTCATGATTCACGCCAAACAAGTCTGGGCTCCATCTTGCTGTTGGCCCGATCGGGCAAGGTCTGCCCGACCCGATCGGGTGGCCCAAAATCCTCTTTCATTGCTGGGCTGCTGCTGCGTGGACTCAAATGAAGTTGTTGGATTTT
Source organism: Patellifolia procumbens (assembly GCA_947645195.1). NCBI lineage: Eukaryota > Viridiplantae > Streptophyta > Magnoliopsida > Caryophyllales > Amaranthaceae > Patellifolia > Patellifolia procumbens. The sequence goes on from CANSGD010000972.1 coordinate 7,673,442, forward strand.
TTTACTATGGACCCGATCGGGTGGCCTTTTGCCCGATCGGGTCGCGCACTCGACTACGCGATTTTCTACCTTTATTTCTGTTTTTAATTAGACTTTTGAAGGTATTATAAATACCTTTTCCTCATTATTTTAGAGACATCTTTTATTCTAGTTTTACTCTATCTTATTTCTTATTGTTCTTAGCCTTGTTTAAACACTTTAGATTAGATTAAAGGTGATTGAACCTATTCGATTTCAATAAAAGTTCCTGCTTTCTGTCAATTGGTATTCTTCTTTGCCCTAATCTCTTTTATTATTCTTAATTGCTTAGCTTAATTATTTAATTATTCATGATGCAATTGTTAGGGTTTCATATTAGTTTTGTTGTTGTTAATTCGATTATGAGTGAGTAGTTATCTTTCTAGGGTGTTAGATAGGAAAGCCATGTTTATACCATGATTGTGATTTAGATTTCTATCAATTTCTAGGGCTTGATTAGGGTGATTGTGATGTGGTTTGTTCTTTATTGAGTAATTAATGTCAGTGTATAATTTCATTGGTTGCTTGTGGTTAATAGTTGTTGGCACAGATCCGTCTTACGACTAGAGGCCTAGGACACGTCAGTAGTTCTGATTACGTTAGTGAACATGCGGCGTATGTTGAACTATGAGCGTTGAGTCTTACCCATAGCTCAACACATGCTCTAATCCCCGACTCTTGACTTAGGTTTTGATAGTAGTTGACCCTTTTTGATTGGTATAAGCATGGTGGACCGACCTAATACCCTAGGTTTTTAGTCCATAGTTAAATCCTCGGTTTAATTCGTTGTCCTTAGCTTAATTATTAGTTTAGTTAATCTTCCTGATTTCATCTGAAGTAGCTAGTTGATTGAATATTAATTTAGAAACTCTGTCTCCCTGTGGATTCGACCCTGCTTCCATTGACTACCGTAGTTAGAGGACTGTAGGTTTATCTTTGAATAGGTGATACTACTAAATCTCTATCAGGTATTCCATGAACGGACGAAGCATATTGATATAGATTGTCACTTTACACGGGACAAAGTCATGGAAGGTTTACTACAACTCTCTTATTTGCCTACTCATTCTCAACTTGCAGATGTCTTTACTAAGACATTATCTTCTCCTCACTTCAGACTTCTTTTGTTTAAGTTGGGACTGGTTGATTCTCTCGTTCACCCACCTCCCAACTTGAGGGGGGGTATTGGAACACTAACAGAATCCACATCAACTACTCCTCATAACTAGCTTCTCTCTTTTCTAGTTAGCTATTCTGTTAATAGTTTGTTCCAGACAACTTGTAAGGTTGCTAAGATGTAATTATTCCTCCTAGTATAAATACATGTATCTAATCACCTTTGTAATGATTCATTCATTTTTTCCACTGAAATGAAAACTCTCTGAAGCTGTTCATAGCTTTTTCTCTGCATCCATTTTTTCTCATTTCTCAGACTAATAAATCTGATTCTTCACAAATCATCAACTTGTATTTTCATGGTTAAACTTTATAAACTTTAACCATAGATTTTTCACCATTATATAAAAATAAATATAATCATGTAAGAGTTTGTTTGCTCCATCTTAAAATGTAGTTTTCAATGTTAAGTTTTCATAATTTTTTACTATTCCATAACCAAAAGATATCAATGATCAGAGTAGTGTATCAAATCGCGAAATGACAAATATTGCATTCTTGCAAGAGAAAGAAATCAAAATATCTTTGCTCTAAAGTACTCCTAGCACTTTCCCTTAAAAATTAAATTGTAGTTTTTATATATATAAAAAAGTGTGAGTACCACTAGTTATTTTATTGGCAAAAGTTACTAAAGGAGATAGTGTAGCTTTATAGTAGACTAAGTTGAACGCATCACTTTATTCATGAAGGAGCTACATTCTCTTCTTTCTACTATATTTAGACTGTTGCTTAATTTTAATATAAAATTAAGCAGTCTCCTATAACTTATAGGACCGGTCTCATATTAACTTATAAGACCAACTCTTTTCTTGGACTAGGCGCCTAATTCCGATCTAACCCTTTGCTTCCAAAAAAAAAATCCTACCTAACCCCACAACCAAGCTTGCAGCTTCCTAAAAGTGCGAAAAGCTCCTTAGAGTGACTACAACAAGTCAACAACACAATTAGTCTATGTTCAAAATTAGGGGTCACATTACAACTTACAAGACCATAGTGACCCGATTTCAGTTCCAGTATACTGTATAGGAAAAGACATTTCAATTATCTCATGGATTTATTCCGAAATAAAAATCTCATGGATTTCATACACTCTAATATCCTACATTATTATACTCCATACGTTTTTATTTATTGCTTATTTTACTTTGATAGTTAAATAGAAGATTATGTAGTTTTAATAAATTTTTTAAAATATCAACTAATATACTTGAAGTATATATTTGAATTTTCAAGATATTAAAAGTCAAAATCATGTGCTATTAAACGTATAAGTTAAAATATGTATAAAATAATGACGTTTTATTATAGAGATGGATAATGTCTTGTAGAAGACAATATTTTTAAAATACATAGCTAACTAAATTCATAGAGACGTCACTTGAGAATTGTGATTAAATTAATATCTGCACTATTATTTTCAATGTATATTTGGACGGAGGAGCTAGATATTGCTTTCACTATTACTATGGAGTAATATTGTTTAAAAGTCATATGAAGGCCAATGGTGTCAGCTAAAGCGACAACATGAATCTAAATTAAAATTAAAATTGCACATTTCACATTTCACATTTTACATTGTTCAAGTCTCGTGTACCCACACGTAGGTCATCATTCCTGGCCTCAATGACGGCTAAAATAAATGCCTAAACTTTATAAAGAGTAACCACTATGTTAGATATGCGTTCGTCCATGGAACCCACGCAAATCTTATACTTGTATTACATGATCAAATAACGAAATACTACATCTGTCTCATTTTGATGTTCTCATTTAGAATATGGGGGAAAATCAATGTAAATTAAGGTGAATGAGAATCTTTTTAATTTTATATTGTATAAAATGTACTTTAGTACCTTTTTGCTTTTAAAAAAGTAAGTGAGATAAAGAAAAATGGGTGATTGGGAAATAAAAGATTCTAAAGTGGGTCATGTGTAAAACCAAAAGTTAAAAAGTGTAGTAAATAATTGGTTGTTAAAGGATAAGATCGGGAAATAAATATTCTCAAAATCGAAAAGATTCAAAGTGGGAAGAACTTTTTGAAACATCCCAAAAAGAAAAATGGAAACATCAAATTGAGACGGATGGAGTATAAGGTAGTGAGGGTGTGTAAAGAGCCATATAGTAGAGGGGCCAAAAATTACAAGGGCTCTAAAAATTTTTCCCTAAGAATTTTACTTTATGTTCGAGAGTATCTTTCTTGTTTCCCATCTTCTTAATGATTAATCTTTACATTTTTCCACTTTTCATCTTTATCCAACCATTAGCTTAATTTTATAATCTAAATTTAGAGATCAATTCTCATGTTAGAACTGGGGTCCCAAATCTTCAAGACGAATGTTATAAAATGATGTACTTGATTACTTTAGTCATGACAATCTAAAACATGGCGAGTGATATAGTCTAGGCGACCATACCAGCCACCACCTTCAACACCAACTACCACACCTGCCACCACCTTCATCACTGACACTACGCTAACCACCGCCAAATTCGATCGAAAACCCAGAAAATTCGAACAACAAGAACGAATTCGAATTCACAACAACAACAAAAAATTCGAATTTCAAGCCCAAAAAATCAGACCCCCAAAACCCAGAATTCGAAACCCCAAAATTCAAACCTAGAATTTCGAGCAACAACAAATTTCGAACCGAAAACTCGAACAACAACTATAACCCAGAATTTTCAACTCCAAAACCCACAAAATCAAACCCAAACCCAGAAAATTTGAACTCAAACCCAGAAATTCGAACCCCGAAATCCAAACAAGAAAATTCAAATTGTCAAACCTTAGATTCAAAGTAAAAAAACCCGGAATTTGAACCTCAAAACGCAGAAAATTAAACCCAAACCCAAAAAACTCGAACCCTAAACCCAGAAATCTCGAACCCTAAAGGTAAAAACCATAAAAACAAAACCAAATCTATAAATTCGAACCCCGAACCCAGGAAAATTCGCACCCCAAACCCATAAATTTTCTTCTTCCCATCACCTCAAACAACAATGAGCAGAAGGTGCTAAAGGTGGTTGATCTACTCAATTTTGTGCTGAAGGTGCCGAAGGTGGTGGCAGTGAAGTGATGTTTGCGGTGGTGATCGAAGTGCTTCGCTATTGTTGTTGGTGATTGGAGGAAATGATGGAGATGGTGGTAATTGTTGGAGGTAAGAGGGGTCAGGGTTTGATGAATGGTTGGTGGTGGAATTATGATTGAATGTTGGGGTTATACGTGAAGGTCATTATTCTAAATGATATTTAGTTTCTTATAATGATATTCTAAAAGGATATAATCAGGTCTTAATTTTCTTAAATGGGGGTATATTAGTAATTTCACACTTAAAAAAGTTACTAAAATAGGAAAACTTGAAGTTTGTTGCATTTATTATGTTACATCCTAAAATGGCAAAGGTGAATTTATTTTGTTACGGAGGAAGTATCTTGTATTTGCTATATGCCAAGGGGCTTTTTAAAGTTGAATTAACGCGTTGATGGTAAGTCTTATTTAATTTGCGATTTTTCTAACTTTTGCTTTAGAACTGCTTGGAATCCTTTCTATTTTATTAGGGAATAATGAGTGTATATTTTATTAGTTACCAATATCTTTAAAAAAAACCTTCCATGTCTACCTCTATTTTAAGCAAATGAACAATCAGCATCATTGATACTTTCATAGAGCAAAAATTATTACAAGAGAGGATCGAGTTTTGTACTAAGTTAGACTAATTTAATTTTGTTATGTTATTCAAAAATTCCATCACTTTATTTAATTATATTAAGTTGAATTATTACCTAACTAAATTAAAATTAGACGATTCCATCACTTTATTTAATTATATTAAGTTGAATTATTACCTAACTAAATTAAAATTAGACGATTTCTTATAAGACCAACTCTTCACATAGTTTCTCCTACTCCGACCATTCATTTCGGCTTGGATTGTCTCCATTACCGTGTCTTTCAATCTCTGAGCCGTGTCTCACGTTTTTTAAACTATATAATATAACACTAAATAATAGGAGTAACATCAAAGTCTTCTACATGATTCTTCAACAAATAATGATAACTCTCACATACACTATCGAGTGCGGAAGTTAATCAATGATCAGCGTATAATTTGACTACTTAATTCCAATGAAGTTAATCATCAGTGTTAATCTAAAGTCAACTATGTCCCACCACATAATTTTTTAAATTAAAACAAATATTAACAACTACTTATTTTGTACTCTACTACACAAGAAGATCCATTAATTAAATTAAGAATCTAAGATTAATCATCATTTTTGTGTACTTTTTCTATTAAAGAAATTAGGCGAAGTGGGCGGAGAAATATGTCTTACTATTTTTTTTTTTTTGTGGTGACAAGAAATATTCTTACTATATCCTTACTATAGTATTTTTTTTTTTGGTGTTAGCCAGGAGTATCCCACACCGATAGTATGGGTAATCTTCCTCGGGGTACTGAAGTCAATTTAATGGGTAGACCCCTCCCAATTTTGGTTACTCCATTCACAAGAGTCATGAATCGAACCCTTGACCACTTGTTTAAGGGATGAAAGTACTTACCACTCACACCAACCAACTTTTGTATATCCTTGCTATAGTATAATTATGCCAAAATTATTGCCAAGGGATAAAAAGGAAAAGATATATCTCTATCATATTTTTCCTTTTTTGGCATGTATTGCATTATTGATAGTTTTTATTTTCCTTTTTGATGTTTTGTTTGTTCTTTTCACGGTTTTCCAGTGCACATATTTAGGGTTGTATGATTTCTTCAATTTATTTTAACTTATTTTCAAGGAAATAAGTTCTGATAAGTTGAACTAAGTCTAGATAAGGCTCCGTTCAGTTCAACTTAAAAATAATAATATTTAGTAAAAATAAGTCTATTTCAGCAAAAATAAGTCCATGTCAGCAAAAATAAGTACATTTAGTAAAAGTAAGTTCACATCAGTAAAAATCAATTGTGCAAAGAAGAAAACAACATGAACACGTAAAAGTAAGTCCAGTTCAGCAAAAATAAGTTCAATTAAGTAAAAATAAGTTTCGTTCAGTAGAAATAAAGTTCAATTCAGTAAAAATAAGTCAGTTCAGTAAAAATAAGGTGCACTGAGCAGGGCCTAAGCGAATAACTTCTAATAAGTTTCAACACCTTGTAAATAAAATTCAATACGTTACAATAAGTTTCAATAAATTTAGATAAGTTGAAAAGAATACTTATTCTCTCCGTTTATTTTTATTTGTCGGTTTACAATAGCTCAAATTATCAAGGATAAAAACTGGACAGAAAGAAACGTTGACGAAAGGGTAAAAGAGAGAAAGAAATGTTGGAGAATTATGTAGGACCAATAAGTGAAAAAGTAAGGTTAAATTGAAAAAATTGTAAAACAAAAGGCAAAGATTTTAAGTAGGACAAACAGAAAGAAACGAAAAACATATAGTATGATAAACAAAAAGAAAAAGATAGAGTAATTATAATACTTCTGATTACTTATTTACAAATTGCAGAAAATCTAATGAGGCCAAAACTTTAACTCCATACCGCTTCATTATACTCTATACTTTATATATTCCAAATTAGTTGTAACTTAGGACATGTTCTTTTCGTCTAATTATAGTTGAATTGAACTGAACTTATTGGAGCTTCACTAAACTGACTGAACTATTGAAATGGATTGAATTGAATTGATTTGAATTGAATTGTAATAAGTATATAAAAAATAATTCAACAATAAAATTATGAATATTAATTAATTATTATAATTCTAAGTAATAATAATTAATAATTTAGAATAATGATTAATGAATAATGATAAAATATTTTTATTTTATTAATGATAGTTATAAATAAATAAATAATAGTAATAATAATAACTTAATTTTAAAAATAATAATTAATGATAATAATAAGTAATTATGATGATTTTATAATGGGTAATCATGATAATAATTAGCTAACAATATGGGTTGGTTTGTGCTTCTAACCAAACCATGGTTTGCGGTTTTGGGTTGATCTATAATACTTATTAGCCAAACCCCACCGCAAACCGCCAAAGTATATTTAATAATATTCAATGTAACGACGAGGTTGTACCTTAAATAGTACTCTAATATTGCTAGCAACTTTGTAATTTTCATCTTCTAGATTTTTGTAGCTTATTTGTATGATGGAATTGTGGATATCTAAACGATAAAATAAAACAACAATTTGAAATTAGAATACTCGTATTGAGATGAAATATGGTTAAATCGCGGACCATCCCGAACCATGTTCATCCATATTTAAAAAATGAGTAAAGATATAATAACAAAATAATAATAAGTAAAAAAATTAGACTAACAATAATAGTAATATTAAATAACATGGTTAAATAATAAATGGAGCTGCACTGAACTGAACTGAATGGATGTGAACTGAACTGAAGAGAATGGAACTGAACTGGAAATAAGCTGGAGAGAACATACCCTTAGAAGGATTTTAAGGAGTGCATGCAAAGAGGATAAAGTTAAAAGAGAAATAAAAGGAGGGGCTTATGTGATGAAGAAATAATCACAAAAAAGCTTTTACTAAATAATATATATTATGTTGCGATTCATATGAAACTTTCATAATAGAAAATTATTACAATTAATATGAGACAAAGAAAAAATACAGATATATTCTATTGCATGCTTCCAATGCATTTATTCTATGGATATCCTCCCTTAGCTTTTAGGGTTTTTAAACAATTTTATACTTTACAAGTATAATTCATACCCATATGAAGTATATATTTTATGTGATTGTATAGGTGTCCCCTAATTTGTTCCAAGGACATCTATTAAAAACAAGTCCTTAAACAACATTGAAATGTCTTTGGTTCGACCAAATACGTTTTAAATCGAAAAATATTTTTCATGAAAATTGTGTTCCGGTGAAAAACACAATTTAACTTAATTTTATATGTTTGGTTGCAAGAAAAGTGAAATATCTTTTAAACATATTTTTTCTTTTAGATCAATAGAAAGTGTTGTTTCCCTTACTTCACGAGGTAAAAGAAATTTCCATTATTGGATTTGGAACGGGGAAGTCCAGTCCATAATTTTCCCTCTTAATTTGTTCAGATAAAATCAAACAAAAAAAAGTGAGAAAAATAAATTCCCTGGAAAAACTTCTTCCAAACAAACACAACCTGCGAAAAGGATAGCTGATAAGTGTAAAATTTAACTCGGTCTTCTTAATATACCATTAGTACACCTTTGTCTCACTGTTATAAAATTCACATCCTATGTCATTGATACACACTAAATGACAAAATCTATTTCTCTTCTCTCAAATTTCCTTTTGAAAGGGATTTATAAATAATTCTCAGCTCATTTCTCACTTCATCTATCAGGATTTCATGGAAGAGATATCAACTCGGGCGTTGGTGCCTGCTATCCAATCACATTTGGATGGAGGTTTGTGTAAGACATTGATTTTATCTCGGTGTCTCAACATCAATTCAAACAAGTTCGTCCTAATTTTGCAACTAGCTCTAACATAAAAGATGATAAACCAATAACATGAAAAAATGCAAAAAAAATAAAAATAAATAGTATTTATCATTTATGAAGCCTCGTCGTGTAGTGTTTGTTTTATCCCATAGTATATTTCTAATTCTTATCTCATTCCTCGATTATTTTGGTAACATATTATGAGATAACACAAACTCTATATGAAGTTTCATAAACATTTTTTTGCATTTTTTTTGTGTATTATCGAACATATTGTTTAATACCTATTAGTTTTTTTTTTTTATCAAATCTCGCACCATAAAAGCATTTCCAGATTCTCTTCCCAGCGACTTGTGCCTATAAAAGTATCAATCACCAAAACAGTAAAGGGTAACTAATCAATTCTCTACCTACTCATTACATTTGCTTACATAAGTTTTCATCATTGTCATCACAACCTCGCATCGCTGACTAATGCATCAGAAGGGCTACTCTCGGAAAACCCTCGGGTCAATCTTTCATCTGTTTTACAGGTCATCTCAGCTAGCACATGATTCGAGCCAAGACTGCACGTGATCCTCACGAAATCATCCATCGTCTCATCTAAAGTTTCTTGGCAGAAACCGTTTAAATAGCATAACTTTAAAACACACATTAAAACTAGTAATGTTTATTTGTCTAAGGATTAAATAAATAAAATTAGATTAGCATCCACGTTGACATGTCTCTACAACATTACAAAAGTACTTTGTAGTAATAATTGTCCCCTACATGAGGAGACACTTCTATGCATGTATCATATCTTAAATATTTTAAGAGTATGACTAATGCTAAAAGCCAAAATGACATGTAAATTGAAAAAGATGGCACGAGTAAAGACTAAGGTGTAAGGACCCTGAATCTATGGTTCTCTACAAAACGCGGCCAAAAAGAAAAGAAGTGGAATACTCAATGAGTAGCAAAAACGAGTGCTCGTTTTTCTTTTTTAATAATGGTTACAAACTTATAACGACTTATAGGGAATGCACCTAACTATCTATCTCAACCCTCAAGTTGAATTAGAGGAGTTCATGCCCTTCCCTATAGAGTACTCCATAAACCCCACTCTCCACCCCATAAAGGGGAGATGGTGAGGGTAGCCACTGCTCCTCCACCAGATTCTCGAGTGCACCGTCTTTTTCTGTGACCTAGAATTATTAGTTAGATTTTTTCTATTAAGATACATACAACTCTTTCGAATTGATTTTTTTTACAATAACTACTCGCTCCGTTCTTTTAAGTTGTCTAATTCTGTTACATTATATAGTTGTGGCACTGTGCATCCGTGCATGTTCTCATCTTCAACTATATTTACATACATTTAAGTGAAGATTAGAACGATAAATAAAAAAATAAATATTAAATCGTAAAAAGTTAAAGTATAACCATTCTTTCTTTCCTGAGAGAAAGTCTAACCATCTTTTAAAAATGAATATTTAATACTATTAAGTTTTAACATCACTACTAATTGACGAAAGGAATCCATCTTTCCGCCAATAAAACCACATAACCAATGAGAAAAAAATTCTAAATTAAATCTCTTTACCAACTTACTAGATAATATCAACACTTGTATCGAATATTAGTTCACACCTTGGTAGACACTAAAAAGTGAAAACTAAGGATTGGAATTTATTGAGTTTGAGTTGAAATTTATAATAGCGCTGAACTACATCCACACAAAGAAGGGTCGAAGCATGGCGTTCATTTCGTGAAAGGAGGTTTCAATAACCCAAAACTAATCGGTAATAAATGGAGTAACTTTCAACCTTATAAAATGAACATCTTTCTTATCTTTCTTGAATATATATGATCACTCAACATGTGATATACCATGAGAAGTTGAAAAACTATTTTTTCATAAGTCGTAAGAAAGAAAATGTATTTTATTTATTTATTTTTGTTATTGTTTAATAATAATGGTTTTCTGGTACCATCGTGCTAAATAAAATTTACAACCTACGGTTGTTATAGAAACTTAGGCTATCATCTCGGTGAAAATCTAATACTACCTCCGTTCCAAGTGTATTGCAACATAGGGGGTTGACACATTTATTAAGAAAAGCAAAAAAGTGGGCCATCTTCCCCACCTGCATCATGTGATAATAAGTAATGAAGAGAGAGAAAGGTTGCATATGTGATCTTTTTGGTGATTAAAATAGAAAGGTTGCAATTAATATGAAATTGCCAAATAAAGTAAAGGTTGCAATACACTTGGAAAGGAGGTAGTATAACATTTGTATTAGACTTTTTTTTAATTAGAATCAAAATTTACTCCTTTTGTTTCATAAAAAGGCCTTCACTTTGATAAATGATTTTTTTCTCTTACTACTATTGCTTTTTCTTTATTTGATGAATGATTTCTCCAAAGCAAAGGTCTTTAAAATCTAAACAAGTTCGAAAATACCGGTGTTTATGTGTTTAGTGTGTTTTGGATATGATAATTAAATCAAGCATTCCTGAAATATTTAATTAACTATAATCTCCGTTAAACCATTACTTGGAATAAGTAGATTAGCACTCAATAATAATCATTCCTGAAAATTATATGAATGGGCGAATTTAATTGACAAACAATTAAATACTCGAAAATTCTCAATGAATCAATACTTACTTTATGTCTGATTGCGAACGTTGTTGTGGCTTCGTTTTTCTTTCAAATGCAATGAAATTTTGACGCAACACTCTAATAGATGTCTACAATGTACCAACGAATCGACTTAATTACACTTTTCCATAACCATATATGTCTTATATATAAATGATAAAAATGACTCCATTTCACACTATATATATTAGCTCCTATATCCTTACCTCGGTGTTTGCTGTTATAGTAGATTTAACTGCATTTTAACTGATCTTCCTACTTTTTTGTTTACATTCATTCGTGAAGATATTCCTACTCCTACTTTATACCTTATTTGGTAAATGTTTGTTCCTTATTCATACTATCTTATTTCCCCGCCCACTTGTTGGATCCACCTAATTTTAAACCCCCCTAGAACCATATCCTTTTTCCTCTTTGCAACCATCCTAGTCTTATTCTTTTTAGGAATAATTGATAGAATATGAAATATTCTTGTGATTTTTTTATATCTTTTTTTTAGAAGTAATATTTCATATTCTATTAATAATAACTATTAAGATTCATAAATCCGACGGATTATATAGAGCAAAAATGGTATATTCTTTACCAACTACAACCCTTTGAACCTCCTAAAAGGAGTGCACATTTTACATGCCTATGAACATAAATAACGAGCACCACTATGGCTTTATGAATTATGAGTGACTTTCATGGTAATTTGTGGACTTATTAGTGTTAGTTTATAGTTGGATTGGAAAAACGTACCTTCCATTGATCTAAGTACACTACTATTTAGCTGTCCTTTTCTTTTCGGACTTTTGTTAATTGTTTATTTGTTTTGGCTCCTAAAGTATCATAACTTCTGGCCGGTGGTCATAACAAGGAGACAAGGATTTATTAAAAAAATTGTGATGAAGAAAGAGATCGAATATATATTAATCATGATTTTGATTATTTGGACTTATAAGCTTCGTAAATTCCACATTGAGAGATGCAGTAACATGAAGAGATAAATTTGTTTTGTCATGTTTATGATAGCATGTTCACATAAGTACTAACACAAATAATACAAATTTTATTATACATCTAAATATAGTATACCTAGGAGTACCATGAGCATGGTACAGCTAGAAACATATTTTTTCTCAAATAGCTTTGGGTGTATCATGCTTATGGTGCACCGGGTGTGTGATGTATTATCTCTACAAATAATTTAAAAAAACGAACGAATATATGTTAATAGAGATCGATGTTAATATGCATTATCAAAAATTCACAACCAATAGCAAATTCAACATATATCCTTAAGCTAAACATATAAAATATAATACTCTTAAACAAGTTAACCAGGTCGTCAAAAATTTGTAGGCATCGATGGAAGTGGATAATAGATGTGGGAACAAATTAAGTAATTTTTGGTCAATTGATCGAGAGATAATTAATCACATTTTTTTTTACTTTTGTTAATCACTAAGAATATATAATGAACACTTTTTTCATAACGAAAGCCTTTTTTTATGCATTTTTTTAGTTTTAGTTTGAGCAGTTGGGAGCCGCTTTTAGCGATAACTTGTAGAAGGTTTTCATATAAAAAAAGATTGGTAGTTATATAATACTTGTGTTATTTTCTCTCTATCATATGCTGCTCTATGTCAATTTGAAGTTACATCACCATACGTGTTTCTTTTGTAGTTTTGTATGTACTCAAAATTAGTTAAATCTGTTTTGTGAGGAGAAAATTGAATATTTAAGAGTATTGTCAGAAGTGATACTATACATATGAGTTGTTCTCAAATGTATGTGAAGCGAGAGAAAATAGTTCAAAATTTAATTAGTAACGTAGTTAAATATTTCATCATTGATATAGTTAGGATAATTTTTCCTTTTTTATTTTTTGGTGTCACCATCTTCTTCTTTTTTGGTGTCACCCTCCTCTTCCCGTATAGAATTGAGATTGTATCAAATTTAGTAACCAACTAACTTAGCCGAGCTATTCGACAAATAAAGGTGCGAACGTGCGATCATAATAATAGCGCTAATGTATTTGCACCAAAATGATCATATAATAGCACTAATGAATTTAGTCATAGAATTGTAGAATGACTGGGGTTTTAAAAAAGAAGGGTTCTCCCTTCTATCTAAAAACCTTGCCTCTCCCACCGTCAATTTTACAGCCTCTCCCACCGCCAATTTCACCACCCTCTTGATGCCCCTCCCTTCCTTATCCTTCCATGATTTCCTCTAAGTGGAAATTGCATGGAAGCTAGAAAGCTGCCATAAAGCGAAGATCGGTGTTTCTTCGCGTGAACGGGGCTTCCAACCCATGAGGGTGGTCATTTAGCCCACATCCGCCTTTTCTACCACCTTCACCGTCTCTTTGTCGCCTAGTCGTTGCCGCATAAGAAAAATGCAAGAGAGAAAGGGACACACCAGCCCGCTTCCACCTCTCTTTCACCGCCTGGATTGAGTGTTTTTCGGTGATTGTCGCTTGACACTTGAGCACCGCCTCGCCGATGCTATTGATGGGTTTAAAATCTAATATTGCAAGTGTAAGGTGTTTGTTGTTAGCAGAGCCTTTGAAATACAGGTCAAATCCACAGGGAGACAGGTTTTCAAATTTAATGCCCAACTACAAGGCTACTTTGGACGGAAACAGAGAGAAATTAATTAACTGCTACTAAACTAATGAGAGCAAGATCAAAACAAGGATTTATCAAGTATTAAAAATCCTAGAGCATTAGTTCGGTCCATCATACTTATACTAATCAAAAGGGTTCAAAAGACTTATAATACCTAGGTCGTCGAAAGTCGAGCAATTAGAGCAAGTGTTAAACCCACGGTCGGGTCATAACGCTCATAATGCAACATATTCAGTACGGTCACTCACATAATCCGATTCATAAACGTATTCTAGGGCTCTAAAAGTAAGACTGATATGTAAGCACAATTATTACCAAATGCAATTCATGAGATTACGCAATAACACAAATCACAGAATAAGAAAGAATCACACTATATTGCTTAAATCACAACCTAAATACTAAATAGACATTCAAACACATGATCATGATATAAACATGATTTTCCTCCCTAAAACCCTAGAAAGGAAAACTATTCACTGACTATGGGAATGAAGCAATTAATATTGCTGAAGACATGATTAATATTTATGAAAGCAATGAAGATTGACAATACTCAAAACAATGAATAATAAGAGAAGTAGAATTACCAGATTTACGCCAAAAAAAATCAACTTTATTGAAAGCAGTATATTGTTCAACAGCTAAGGTTAGAGACAAAACTAAGTGTTTTACGAAACTAAGAAGAGTTAAAAGTGTCTTCCCATTGAAAACTACAAACTATTTATAAACATAAGCTTAAAACCTAACTAAAAGGGGGGGAAATGCATTCTCGAGAAATTGCCCGGTCGACCGGTGGAAATAAATTTCTCTAGAAAATCTCATACAAACAGCTTACGGTTGACAGGGCATCATCACCAGGCCTAGCAACTTTGCCCGATTAGGCACACATTGCCCGATCGACAGGGCGAACTTAACTTAGCCATTTCTTCAATTATATTCAAAATACAGTTGTGCGCCCGGGCGGGCGACTTCTGCCTAGCGACAATCCTTTAGGCTCTTTTCTACGTCCTTTCTTTCCAAGAACTCCAGAATCGCTCTCGGGGTAGTCCAAAGATTCTCGTGAACTGGGCAATGCTTCCAAAGGCTAGATAAAGGCATCAGACACATAATATGCACAAATAAAGTTCAATAAAAACAAAAATGCCCAAACACATCAAACCTCACAATAATAAGCTTTAAAGAGCTCCAAACGAGTTAGAATAGAAAAGGGAAAGGGGCCTAAAAGATCATATAATAATATTCTATAATGATTTCAAAAATTGAATTTTTAAGTTGTAGTGTAACACCAAATTAAACAATTTATAATGAAGGCAATGAAGGGGTTTAATAAAGGGGAGAATTATCACATGGTTCAGTTATAAATTATTCCTCTGTTTCCAAATAAGTGAAACATAAAGAAAGTGGGGGAAAACCAAGGAGGTTAGAGAGAGAAAGTTGGGGACCACAATTAACAAGAGAAAGACTACTTTAAGTAAATAAACAATTGGATATATATAGCTTGAATAAGGGTAATCATGTAACTTATCATTTAAAATGTACTATTTCGAGCTTGGTCTCACTTATTGCGACATTTCCTTTTTAGAAAAGTATGTCACTTATTTAAAAACAGAGGAAGTATATAATATTCATTAGAGGTGAATTCGAGCTAAAAGGCGGATTAAAGGTTATAGAAGACTCAAAGTTGTGGGTTTTAGTTTTACTAAAAGAGAATCATCATGCTTTTTTTTCACTTCTTTTTTCCCCAAAATTTTATTACGATAAAAGGATTATTAATTGGAGTATAGCAACAACAAAAAATTGTGGGGTGTTTGGCAATTAGAGTTTTGGGGCAAAAAAAGAGAGTTTTAGACCACTTTAAGAGTTTTTAACTAGTCAAAACTCTAATAGGGGTATCTGGAAAAGAGGGTTTCAAGAAAAAGTTTGGGGGTGAAAACTCTCAAAATGAAAAAGCTCTGATTCGGAACTATTTCTTTAGAGGATTATGTATAAGAGAATGTTTGAATTACTTTTTTGTCCATAATTATAATACTATTATATTAATTAACATGTCTGTAAACACAAATTTTAACTAAGTCTGCAAAACAAAGTCAAGATAAATGTAGCAAAATAAGAAATTTTATTGCTTTGAATTTTAGGGTACAATCTCTAATTTGATCCTCTAATTCGATCTCCATAATGATTTGACTTGCTGTATCACAAACTTGGCTTGACACCTTCGTATATCGAATTGATTTCCTTGAATGAGGGCCTCCAGGCTTGATCTCTTCAAGTCTTCTTTTGGTTTATTTGAATGAGGGCCATCGGGCTTGATCTCTTCAAGTCTTTTTCTTTAGAATAGAACGGCAAGTAGGAATGGCAACAGACCCGACCCAGACCCATTAATTTTTTCAAGACTCAGACCCGACCCAGACCCATTGGGTCTAGAATTTTCAGACCCAGATCCTTTGGGTCTGATGGGTCTAGGGTCCTTAGTGGGTCCTTTTGAATTTCAAGTTTAATAGTATTTTTTAATCTAATAAATTTGTTTTGCCTATTTTATAGGTTCATGTGACCATGGTTAACGCTTGTATCGAAATAATTAACATAATATAGTTCATAAAATCTTATAAATGTTTAAACTTACATTATTACATGTCTTAAAATGGAGTCACAAATTGCAACTTTATTTTATTTTTTTTGAACTTTTTTGTATAAATGGGTCTGTGGGTAGGGTCTGGACCGGGTCTGGGTCTGATATAGTTGGACCCGGACCCAGACCCGTTTAACAACCTCTAAACCTAGACCCGACCCAGACCCATTGGGTCTAAAAAAGTTGGACCCAGACCCTTATAAATGGGTCTATAGGTCTAGGTCTGGATCGGGTCCAAGACCCATTGCCATCCCTAACGGCAAGTATATTTTTGATGCTTGTTATTCTTCTTCTAGGTTAAAAGAATTTGATGTAGGTTGCTAAGTTCCAGAGACTTTGTGTTGTACTCTGGAATAGCTCTGTGTTTTCTCCACCTTCTGGTTCTTTCTGACCTTCTGGTTTCTCTCTCTGGTTTCTCTCTTTAGTTTTTTCTTCTTCCTCTAATTGAAGTTAAGGAGCCCACTATTTATAGAGAAGTCTCCTTTCAAAACCCTAGGGTTTTAATCCATATTGAGCCATATAAATGGACTTGGTGTCATGACCCATCAAATAATAGTTCTAACCATTTCATTGGCTTTTAACTATTAAATTGAAATGGTTTCAATTGAGATAACTAAAATGATGGGCTAATAATTTGTCAACCCAAATTAATTAGTCGACAGTCAAATATATAGTGAGTCGTTTGACCTGTTTATTCCAACCTGTCACTTTAATAAAATTTCATTGCCTACAATGTCTATAAATGTCATTGTACATACACAAAGGGTAGTCAGTTTTTATGAATCAGCTAAACTTTACCTAACACACTTATATGAAAAGTTAGTCAAATCTGCAGTTAAATCTGTTGAACAAAAAGGTAAAACTCTAAATTCTAACTCTAAACTCTATCAGCTAAACTCTAAATTCTATCTGCTTTGAATTCTAAACGGGGCAGTAGAGTTGTTGCCTTCTAAATCTGTTCAAACCTTTTATATATACACTTTTGAAACAAAAAGATAATTGTTCATTGTTTTGTTAGATGTACAATGGTGTCATGTCAACATGAGTTAGAGCGACAAGTAATATCACTTTATTTTTCATGTAAAAATTAGTAATAGTTTACAACAAATAGCAAGTAAAGTGCTATATTATTGTAATTAAAGTTGGTTATTTTAACGATATTCCATCTTATCAGATATTGACTTCATTCTTCGGTCGCAAATTTGCATTACAGGTAAACTCTTGTACTTTCAAAGTAAACAATTTGCAGTTCGATAATGGAATTCTATTAAACTTTACTGCTGGAGGCCTTTCTTGCGAGCTTTAGGAGGTAGGTGGAAAAATGTCCTCCCATAACAGCCTTCAAAATATGGAGAAAAAGGACTTAGACAAAGATTTTGTTTGACCGAATTATGTTTGATCATGTTTTAGGGTTTAAACTTTAAAGAAGTCTTTTTATCTACCTAAGTAGAAGAACCCTGTTACCCTGGAGTCTCAATCTCTTCACAGTTTCTTAAGTAGCTGTATTTGCGGGTCATATCACATGCTTCAAATGTAAGGGAAAGGGTAACGGATTTTCCCGCCCTCTAATACCATTATTTGATAAGGTTTGAACCTTATACCTTTAGAGTCTGTTCGGCAACATTAGAGGTAGAGCGTAGAGGTAGTTATAAGCTGTTGAGGTAGCTGTTAGCTGTGGGGGTAGCTGTTAGCTGTCGGCTAGTAGCTGCGGGTTGATAGTTGTAAAGGTAGTTGTTTAGAATTTGAGTGTTTGGTAAAAATAGTGGTGAGAATTATAAAATCCAATAAATAATATTATTTGATTAATAAAATGAGCTAATAATCTAATTAAATACTTATAATTAGTGTAGATCCATAAAATTTTATTTACGTATGTTAATAATAAGTGTTTAGTATTTTCTAATAGTAAAGGGAAAGACCATTAAATTAAGAGATACAAAATCTTCCCTTAGATGAAATACTACTTGGTATACAAAATGACATAAAAAACATTTTAAAGATGCATATTATAACAATTAAAAAAAGAGTGAAGGAGATCCAAAAATAAGAATTTCACATAAATCAAATTATAAATAAAAAAGAAAAAGAAGATAATATGCGTGAGTATGCGCTGCTCTCATGAAAAGAAAATGAAGAAAAGCAAATATCATGATGAGAGATGATCAGTATTGTTGCATTGTAGTTCCTCCGCTAGTCCAAGCCCGCAGACGTTAATCAATATTGACATTTGCAAAATCCTACTAAAACTCTACCCCTAACTCTAACCTCTACTCCAACCATTACTTTACCAAACACCACTACAAAAATATAAGTAGTGTTTTGACTTAGTCTAGCCTCTACCTCTACTTCAAAAGCTAGTGCTGAACATACCCTTAAGATAGATATAAGTCTTGTATAATACTTCCTCCTTTTCTTTTCAGATAAACCTGTTTGACTTTGACTATGTTTTGTAATTTATACTTAAAAGAAAATATGGTCATGTGCGATCTTTTCAGGATCCTCCCATTATATATTTTCAAAATATCAATTTTTTTAAAATTTTTCATATTGACAATTCAAGATATAAACAATTGAAACTGTGCATTAGCAAACGTGATAAAAGAAATAAGCTAAGTCAACTACAAAGAAATGAAGGAAGTATAAATCGTGGAGAGATTGTAGTCCACCATGCATCACTCTCATCCATTCAATAACATTCTATACACATGTTCTCGCATATTATA
The DNA here is from genome assembly GCA_947645195.1 of Patellifolia procumbens. NCBI lineage: Eukaryota > Viridiplantae > Streptophyta > Magnoliopsida > Caryophyllales > Amaranthaceae > Patellifolia > Patellifolia procumbens. The sequence goes on from CANSGD010000972.1 coordinate 7,692,733, forward strand.
AACTATAAAAATTGTCAATATGAAGTTCCGAACCCGTAACCTCGAATATGGAAGGAGGGTATCCAACTATCACGCCACTTTACGACTAGTCTGCTATTGCTCATGTTATTAGCAAGATTAACGGGGTTATATAAAAGTTTAATAGAATCAAGAGGTAATTAAGTTACAGCATATTAAACTAACTTTATATGTATGCAATGCGTGCGAAACAGTTAATATGTAAGAGTTTTGGAAAAAAGATTGTATTGCAGTTCAAAAGTGAAGTGTACACCATAATTATTGAAGTTTGGTTGTTTTGTATTTTATCTGAGGGTATAATTGTATTAATGATACTTCTAAAGTTTTCTTCTTTTTTGTGTATTTTTTAGCGTCCCCCTTTTCTCCCTTATCGAATAAAGATAAATACTATGAATAAAATAACTAATTATCTTCTTTTTAATTTTTTTCAAACAAAATGATATTAATTGTTGAACTACTAAATTGTACTAATAAACAAAAACTTGAGGCGTCTTGCCAGCCTAGAAACTAATTACGTTTCAAAGATTGGGCATCGTCTCGAGAATCACTCTCATTCATTCGATGTCCGATCCGATATGTATTTTCATCATTTAGTTACTTTAGATAGTTTGGGGTTCACTTTGACTTTTGAGAGGAAAAGTTTCCTATACTTTTCTTGTATTTTAAAAAAAGAGGCAATAATTTAGGTTGTTCATTATTCCTCAAACCAAGAAGTTTACTAGGAACATTTGTAAGATCGTACTACGTGAAGAATATTTCAAAAAAAAAAAAAAACTAAAGCTAAACATGCATGCAATGGTAATTCATATCTCATTCACATGGTTGATGATGGTAGTAGCTTAATTACTTAAGTATATACTTCATAAACTAGGTCAAAAAAATAACGTATTAATCAATAATTCTTAGTTTTCTTCAAGATTTCAGCTAATTGGCTGATATGGCTCCTTGTGGAAATGAAATGTCTACTAATTGTGAGACAGCTAGCTTAAACTTACAAAATTGTCCATGGTGTATTTGACTTGAATATACTTGAACTCCATACTTGTAGCCGTTAACTCATTCAAAATTCAAAGTTTTTACTAATTATTCCAACAAAGTAGTTTCAAGAAAAAGATTAAGACTTTTATCTACATGGCCACCCACACAACCCCTCAAAGAAAAAGCATGACCACACAATAAAGAAAAAATGCATAATATCATTTTCTAGTTTTTTATTTTACCCCATAAAATTTTCAAATGATTTTATTAATACTTGTTAGAAATTTATGTCCTGTGAGGAAATGAACTTATGGCTTTATATTATTAGATAGTACCTATTAATAAAAAAATGCACATGTGAGTTGTCTTACATAAGAAGAAAAAGAAAATTAATAAGTAAAAAAAGATGCAAATTTACAATTTTAAGGAGTTTTTTTTCCTAGTTCTAAAAAGGCACATCACTTAATTCCTAAATTGTAAGTGATCCAACATATTTGAAAAATAACATATAAAGGATGTCAATTGGATATAAGGGACCATCTGCCACTAGGGCTAGTTGGAGCACATACGACCTCGAATATAGTTTTTGACTTAATTATATTATAACTTAAAATATAAAACACAATTACTGTGATATTTTGGTTGAGTGCGCTTATATTGAATAAGAAATTGAAATTTTAAACTTTAACCCGTCATGTTATTACGACCAAGATCTCATGCTAATTGGATATGTCTAATATCATACTTTATACTCCCTCTGTTTTTAATATGAAAATTTTCTCATTTAGGAGTGTTTTTTAAAGTGACACACTTCTACCTTTTCCCTTGTATGACAGGTTGGATCACCTAATTATTACACATTTATCTCCTTTTCACTGTCCTTTTCTTTTTTCCTTACTTTTAAGTTTTACCATCTTTCACTTTATAATTTACACTTTTTCTTGGTCCGCGTGAAAAAGCAAGCGCTCCTATTAAACAAAAGGAGGGAGTAAAATATATATAACACCAAGATGTACAATAAAATTTCTTTTTGAGATATTTTTTTGTCATAAGCATTTATTTTGTACTTAAATTATACCTTAACATAAATCTTATAGCTTAAAAAGCATGATGACCTCTTATATTTTGACCATAAATCAAGAAAAATATTTATACCTCATATTCTTATAAAAATTAATTACCAACTTCTATATAGTTATATTATGACCATAAATTGAGAGAGGATTTTTTAAACTTAATGATATAAGAGCAATAATTTAAACACTACTACTCCTTATTTAGTTTATATGGCAAAAATTCTTAAGAATTTATGATGGACTTAGCTTTTTGTAAAATCAGGTCATCTTATCTAATTAGGAGTAAATTATTTTATTTTTATGATGGACTTAGCGTTTTGTAAAATCAGGTCATCTTATCTAATAAGGAGTAAATTATTTTATTTTTCTTTATGTTATATCCATAGGTAATGGATAATGATTTTTTAAGAGGAAACTTTATTTTTTTGATTAAAAGAAATATTTGACCAACCTTCAAACTTGATTTTGTTTGGTATGTGATAAAAAAACAAAGTCAAAAGCCTTAAACTTAGGAGGACAAATTCGTCAATCTTTATTAAAGATCAAACCGTTTTGGTCAATTTGCGAACCGGATCGTTATATAAACCATGCATGATTTTCAACTTTCAATAGCTAATACATTTTTAATTGTCTTTTTCTTTTCTCTTTCGTCGCCGGTTCACCAATCCATACGCGATTACACGTACACAGTGTTCAAATTAGTACATGACAAAGTCCATATATTTCTATTATTAAACGTTGAATTGTTTACAATTCTACCCTTTACCATATTCCAAATAAAACGAATAGTCTATGGTATCAACTGTAATTTCAACATTTTGTAAGGGTATACAGAGGAAACTAGTAGTGGTTGGCGCTCTATATATACCCCTTCCTGATTCAGTTCAAGAACGCTTCAGAGTTTTCAACTAACACAACCAACCAACAAACAAACCCATAATTTTCTCTCCTAAATTACCAAAGCATTTAAATGGCGCAAGTAGCACAAATGTCATCTATTCTTCCGACCCACAACTTTAAACGTACCGGGTTACGACACGGGCAATCCCCCCTGTCGAGGCCGAGCCTATGGGCTTCAGTCCGGGCCGTTCATGTTCAAGAAAGACCTGACAAAACAAAGATTCATTTGTCTAACCTTGAGAAGTTACTACAAAAGGAAGCACCACCAAGGCCAATGGTACCCATTGAGCCCGTTTTGAATAACGGACAGCAATCCGATAGCAACCGCGGGCGGAGGCTACTAGACGGGCTCAACTTGGCCCAGATATGGCCTGATGGGATACCGGGCCGGGCTGCTGAGGTGGCAGCTGAGATGTCACCTCGTCGCCTAACCCGGATTCAGCAGATGTTACTAAATCAGCAACCCGAGTACTCCCCCCGGAACTACTTGGGGGAGCGATGGAGGGAGTACCATGGGAGCCGAGATTGGGAAGGTTTACTTGACCCTCTCGACGAGAATCTTCGTCGAGAGGTGATCAGGTACGGGGAGTTCATTCAAGCCGCTTACCATGCCTTCCACTCTGACCCCGCCACAACAGAGGCGGGGATCAACTCGTGGAGGGAAGTTGGGTTACCCGATAATTCATATCGGGTAACCAAAAGTTTATATGCCACATCATCCATTGGACTTCCGAAATGGGTGGATGATGTGGCACCCGATCTAGGGTGGATGACCCAGAGATCTAGCTGGGTCGGGTACGTGGCAGTCTGCGAAGACCAACGTGAGATTGCCAGGATGGGAAGAAGGGACATTGTGATCTCCCTTCGAGGAACCGCCACGTGTCTCGAGTGGGCCGAGAATTTCCGGGCCTTGCTCGTGCCCATGCAAGAATCCGAAGTAGATCAATCCCCCGAAGCTGAAGCCAAGGTGGAATGTGGGTTCCTAAGCTTATTCCAAACCAAAGGGGAACACACTCCGAGCCTAGCCGAGACAGTGGTACAAGAAGTTAGACAATTATTAGAAATGTACAAAGGTGAAACACTAAGTATCACTATCACAGGACATAGTCTTGGAGCGGCCCTAGCCCTACTAGTGGCCGACGAGATCAGCACCTGCGCCCCGGAAGTCCCTCCGGTGGCGGTATTTTCCTTCGGAGGGCCGCGGGTAGGGAACCGAGCCTTCGCCAACAAATTAAAAGCCAACAATGTGAAAGTGTTAAGGATAGTAAACAACCAAGATGTGATCACAAGAGTGCCAGGAATATTTATAAGTGACGAGCTAGAACAAAACCTAAGGGATAGTGCAGCACAAATTGCGGGTGCACTTGAATTCCTAGACAACAAAATGCCATTAGCATACTCTCACGTTGGAACTGAGCTCAAAGTTGACACAAAAATGTCACCTTATTTGAAACCAGATGCTGATGTTGCATGTTGTCATGACTTGGAAGCATACTTGCATTTGGTGGATGGGTTTATGGCTTCAAATTGCCCATTTAGACCAAATGCAAAAAGGAGCTTGTTTAAGTTGCTAAGTGAACAAGGATCTAATGTGAAGAAATTGTATACAAGTAAAGCAAAGTCATTGACTTTGAAAATTGAGAATGATGGAGTAGTATCCATGTCTAGGTGTTTGCCTAGTCCTTCTTTACAACATAAATAAAAATTACTCCAATTTTCTCCCCAAAAAAAATGGGGGAGAAAATTTTGTACATGCTAGTTTCTCTTATTTGATCTCTTATTAGCTAACTTCACAAATATGCTCACATAACCAATTTGGACATACTAAAATTAAAATCGTTAACGGTAATCACTTCGAATATTAGATCGTTCACCAACCAACATAAAAATATATCAACATTGATTGATCACTAGCTGGGATCTGATTGAAAAAATGTGGTATTGACTTCATTGACAAGTAGTGGTTGACAAAATGGAGAAAATAATAGCTACCTAGATTATCTTAGTGAGATATTTCTCTGCATATTGTAGATATATTAGACTGAAATTAACTATCTGACTTAAAAGCAATATATATTTAGGATAAATACATTATATATGGAAGAATTCGTTGCATGCGTGATTTGATCATAACACCTACACAATATATGATGGATTGATGGTAGCAACTAGTAATAACTAAATTGTGAGAGTTGAGAACTTGAGAGTATTGGTTTTTAAATCATGTAAATTCTAAACTGACCTTATCATCAAAACTTAGCTTCAAAATTTAATTTGAATTAGAGGATAAGAATTACAATATATGTGAATCATATAATCAAAATCTCAATTTGGCTGATGGACAATTGGACATACATCTAACTTAATTTATTTGAGCCGTGCATAGGATATATTTTTCTTTTAAGGCCCTCACTCTATCTCGAAAAGTCTTATAAAATGTTTACAGTTTGAACACTCTTACAAGTAGCCATTGTTATAAAGAACTTTGTGGACTCTTAATTGGAGTGGCCCAAATTATAGCACAAATTTAGAGCTTTTTATGGGTGGGGACAACTGCGGACTAAAACGAATATATTAGTTATATTAAGAAAAATCCCACGTATAAATCAAACCAGCTATATATATTACTTAGGGTTTGTTCTTTTCAGCTTATTTGAGCAATTTAGTTCTTATTTCAGAAATAATCAAATCAGATCAGATCGAAAAAGTGTAAATTAAATCATAAAATAATAAGAACGAAAAACAACTACTTCAGATCAGAAAAATTCAAACCAGATCGGCTCAAACGAAAAAATGAACCCTTATTAATTTCTTTTATGACGATTTTTCACTAATTTTTTTTGAAAAATCGAAAAATACGAGGGTAGACCCATCTAACAAATTGAGGAGTGTTCTTTTTCCTTAGTGAACACTGAAAAGTGCCAAGCTCCAGTTTTTGTGGCAGACCAACCAAAAAAGGGCTCAAATGGATCATGATGGATTAGCGAGTAGCTCTTGTAGCCATTTAAAATGACAAAGTGGTGCAATATAAAGAGTGGAGAACCACATATAGAGATAACAGGATAAAAAATGAACAATAGCACTTTTGCATAAGTAATTGTAGTCACATAATAAAGGAAACTATTTGGTTGTCCGTCCCACAATATACGAGAGCATTGAAAGAGTGGTAGATCCAAACCGATATATTAATGGATGGAAAATAAATTTAAAATATTTTACTAGAATTAAATAGTATTTTATTTCTTTTTAATCTATTCAATTATATTTTGACACCTTTCATATATTTTGTTTTGACCCTTGTTTATACTTAAGGAAAATATATAGTCAACTGGTCTATGGTTAGATTGAGATATATACTTCTCAAATAACAAGTTTTATAATTTAAATCATTGAAATATTAATGTTCTAAGTTGTATTGACAAATGACAAGCGTAAAAGTGAAATATATAAACTAAAATTATCAGAGATAGTATATATTTGAAAGAAAATACCATAAATTTTCATTAATTATTTTTTAAAAAGTTTAAAACCAAAATATGGGTGGAGTCAATTGACCTACACCTGACAATGTAGCTCCACCTTGTAATAAGAATATAAATTGTGTGACACGATTCAATAAAAATAGCACGGATTTAGTATGTGTTCGCTTCACCTTAAATAAGCTTTAGATTTTAACAAAGATGACCAATTCCAATCAAGTGTGTGTGCATAACGTGAAATTAAATTAATAAATTTAGTTAAGTTCAGTTCTAAAACTTTTATGTATACTCGGGCGTACCATAAATATGGTACATCTAACACTATTTTTTTGCTTATTGCTCATTTAAGCGTCTAATTATTCAAACGAATTTTTTCTCATTTAAAAACTTCCTGATAAACAATAAGCAAAAAAAATGATCTTTAAGACTTTAATACACCATCCCGTTTCGTTTAAGTAACACACCATTAACACTTTTCCGCATACTACTCATAGTCTCCTATGCTACCATGCATGTAGTGAGAATATTAGATACACTTCATACGTATGCTTGATTGTCGTTATTAGATACAAAAAGGAGGATACCTGAAAAATATTATGTTTGACCGAGTTATTAAATAAAGTACTGAAAATGCATTACACGAACGTCTAATAACAATTGCCGCGTTTGCAGTCCAAACCTAAACCTGATAAGTCCACTTCGGAAGGTTGAATATTACTCGTATTTATATACTTTGAGAAACATATGGTACAAAGTAGTTATTTTTATACAATTACTAATTAATAGAAGTATTATTAATGTTAATGTATTATGATTAAGAGTTTAAGACACATAATGCACTACGTACTTTGCCTGCATAAAGCCGGAATCACTAGTAATTGCCGGTCAGCCATACGACAGTGAAACTGAGTCGAAGAGCTTTCGTATGGTTGACACTTGACATTAATCGTGTCACTTTTCATTATATAGTATATTTTATGAAAATGATAAGTACATCCCTTAGGGTTTTATATAAGACTAAAGAACGACATTTAAGTAACTTACAAACATAAATAACAACATTCACGTGTGACTTGAGCGTAAATTCTCAACTTAATTCATTTTAGGCAATGCAGTTAATGGTTAAAACGGGAAATACATAGCAAAGTGTTAATAGTTGAAACGAGAAATACATAGAAAAGTGTTAATAGTTGAAACGGGAAATACATATGAAAAGTGTTGGTAAGTGATTGGACCAGTACTCTATTTGTAGATGATAATAAAAAAAAAAGAATAATTCTAATAATGCAACATTTTGGTGATTCGCCAATAATAAAGCAATCTATTGATTATTTTATAATATAACAACATTTATACCCCATTAACTTTGGGTAGGATAAAATGAATTTTTACTTAAAGTTTTGAGTAATTTATTTTCTTTCTATAGGTTCTATGCAACATTTATGGCAACCTTTTAACCAATTATTAAGAGACAAACGTTCAGGTTTACCTCTATTATATGTTAAATTTTATGTTATCCTACTCAAAATTAATAGGGTATAAGGGTTTCTATATTATGGAATAATCAAATAAAGATTGCTTTATTATTTGTGAACCGTCAAAAGGTTGCATTATTAGAAACATTTATTTTCTTTTTTATCATCTACTAATAGAGTACTGGTCCAATCACTTACCAACACTTTTCATATGTATTCTCCCGTTTTAACTATTAACACTTTTCTATGTATTTCCCGTTTTAACTATTAACAACTTGACATATAGGATCGCTAATGCCACTATTAGTTTTACATATAAAACTAAACTTTTTGTAGTTTGTTTTGAATGACAAAAATATATTGTACGTTTGAATGTAATTATTTGTAGATACAACGTATGGTATGACACGGATTATATGCTCCAAATTACCTCCTAACCTTGTTCAATATTTATAAGTCCATAATCTACTTCAATTAAGTAGTCTAATCTTCACTTATTACTCTATTTACCAACACTTTTTTACTTAGTCCCCCTTTGGCTCTTACAAGTCGTTTGATATTGTTTTGGGTTTGACTTAACTAAATGAATGATTTCGTACGGTTTATAGATGAGAAAACAAGTTGTAATATTACCAATTTTATTCTTTTCAAACTTATAATTGGTAATACTCCCACTCATCCAAGCAATGAACCTTCAAGTCTTTAGGCATGCATGCAAAGTCATACTTAATGGAAAAGTATGCTGATAACTAAGCTTTTTAATAGTCCGATCAGCTTCATTATTGCTTGGAGGTCAATCCAACCCCAACTCTGGGCCCAAAACATGTCTCATGGACCTTTTGGTACTAAGCATGCATGACTATATGTTTAAACAATTTTCTAAAATAACCCTATTTCACAAGATGGAGATTTTCTAAAGCAATTTTCAAAGATTAGGGTTTATTTAGAGAATTGATTAAGTAAAAGTGCATGGTTAGCATGTTTATTTTCTTAATTAATAATGACTTGTCTTTAGTAAAACTACCGAAGCTGTTCACTTTAGTAAACAATACGAAAGTTTTTAAATTGATGCTTTTGATTATCATTTACTTGGGGATAGTTGTTGTTGTAGATGTTACATGGCAGTTTATTAATGAGAATTCTGCTATTCTCTTCAAAAAAAATGACTTGTCTTTATAAATGGCAATAAATGGTTACATTAATGTCATATCCATGTCGTCTATAATGCGTGTAGCTCTACCCCGACTTGTCCATATCTCCAAATATATCATCTTCATCATAATTTGTCACTATCGTAGTTGTATGCTTGTATCCAATATGATACCAATCCAACCCATTAGCACTCTTTTTTTGGGTAAGAAGAAGTTGCCGGACCCCGCTCTGATCCCAATGAGCCAGACACTTGAGAGTAGGGGGAAGGGTAAGGGAAAATCCCTAGCCTCAGAGTATCCCTAGTGGGGATTGAACCTCCAACCTTGAGGTTGAAGAGTGATCTCCTTACCACTAGACCAAGTACTACTTGGTACCCGTTAGCACTTATGAGGTCACAGTGGTGTACTATCTCCATCGGCACTTTAGTTTGTCTAATTTGACTTTTACAGTCTCTAAGATACATGTGCACTATTAATTAATGTCTTTGATTACAAATTAATTATTTAGAAACTGGTATTATGAAAATAACCTAAACGAATGTACTTACAACTTATTCAATCATTTTTATTATACACAATACTAAATTCATATACAAGCCATATAGAATAAAACCAGATTCAAGATATTCTAACAAGACTAGGATAACACTCCAAAAGCCCTAATAATAGATCCTTTGGTGGAGTACTTCGGACCATTACCACTTGTGAGAGCACTGGGTGGGTAGTGACGATGATTTGAGGGGCACCATTGAAAAGTTGGGGAGCTGAATTAAAGGCTCCCTCTTTAAGTTGATATGTAATTATTATTTTCACTATTTTTCTCGGTTATAGTAGGCAGAAATGTATGTAAATTCTGTGAAGTTTTGTTAAATTCATTCCAAGGTGTAGTTTTTGGATTTTAAAGTTTTTTAATTTTTATTGTTACATCATTGACAACAATACTATTGGGCCATTGACCGAAGTAGTACAAAGAGACCATGATATAACGGGATATTTTTTTTTTTTTTGAAAATATAATCTCATTTATAAGTATGAGATTATATTAAGGTAAGAAGAATAATCCTCTGGGCTGCCCTCGCTCAGGGCCCCCACTCAAAGGCCCATTACAAGCCATAACTCCCGAACCCCCCTCCCCCCAAATCCCAAGCAAATGCTTGGGGTAAGAATTGATCCCTAGACCAACCTAGAGAATATGGGAAGGCTCACCACTTGAGCCAACCCCAATCCTTATATAACGGGATATATGAAGCAAAGGAAGTATCTCTATACTGTAAGGAAAGAGGGCGGGGTGGACACTAAAAATAAGAAAAAGAAAAAACAAATAGAATAAATCAAGAAAGTTATTAAATAATTGAGTTTTATTTCCAAACTTAGCAATCAGATTCTTTACAAAAAATATTTAAAACTTCAAACTACAATATCTAAAAATCTAGACTACAAAGTAAAATAAATATTTAAAAATATCAATGGTTATATTTTCTTGAAATCTATAAACAGACACCCACTTTGCTATATATTTATATACTTTTAATTTTTTTTTACTTTCAAATACATGAGTAATTGATTGCTCATAAATGAATTAAGGTGCATTTGATCAAAGTGGTAGAGGAATAGGGATGATGTATTTGTTTTAGTCAAAAGTGATAATGCTAATGACATCTTTCATTAATCTTTTGTAAGACTTTTTTTTGTCTCTATTAACGTTTTATTTTTAAGTCACTATTGATAATCTACTCCCTAATTTTATTACTCTTTAGATTGTTTCGCTATTTAAACTCTTTTGATATTACAATTACACCCTCTAAAAAAAGAAAATAACTAAAACTTAACAATTATTTTAAAAGTATGAAAATATGTATACAATTCACTGATGAAATTACAATGTATTTTCTCCCAAGTCTTTACGTATTAATATTTCGCACGAGGCACGCATCACGTACATGTATGGCTAATATACTCATATGGCAACCTTAAGTCAATTAGATTTACGTAAGCATGACCAACCGCTCAAAAGTTTGAGATCGACTTCTTGCATGTTGCATGCGTCAAACTTACTTTCATGAAAATTCGTGGTAAAATTTGTTAGTAGCCTATTGAATTATTATCCTTTGACATGACGAAGTCAAAAAATTAAATGTTACTCTTGAACGTATACATTTTATCAGGTAGTAGTTGAAGCTAAGTCATAAACTAGCATTACTTCAATACTTTACTGATGTTAGCACTTATGTAAGATTATTTTGCATTATTACGCAATATTTTCCTTGTAAAATAAGTATTCAAAATCAAATAAATGCTTTCATAAAGGCATTGTGATAATAATGTAGTGGAATTTTACGATCAGTTTCCTACATAAGTAGTATGTCAATTGTTTGATGACTTCGTCTGCTTTTTGGTTAGATTATTATAGGAGCCGGTCAATATGTATTACAACTTACAACGTAGTATGAAAAACAATGTTGGTTTCAAATGCCAACGATTTTTTTGAAGAGGTCCACTAGGGTCTAGGGGTTGGTTAAACCTTTTAATATATTTAAGGTTGTTCTATTTACCTTATTTTCAGTTCGATTTAATCAGTTCAATTCAATCCAGCCACATATTTAGGAAAATATAGTTATGTGCGATATTTTTTTAAATCGTCTCGATGGTTACTTTTCAAACATATAAATTTTATAAATCTTTCTCTATATAATTCAAGATATATATTAATGTTTGAAGTTGTGTCTTGACAATTGTGTAAAAGCAAACGGGCAATTAATCAGAAAGGGAGGGAGTATTTAAAACTAATTACAATTCAGTTTAATTTGGTTCCTTTTAATCCAGTTAGCTACATTTTGTTAAAAGTTCAGTTCAATTCAATTGAATTGTTTTTGGGCGAAAGGAGTATTTCTCCATCCATTTCATTAAGATAATTACGATCGTACTTTTCATGCATGTAAATTCTAATATTGTACTCCATCTATTTTTTTAATAGGGACATTTTGTCAAGATTTAGATGTCTTTCTTTTAATTCAGACACTTTTACCTTTTTTCTTATATGGTAGGTTGTATTGACCCACTTATTTATTGCATACATCTCGCTATTTTGTCTTATTCTCTCAACCTTATTCACTATTTTTTCTTTACTTTTACCATCATTCTCTCTACCTTTAACATTTTTTCCTTAGTTCGTATAAAAAAAGCAAATGTTCATGTTAAAAAAAGAAGGGAACATCTATTAGAATTATAAAGGTTGATTTATAAAAAATGCATATGGAGATGAATCTAACACGATCACAAATGACTATATTTTACCTTACGTATAAACCACAACGACGATCAAAGTGGAATACAGGAATATGTCAAATAGCAAAGTGTAACAATGTCTATGAAACAAATATATGGTCTTGGAAGAGACGACCTACTTTGAAACTAAAATTTAGACTACTGTCCAACCTCAATATTAAAAAGAGATCACTATCTCTCTGAATATACTAATTAGTTTAATCCATTCGGTGACCTATTAATTAAATCCATCTCGTGACCAATTTAATTTATTCAATAATCATAATTTTAAATTTTCAGCGACTAGTTTAATCAATTTGTTATAGCTATTGGGTTATTTATGAAATTTGAGTGTTATAGTTTGAGATTAATAGAACAATGAACAAAGGAAGGAGAAGCAAAATGACAACTTGGTTGGTTCGAGATGTGTAGGAATTGTGTTCCATTAGAGTGAGATGAAATGAGCTTTTCATGAGAAAGTAAGCTTAAATTGGTGTAATATACAGCTCCGTCTCAATTTGATGTTCCCATTTTTCTTTTTGGGATGTTTTAAAAAGTTCTTCCCACTTTGAATCTTTTCCATTTTAATAATATTTATTTCCCCATTTTACTCTTTAACAACTAATTATTTACTACACTTTTTTACTTTTTATTTTACACATACCCACTTTTGAATATTTTATTTCTCAATCATCCACTTTTCTTTATCTCTCTTACTTTTTTAAAAGCAAAAAGGTACTAAAGTGTACTTTATACAATAGAAAATTAAAAAGATTCTCATCCACCTCAATTTGCATTGGTTTTCCCCCATATGGGAACATCAAATTGAGACGGATGAAGTATATATTTAAAATTGTAGACAAGAAATGCAATCTGTCATATGTCACCATTATCCCTTTTTCAACAGCATTCTATCAACATTATTCTCATACATTAAAAAAAATGTCATGTGAAGACTCGAACACCGTAACCTAGCTCTATGAAATAAATAGCTTCAACCATTATTCCATCATATTTTTGTTATATCTTTTGTCAAACTTAATTATAGTATTAATATTAACGAAAATTAAGAGTTAAATTGTAACTTTTGGAATCAATGTTATAAATGATATGACTTACTTTTTTAGCAATACCTTTTTTCCCTAAATGATAAGTATGAGTTATGTTTAACTATACTAAATTATAAGGATTTTTGGTGAATTACAGCCTATTGATTAGGTCGTTTCCCCATTTATAGCCTTATACTTTTTTCTTGCCAACTACTGACTAGAAACATTCATCACTTTGCTGTCATTTTTACTAATTACGCTACGAATTTGTAGTTTAATCAATTAAATCAGGATTAACATTTTAAAATTCTTTTTTATTCTATTTTACAATTTTTTTAAACTACAATATATATTTTTGATATAGAACATGGTAATGGGTAAATTTCAAGACAACATTTATTAAAGTTGTTATACTAAAGATGACTTACACCGGCGTACGCCCTTTAATGGCACAATTTCGATAAAATATACAAACGAGTACCAATCAACCTGATGTTCCGGCACGTAGTTCGAGATGATTTTTCTAACTGATCGAAGACAACACTTTTTTCGGAAAACGGGTGCCTTTCAAGAATCCCTACGAAACAATTATGAACAAGCTAGGATTTTGGGCACATACTACAAAACGACTTTTCAGACTGAGGATGATGTTTTTTCGGAAAACTGACACCGCTATATGCCTTACGTGGGCACAAATCTCAATAATACCTATGAAATAAGTATCAACAAGTCGGGTTTTCGGCTACATAAGAAGACGCCTTTATAGAGCTGAAGACGATGTTTTTTCAGAAAGCGAAAATCGTCGTACGTTTGTAAACGAATACCAATAAGCCAGTTTTTCAGTCACGCACTTCGAGATGACTTTTTAAGATTGAATTCGATGTTTTTAGGGAAACGGACTGCGTCATACATTCTTTAGGGGCGTGAATTGAGAATCCATTCGAAACGAGTATCAATAAGCCGAGTTTTAGGCATGCACTTCGAGACGACTTTTTTTGGTATTTTCAAGCCAAAAACGTCGTCTTTTGCCTGAAAATCCGAATTGTTAGTACTCGTTTCGCAGAGTTTCTTGAAGTTCATGGCCATAAAGTGCGTACAATGGTGTTTTGATACAACATCATCTTCCATTCGAGAAGAAAAACAATCTTTTGGTACCTGTTTTGCAAATATTCTCGAAATTCGTGCCATTAAGGACGTACGTCTGTGTTTGTTTTTCAAAAAAAATGTCGTCTTTAGTTTGAAAAGGTCGTCCCGAAATACGTGCCCCAAAATGCAACTCATTGGTACTCGTTTCGTAGGGATTATCGGAATTCGTGCCTATAAAGAGCATATGGCGGAGTTTTTTTTTTTTTTGAAAAAAGGCCATCTTCAGTATTAAAGACACGATTAAATATTGTCTCGAAATTTGTGTCCATTACCATGTCATATATCATAAAGATATAGTATATAAATTTGTGAAATTGTATAAAATCGAATTTAAAAATATTAATCATGATTTAACCGGTTAAATTGTAGCTTAGTAGGACAATTAAAAATGACAACAATTTACTAATGAACTAATCAATATGTTTTAGTTCACAAAAAAAAGTATCTTTTATTTCCTTTTTGCGTTGGCAAGAAAAAAAACTATAAGGGCATAATTAGCAAAACGAACTAAGAAATATGTTGTATTCTCTCCGTTTGTTTTGTAATTGTTACGGTTTGCTTTGTGGAATAACCAAGAAAATTAGTGAAATCTTTGCAATGATTATTTGGGGAATCGATAAAGTTGTTTGGGGTCGAAAAGATAAAGTAAGATAAATAATGTTGTAAAAGTAAAAAGTGTAGGGTGATTGAGTATTTAATGGAAAAAGAATTGGACAAGTGAGTCCCAAAAGTATGGGAAATTGGAATATAAAGATGTGAAAGTTTACCACAAATAGTAAAAGTGAAAGTATAACAATTGAAAAAAAACGTTCAAAAAAGGAAAGTATAACAATTAAAAGCAGACGGAGGTAGTAATCACAAAAAATCCAAATTATAATGCATTAAAATTTTGGGACATCTTCAATTTTTTTCTTGAATAATGCTTAAGGTACCTTAAATTTCCTTTATGCGTTATTTCCTCAAACTTATTTACCATGATACCGTCCACATAGAATTGGGCAAGAAAGAACCTTTTTTTTTTTGGCTTTAGCAAGTAGCGACTTTTAGGGCGTGTTCGGCAAGTAGAGGTAGAGATAGTGGTTAAGGTAGATGTCAGATTTTTAATTTATAAATGTAAGTATTTGGCAAGGTAGTGGTTAAGGTAGCTGTTAGAGGTAGATGTATAGTTTAGGTAGTGGCTGTGGAAAGCTAAAGAAATGAGAGGTTGAAGGTATATTTTAATAAATAATAAAGTAAATATTTATTAACAGCTACTCCAACCGCTACTTTTACCGAACAATAATATTTTATGCAGTTACTTTGATATCTAACAACTCACAACTACTACTATAGCTGACAACTACCCCTACAGCTCACAGTTACCTCCACCGCTATTATTATCGAACAGACCCTTAATATCAAACCGCTAGTCCACCGCTATTATTATCGAACAGACCCTTAATATCAAACCGCTGGTCCAAGTAGCTATTTTAGACTCCAACTCGCTACTCCAAGTGTCTTCAGTCACTCCCTCCATCCCCTTCTATTAACAAATTTAACAAACCCGCCAAAAAAAGACCCAAACAATTTCCACACAGAGTGATAACAAAAATAAAGAGAAGATCTATAGAAACCCTAACCCTCGATTATGATTAACACAATTCTCTACATTCATCCATTTCATTTTTCTATCCAAAAAGTTTGTCAAATTACAACGCTCCTCCAGCATCAAATTACGTTTTGAAGTTTGAGAAACAAGAAATCAAAGGGTTACGGGCAAATTGAAAATTTTAAGGTTTGTGAAGTACTAATTCTACTAATAAGATTTGCGATTTAAATTAGTTGCTTGCTCATAATTGTGTAATTTCCATAAATTCTTCGTTGGTTTGATTTTTCTTACGGTGTAACCAAAAGGGTATCCATTGCCGGTAGCCGTGACTATTCCCTTCGCCTAGGGGCTGAGTTTTACCCGATGAAATTTTTTCTATAATGGTTTTCTGCTTAGTGGGTTCAGTGATCAAGTTTAAATGTGCTTAATTTAATAATTTTTTTTGTTGTAATGCATAAGTAATTAAGTTTATTGATGTTATTGCTTTGCCTTTTGATGGGTTTTCACTTTTTTTTTTTAATGTTTTCTATAATGGTTTTGCTGCTAAGTATGTTTAATGCTGATTTGTACAGCTTCATTCATCTCATACTAATGTCTGATGCAAGAAATGAGAATCAAGTTGATGATGTTGAATTCTCTTGGGGTTCAAAGAAGGGAAGAGGGGGCACAAATAGAGATGTGCAGTTTTATGAATCTTTTACATATGATGGAGTGGAGTATCGCCTTTACGATTCCGTTTATATGTACAACGAAAACGAGCCCGAGCATTACATTGGTAAACTCATTCAGATTTTTGAGCTTCCAAATAAAGCAAGGAAAGTAAAAGTGCTTTGGTTCTTTCGCCCTTCGGATGTATCGAATTATTTGGGAGGCGTAAATGTGCTTGACAATGAGCTCTTTTTGGCAACTGGGTGTGGCAAAGGCTTGGCAAATGTTAATCCCTTGGTAACTTTGTCGAGACTTTATACTTATACTTACTTGGCTTTTATTTCCTACAATCCTACTATTTTATTGCTCCAATTATTTCCCGTTTTATTTCTCTATCTCTGTGCGCTTACATGTGTACTTCGTTTTCCGCCCTCCATGGTCCATTTTTCTAAGCTTGTGGTCTTTTGTATTGTTATGAGTTGAAGTTGTGCATCTTTGTGTGTCCATTAGATACCATATTCTTGCTAGTTACCAAATGAAATATAGGGATTTAATTGTGTATGCCCTGGCCTATGGGGATGTAAATTCATAGGGATCCTTACTGGTGGTGGTGCATTCCTTGCTGTGTTGTTTCAATATTTTGATTGATAGGTAGATATTGTATTCAGAGTGAGGGTACCTTTTATATTGTTATTTGGGCCAAAAGACCTCCCAAAACCCCTCCAATGTCTTCTGAACAGAGCACCACAAGACCAAACCAAAGCAAATTGAAAGAAACCTGCAGTCACTTAAAGCCCAACTGCGGTCGTCGTTTTCAGCTTGCTAGAGTTTGTTGTAAAGCCACCTTGGTTGGAGTCCTGCTTCCTTAGGAGTGAAAGTGGAGTAGTCTTGTCTTCCTTTTAACTGCATATTAAGCTATGTTATGTATAATGCACAATTTGGGATGAAAGTCTCTTTGTTGGTCCACATGCATGTTGGCTTATGTTGGGTTGTTCTAGGAATTAGATCAACTCACAACCAGACTTAGTAACCTGATAGCTATTATGTTGAATTCCCAGAGTAGAAATATCAATACCATCCTCACTATTCGAGAAATGAGGAGCTCTCCCAAAGTTTCTCTCTCTTACATCAACCTTTTCATGCCTTCCTAATAACAGATTCACTACTACTTATTTTATCATTCCTCCTACTCAAAATAGCATAACAGAATTGCTAACAAACTCTCAGCTAGGGACCACAAGATATTCTTCTCTCACTTAGCTGATTATCCCCCTCTGCCTTATGAGCATTTTCTTCTTTCTTCTGGTGCATATCTGTTGTATGGGAGGCCTGCTATGGCTCACTGCAGGGTTTCTACAGGTAGAAAGAAAATGAATGGTTTTTTAGAGAAATGAATACTCCTTAATGATGTATGGTTTGAGATGGAGTGTCAATGCGCTCTCAGTGAGTGAGTGATACGAATTAGAATTAGCGCTAGATAGTATGGGCTTATATTTAATTTTTATTTATTTAGGAACCTCTTGGTTTTACCACACTTTTTGAGTCGAGGTTTTCCAAGTGATTTAATAGTTATTTGGACTTGTTGTAGGTGTTTTGTCCCTGAGGTCTCACAGTTTTAGGGGTGTAAGTTCAATATGGATCTGTATGTGTGGTGTTATTGTGTTGAAGGGCACTAGAAAGGATTGTTAGATGTTTGTAAGTATGGCCTTCATCACTAGTTTAGGTTTGGGATAACTATGCGGTGTGCCATTTTGGACTCACTTTAGTTGTGTGCTTTTGGGGTTATTTTAAGTTATTTTTAAAATGATATACCATGCATTCACACATACCTCCTTTATCATGTGCTGTTGTTGTTTGGGGACTGCAGATCAATTTTGGTGTAAAGATATATTTCTTATAAAACAGAACCTTTAGTTGAAAACTTGGAATTGGTCTTGCTAACACAGAAAGAACAAGAAGTAAGGTTAATGGATGTTTCCACTTCTGGTAAATTTGAATTGGTGTTTGCTTGCAGTTTTACCTTGGAAGGATGGCAAGGAAGGTCTTTGTTTATTTTTAGGTTCGTTACAAGGTAAGGTTTACTTCTGACTGAAGAAACATCACCATGCATCATGTTAACATTATCTGGGTGTAAAACATGTTTATCGGGAGAGGGAGAGAGAGAGAGAGAGGGGGGGGTGTGTGGGGGGGGGTGGGGTCTAGAAATGTATGCGCAGAGAAGAAGGGTTTCTTGTCAGGAATGAATCGAATCCATTTAGCAAGGAGGTTTGTTTGATGGGGTTTTAGATCCTCATACTAGGTCTTGATAGTAAGGAGGCCATAAGTGGACCTATTATTGTTGGTGTTAAAGATGCATGTAGTCCTTATGAGGAAGAGAAAGAAAAATATATCATACTAGGCATTATCAACCCCCAACTGAGCAGAAAGCAATATCCAAAAACTTTATAACTTTAGATGAATGGTAGGACGAGGTGATGCATTTGAGGGAGCCGATTTCATTCTCTTCTTTTCTCTGGACACAGATTGGATTAATCCTTTATTTGATAGAAGGGAGATCTCGGGTTTTGCAAAATGGTCTAGATTTCTGTAGGCTGATTGCTTGTTCGGAGTAAGAAGTTTAATGAAGTAGTTTTAGGGGCAAGACTCAAGAATCTTGTTCCTTTCTTGCGTTTTCCAGACTTTATAGAGTGGCTTAGATCATCATACATTTGTGTCTAAGAGCATTCTGATACTGGTTAGTAGCTAATATGGGATGAACTCATGAAGTGATAGAGTAGTATTGTGGACTTTGGTGCAATGGATCTTATGCACTTAGCTGGTATCAGACTAGTACTCTAGTCTAATGGAAATTCATCTTACAAGTTTCTTTCAATTTGTACGTGGTTTATATGGGTCATATGGTTAGATTTTAGGAGCAGCTCTTGATAGGAGGCTTTGAAATCTTGTGTCTTTTTCTTGCTATCTTCACCTTTAATTCTACATGTTCCTTGACTCTGATTTTTTATTCTTCGCGAGGTGGTGTCCACTCTATGAATTTCCAAATAAGGGGAAATCTTAAAATGCATGAAGTGAGTTAGATTTGGGGTAGTGGAATCTTATGTTTTTTTTAATCTTGGAAATACTTTATGCTCTTTGCACTTCTAAACCTTAGTATATTGCCTATAAAAATCTCATTTATCCTTTTGGCCTTATAGATTTGCAAATGTTAGGCTTGAAATAAGGTATTCCTTGTAAGGATAGGTTGTTTGGGAAGCATTAAAACTGATTATGAAATTTTAGATTTCACGATTGTGTATCATTGATGTACATGTACTATAGTTTGGTACCTTAATATTTCCATGCATCCATATGTTCATTTTCTCTAACATTTTCATTTGTTTTTGTTTGTGTAGTTGTGTGTCTCTTTCCATATTTTCTTAGCCCTTTTTTCTATCATACTACGTTAAAATTTTGTTTTATTCTACCTTTTTTCGGTTTTCACTTCACACCTCCTATGTTTCTCATGCTTTTTTCTTTCTTTTTTTAATTCCTTACATTCACTTTCTTAGTTCTTTGATTACTCTTTTTAAATCATTTCTTTATTTTTCTTGCTCTACTCAACACTCAAAGACGATATCTTATGACGATTCATGTAAGCCGATCCCAAATCATTTTTGGGGGAGGCTATTGTTATCGGTGTTGTTGTAGTTTCCCAAACCTACCATTTGAAAGGTACCAAATCGCTCCTCACGATTTTTTTAATGTTGGGGAATGCTAGTATATAATTCTATGGTTGGTACAAATAAGTGTATACATATGTAAAATACAAAGTAATTTCTCGCTGAACTGATCATCTTGTTTTGATTTCCAGTTAATTTGAAGAGATGTTTTGTGACTGCGAATGTCATTTCTTAACACTAACTTTACGTGTTTGGTGCTAGTCAAGGTTTTCATTTATTAACTTTTTACTTTTTGTTGAGGAAGGTAGGTTAATTACAAGCATCAGTTTAAATCCCAAGATTCAAAACATCTAGTTCTTTCTTTAACTTGCAATATGGACCAACCATTTTCTCTCACAAAATGGTATGCCCATGTTGAAGAAGTTTGTTTATCCATGAGATTCACGAAGGGTTTTCAAATCGATCAAGGATTATGCATGCATATACATACACGTATATGTGTGTGCGCAGGGTGTAAGTTTGGATTCTCATGAGGGTATATATGCATGAGAATCAAGGAGTAGTAAGCTATCTGCTATTCTAGTAAAAATGTAATCCTTTCTTAAAATACCACGTGGGATAATACTCTTTTGAATTGTGGCATGTTATTCTTTTTTCCTCGAAAATGCTATCCTTTAGGAAGATTGGCCTTGCAAGGGAAATAATATTTCATTTTAGCCACAATGGATTACTTGTTGGTTGAAAAGGATTACTATATAGTGGTCTTATGTTCTAAGATACGAGTTGTTCTATTGGAAACATTATGTTTTTATGGATAATATCTTATTTTATCGTGAACATTATGTTTGGACCATAAGAACCCATTTGAAGTTGGTGGCTTGTGAAAGAAATTCCAATTTCATGTGCATATTATATGTAAATATTAGTTCGATAATAAGAATTATTCTCTCGTGAATTACTTAGGCCAACTTGACCAAATCAATTTAAGTTTCAAATTACGAGGTATGGGAACTCAAAGCAATACATGTGTTAAGCCGGGCTTTCGTGGGCAAATGTGATACGACTGCCAATGGCCTCGTGAAGCCAAAGGAATAAAACTCTTGGTGGAGTCATATCTCACGATGCCGCATACACGACTTGTAATGGAAGATTCTAATGGATTTTTGCCAAAGTGGCGTGAATATTGGAAGTATTCTTTCAAATATATACGAACTAACCTAATGTGATTGGGTTACGTATCGGTGAATGAAAAACTCTTAAAAAGTTAATGGAGGCGATGAGGGAAATGTTCTAAAGAGTATTACATGGTTTGAGAAGAGATCTCAAATGTTGTTGTGATTGTGCTAATGGTTGCTCAACCACTTTCACGACGATCTAGATGGTTTGCACTTGTTACGGCTTCATATGTGCGGTGAACCTATGAAAGGTGATCGTGGTGTGGTGATAGGACAAGGATTTATCACTTTGGAGTTTGGAATCACATTTACTTAACGGACAAGAAATAAGAAGGGCATATATTCTAAAGCGTTTTCTACTGTTATTTCACTAACAATAATTTCAATTTTTTTCAAACACAACCCTTTGTAACGTAAGTTACATAACGCGTAAGTTTCAATTTTGATTCCAATTTGGATTGTAGATGCCAATAATAAAATTCCGCTTTATATAACTAATTATTTAGCTATCTTTAGTACATTCTGTGTGTGACGTCAATACTCTCCATTAGCTTTCATTTAAGGCTTTAAGCTATCTCCCATTATCGATTACTTTTGTCCAACAAGAAGGTGAGAGTTGAATTAGTCCTTATCTTTCCTTCTTAACTGTCGATGATGCTCAATGGTTGGATGGAAACTTTTGATTACAGTCCAATTCAAAACTTAATTTGGGCTAGATTGGTGTTTTTGTTTTGGTTGCCCCACAAGAAGCATTTATGAACACGTTTGTTCATGATAATTTTTGAGAAAAACATTCATGATCTTGTTCATGATGATGGATAGTAAGACGTAGCACCTATGCTACTCAAACTCAGCTACACTCGGATAACTCGGCTATTTCACATAAAATGTCTAAGCTTTTAGTTTAAAATGAAGTATCCAAGTGTTGTGTTGGACATGAGGCGAGTCTGACATGGGAATGTAAGGAAATTAAAGGAGTTGGAGTAACATAATAGCATCCTTACTAGGAAAACAAATCTCGGCCATGGGCGTGCATCAAGATTATTTGAAGTTTTTAAGCTTTCCAATATAAGGCCCAAGACGATGGGCAATTCCGCCGAGATTTGATTACCTAGATTTGGACCACATCCAAATGTTAATGGAAGGAAATTGTTTTGTGGTCGTATCCTGTTCTTCGACTAAATATTCTATATTAGTTTTGGCACTCTAGGATGGAGAATGCCTGTTTAAGTTGGTTTACACTTTACAAGGTGTTAACTGTTAAGATGCAGCTGCTAATCCTAGTGATCTACTCATGCTACTTCAGGAAGCAATTAGCGGAAAATGCAATGCTGCTTGCATCTCGAAGGATCATAGAAATCGGCAACTCTCCGTTGCAGAAGTTAAGACAGCAGACTATGTATTTTACCGTACATTTGACGTTCAATATCACACCATTTCTGATGTATTGGGTGAAAAAATTGCCATGATTCATGGTGTGTTTTTGAGATAAAGGCTTTCAATCTAAACTTTTTCTAAGAAAACTCTATTGTTATGACACTTGTTTTTTTTTCTTCTATCTGTTTCAGTTAAATATTTGTTGAACAAAAATGAATTTTTACTGCTGGATCCCGCTAACGTAGATAGTGGGAATCTGGCACTGAACGTAGAGGATCAGCTTATATCTGTTGATGGTAGTCCTGTTGCCAATAAAGCTTTAGAGAAAGCCGTACTTTTAGAAACTCAAATATCGAATGTTGATAAAGGGACAAAATATATGATGGACAATTCGAAAGTCCATCCTCCAGAAGGTCGTGATGACGTTGGGGTGGGTTCAATGAAGGACAGAGAAAAAAAGTTGGTTTCCGGCAAGGGTACACTTGGAGCACATGAATATATTTTGCGTGATGCTGTCGTGGGTTCTTTGTTGGTGAAGAATGATAAAGGGTTAAAAGAAAAGGCCGATGCTACTAGACATGATAATATGCACTCTGTTGATTTATGTGATTCCCGCATAGTGTCAGGTGCTGATCAGGAAAGCAGATCAAGATCACCAGATTTCGAGCAAAATAAGATCGATAAGGTTACTGCATATGCTAAGAGGCCATCACAAAGTAGTTCCTTTCAAAAGTTTAAGCTTGGGAAATCTGTTAATTCTTCGGATGCGAAAGCAAATAATCGTGGGCTGAAATTAATCGATATTGGAAAAACTACTGTCACTGGTCCAGTTCTGTCTACTTCTGTCTCTGACAAGGGAGAAACAAAATTTGGAAAGGGCATTCATATTGGAACTGGTACTGGGCAGAAATCGAGGTGTGTTAATGATGGTAGTGCTTTGGAGGAGCATCCATCTAAGAAACTTAAGCTTGATGCTTTTGCTACATTGCCAAGGGATGATGGTGGAACTAGTGCTGTACAGAAATTGAAGTCTGTTAATGATTCTGGTGCTTTGGAGCTTGATGGTATTGCGTTGGTACCAAGAGATGGTGGGGTTAGCACTGAAAAATCTGCCACTGTTTCTGCTGCGAATAACAAGGCTTCACGGCCTAGTGGGGCTGCTGCTGACATACTTGTTAACAATAAGTCGGGCAATCAATTGGCTGGTACTAGCAATGGGTTTATTAGGATGCCAAAGTCAATTAACATAACCGATAACAAATCTAATGACAAGTTGTGCAAGTTGTCTACTATGCAATCAAAAGCTCTGGAGAAATATGCCATTTCTGAAACTGCGAGTAAGATAGCTGCCCAACCTGCTCGCATTGCTGTTGATACTAATGATAGAACCAAGTTTGACAGTGGTACAAGTGTTGGCTTGGTCAACAAGTTAAAGTCCAATGGTGCAATAAGGGGCAAATCTATATGCAAACCTATTGCAATACAAGCAAAAGATATCCAGAAATCAGCCCTTGCCTCTAATACTAGTAATAGGGCTCCTCCACTCGCTGATGTTGGAGATAGTGATGACGCAAAGATTTCCAAAGGGTCGGGTGCTACGAAGGACTACCCCTCTCGTCTCAAATCCAAAGGCATAGATGACAAATCTAAGGGCAATTTGCAAGAATTGTCCATCAAACAATATGGAGATGTCGAACATCAAGCTTATGGTCGTCGCAAGGAAGTCACTCAAAGGCCACCTGTAAGTTTGTTGTTTGTTTACCTTGATTTGGATGCTCTCCTTTTCCACTTATATAAAAATTTACCAATCTCAGTGCATGCATGTTCATTGCAAGATGGTATGTGTTATGATCTTCCATTCTTTTCAAATATATATGTTTTACGGGGTTTAGTAAAACTACTTGTACATATAAAAAACCTTATACTCTTGTCAATTCATGTGCTATAACAATATCTTTCTATGTGGATCTTTCATATTTGTCCAACATAAAAATATTTGAGGATTGATGTTTGGAGGATAAGATTAAAGAAGCGTGGATTGTTTGATTTTCAATGAAATGGTCCACGAACATGGCACAATGACCTCGATCGTGTTGTGTTAAGTGGTCTTCTTGTTGACTTGATGTTGATGTTGTTGGAAAGGCTTTGCAATTAGTTCTTGGAAAAATTGTGGTGCTTTGCTGTGCCAAACTTTGAGCCACCTAGGGGCGTTGTAGACCGTGTTTAGCTCATGCTAGGTTTGGTCCGCCGAGATTAAGTTGTGATGTGCTTCATCATCGACCCAACCACTATTGCGAGACATTGAATTGCTAACTAATTTAAAAGGGCCAAAAGCTTGTAAAAAAATAATGCTTTATTGCATATTCGTTTCCTAGACGCTCATTACATTTCAAAATGTATGTGCTATCTTTGAGAGATCTGTAAGGTAGTTACTTTGTTGAGGTTCGTAGAAAATTTTATCCTAAGGTTATGTAATTGATTTTGATTATTAGATGTTGATTGTTATAGAATCTAGTTTCCAGGGGAAGCTTTTTATTTTAGAATGATCATATGTGGCTCATACGGCGTAAGATATCTACAACAACTTTGATCCACTATGAAACCAATGCGGATTTTATTATACAAGTCAAGAAGAGTATTAAAGTTCACAGTCCCTTTTTCTACATCATCAACTAATGAGCTTGGGCCATTAGGTCCCTCAGTCGATGACGGTATGGAGGAAGCGATAGCGTGCGCCTTACCATAAAAATGCCCCGTTCAAGTAGTTTTCAAAAAAATGTTATACTAGCTAAAGTCTCTTCTCCATTGAAGCATGCATAACTGAAGTCGAATTGTGTCCAATTGCAATAGTTTGACATTAATTTTTATGAACGTCTCTTCTCCATTGAAGAGTGCATATTGAAGTCGAATTTTGTCCAATTGCAATAGTTTGACATTAATTTTAATTAACACAAAATCTAATGTGTAGATGTTTGTATATTTTCAAAAAAAAAATCTTAACTTCTACTTTATATAATACAAATATTGATGGTCAAAACGTCAAAGTGTTGAATTGGCATTAGAGCTATTCAACCCTAAAAGGTGCATAATTCTACGAAGCATGAAAATGGGATAAGGGTAGCTTCTCTTCGTGTGAGGGACCGAGCATTGTTGAGAAATACTTTGGAAGAGCAAATGATTCGAAGAACCATTTTAGAAATTTCTTAATCTTTTATGGTTTGAATGAGCACATTTGGGCGTTTTAGGCTTGTTGTTTGAGACAACCGTGCATGTTCAAAGCCTATCATTTTAGCTTTGCCCATCTTGAGTGGTTGGGGTTGTAAATGGTCATGCTTCTTGTAAGATGTGTATATTTTGTTACATAAAGAGGGATGAAGAAATAAAGGATCAGTATAGAGTGGTTAGAGACGCAAGGACTATGGACTAGTGGTTTATGGGTAAGACCATTTAAGAATAACTAAAGGGCTAGGTGTTAAGAAAACCAAGGGTGACGATTGAGAGGTCATTTATTGAAAGAGATGATCTTCATTTCCATTTTTACCTAAAAGGATTTATGTTTGTTTTTTTTGATAATATTTCAAAGAGTATTTATGAAAATATGAGAAGTTCAAAATTCTGAAAACTAATACTTCCTCCGTTTTTTTTAGTTGACACGTTTTGACTTTTGACACTATTCACATAATCTACTTTGACTATCTTTTGTGATTTATACGTAAGAGAAAATATAGTCATGTGGGGTCTTGTTAGATTCGTCTCATTATATATTTTCAAAATATCATATTTTTATAATTTTTACTAATCAATTTTCCAAGATAAAAGTGATTGAAATCACGCGTTGGCAAATGTGATAAAAGAAACAGGTCAACTAATAGAAGTATTAGAAAAAAAAATAGGGTATAAAATTTTCGATAGCCTTGTTTCGTGTTGTACTTTTTAATATATTGTTTTTGTATTTCCATTTATTTGTTGGTTTTGTTTATTTGGCTTTATATTGCTACCACGGTTAAGAGTGGCACCTCAATTTTTTAAGGGGGCGTGTTTTACGTGAAATTTTATCATGGGAGTTCAATCTAGTTTCATTTTTGATCTTTTAGGATTATAAGTTTTCATGAATCTGATTGTAAGAGCAAAGGATGAAGATAAACCAAGATTAAGGTTTATACGGCTTAAGATATGAGCTTGTTATATTGCAGTTACATCAAATATTTAAGAACCGGTTTTGTCTTTCACTGCAATCAATTTGCACTTTAGTAATGAATCCGAGTTGGGAATTTTGGATCTAGCTCTTGAAACTGTATGAAACAATTCAACTTTTGTGAAGCTAGGCCAAGGAAGAAAATTGCGGATACAATACGTTTATGGTAGCAGGAGTGATGAAGAGGGATGAAGAAATAAATGATTAGTAGGGAGTGGTTAGATCCCGGCATAAATTCTTTTAAAATAAACTGTACTTTCCCACCTTTTAAAAACAACTATTTTAAAACTTTCACTTTGTTTTTTTTAACTCTCACCTTGAAACTACCAAACGTTTTGAAACTACCACCAGTTAACAGAATTCGTCAAAGATTCTCTCTCGTGGGGCCCACTTTTGTCCAACTTTGTTTTCATTCCGAAAAGCTTCAAACTCAGATTCACGATTCTCTCTCTTTCTTCTACTCTCTCTTTCTCTCGCTTCTACTTCCCCTTTAACACCACCTAGTAAAACACCATTAAACTTCAGTTTTTAACTTTTTACTGCAAATCTTGTCATCTATCCTCCATTAACATAATCAACTTTAGCATAATCAACTTTAGCATAATCAACTTTAGCATAATCAACTATAGTCGGGTGGGCCTTCAATCAAACAGCAAAGAACGAGAATTTGTGCACAATTAGGGTTTATTTACCTAAATAGACCTCTAATTGCAAAATTAGGGTTTTATACCACCTCAATTAAACCAATTGAAAAGTAGTTAAACATACCTCCAACAAACCCTGAATTTGTAAACAACAAAAATGCAAGCAAAAATTTCAGATTACCTCAATGAATTGTAGTAAATCCTCTGAAATGTGAAGCGCAATCTCCTACTTGCAATTACCAAGATTCAATTACAATTTCCACTTCAATTTCTCCCTTCAATGCCTTATCAACTGAAGATGTGCCCCAATTCGAGGCCTTGAACCTTTCTCTAACAAAGTTGGACAAAAGTGAGCTCCACAAGAGAGAATATTTGACGGATTTAACTGGTGGTAGTTTTAAAAAGTTGGTACTTTAAAGTGGGAGTTTAAAAAAAACAAAGGTGGGAGTTTTTATATACTTTGTTTTAAAAAGGTGGGGAAACACAAATTTTCTGTTCTTTTACTCCCTCCATCCCACAAAGCTCTATATACTTTCCTTTTTTCCTCCATCCCTAAAGCTATATACACTTCCATTTTAGGACATGGCCCACTAATATTTTATTATATCTACCTTTATTAATAGGACCTACCACTACATTATTTTAAATACTAAACCTACCCCATCTATCCTTCCACTCATTGTTTTAGGCTATATATGCAGAGGGTGTTCATGGTCGGTTAACTGTCTCATTTAGCTTAACGGGACGGTTAACCATTATAACGGTTACAATATTTTAGTTACCATGACCTACCGTTATGTTAACTGTAAATTAACGGTATCGTTAATGGTTAACCATGTAACCTATAACTTGTTTTTTTTCATGAAAACCTTTCAAAATATTACTTTCGATCAAGTATGTAAGTTAAGAATGTAAGTTGTGATGTTGAGTGGTTCTCATAAGGATCATTAAGAGATGCATCTTCATGTCAACCTCCTTCACTAATTTGTCCATCTGCATCATAGATTATCTCCTCTACTTTATTATCCTCTTCATTTTCTGAAATAAAAATGTGAAAAAAGATGCAAACCATGGTTTCAACTAAATCTGAAAAAACTGCAACCCAACCACAACTATAGCTTATGTAAACTAGCTCTTAGAAGAAGTAAGAGTTTGTGGGGATGTATGGTTGTGGAATGTGGACGAGGCTCGCTGCTGACAGTGACTTTTGAGGTTCGCAGGGTTGCAGATGGAGTGAGGAGTGAGAGTGTGGAGGCAGGAAGGGAAAACTTGAAAAGTGACACCAGGGTTAGAAGTTTAGAACGTGAGGAGGCAGAAGGGGTACTCAGGCTGTGAGGCAGGGAGTGAACATTAAATGGAAACTAGGGTAAGACTAATATCAAAAAAACAATAACAATTAACGGTTAACGTAACCGTTTTTTGGATTTTTCATTTTTTTGTAACCGTAACCGTTTTTTGGATTTTTTGAAACCGTAACCGTTAATCACGGTACGGTTAAGATAATCGCTTTGTTTTAACGGTAATTAACCGTACTGCTAGACCAGTTACGCGGTTAAACAATATGGTTTTGGGATTTCGGTTTTTTCTGAACCCACCCAAACATTTTGGAATCACTTTATCGCTCTTTTTTTTAAAAATAATACCCCATTAATTTCTATCACATCTACCAGTTTAAAATACATTTGATAACCAAACAACTTTCTAAAACTACGTGTTCGATGAAGTGTAAAGAGCTTTCTGGGACGACGGAGGGAGTAATAAATTCACACTATTAGATCCTAAAATTTGCATTTTTGAAGTCTTATATGGTGGGTTATGCATTTGGTGAATAAAAAGTTACTTAAAAATGAGATCCATATCCAATTATAATTATAAAAAGATACTAACTCATACTTCTTCCTTTTTTTTTGCATCATTTCCCATTTATGGCAATTGTATTTAAATTGCATCATACCCACTTGTGGAAACTTTTTCTTCTCACTTATGTATGAAGTAGTACTGGTAGTCCCATGGTTCGAAAATACGGAACGGTTTCGGATATGGGAACGGTTTGGGTTTCGGGGGTAACGGAACGGATACGGTTGTCGCAAAACGGGATACGGTTGTCGTGAAGCAAATTAGGTTATGTTGTTTATTTTTAATAAAAAAGCCTGCTTTTAAGGAATTAAATTTCCATTAAGGGAGTTGATAAAAAGCCTTTAACAAGTGAGGAGGATAGCTTGATTAAAATAAAACAAAAGATAAAGATAATTTTGACTTAAAAGGTAAATAAATTAAAGTTTGGTCTTTTAAAAAAAGAGAACTAGTGGGTTAGGTCTTCACTAGTGGGTCAAGAGAGTGAAAAGGTTAGAGAAGGAAGAGGAAAAGAGATCGAAGCCAAGATCGAAGAAAGACAAAGAGATGAAAAAATTACAGGGATGAAGACAAGATCGAAGCCTGATTATCAACAGGTCGTCATCTTCTGTCACCTCCGGCGAGTGTGGCCGTCGCCAACTCCTACACAATTACAAAATAGGGTTTCCACAAATTAGGGCTTTTAATCTGGCTTCAAGTTGATGAAAGAAATGCAATTAACAAGGGGTTTTTGCTCGAAATTGATAGCATATTGTAAAGGTATGTAAAAATCTAAAGAAAGTTTATTTTTTTACTCTAAAATTCGAATCTACTCTCTTCTTCTCCGATTTGTCACGGCCGATACGACCAAAAAAACGGTCGAACCGTGTTGTCACGGCTGAAAAATCGGTTCGGTTAACTTCAAAACCGTTTCAAAACGGCCGAACTGTTCCAAACCGGCCATTATTTTGCACCCTGCGGTCCCCCCCTCTCCTTTACTTTTTTTGCTTTTTCCAAGAATTGTGCCCAACCCATATGATGCCGTATAAGAAATATATTATTCAACTTGCAAGCCTACGTAAGTTTTTGTAATTTTCTTTGGTGTGTGCCTATATTTTTGTGCTACTATGTGTTTTTCACTTCTTTTTTTGGCCAATTTGATAAAGTAATGTATGTAGCGGTTAATAAAAGGCTCTAATGAGGCGAATCAATGTTATATAATGTACAACACGAAGAGATGGATGTGAATTTCAACACCACGTTATGTAATGACATTTCGCGTAATGGCAAGTTCAAAATCCGTTACATAACGGCTATTTTGTGTAACGTAACAACCGACTTTTGATTCCATGTGTTAGACTTAATATTCATGTATTCAATCATATTGTATATTGTTACAATAAGCTGAAAGTATAAATACAAAATTAAGATAAAATGGGGTGGGGGATCAATAAGCCCATCACGAAAACATTGGAATTATAAAGTTTAGACGTAAAGAAGGCAATTCAAGAATTAGGCCCTCCAAAAGTATAAGGTCCCCTACGGATTGTCTTCGATATTGGATTTAGAGTTAATTACGGTGAGTCAAGGGGCAAAATGGGTGGAACATCATTTAAAGATCTAGGATAGACGTGCATTTATGGGATTCCCATTTTTGTATTTAGGTTTCTTGAGTCTTGAGAGCCTTGCCATTCTAGGTTCCCGTCGTATAAATGGACATGTTGTTTACCATTTTCGAGATTGGTTGAGTGATCCTATGGGTCTTAGGTCTTATATTTAAAAGCTAAATATAGAGGGTCTTTGGTGTTTTAGACTGAAAGCAATACTCTTACGTGTTGTGACTTGTGAGTGTGCATTTCTTTAGAAGTCTCCGAGTTCGGTGCTGTGTAATTCTACTTTTCTTTGTTACACCGGTATAAGTCGATCAAGACATGACTAAGGATGTGGGGTCCTTTAAATGAGCAAAAGTAAGAAAGAAACGTGAGATCGTTGGGGGTAGGGCTGCTAAGATTTATTGAATTGGAAGGATGAAAGAGGGCATGTTTCCTTTAGGTAATTGATGCCCGTTCTCCAATCACTTTTTCTCGGTCATAAAAGTTTAATCCTTTGAAAGGTCGTTAGATGGACTAGTTGATATATAATCACGGCACAACATCCCTTTTTTCTTATTTTGGTGTACTTTTCATCTCTTATTGCGTTGTAATATTAACTATTAGTTTATTGTCACTAAAGCATCGTTTTTCCCGGCTTGAACTAAAAGCCTCCCATTTGCAAGGTCCTATTGACTTTGTTTCCTATCAATCCTGGTTAAGTCTATGTACATTTGTGTAGTAAATTTCTCTTTTGCCATAATTAAAGGTTGAGAGGGTGCGGCGGTAGTTCATAGACACAATTATTTATTCACACAGTGGCAAAAGCTCAAGGCCTTATGCTATGTTGAGACAGCCATTGTATCACTACATATAATTAATCATGGAGAAACCTTGTTGGAGCTTCACCATATATATGTTGTTATTTAAGTGGGACCATCCCATTACATTAAAAGATGGGATTTTTCTGCATTCGATTTGCTCACCCAAAGTTTATCTCGATTGATATACCGAAAAACATGAAGGTTTCTTAAGATATCTCTTTCCACAAAAGAATTGATTGATGGCGTTAGTATTTTCTTACGGTAATTAATATTCTTGTTGATTAAAAGTTATCCCATTAAGTTAAAAGTTTATCTATTGCCTTTTCTTATGAAAGACTTATCTTCATGTTAAGTTCAATTTGCTTACCCAAGATATTGATTGATTAGCCTTTCAAAAAGCTATACTCATGGCGATAATTTTATTTTCCTTATGGTAACTGATGTCCTGGTTGATTAACTGATGTTTTACCTTTTTTCTGAAAGCCTTTTATAATTGTTTTCATGTGCATCCAGGACCAGAGCAGATGGGTGAGAGCAGGCTGTGTCGTGAGTATTCTTCGCCATGCTTAAGTTTTACCTTAATTATAATTGTTCTTTCAATATGATTGAGATAACTAGATAAGGTGATGGCCTAATTTTTCTTTATTATCCTGAAAATAGATGTACTTTTATATTTATAATTTTGAGGTAGGATCTTGTCTAGGCAATCTGCCTATTGTGTATCTGCTTTGCATCTGTAGATCAACAATTGAAACGTACGCAATGATGATTTGTGTGTGCAGGTTTTTATGCTTGTGCGTGGGGGGGCATATTTGTTGGGTGTTGGGTTACTGTGTTGATACTAGAAATAAATATAATAGAAAAGGGGAAATTCTTAACGGTGATCCCGTGTTTCCAAAAATTCTATTTAGTGAAACAAGAATTTGGAATTTCATATGACCTGTTGATGACCCTCAACTAGATTTTTTTGTTTGTCCTGTCTTTTCTAATTAAAAGCAACATTTTTTATTTAAATATTATTTCAAAATTACAATAAGTATAGATTATTAATAATAAAACTGAATAAACACTAGAACCGCCTCCCCCCCAATTTGAACCACCCACCCTCAACACCACTTCCCCCTTCCTTAGAAAGGCATCTACAACCTACAATGGAACTATGAAAGTTGGAAGGAGGCGAGGTTGTAGGAAGGGGATGTGGGAAATGCATGTGTGGGGAAGGGGTGGCTTGGAATGGGGATAGGGTGGGGAAAGGGTTGAGTTGTCGGGGTTGAGGAGTGTTTTCAGGGTGGAGGGAGGGGTGCAAGTTGGGGGGTGGGTAGGCTGTGGAATGTGGAGGGATATGTTAGTTTTTCTTTTACTATTTTCTAATTATTTTTATCAATATCAAAGTATACTTCCTCCATTTTTTTTTGTTGCATTATTTAGACTTTTACACTATTCATGCAACCTCTTTTGACCATCTTTTGTTATTTCATTGTAAATAGAAATATAGTCACGTGTGATCTTGTTAGTTTTGTATGTATATATATAATATACTTTCAAATTATCAAGTTTTTTATAATTTATATTATAGTATAACAGGAGATATGGTTAATTTTTTGCATTGACAAGCGTGAAACTCTAGGTGATACAATAGAAGAAAAAAAACGGAAGAAGTCTATGTAATCAAAAAACTAATTTTAATTAGAAAAGGTCATGAAGCAGACCAAAAGTTAGCTAAGGGTCGCCGCATGAATTTTATAAAACACGGGGTCATTATATATAATGTCCCAAAATTTTTTAAAGAAGCCTTTTGTTTTAGGATACTGCTCTGAAGCCTGAAGAGTCCAATAACTATGAGATGGCAATGGGGCGGATCTGTTGGATCCAGATCCGTTTTTCCGGAGACAGATCCAGATTCGACCCGGATCCGCCGGTTCTCGAAAATAAGGATCCAGATCCAGATCCAACGGATCCTCTCTTTTATTATTTAAAAGAAGTTAATGTATACTTTTTAGATAATTATTTGTACTTTTTACACGAAAAATTCATTTACATAATTTTAGGGAGATAAAGCAAAACATTTACCATATTTTTAATCGTTATATGAATGTTAGGGAGTAACGACTTTTTTATCTATTTATTGTATAGTGGTTCACTTAATATTTATTCTCAAAGTTATATATTACATAATAAGATTATTACATTATTATCTTATTTACATACTATTTATCGTAATATTTTTTTAAAAGAATTTTAAAACGGATCTGCGGGCCGGATCTGGATCTCAAGTATAAGATCCAGATCCGTTTGCAAAACAATGACCCGGATCCAGATCCAGATCCCCCGGATCCAAAAGATGAAGATCCAGATCCTATTAAACGGATCTGGACCGGGTCCAAGATCCATTGTCATCCCTACAATAACCAATGATTCCATAGGCCCGTAAGTGCCTGTTCTCTCTCAATAATATTTGTTTGAACTAGTGTTGAAATGAATTGATTTTTTCTTTAATTGGTGTAATTTTGTTTTCATTTAAATTAAATTTTCTTAATGTCATGATTATAGTAATTAGTACTCCTTCCCTTATTGAAGGCTAACATTACGACGGGGGAGGGAGATTAAGGAGGGAGAAGTGGTAGAGAAAAGGTGGGGTCTAGTTCCCACTTCCCAGCTATTGGAAAAAACGAAGAGAAAAAAGCGGGTATAAGTAGAGTGTTAGCTTTGAGTTGAATACTTGTTCTAGTTGATGTCAAGAATGAGTGTTTTATATATTGATGTTGTTAATCGGCAACCATTTTCATTACTCCTTACATTCATAATAAAATTGAAATTTATGCTTGGGTACAAGTAATATTAGATTAAACTATGAATTTTATTATATTGAAGTTTAATTGTTGGTACATTATAGCGAGTTGATATATTTTGATCCATTTGATGCTTTGTGGAGCTTTGATAGAAGAGTTATGTAACTCTAATTTATCAAGGGTATTTTTTTTTACTCTCTCCCTACTTTATAAATAGCTCATGTTCCCTTTTTCTTCAAAAGATGATATTCTGCTGATTTTTATCACATGTACTTCTATAAGAAAACAACACAAGGTTGTATGATTGGCGTTATTAGGATATTTCAACACTTAAATTCCCAACTATTACTAACCTTCCAATAATTATAAGAACTATAGTCTAGCCACGATAATTCCAACTGTTAGGTTACCCTTCCCGTAATTATCTCACTTTATTGTCAACTTTCTGTTAAACCTCTGCAGTGTTGATTTATCCCAATCCAAATAATCCAAAATTTTTATGTTAACTATCCTCTCTCTCTAGGCCTTATACTACGATCATGTGATCCATTTCGAAGTTTTTAGCATTTTGGGAATCCGGAATGTCCATCCTTAAGTAATATCTTCTCACTGTCTTAGG
Source organism: Patellifolia procumbens (assembly GCA_947645195.1). Taxonomy (NCBI): domain Eukaryota; kingdom Viridiplantae; phylum Streptophyta; class Magnoliopsida; order Caryophyllales; family Amaranthaceae; genus Patellifolia; species Patellifolia procumbens. The sequence goes on from CANSGD010000972.1 coordinate 7,728,209, forward strand.
GAAGTAACACAAAAAAGTTGCCAATAATGCATTGCAGCCACAAAATATTAGTAAATGTGAGTACCAACTGTGTGGAGTAAAGGGGCAACCAAGTTACAAGGTAGGAAAAACGCTTCCTTAACCCTCTGTATAGTGGCCTTAGTTTAATATTAAATTGGATGGTCTGTCTATTCATCCAGTCCAAAAAATTGGATACTTGATTGTTTTGATATTAGATTTCTTCTGATCCAATTTCTTAGATGGGATCAAATTATCCTAAATGAACAGCTAAGCGCAGCCAGCCATCTAACCCCCTGCCATGTCCTTGGCTCCTTGCTGCGTTCTCTTTGATTCCAAGCCACATCTTCCTTCCCTCACTGTTTCCTGGCCACAAATAGTCACGTTTCCCATCCTCAATTCCCTTGTTCTTCTAGCCACCCTTCCTTTCCTCTTCTCACGGTGCACATACTAGGTATATATTTCCCTCTCATCTTGCTTATATCCGTTAATATATATGGAAGAATGAACATGATTTAGAACTAAAAACTCGATTTCAAAAATATCTGAACACGGCGTGACACTTTGATCAAAACAAGAATTTGATATTTACTCTACAATGGGACTTAGAAGGAATCGTGTTAACCGTATATTTTGCAAATTTCGTTAGACTTCATTGTTGTTGTTATTACTACGCTTATTTGGCCGTGAGTTACTTGTGATTTGCTAAAACCCACAAACTCTCAACTAGGAAAAAAGAAGTCATATATTAGATGTGGAGATTGTTGAGGCGGACATAAATCGTCCGATTCAATGTTGCCATTACTGTTAGGGCCCAAATGGGGAACTGCGCTAGAATAGACACTCAAATTAGCATATAGCTTAATCCAACCCAAAAGCCTAAGCCTAGTGGGTTGCGGTAGTAACTACATTATAAACTATTCTTCCTCTTCCTACTTTTTCGACGTCGGAATTTTTTTCTCTTTTATCTTTTAACTTGTTATGGGAGACTTTCAACATTCTCCCCTTCATATGCTAAGTTGGGCCTCACGCGAAGAATAGGGAACTCCTTTCAAACTCCCCCTTGAACACAAGCTTACTTCAACATCGAACAACCAAGCTTTTGGTTCTCTCGGACACACATCACACCATCCAAGCTTCACCACAACGTGGACTATGTAAACTTACAAGGATCACTAACCTTGGGTGCAGGGGCCAAATGGAGAACTAGGTAAGAATAGACAATCAAATGAGCATACCCTAATACAATCCAAAAGCCTAAGTGGATGTGTTGTGGTACTAGCTATATTGTAAACCACTCTTCCTCTCCTACTTCTTCGATGTAGAACTCTTTTTCTCTTTTATCTTCCAACTTATTACAATATATTCTCAACATTCTGTTGGGCCTCTAGTTGCACAAGTGTAACTCCAACATTAGTACAATATTGGCCACTTTGGGCCAAGTGCTCCTTTCCAAAAGGCCTCAAAGTAATAGTTAGGTGGACTCATATAGTCGATTTTCCAATGTGGGACTTGTGATATCCCAACAATCCTCGCCTTAAACCAAGGACCACAGGACACATGGCCTCCTGCCCAACAAATATCCATCTACTAATAAAGTTAGGTGGACTCATATAGTTGATATTCCAATGTGGGACTTGGGATACCCCAACAGTCCTCCCCTTAGACTAAGGACCATGAGATAAGTATCATTGCTGACCACCACATTGTTAAGAAGTCTTTCGACACAAAGCACCAAGCATATATCTCCAATCGCAAGGTTACACTAAGGTAACCACGTGTTGCATCATGTTTTTAGGCCATGCCTACCATTATGTTTCCGCTCCATGCTTACATGTTGCACCCATATTCTTGAATGTGTAATTGCAACTCCTCCAAGTCACCCATCTTTATGAGAACCATACAATGCCATGAAAGACCACATGGGTCCACCATTGTATGCACGTATTCTCTCCCAATCGAATTGTCGGCTCTGATACCATTTGTTACCATTTAGATATTGTCCGCGTGCACAGATTTGTTTTTTGACTCGTTCCCAAAAGGCCTCATACTAACATAGTTAGGTGGACTCGTATATACTAGACAATTCCTTGTTGATTTCCCAATATGGGACTTAGGATGGCACCAACATCTACTTCACTTTATTGTTGTTGAATTTGGGAGGTATAGGTAGTGAATAAAAGGGGAAACAGTCGCAAGCAAACATTATTGTTGGGTTTATGTTGTGATGGGGTGTTGGCGGTGTGACAGTGCTATGGTTGTGGGGCTACTCTAAGTTTGAGAGAAAAGAGGAATATTTGATAAAAAAAAGGCTTTAGAACTTTAATTTTTAAACACAAAGTAACTACAAAAACTTGTGATCGATGGTCTATGCATGAGTACATGGATAAACTGTATGTAACTTTTAAGTTAAAACTTCGAGGTTTTAAAATTTTAACATTTTACAACCTAAGATTTTAGGTTAAGTATATGGATACACCATCTATCACAAGTCTTACTCTAAATTAACAAGTTAAAGCCAACGGTAAGGACTTAGCGTACGATTATTTTGGGAAATGAAGGATAGGCTAAAAGTTATTCCCTATATGACAAAGCTTTGCTCACTTCAGTTTTCTTGTTTGGACATGAACTCATGAAGCCCACTATAATATTTACTTTCATACTCACAAGTCCTCCCTTTGCAATCGTTTATCTTTCTTCGCCCCTCTTTTGTCCAATTTTTCTTCATCTCCGTGGTTTTGATGCATAGCAAAGTGAGTAAAGTAAAGTGAAATGGAGCCACGGAGGGAGTAGGAATCTGGATTATTCTGTGTTAGGCTTTGTTTTCTTCCCCCGAATCCTATTGGAGAGTGATTTTCTTAAAACTTCTTTCACTCATTGAATCGAATTTTACGGATTAAAACTTGTGCTTGCTGATTCTTTAGTGTTTTCTCTTGACTTAGAAGTGAGAATACCTTAAAAGTTAATTTTATATTGAGAAGGTTGGTATTAGTTTAGGATTTTCGGTATTCCTTTTTCATCTAATTTTTGTCCAATCTTAATTATAACAAGAATTGAACTCACTTTTTACTGAATTGAAATTTGTCGAAGTAAAGTTATGAATATTGGTCCTTTCTTTAAATGATGTAAATTTAAGGAAATCGGAAACGTAGTTATATAAACATTGTGGAGAAACAACTTAACATGTGAATTGCGGAATTACATGATACTTCACTTTCTTAATCTTTGCAAAAAAAAATTAATGGATAGGTTATGAAAAAGTCTATTTCTAGAGCTTAAGAGGTGGATACCAATATGGTGGTATCAACTACTAATGTTGCTTGTAGGTTTATCTTTACAATGAAGATAGTGCATCTGAACTTCTTTGTCATCTTTACAATGATGTGTATTCATCTAAAACTTCCTCCAAAGAGTTTACAATATATGTGTTTCAGCCTTGGAAAGAAAGAATGAAGGAGGCTCGTGATCAGGGTACTCTTGTGCTGCTTCAGAACTTGGATCCCACATACACTTCGCTCCAAGTTGAGGTAGTGATTGTCTGAAATTATATTTTATGTATTTGGCTTCCGTATCAAGTTAAAACTAGTACTTAGACCCGAGCAATGCTCCGGAAATTTTGTACGTTACAATCGACTAATAGTTGAAAATTATTAATGTCATTTAGCGTGAAAACAATTATCATTAAAGAAAAGGTCTCATTCATGATATGGATTTTGAAAGTTACAACTTAACTCTTATTTTTCACTTATATATCATTATTGATTTTGATAGAATAATAATATGTTGGAGTAGTAGTTGAATCTCTTTTCTTGCATACGCGAGGTTGTGGTTCAAATCTTCACTTACACAAAAAATTTTAATATATGAGAATGAAGTGGATATAATGTCATCAAAGAGGGATGGTGACACGTGGCGGCTTGCAACTCTTGCCTACGCCTTTTCACATATATAGATTTGTCGTCTTCTTAGTGAATTCTGCGTTTATGTGATTAGAGCGAGTTTTCTGATGCTGGAATTTTGTGTCTATGAAGGCTTGTGCTTTCTTGTCATTGTAGATATCTGATTCAATGTGATCCAGACAGTGAATGATATTGTTATATTGCATATCCAAATTGTTATCGATAGCTAGGGCAGCTCTTTTGTTTATGGTTGAAAATAGAACTCAATAAAAATTAATAAGAGACATGGGAACTAAAAATATACACGCTCTACCAGTCTGGAGATGTGAGTTATCTTCCGTTTTCTTCCCCCTACCTCTGGATGTTGATACAGAAGTGGATATGGGAACTATTGATACGCAACAAAATGTTGTGCTTATCATGTGATCCAATGGGTATTATTGATTAATTGCTTTGCCATCCATAAAAAACCCCGCTCGCACGGCTAAGTGATGGATTTTTTTTTCCTTTGGGAGCATTGACTTTAAATTGGGTCTCCCTGATCTTATGGCAGGACATAGTTTGGCATGGCTTCGGATATGGCTGCACCGCAAAAATGGTGGCACATACAGCTACATCTAGCCCACATTCTGGTAAGTCAACCATTTCTCTGCATTTTTTACCTGACAAACAAACTAACTTCTCCAATTTGGTTTCATTACATGTAATGCTTGCATTTCCGGTTTGCAGGACAAGCATTTGCTATTTTTAAAACTCAGGTTATAGCAAATAAGGTCATTGGGAAGCTGGCTGAGGAGTGCTTAATGCTCCCAAATGGAAGGTGTGTGGAACATTAATATGTAGTTTCTTGCTTGCTTTGGTACATGGAGGGGAGAGGGAAGGAAGGACTGAGTGTGTGGATTATATAGTCGGCTTTGACTGGAGTGTCCTTTATCTTCTGATACTTTTAAGGACAGAAAGTTGTATGTTACAAGGTCCAAGATGAGCTTCTTTGATATGTGATAGCCACTTTAAACAATTATTTTTATCTGGACTTGAAGTTTGCAACACATGATTTGATCTGATTTCAGAAATTCATAATCAGTTGGGTTCTTTAGTTCTTACTCTGAAATCATGCAATATGTCCTTTCATTTGGTCTTAGTTACAGCTGTCATTCTAAATAGTCTTAGCAATTTTAGGTTTGTTTTCCTTGTGAAGGAATTCACTACATTTTGCTGCTTGTAACTTTAATAGCAAGAGCATAACCTGCTTTCCATATGTTTCCAGACCTCTTGTAGGAAGCAGTTGGGTTCTAAGCTTTCCCGGAAAGCAATCTTCTTTCCCTGGTCATCTCGTCATTGACAAAGTTAAACACCAAACGCTCCGGGATTCGGTAATGTTAATCTGCTAAATTACAATGTTTGGCTACACATAGCTGTCCAACTATTTTTTTTGTAACATTTTATTATTGGATTTTTTTCCCCAGAAGGAAGCAGTTTCTACTTCTCATTCCTCTCAGCCAAACAACCTTGAGTATGAGATGGCACTTGATTGGTGCGTCCTGCAAGAGAAATCAGACAAGTGGTGGAAGAAGTTGCATAAGGTTTTCAGAGTTTTTTGGCGTGTGTTTTACATCTTACTTTGACTTGTCATACTCTAAAATCTATCTTTTTGTTAGGTACAAAGAGAAGAAATTGAAAAATCGAAGGCAAGGCTGAAGTCGAAGTGAGCAAATCAATCCCTAGGTGGTCTGGCTAGTAACGACTTGGCGATTCTACTGTTTTTGGATCAAAAGTAAAATAGAAAGTTCAAGCATGAAGTAGTTCTTTCCTGGTATGTGTTTCTCCTCTATCATGTTTTTCCTCCTTCTTTTCTCTTTTTTTTTTTATTTATTCCTGTGTTCCCTCATCTACAGAGGAGTAATCTTAGAAGGTCCATGTTTCCGTGATACTGAAACCGTTTCTAAGTTGTAATACTTTGACTCACACTTGTCAGCGCACAACTTGACCATCAAAGAAATCATACTATGTACTGCTGTACACTCTATATATATGTATATATATCGCTCAAAAGAAGCTGGTCAAGGTTCAAGGTTAATATATGAATATCGTAGTCAAAGTGTTGAATTAATGTAAAACAGTTATGCAGTACTCTCCTGGAATTTGTGGATGATTTTTTTTTTGCTTTATTTAAACTGATCTTAATAGCATGATTCATTTGGAGTTCATTAATGCAGGTTGTGGAAAGATGTACATACTAGAGCTCTCACTTGGACAAGGAAAAATGAATGTCGGTCTTCTAATGCGATATGCTGCTGTATTCATTTTCGAAGTTTTTGGCTCAGCGACTTGTGTGGAGTATGGACCTTAATAGCAGCAGTATAGGGAGTTTTTTGCCTTTCTGCAGGCGATTTAGTTTAGGTTAGTGATGGTTGTTACTTCCTAGTTGCTACTGATCATGTCTCATACCTGTACATACATGTAGAAATAACTTGGTAGTTTATGCACTTTGTTAGTGAGAACGCATTTTGTTACTTCTTGCTTCAAGCTAAGTTTGAATTAGCTAAAACACTTTCTTCCTCCAAGAATTTGAGTTGAAATTTTAGCGACTTGCATTACCAAAAATTCTGAATCCGAAACATTAACTTCTGCAAGTTCATGAACTCTTCAAATGAAATTATATACGACCTTGTTTTTTCATATTGTGACAACAAAAGAACGTATGAAAACTCTTCAAACGGGATATCAAAAGTGGAGGTGTGCATGAAAATGCTTAAGAGAGTTAAGGCTTCACCGGAATCTCGCCATATCCAACTTTTTATGCCATTGACACCCCCCTTGAGGCTTCCTCTTACGACGAGGTGGTGTTTCTTTCTCAGTCTCCTCTTTTTTCTTGTATAATGTTATTTATTCTTTTTCTCTTATTGTTTTATTTAGCCTTAGATACTTAATTTTGCTTTCGAATAGGTTACTTTCGATTTATTAGTTTAAAATTAAAGTAGCTAGTGTTTGTGTTGTTGGCTTTGATTGTCTTGTCTTTATGTTCTCGGATTGGGTGGCTTGAGGGAGTTCTTGCCATTTACAGTTCTCCGGCTTTCATTTCAAAACGTATTCACCAATTTTCTTGGAACCGGGATCGGAATAGTATGAGGCTTAATGTGCTGTAAAAGCTTACAAGTTATATAGTATGTTGCATCTGAGCCATATGTTATCCCATATAATGGTAAAGTTATGCAATAGTTATTGGAAGCGAGAAGAGAACAAAGATTATGGAAAAGAGGAGAGGAAAAATCGATAGTTTTTAAGTTTTTTTTAAAAAAAAGAATAAAGTTGTAAGAACATTATGTATACAGACAGGGTCGTTCCTGAGTATTATTAGACCCAGGGCGAGATTAGAAAATGGGCCCTCAACGCACAACGGATTAATATAAATAAGCAAAGTAAATTTTTAGTAAATTTAAATTTAATCAAACAATTCTTTATGATTAATTGTAATCAGAAAATTCGTACATTATTATTATTATCTTATAATAAGAAAATCCACATATTATTATCTATTATTCGCAAAAATGAATTGAAAATTTCGGAAAATTTTTATTAAAACTTCACACAAATTCTATTACATATTTCGCAAAATTCTTACTCCCTCCGTAACGGATTACTTGCAACGATTAGACATTTTTTGCTCACATTTTATGTCAAACCGTTGTACTGTGTTACGGAGAGAGTAGTGTAATTCGCACAAATTGTAGCACAAATCTTAGTATAATTGGCACAAATTTTAGCAGCAAGCAAACAATTACACTTTAATTAATATTATCTCAATAGCTAAAAAATGGACATAACTATAAACAACAAATTTAAAAATTATCATTAAAAAATCGCATATTATTATAGAAAAAATCAGATAGATATGAAAAGTGACTTACTTAGAAATATTAAAATTAGACTCTTCTTTCATCGTTTTGCCAATCCGAAATTTTCAAATCAAACAATTGTAAATTCGAAATTAGACTTATACTAAATAAAACTATTACGATTGAACTTTGAGTGTAGCAATTGTTTTCTTCAATGGGAAAGAAAGATTTTGGAGAGTTTTTTCTTAAAGCAATTTTCGACAATAAATTACTATCAGTTAAGGAGTTAATGTGTGATTATGGGGAAAGAGGAGTTAATGCTTGATATGGGGAAAGTTAATGTTTGATATGGAGAAGGGTTAATGCTTGATATGGGGAATGATAATCAGATCATGCGTGATTATCTCTCATCTCTTTTAACTTTTAAGTTGTAACTGATTTTTATTTTGTTTTAACAACAGCCAAAAAAAATTATTTTGGGCCCTGAGCAGGCACCCCGCCTGCCCCGGCCCAGGGCGGGCCCTGTATACAAAGTGAGTGATTCCTATTAATTGGGAAAATAATAATGATGATGATGATTTTTGATGGCCTCTTCCTCCTCCATTGTAATATGGAGATAACCTTTGTCATAAGTTGTTTCAACGAGTAAAAAATTTAGGAAAGTACCTTTTATAAGAAACTGCTTTCAAAAACTACCTTAAAAATCCATTTTTCGAAAAACCTACCTTAAAAATCCATTTTTCGAAAAACTACCTTTTAAACAATTTGTTTTGAAGATTCTACTAGTTAATGATTTTCATTAAAGTTGGCCATTTACATCTGCTCTTGATTTACACATGAAGATCACGTGAACTTGTTCAACACCATTGGAAACTCCAGCTAGAGGGGCTCTTCCAACAACACAAATTATTAAAAGAGGTGGACTAATTTAACATAAAATTAGACCAACCAAAGCTGATAAGAGGTTTTTAGTGTGTCGTTAAGGCACTAAGAACCGCTTAGCTGACAATACTTATAATCCCAACGAGCAACAACTATGAACGTAGTAATGGCAAGTCAAGGGTCGAACCACAAGGAAATAGGGATTGACTAAGGTCTACTAAGTCCGAAACTACCTAAGTGAAGGGTTTTTGGTAGGGGTGAGCAGAAAAGTTGGGTACCCGATTCCAGACCCAAAACCGGTTGGAACCGGTGGTTCCGGAACTGGAACTGAAACTGTCGGGACTAGGTCTGGGTATCAAATATTAGGAACCGGTTGGAACTAGGTCTGTTGTTTATTTAGGAACACTACAAGAGGGGGGTGAATTGTATGTGTGGAAAATGAACGTACTTTTTGCGGAATTAAAAAAACAATGAAAGGAACAAGAGAAAGACACAAGAGATTTTTACGAGGAAAAACTTCCTAGGCCCAACAGGAAGAAACGACCTCGACCACAAGGGATTTTAAACTCAACTCTTTCACTATAATAGGCCAAACACTTTTGTTACAAACCTATTAACTCTCGGGCCACTACTTGAGTTCCTCTACAAACTCAAGTCCCAACAACAGTTCCCTCCAACTGTTGTTTCGATTGAACCTCTCGAACTTCAATCGAAGTTCCTTTCTCTTTCTCTTGCTTCACTCAAAGCCTCACACTTTACAGGAGTTCACTCAAACCCCTTACCCAAACTCAAACTACAAGAGTTCCTCTCAACTCTTTTCTCAACTCGAAATACAGAATAATAGAATTGTATTAAACACTAATGGAACAATGAACTCATATGGAACTTGGAACTTGGAACTTTGGTGATACTGACTCAATATACGTGATACTCAAATTAATACCTTTTTAGATCAATTATCACTTTGTCAGACACACCTATGACTTAGTTGGAACAACCCTTTTATAGCAGTCATTTAGAATAAACATGATTTCAATCATGGGTTAGTGGAGTAGTGGAGTGAAGCCATTTTTGTTCCTAATACTATCCCACTACATGCACGTAATAAATTAAACGTTGGATTACCATGTGATAATGTAGTAGTAGAGTCAAGCCATGTATGTTCCTATGCTTGAGGAACAAGGTAGCACTATCCCACTATCCCACTAATTATACACGTTCAACTGAACGCTTATATTGGCAAAGGGATTTCCTAAATTCAAGCAATTCATTTAAGATATTTTTGACCAAGAAATCAGTTATAAATAATTAAAAGCTTATTTAAATCTTTTCCTAACAAATAATATCTTAATAAGATTTTCTTTAATTAAAAGATTTTATTTTTGAAAATAATAAATATCATTTAGAAATAGCCAAATCATCTTTGTAAATCTTTTCCTAAATTTTCTCCATTATCAGTTAAATGATTCTAGGCGTGTGATAAGAGGAAAACAAAATTTGTTTGTTCCTTTATTTAAAGACAATGCTTGTTCCTTTGAATAAAAACATTAAGCGTTAGATTTGTTTTCTAAAACAAATTTGCTTGTTACAAGTCTGTTCCTTTCATAGGAACAATCAAACATTCCATTCATAGGAACAGACAAACATTCCATTCATAGGAACAGACAAACAAATTGTTAGTCTTTCTTTTTAGACACATGTTTCTTATATCAGTTTCACTAACACAGTTCCATAGGAACAGTTCCAATTCCTTACCATATGACGATCTTTGTTCCTTACATAAGAAACCTAATTACACCCTTATGTAATTAAGCTCCTTTTCTCTTGGAGTTCCCACTCAGGAACTTCATTCTTCTCTTGGAGTTCCAACTCAGGAACTTCACTTATCACCTTTATAAAGCACCATTATTTATTCATGAACCTTGCACATATAAAACTTATAAACCTAGTTAGTTATTACTTTAGTTTGTCATCATCAAAACCATATAGGGTCAACAGGGTCCAATTTAGGGTAGTGAAATTGTAGACCCAGTACCCACTGGGTACCCGGTTCAACCGTTTCAAAGACCGAATTTTTTTGAGATTAATGCATATGTAATGTATGCTTAAGACTTGAAGGTTTTTAAAACTAACTTGTCAATGAAAGTATCAAATTATGTTACATATGATGCTTATATTTAGCTAAACAAGAAAAATATAGCTTTTGAATGCAAATGGGTAGCGGGTACCGGTATTGGAACCGGCCAAATAGACCAAATAACAATCACTTTTGCGGGACTAGGTACGCGGTCTAGGAACCGGTCCCGGTTGGTTCCGGTTCCAATTCCAAAAATTAAGGAACCGGTCCAACCGGTTCCAGGTTCTTGGTACCCGGTCCAACCGGGTCCGGTACCGGTTCTGAGAAATATGACCGGGTACCCGGTTGTGCTCGCCCCTAGTTTTTGGGATATAAGAGGTTTAATTAACTAACAACTATTAACTAGCTATCAAAAACCAACTAACAATCAAGTAAGGGAATTAACATAATAAGGAAAACACTAGAGTTCGGGCTACTCGTATGAACTTGGGCTAGACAACGATAATCAACACTATAACGATTCACAACTATGACAATACAAGGTTAAGTTTTCCTCTAATTTACTTGAGTACTCTCTCGAATGGTCCTCAAGAGTAATCGATTTATCAACCAACCAAATCCTCTTTCGAATGCTCTTTGGTCAATTGATTAATAGATTCAATAAGATCGAAAAACCCCTAATTAAAGGATCCCCTTAGTTCCTACCCAATCCCTTGGTCTAGAAATCAAGTCGAAACATGGAAATGACAAAAGGGATTAGAGTTCGATTAAGAACAATAAAAATCCTAAGTGCCCTAGCATAAAAGTGATCAAGATCTATCCCAGGGTGTCAAAACACCACATTCAATGCATAAACATCAAATTGAATCATAAAAAGCATTAACAATCTACATTAAGCCCTTAATTCATACTTTCGCCCAAACTCTAGATAATGAATTACTCACTAATCATGGATTCTAAGCAAAAGAGCTTAAATAAATTAAACATGATTAATAAAGCAATAGAAATAAAGAGAAGAGAGATTGAAAGAAAATTACTTAAATTGAATTAATGATTCGATCTTCAAAGTTGGAACAATGAGAAAACTAAGAGTTTGAGAGAGGTTAGAGAAGTTAACTAAGTAATTAGAGTCTAAAGTATGAGATAATACTCGACAAAAACGCTAAAAACTAAATATAAGGTTCATTAAACTAAGACGGAAAAACGGGGTCAAAACCCAAAATCAGGTCGACACGGTCGTGTCCAAAATGACACGGCCGTGTAGACGTGTTACACAAAATTCTTCAGCGTACTTCAAGAGCTACTGCCTCTGTGGAAAAAACACTACACGGTCGTTCCAAAACGACACGGCCGTGTAGACCTGACGTCCAAAGCTCTTCACCAACTTCCACAGTTACTGCCATGCTAGGAAATACTCTACACGGTCGTGTCCAAAACGACACGGCTGTGTAGACCTGACGTCCAAAAGTCTTCAACATCCTCAATAGCTATTGCCATGCTAGGAAAAACTCTACACGGTCGTGTCCAAAACGACACGGCCGTGTAGGCCTCGTTTTCAATCTTCAAAGCCTTGGCCTTCACCCAAGGGTCTCCAATTACCCAAAACGCTCCAAATATCTGTTAGTTAGCCTGGAAATCATCCAAAACAACTAAACGAGTAGTGAAACGACAATTTGAATCAACGTAATCAAAACCCATGCAATGCAAGACTAAAATGCTTTTTCTACATGCAATGACACTAAAAATGCAACATGAATAAGCACAATAAAGTGCTTATCAAAAGCTCACATTCTATTAACAAGCCCATTGTATCTTACTCTAGTCAAATACTATTCCTAGACATTTAACACACTCTACTTGTTTATTATCTTTCCTTTCCCTATTTCAAATTTAGTCTCGAAATATAACAAGCGATTCCTAAAAAAAACATATGACTTATCGAATGAATTAAACTAGTCACTAAATGGAATAAACTAGTCGCTAAATAAATTTAACATTGAATATTGAATGAACTAAACAGGTCATGAAATGAATTAAATAGGCCACAAAATGGATTAAACTGGTCCCTATTTTAAGAGGACGATTTGTTGATTTTCTTTCTTGTTATTGGGCCTATTGAACCGTCGCCTAATTGTATTTTAAAAGTAGGCGGTCTCTTACAAGACCAGTTGTTCCAACAAACCCAAAAATCAATAATAGCAATTTCTCAATATAGGCGTCACACATGTTAGTGAGAAGGCTAAAAAAAGTCACATACCAACTACGTGCAAGGCAATGGCGGAAAAAATCGTCTAACTTAACAACCATCGTCATCTAATAGTATTTTGAAATACATATGTTGTAAAAAGGTAGTTTTGCGGGGGAGGGAAACGTCAGGTAGTTTTTTCACAAAAAAAGTTTCTTTCAAAGATAGTTCAATGAAAATCTTCTCAAGTACCCACTTACATGTCATATTGAAGTTTTTCTTTTAGTCATTACTCAAATGGTCATCCTATAGGCATGGAGAAATGATAGAGCAATAAGTTAGGGGACAGAAAAATGGGTGAGCGATTGTGGGAATTCCCTCCCTCATACCCATACCAACCAAAATTTTCATATCCACCATCCATGGTTGGTAAAAATCTCATAACGACGTCTGCCCATGTGGGCATCCCCCTAAAACCATCCTTATTTCCATTACCCAACAGGGTATATCCACTTGCCTATACACGCTACTCCAACATCTTTTAAACAATGAGTTCTATTAATCAAACCATGCAAAAAAAACTTCATACTGCTTAGTTGAAGTGGATATTTCTACACTTATGTCCTCTGATGAAACTCCTTGGGCTAATGGACTAATAAAGTGATAGGCATGGGTTTATATATCTTGGACTAATAATATAATAAGATTATTTAAAGGTTTTTGGGTGGGTATTGGCGGGCAGATGCATTGGGGGTGGATATAGGGTGGGGTGGGTATGCCATCATACCCACAACCTACCCACTACCCATAGCAAGATTAACTTTTTACACCCATACACACCCAGAAAATCTATAGCCCTTGTCGCCCCAACTGGGCAGGTGTAGTGCAAAATCCACCAAAATTTGCACGTCTGCCTACCAATAATGGTTATTGAGTAGCTCGTCCAACAAGGCAAAAAAAAATTATATAGTGTTGGTGTTATGTAATGGTATGTTTATAATTCTTCTCACGCTACTCTTTCATTTGGATGACGTATAATAACATGACACCAACTATACGTGACCTCACAAACTGTATAAATATAGACATTTCTTTTGGTGTTATTGGTTTATCATAGGCATTTGCAATGTGGTAATTGAACATTGTTATGGTAGCTTTGAGGCTTTGACAACTCTTGCATGGTGCACTTAGGCCTGTTCTTTTGGACTAAATTAATGCAATTTAATTTCAATTTATTTTATTAATTTTTTCTTCACTTTTATTAATTTTAGTTTAATTTTGTTTCATCAAATCCAAAGTTGGCCTAGGAAGTGTACTCGTTGAATTATAAGTTCATTAATTTTTCCTAATTACCTTGAGAGTATATTGGAACAAAACAATTGGCACCCTATCGCGTAGTGTACAAAGGGGCTTGGGGATATACCTTTAGGGGTTACTGACTTATTGGTCTTATGATAAGATTCCTATCTAACGTACAAGAAAACTTAATCAAGGATGCCAAAAAAAGAAAGAGGTAGTTTTTAGTTTTTGCCTATTGTGACTTTAGAGTATATATATATATATATATATATTATATCATAATTTAAAATTAGTCAATTTGATATCAATCATAATATTTTGGAAATTGATGGTCGGATATACATTATCACTATAAGATTCCTATTTTTTTTTATTATTATTAATTTATAATCATATGATATAAGTTGTATAAAAAAAAGTAAAATTCGTATTATAGATAGTAATCCTATTTATTTTGAAAATTGACAGTCAAAAACTGGAAAACATTGAAAATGAAAAAACGAAAAAAAAAAAGAACAAGCCCAGAGTTTTTATATTTTATAGTTTTCAGAAAAAAGAAAAGTGCTAACTAAAGACAATACTAACGAAAAACTCTTAGAGTTTGTTCTATTGGCCCAAATCCATGGAACTTAGTTTCAATCTAGTTGTGTCAGTTCTATGTTAAAAAAAAGGCCATTGTGAACATATTAACAGTTCGTTCTCTTTGGCAAGAAACAACTGAATTAAACTGGATTCAACTGAATTGAATCATAAATAATAAATAAAAATAATAGATTTATAATAATACATTATTAAATAATAATTATTACATAAGTTAAATAAAACTCCCTCCGTTTTTTAAATATGTACATTTATTTTTGCGCACAGACCAAGGAAAAAGGTGCAAAAGTAAGAGAGAAGCATAGTAAAAGTAAGGACAACGTGAAAAAAAAGGTAGAGAGAAGGAAAAAAAGTAGGAGAGAAGTGTAATAATTAGGTGGACCAACCTTCTATTTATGAGAAAATGTAGAAGTATACTAATTAAAAAAATATCCCAAAATGGAAAAATATAAATATTAAAAAATAGAGGAGTAATAAATTATTAAATAATAGTAATAATTTATCAAATAATAACAATTATTTATTAAAATTAAATAATAATAAATAATTATTATAATAATAAGTAATAATCCTTCCATTTTTACTACATTCGTTTGTTTTTAATTGTTAAAGTTTGACATTTTACACTATTCACTAATGTCCCTTTGACTATCATTTGTAATGTATGAGTAAGAAAAAGTAGTCATGTGGAATATTATTTAATTCGTCTCGATATGCACTTTTGAAAAATACATATTTTTTACAAATACACGAATAGAGATATTAACGTTCAGGCATTGGCAAGCATGAAAAGATAAAGTGTAACAACTAAAAACAAACGGAAAGAGTATTCAATAGGGAAGCTTTGACTTTTATTACTATTCACATTTTACTCTTTGACTATCTTATGCTATTTGTATGTAAATAAAAATATAGTCATGTCTCATGTGTGATCTTGTTTGATTCATCTTAATGTGTTGTTTTTAATATCAACTTTATATAACTTTTTGCTCATGTGGAACTAGAGATATTCGTAATAACAAATATGCATTGGCAAATGTGAAAAGTGCAAATGTCCCTATTAAATAAAAACAGAGGGAGTAATAAATAATCAATAATAATGATTAATGAGTTATATTAATAATATTTTAGTTATTAATTAATAATTATAAATAATAGTCTTAATAATATGAAATTAATATAATATTATATTATAAAAAATAATTTACCCTTTTTTAATAAATATTAAAACTAATAATAAGTAACTATTATCATTACTAGGGTTTAGACCCGTGCAAAAGCACTTTTGCATATACTTTTCTCTATTTTGCCCCTTACTTTTCAATTCATTGGCCCTATGTATTATCTTTCATCACCAATCAGTGGATTAACAAGCTTTCATGTTCCAAGGAATGACATGATTGTTCAAGAACCCGTTCCTTCTTACATTTCCTTCACTCTCCTTATCCTTTACTCCCACATGTGAACTACTCCCTCCGTTTTACAATGTTCTTCTCACTTTTCGTATAAGTATGTTTTCTAAAGTTCTGCCCATTTTTTGCTTTATTCCTAAAATGACAGATTATTCCTTTTTCACGCTACTTTACCAAGTTTTTGGGCTCATATAGTTCTACACTTTCTCACAACTACAATATATTTCCTGTTTAAATAAACAAAAGGGACCCAATTCACAATATCTCTCTTCTTTGCCTTGGTTTTTGTCATAATAGTAATTGGTTAGAAATTATGAAATGATGGGAGTAAATATTAACATCATCTTACCATCACCCTCCTTCATATTTGTAGCTATTGTACAATGGATAAACAAAAAGAAATTGAGGTATTACTTTTCTACAAATTGAGAATACTCCTTCGTCCCATAAATCTCTATATTATTTACGATCAAGTCTACAAAATTAGTTGTATGAGACGGAGAGAGTAATAAAATAAATATTATTTACAACGTAAAAGTTGTAACACGATAGATAAGTATATCTATTGATGAAATCAAAATCAAATAAGATATAATAGGAATTAATTATTTATTTGGATAAAAGAAAAAAAATAGTGTAGCTCACACATCTAATTAAATAGCCAATATTTTTATGCATATATTAGTATCTTTGCATACTCTTCCCATATCTTATTTTTCAAAAAAATCTTTAAACATTCTAATTTTCATATAATATATTTATGGTATCTTTCTATGTTCTTTCCATATGATTATTTCATAATTTGATTTAGAAATATGATTTTTAAAATAATATATTTAATTAGTACTATCATCCTATATTAGTATCTTTGCATACTCTTTCTACATCATTTACTCATGTTTATTTTCGTTCTAGCCAAAAAAAATATCTAATTTTCATACAATGTATTTTCTTATTATCTTCTTGTATACTTTCCCATATTCTGGTTTTTTGAATTTTGCTTTTAAAAAAATGCCGATATTATTTTAGTATTTTCTCTTACTTTACCCATTTTCTATGCTTCAAAAGTTTGCTTTGAAAACTTTATTTTTATATGATAACACTATTTTATTAGTATCTTCCCAAATTCTTTCCCATATTTTGTTATTCAAAATTTGCTTTACAATGAATCTAATTTTTATATAATATAAATTATTAGTATCTTCTCGTACTCTTGTTCATATTAAAGAAAAGTAATTTTTTATATAATATATTTTATTGGTATTATCCCATATTAGTTCTCATATTTTTTTAAAAATACTTTAGAGTAATTTGATATACTCCACCCGTCTCAGTTTGATGTTCCCATTTGAATATGGGGGAAAACCAATGCAAATTGAGATAGATGATAATCTTTTAAATTTTAGATTGTATAAAGTGTACTTTAGTACCTTTTTGCTTTTAAAAAAGTAAGAGATAGAAAGAAAAGTGGGTGATTGAAAAATAAAAGATTATAAAGTGAGCCATGTATAAGACAAAAAAGTAAAAAAGTGTAGTAAATAATTGGTTGCTAAAGGGTAAGATGGAGAAATAAATATTCTTAAAATAGAAAAGATTAAAAGTGATAATAACTTTTTGAAACATCCGAAAAAGGAAAATGGGAACATCAAATTGAGACGGATGGAGCATTTTATAAGTATTATCTCATTGTATTTCACACCATATTTCCCAAATTACATTTTTCATATTTTATTTAAAATATTCAAATTTAATATAATATATTTGTTACTATTCGCTCATATTCTATCTCACATAGTCCCCATATTCTGTGAGAAATATAGTTTTTAAAAAAAATATGATGTTGGTAGTTCTATTGATAACAAGTCCTTTGTAAACTATTCTAAGATGAATGATAAATATAATACTTGAATTGGTATGACAATAAATTATGATCAATATATGTCGGTATTTTTGTAACTTAAATTTATGATATCATTGATAATGAATGAAAATATTATCGTTTAGAATTTAGTAGGAATTAGAATTCTAAAAGTCTCATTTTCAATCTAAAATATACAAGACTACATTATCGTATTCCTAACTGACCAAACTGGTTAGCAACTGACCAATCACAAAATAGCTGCAGTATTGACATGTGGCACTATTAACGTGTGAATGACATGTGACTCTTATCAACTTCATCAATCCCTCGAACTGGGATCTTACAACCCGTAAAAATAACTGGGTAAAATATATAAGTGGAACCCTCTCCTTATACGAAATCTGGCCGAACCGTCCGCTTCTCCTGCGGTCATCTTATAGGGCCACCTTAAAGTATCATACTTATCTTCCCAATTGACGCGTCATCTTATGACTAATACCGATTGACGTCTGATTTGTCATTAAATTTCCAATTTAATACTAGTTTGAAAAAAAAGAAGATAATGCTTAAGCATAGCCCTAAGGGTTATGAATATCAAAGCATTTTTATTATTATTCAATATAAAGCATTTCAAATCTGCAAAATGATTTTTTCCAACATTTTCACGCGGTTTTTGATTTTAAATTATTCAAATATGTAAAAAATTTGACTTTACATAACAACCTAAATTTTAAAAATAAATTTTTTTGTATTGTTATGTGCAGATCTTTATTCTAACGGATGTTCTTTTACCAGCTTTAAAACAATCTATTATAATATTCTTAATTTTTTCCATGTAAATCTGACTTTATGTAAAACAATCTTGGAAAAAACCAGAAGCTCATATCTTGATACAACCAAAATTTTGAACTATGGCAAAATTTCTAAACCTGGTTGGATTACAATACTACCAGATGTGCAATTTAAGTAATACTCCCTCCGTTCCTATTTGGTGTTCCCATTTTCCTTTATGGAGTTTCTAAAAGTTCTTCCATCTTTGAATATTTTCCATTTTATTGTTATTCAATATTAAGCATTTCAAATTTGCAAATGATTTTTTTCAACCATTTTCACGCGGTTTTAGATTTTAACATTATTCAAATATATAAAAGATATAACTTTACATAACAACCTAAATTTAAAAATATAAATATTTTTATATTGTTATATGAGGATCTTTTATTCTAATGGATATCTTTTTACCAACTTTAACCATTCTATTATAATGTTCTGAATTTTTTCCTTGTAAATCTGACTATATGTAAAACAATCTTGGAAGAATCAGAAGCTCATATCTTGATACAGTCGAACTTTTGAACTATCCAAAATTTCTAAACATGGTTGAATTACAATACTACCAAGTGTGCAATTTAAGTAAATTTCACTCCATTCTCATTTGATATTCCTATTTTTCTTTTATGGATGTTTCTAAAAGTTCTCCCATCTTTGAATATTTCTATTTTAAGAATATTTTTTTTCCCATCTTACCCTTCAACAACCAGATATTTACTGCACTTTTTAATTTTTGTCTTACACCTAGGCACATGGTCCATTTAGAATCATTTATTTCCAAATTACCTAATTTTCTTTTCTTTCTTACTTTTTCAAAAATAAAAAGGAACCAAAGTATATTTCATACAATATAAAATAAAAAAAATCTTATCCACCTCAATTCGCATTATTTAACCCCATATTCTAAATGGGAACATCAAATGAGAACGGAGGAAGTAGTATATCAGATTTCCTTGTTTTGTTTCCAGTAACTATTTTTTTGATCTTAAATGTTATTTTTAAAAATATTTCAAAAGCATGTACAATTGACCTGTGACAAAACGTTGTGGTAATGATACTTGTCACTACTGTTGAATGAATAATCCATGTCTTTTCTTTTTCTCGCTCTATATGGGGATATAGATTAATATTTTGATACTTGATGATAACCTTATTCTCCCCTGTTTTTATCTAATAGGCGCGTTTTAACTTTTGTTACTATTCAGTTTCTACTTTGCGGGCATCTTATGTTATCTATACATGAGAAAAAACGTAGTCAAGTGGGATTCTATTTGATTTATCTTCATGAGCAAAAACTTAATATCAGCTTTCTATAATTTTTTATATGTGCAATTTAATATATTTATAGTCAAGGTAAGTATTGACAAGCGTGAAAAGTACAAAGGTCCATATTAAATAAAAAGAAGGAGTAATAACAATAATATCTAATAGTAATTATTATCAATAATAATATTATAATAATAGTAATAATGAGTAAAGATATAATTAACAAGATACTATTTAGTAATAATAATAATTTGTAAAACAAATTATATCAATAATAATATTAACAAGATGGTAAAATAATGAATGTAGTTTGATTGAACGAATCTAAACAGAGTTGAATTGAGCTAAACTGATTAGAGTTGAACTAAGGGCCTGTTCATTTCAGCTTAATTTCAGTTCAGTTCAGTTCAGCTCTAATCAGTTCAGTTCAGCTCCAATCAGTTCAGTTCAGTTTCATTCTCTTATAACCATTTTGTTAAATTTTATTATGTTGGTCTAATTTATTTTACTAATTGCTCTTATTATTATTATTATTATTATTATTATTATTATTTATTTTTATATCATTATTATTAAGCATTATTATTATTATCTGTATATTATTTTGTTTATTATATCTTTATTCATCATTATTACTATTATCATTAGGGAGGAACATGGTTTAGGTTAAAAGCACAAATAAACCCGCTTTTTTAACCCATAATCCAAGCAAATCACGTCAAAACGGTTTATGATGTAATTTTGCACTGTCCAACCCAATCACTATTTTATTTCTAAATATTAATATATAATTAAATCTAATTATTAAAATAGTAATATTAATTTAATTCTTAGATATTATTTTTATTATATAATCATCATCAGGTATTAATATATTAATACAAAGACTATAAATAATTTTTATTAATTCTCATTATAATCATTAATCCTTATTATTATTAATTTATGATTATTAATATTATTTATTTATAAATATCATTTAAAAAATCCAAAATACAATTATTATTGTTCGTTAATAATTATTCATTATTATTACTTTTCATTATAATTATTATTTAATATTCATTTTATTATTGTTTAAATATTATTTATATATTTATTAAATTCAATTTGATTCAGTTCAGTTTACTTCAGCTCCAATTAGTTCAGTTCAGTTCAATTCAGTTGTTTTCAATAAATCTAAACATGCCCTTAAGCGAACTGAAGTGAATGAAACAAAAAAAAAGAAAGGGGCTTATAGTGAGGCGAATCACAGCGTAACACTTCAAAGTAGGGTTTTTAAGATTAGGTTGAGTTCAATCTTCTGCCCCCATTTCTCTGCCGCTTTGTCTAGGGTTTCTCTCACTCCCTCTCTTCTTCTTCCTCTCACTCACTCTCTCTCTTTCAACTCATTCACTCGAACTCCAATTTTCAACCAATTTCATGGATTTATTATCTGTAAACTAGGGTTTTCCTTTCAAATTTCATCTGGGTTAATTTTTTGTCTGAAAAAGTTAGGGTTTTTTCTCAAAAAGTAAGAGAAAATGGCAACCGCAAACCCTTTCGACTTGTTGGATGACGATGCTGAGGACCCTTCAGTCCTCATTGCTGCTCAAGAGCATAAGATTTCCGCCGCCATCGCCACCGACAAGAAAGCTCCGCCCGCCACCGCCGCCGCCGCCGCTAAGCCCGCTAAACTCCCTACTAAACCCCTCCCTCCTTCTCAAGCTGGTGACTTTCCCTCTTTATATATGTTTTTATTCATATCAATTTGTTATTGAAATCATATTGTTTTTATTGAATGCTACTATATGCTATGCTGTTATGTTTTATGGTTTCTGGGTTAGTAGAAATTTAGTTAATTTATATAAGTTTAGTGGGATTCTCTCTATTACCTCTTTGTTGATATGGAATGGTTATTGAACTGGGGCATATTGTATTTATTCATGTTTATTGAATGCTACTATATGTTATGCTCTGATGTTTTATTAGAGTTTCTGGGTTAGTAGATTTTTAGTCAATTTATATTAGTTTAGTGGGATTCTCTCTACTATCTTTTTTATTGATATGAATTTGTTATTGAACTTGTATTGTATTTGTTATTGATTATTGAATGCTAATATATGTTGTTTCGGGGTTGGGGCTGATGTTGGGGTAGTTATGTTCTGTTAAATTGTACACTACATGGGTTAGCAGAAATTTAGTTAATGAACTAAGTACGGTGAGATTCTCTCTTTATAACCTCTTTATTAATATGGATTGCTGCTCTTGATGGTAATTAATGTTGACTATATTTTTGCAAGTTATGGTATTTCTTTTTGTTGTTATTGGGTTAGCTGAAAATCACCCTAGCATAGTGAGATTCTATATCATTTGATTAAAGTTTTGATTTTTTTGAGCTTTATTGTGCATATAATTGATAAGTGAATGTTAATATGCCGGCCCATGATGTTTGATTGTTTAAAAAAGTACTAGTTCTTGCTGCAACAACCACATGTTAATACTGAATAGCTCAATTTTAACATGTTCAGTGAGAGAAGCAAGGAATGAAGGTGGTCGTGGTGGAGGTGGACGCGGTGGTCGTGGTTATGGACGTGGACGTGGTCCACCTGGAGCTAATAGAGATTTAGCAAATAATGATGACACCTTTGCCAATGAGAATGGTGTTTCTATGGGATATAGGGATGACAAAGACAGGCCTTCTGAAAGACGTGGAGGTTATGGTGGTCCCCGAGGGGGATATCGTGGCGGACGACGTGGAGCTTACGGTAATGGAGAAGTTGCTGAAGGAGAACGTCCTAGAAGGATGTATGAACGCCGCAGTGGCACTGGACGGGGGTGAGTTTTTCTGAATCAAAATAAGAATCCTTATTTATGTGTCAGCTCAATTTATCATCAATCTAATCTTAGTTATGTGATGAGTGATTTATATCTCTTGAGCAGGGGGGGAGACATTAAACGTGAGGGTGCTGGTCGTGGAAACTGGGGAACTCCTACTGATGAGATTGCTCCGTTAGTCTCAAAACATTATTCTGAATATATCAGCTAACTCAACTTATCA
Organism: Patellifolia procumbens; assembly: GCA_947645195.1. Lineage (NCBI taxonomy): Eukaryota > Viridiplantae > Streptophyta > Magnoliopsida > Caryophyllales > Amaranthaceae > Patellifolia > Patellifolia procumbens. The sequence goes on from CANSGD010000972.1 coordinate 7,751,394, forward strand.
TGCACAAATGCTAATAAAAGAACTTTCTCTCTTAGGGAGACTGAAGAACCTGCTGTGGAAAACGAGGCAGTTGTTGCAGCTGAGAAACCAGCTGGAGAGGAAGAAAATGTTGATGCTGAGAAGGAGCCTCAAGAGAAGGAAGCTGTAGAAGCAGAGCCTGAAGAAAAGGTATTCTTTTTAGAATTAAGTTCTTTCATTCATTATCCTTTGGTCACTCCAGGTTTAGGCAAAATGTGAATGTGGAACAGCTATTTGGTTTTTGAATGATCTGTATGCATAAGCCATATACATTGCATGTGTGGTTCTTTTGTGCTAATCTAAATGGGGTTGATATGCTGTTTCTGCTAACTCCTTTATTTATGACAATGTGGATGGCAAATTCCTGGCGCAGCTAGCTGTTTAGGTGAGGTGGGTAAATAGGTTTTGCTTGTAATTATCTTTTTTACTATCGTTGTCATTGCATTAGACAAGACACGAAGCGCTTAGCAGACTAATCAGTTTATCATGTGGATACAATCCTATCACTTGTATCTGATCTCCATCCTAGTTGGATTATATCTTTTATGTCGCTGTAAGAGATTCAATTCTAGCTGGATTAGAAGTAGTTTGGTTTTAGTTTCTAGAGGTGTCTTTTCCTCGTTGTGCGTCTGAAGTGTGCCACCAGTGCCAAACTAATTTGGAGTAGGATGGAGGTTAAGGATTTTACTGCCCATATTATGGTGGTAGTTAATAAATGATGGTAATAGTAATTGTAATGAATTTTGGTGTGATTTTGGGAGAGGTCACATGTCACTGTTTATGCTAATACCTCTCCATCCCCATACATCTAATTTCTTCCTAAAGTTTCATTGCTATTCAATATCATTTTGGTAGAAAAGACTGGTGTTTCATTTTCTTTATACATTGTTTAGATGGCAGGGAGAGGAATTAAGAGCAATTAACTTTCTGCTATTGTTTACAAGACTACCAGTTGCTTGTTGTAGCTCGCTCAATCTAAATATATTAATCATGTTAATCTTATCGTCAGTTGATGTCCTTATATCTTAATATTATTTGGATAACACTTATGTGGGAGTTTAGTACTCATTGAGACGCTATATTTGTTGCATCAGGAAATGACTCTTGAGGAGTATGAGAAGGTTTTGGAGGAGAAGAGGAAAGCTTTGTTATCATTGAAGGGTGAGGAAAGAAAGGTTGATGTGGACAAGGAATTTGAATCTATGCAGCTGGTTTCAAAGAAGAAGATCGATGATGAGGTTTTTATAAAACTGGTAAGGTTTTATTTGTGTCATTTGGACCTTTTTTGGTTGAGAGGAGAGGGTCCTGCTAAGATCGATTAAGTAGTGTCCTGCTAGTGATTTGCGTCAAACCCCTATTTGCGAAATTCGGATTCGCACTACCTAGCATCATATCTTCAAACTCCCAAATATCAATATTTTTATCGGTATCAAGTTATTTGACCCGAGCTTCAAACCTCTCAATTATATAAACGATCTTATTTGTATCGAGTTTGCTCATCCATTATTGTCTCTTATTGTCAGGGTTCTGACAAGGACAAGAGAAAGGAGGCTGCCGAGAGAGAAGAAAGGGCCAAGAAGGTTTGTGGCTTAGTTGCATATTTGATTTTGAAGTTGATGTTTGAAGTGAGATGTACAAGTTACACACTTAAATATACAAAATGTTTTTTCTTTCTTTTTTTTTAAATATTTCGTACATGGAAACTAATCAAACTATCCATAATCTGTTTACTTGTTTCTTTGATGCCTTTTTCTTCTTCAATGTCGTTACTCGTACATTTTATGTGTTAATTGTACATCCTATGCCCTGATACGCCTTTTCTCTTGTTGTAAAGTTTCTGATATTATTGTTGCAGTTTGTAGCTGAACCCTACTGCGAAGCCTGCAGTAGCTTTTGATACTTTGTATATAGACTTTGTTTGATAGTGGTTTGGGGCTTGGATTATTCCATCTTAGTAGAAATTATCTTTTTTAGCTTCTCTATATCTCCAAGGGTATAGTAACCTTAAGTTAGGTATTTGAAATAACGAAGTAGAGAAAACAAGTTGAAGTGAAAAAAAATTGAATACCTTTCTTAATGTAGTCAAGTATAGTAATCAAGCTTATTGATGTTGATTTGAATATTTCCATTTGTTGTTTGTTTTTCCAGTCTGTGAGCATCAACGAATTTCTGAAGCCTGCCGAGGGTGATGGATACAACAGGCGTGGAAGAGGAAGAGGCCGTGGTGGTAGGGGAGGTTATGGTGGTGGTGGTGGATACGGCATGAATCATGTGTCTGCTCCTTCCATTGAAGATCCCAATCAATTCCCGTCTTTGGGTGCGAACTAAGTTTTTGTCCCTTGTCTTGGTTTTTTTGGCCCTCTCTTTTATATTTGAGACTTATTTATGATGTTGAGGAGCTCATCAGTTACAAAAAGATATTTGACAGGAATGATATGTTTTTCCTGTATTAAGAGTGTAAATCTTAGATGTTTCTCCTTGCAATTTTCCTTTATTTGTTTGTTGTCTTGTCATCGTGACAAATCGTTAGGTGAGATTAGCAAAGAGAGTGTAATCCTTGGTCTTAGTTTTCAGTTACAATTTTGGCATCTACATAATGAAACGTTTGTAGGTGGGTACTGCTGGAATGAGTTTCAACTTACGTAAGTTATTTAGATGGTAAAGTAGATTTAGCTATTGGAGCTGACTATATAAGTGTTTCTCTCAACTATTCAATCGTATTGAAGTGCCTAGCTAGGAACTGTGGCCATTTGCCTGGATGGATCTGGAGGTATTAAGAGCTTATCATCGAGACATTGAGGTATTAAGAGCTTATCATCGCGTGTGAAATCTAATGAAGCAGTTAAGGTAGAGCATTAACCTAGTTATCTGAGTCTGAGAATGCAGCAGCATAGCAATTTGGCCTAATTATTCAAGAACTGGCCAAAGCTTTTCCGTAAACACAACTCTCAGAGCCCATACAATAATTGGACTAGGAGCATAATCCGACCATAATGTTAGAAATCTCAGTAAATTAAGTCTTGTGCTTTCTTGCCCTAAATCACTGCAAGGTTCTTGCGTTGGGATGAAAAATCATTTGAGTATGCGGTTTCCTTATTCTTCCATTTGGATTTTCATGAATGAACAAACTAAAAACAGTGATAGATGGTTTCGTTAATGTGATAAAAGTAAAAGGAATGCAACTTTTTTTCTAGTTTTGTCAATTAGAGTTTTGGGGCAAAAAGAGTTTGGGAGAAAGGTTTTTCATTTCTGTTAGGGGTTTTGCAGAAATTTTCAAGAGAAACTCTTAAAATTAGGAGTTTTTTTTTTCTTTAGAGGATTATGTAGAAGGTGTGTGAATTAGTTTTTTGCTCATATCATAATCTATCAATTAACATATCCATAAATGTCGTTGTACACCAACAAAGTTTTTAGCAACTATCGTTTTTTGTTTTTCAGTTTTTTGAAAATTAAGATAAAAAAAGGAAACATTAGTTGTCAGTTTTTAAAATCATTATGTTTTCAATAATTTGACTAATTTTTGATTCTTTGCTCTTTTCCATAGATCTTTGCGTTTTTGAAGTGTTTACACCTGATTTTTCAACTTTGATTGAATTTTTTTTCGGTTTCTTCGAGATTTAATGCATCAGTTTTTGTAAGCATTTTTTTCTCTCTTTTTTTCGTTTTTTGTTCATTTATTTCGTTTTCTGTTTATTTTTTTTCGGTTTGTGTTCATTTTAAATTGAAAACCCCTAAATTTATGTTATTTAAATGTTGAAATGTTTGATTTTAATTGTGGTAGATCTAGTTTTAATCTCTTGCACTTGAGATTTTTCAAAGTTAAGGTTTTGGTTTTGGTTTTGTGTGAGAAACTGTCTGTCATATGGAGCAAACAATGGTTGTTGAAGTTTTTTTATTTTTGAGAAACTGACAGAATATGTATTTATACTCAGAATTTTTTCCTTTTTATTTGCTGCAAAAATAGTGAATCCATTTGTATTGTAACGCTTTGGTTTGATTGGTCAATTAAATGTAATCAAGGATTGCTATTGGTGCATTCTTGTAATTTTGGATTAGCTCATTAATTAGCAAAAAAATGCAGGTTCCAATGCAAAAGCTACAGATTTACTGGGTTATTAAATACCCATTACTAATTTTATTTTTTAAAATGCAAAATATAAGATTTCCAATGCAAATGAATCTATATGCAAATTAAACTCAGATTCTTTTTTTCTTAATTCCCGCGTAAAAATAGAATCGGGACTTATATTATGAGACGGAGGGAGTAGCACATATATTATGACTTTCTTATAAAAAAACCAAAACAGCGATATCGAATAAGCCCTAAGTTTTACAAAATACATTTATGTGAAAAGCTAGTCAAACATGCAGTCAAATCAGCTGAACAAATTATAAAACTCTAAAATCTATCTGCTAAACTCTAAACTATTTGCCAAACAGGGTCTTTTTCTCCATCCCATCACCTTGCTTTTCATTTAGGCTTTATACAAATTTGTGTTGAATATGTTTCTCCTACATTATTATTACTTCAATAAAACTTGTACTTTTGTTAAGCTGACCTTTATATAAAGACTTGATATCTAGCTAAACAAAATCTCATAATTATTGTGGTGGTGAGTTGGATTTCCTCGTGTGATCGAGTTTCTCTTACTATTCTCGAGGTTCTTTTCTTGTCTACTTTAATGGGAAAATATAATTCGAAGATCTGTATTGAATAGGACCTCATTTCCCGGAGCTCAAAAATAATGAGCAATGAAACAACTGCATCTTCAAACATATTTACATATGTCGGCTAAAACAAAGGAACAATTGATAAAGAATAAATAGATAGTTATATCAGTGAACCAATTGGAGAAACCTTACACTTTCTCAACCTTGCGTTCACAGAGGACTAGGTTTACAACAAAAGAACTACTTGTGTAACACTTCAATGATAAGACGATTTTCGGGCCACTTCATGATGAGCAGCAGCCAGCCTTCTGATTCAGTGGCTGTCCTTTAAGTTGAACTGTAGGTGCCCTCGCATTCAAAGCAGGTTGACTAGCCATTCTGTAGTTGAATATTAAAATACTAGATGAATAAAGAGGTGTAAAGAAGCATGACATTCAAACAGGATCACAACTTGTTCTTTGCATGAGAAATAAGTTTTTTCTAAACAATAAGTCTCGTTAGTACAAGAATATCTACCTTCAAAGGCTCTGTTTGGTTTAACGAAAAACATTTCCAAAAGAGTGTGTACAATTGTATATTAGTTCTTTTGTTTGAATTCTTACAAGAAAATTTGGAGAGGAAAGGAAAAATATAGATGGAGGGAAGAAGGTGGAGGAAGGAAGAGGACGGAGAAAGCAAGGGATAAACAGGAAATGTGTCGCTCATTCGTTTAGAAAAGAAAATGATTTCCATGCTTTGGAGGACAAAGATTCCATTCCCGGGTAAACTATTTTTCCTAACTTTAGGAAGCAAGCAAAGGAAAGCCAAGAATCCCTGAATGCCAATAGTAAAACTACATCCAGTTCAAGTCCAAAGATGGAAACATCATTTACCTATTCTTAATTGCACCAGTCATAGCCATAAAAGCTTGCTCCACATTGGTTGCACCCTTTGCACTAGTTTCCATAAAGGGAATCCCAATTTCATCCGCAAATGCCTGAGTAAACTCAAGTATATAAGTATACAACGAGAGGGCAAGGACTACATATTAAAAAGATTTAAGAGAAATGATGTGGATCAAGACAAAATCTCAGTAAAATTACTCACCTTACCAGTCTCGTAGGAGACAACTTTGTTCGCTGTTAGGTCACACTTGTTTCCAACGAGAAGTTTGTTTACATTATCACTTGCGTAACGGTCAATTTCATTTAGCCATTGCTTCACGTTGTCAAAGCTCTCTTGGTCAGTCACATCATAAACCACCTGCAGATTAGAATGCAGCTTATATATCAACAAGAAGCAAAATGAAGATATAATCCAATACTAAAAGCAGTATTAATGCAACTCACAATGATCCCGTGAGCACCTCGGTAATAGCTGCTAGTGATAGTTCTGAAACGTTCCTGCCCTGCTGTATCCCACTGCAAACGCAACAAACTAAGTAAATAACAATCTAAAGCAAAAGTTGCAGTCATAAAAAACATATTCATAGTTGAGATGTGAAGTGCGCCACTGAGAAAAAGATCAGCTATAACTTATTAAAGACTCTATCTCACAAAAATTCTAAGATATCCACAAAATCTTTGTTCCTGAATAGCTCATCAATGCATGGAGTGAAAGTATCGTCCTCTATTATTATATTTTCACTCTGTAATTGCAAGTCAACAAGAACTGATTTGAGATCTTATAAGCATGGGATTGTATGTCTTATAAAGGCATTTCAAGGGCTTGCTGAAGCATATTTTCCGAGTCTGAACTTGATATCATGATATACTTACAATTTGGAGCTTGATGCTCTTCCCATCTTGTTCAACAGTACGGATTTTCTGAAGATGAAAACCATGGGCGTTGAATTAGATACCAGAATATTACATGAGTGAAGATAAATCATCCCCGTTTAAGGGGGAGGGGGAATAGTAAGGGGGAGGGGGGATAGAAACACTTGAAGAAACTTACAAAGTCAACACCAATTGTACTGATGTAACTCTCCAGATAGGCGTCATCCTGTTACAATAAAGCCATATTAGATGACAGGCATATCTAATTTAAGTCTTGAGCTGAAAACTAGAAATGGAATTATGTTAGAATTGGGAAGAGTAAGAGAGTCAACTTCCAGGAAGGCCCCTCCCAAACTCCGATCATAAATTTTTTTGTTAACATGACCCTAAATCAGTGAAGATTACTGAACCCAAAATGGAGTTCTTGAATCGAAAAGGAGAGCTTTTCGATCTTAATGAACTCAGAAAATACACTACATGAGAGTTGCAACTAAAGCTGATTAATTCAGTAGTAAGTCATAACAAATCAACAGCCTCTAACAGAATAAACATGTTAACCTAGCTCAGCATATGTCCATTTCACAAGATAACGCACTAATCTCCTCTATAACTATGCTAAAGCAATCATGCATTGCTGTTTAGCTGAGAGTTTTTTTTATGAGATTCTAGTGGATTGAGAATATATTAGAGATTTGACCATCCAATACGCTAATTTTGGTGTTTGGTCACTAGTAGATTTCATTAGCAAATTTGGCATACTAAGCTAATTATGAAAAAACTTCTGATAGGAGCAACCATCATGATGTCATTGTTTGAGTTCTAAAAAGCAAACAGGTATAAGTCAATGTACCAAACACTAGTCTAAAGTAGCTAACAGAATTGGCTAGCAAGTCAGTCAATATATTCATCTATCCACTAATCGCTATCTGCTAGGCACCAAACAGGGTCTACATATAAAATTTGTGAAAGCAATCTTTAGACGAGAGTGCAAGTTAAACAGTCATACGGGCATGGACATCCACCTCTATTCTAACTCCTGAATGTGACTTCAGAATCAATAAGCCTATGTTTTTTCAGAATCAACAAGTCAGTCATTTTGGCACTAAGGCTGATAGCAATGAGATTCCCTATATCATCTTATTGTCGTTGTTTAGACCAGACGAGCACATCTCATGTTCCAGTTAAGAGTGGAAAAACTTTCAAAAAGTGAGTTGGAGATGAGATTTCACAGCAAGTAAATTCGATTTTAACCCAAAAGAAATCAGTAAGCTATCCACATGCTACAGAAGTCGGAAATTATCATGTGGACGAATTATATTACAAAGAAACCAGAATGAAAAGGCTCAGAAACTCACAGCAAACCTCAGCAAAAGACATGACTTGCCAACACCAGAATCTCCAATGAGCAAAAGTTTGAACAAGTAATCACTGCATAAAATTACACAATATATTCATCATCTGACTTGGTAAAAATTCTACTCAAGTATTCTCCAAGTCTTATTCCATTAAAGCATCACTATCAACCATTCAAAACAAAATCTTCAAAAAAACCACAATGACACAGAATAGAACAAACTCATGAGCAATGCTCTTTGCACGCGAATTATTAAGAAATTCCACCTGTTCTCTGTAATAAGACTAATAACGCACCTCTGATACATTCATCTATACAATGACTAATTCACCATCCAAATATGTTAATCCAGCTACCATGCCAACAGGTCCAGGTGTAAATAAAAGGCAGAAGGATTCTCAATTTAGCACCTAGTTAAGCTCGTGTTTGTAACAACATCTATCTTATTCAGCACGGGTACAAGATATTTGATCAGTTTATTATATCTTCCTTACATTTCATCTCTAATAGTCCTATATAAACGTATGCATAACACTCCATACCTAGAAAATTTTGGGAATAGCATACATATTTCCTTTTTATGGTCAGTTTTTTTTCCTAAAAAATAACACCTAAACTTAAATATCAGAAGCAAAGGTAACATCAATGTGTTCCTTTTTCCCTGCAACAATTTTCCTTCAGCAAGTCAAAAGCTTTAATAACTAGTCAAATTGATCACTGTAGTCTAGAAATCATTATCCAAGGAGTTTTCTAAGGTAAGTATCTCTTCTTTCTTCCAACATGTTTCATCAATTCATCTAAACCACAAGTAGCTTAAAGATGAGATAGTATCCATCTTAACAACTACAACGATCAAACTTATCGGTACGAATTACCGTTAAGTCGTTAACCAATTGCACAAATCAATAAGCATCCTTGATGCTCAGACAGATTAGGTAAGAAAACAGCATTGAGATTACAGAGAAGATCTATATACATAGAGAACACAAGTCAAAACATATTAATGAATGATGATCAGTAAATTTTGTAATTCAAGTAATCAAGGCGAATTATATGCTAATATCAAATCAATATAACTTATGTAAAAGAGAGATAATCGTATACAATTGCTACATATATGCGTAACTCAAAACTCAATGAATCGAACCAATGCTATAGATGACCTAAATCATTTTATCAGAACAACTCGAACAAATGCATATGCACCTCAATAATAAAACTAGATCTGATCAATAGGTAAGATTTTCAAGCAACAACATCAAATTTTACTATTGATCCAAAACGAAATTACGTTTCTTCGCATAACCTAAAAAAAATGCGTGAATTATAGTGCTTACTATTCAGAATTCATGACTGAAATCAATGGCGAAGAACACCGGTGTTGTTGATTAAGCGAAAATCAAAAGGAAAGAGAAAGAAGAAAAAGGTGGAAATTAGAGAGAGAAAATGATGATTAAGATGAGTTTTAATTGGGAATAAGCAAGTTGTTCAAACTTCTAATTTGAACCGAAAGTGTCGGCAATTTATATGGTGAACGAGGGAGAGAGGGCATGACGTCGGAAATGAAGCGAGGAGCTGCCATGTGTTGAATCTCGTGGTTGAAAATGTTGGTAATTATACTACGTATGATATCATTTAATGGGCCAATTTCCTTGGTGGGGATATGCAAACTTTAAAATTAGACGGTACAAACTTTGTATAAATTCACTTTAATCTAGTTAAAATTATTTTTTTAAGGTTAGATAATAGTTAATATGAACCAGTACCTCTATTGACTTTGTGGTTTTCTTTTATACCCAATTAAATCCTTAATTAAAATCATATAACATTTGTTATGGCCTACTTAATTTAAAATGAAAAGTAGAGATGATAGAATATATTTTAACATTATTATCACGCGAATCATAAGTGCCATGTTATAATTCCTATAACATTTAAAATTAGTTATTTTCTCTAGGTTATAGTTCTATATGTGTATATATATATTTATGAAGTATATTTCTATATATACCTCTAGAAAGTTACTTTATGAAAACAATATTAAGTATGTAAATCTCGAAAATACAAGTCGTTAAACTTGACAAAGTCTGAGAGGACGATTATGAGATGCAACTTGAGGTCACAATATACAATTTGAAATTGTACACGTGACTTAGAACATCAACACAAGAAGATATAAGACATGGCTGATATTGAAGGTTAGGATACATGATTCTGGTATATATTGTTGGAGTTTGTTAATAAGTGTTGTGAGAAAAACTCTTAGTTGCTTCAAAAGAATGTGAAAGGTTAGTAGTTTCACATAGGAAGAGTAAAAGGTAAGTAATGAGTTTATTAATATTATTCTTCCTACTACCTATTGAGTTGGTTAGTTGAGAAACTTTTGTTTCCACTTCATGTTAGTGGGCTATTTCCACCCTCCCACTACTGCCGTTCCACTTCCTCAAAAGTAGCCATGATTTGTTTCCACTTCTTCTTCCCAGTCCCTATATATACCTTGGTTCTGGTACTGTTTTGACACACACACAAAAAAAAAATCCTCCTACTCTCTTTACAATATCTATTACTGGCCAATATTAAGAGCGTTCTCAAACTGCCTCCCTGTACTATACCGGCGAGCCAGTGTCGTGTTAACCCTGGAGGTTGGTTTGCCACGGGTCCGTGTGTTCGTAGCGGGGCAATTTCAACTTTAGGGCAGTGATCATATCACGGCACGACAATTTTACAGCTAAGTTTATTATTTTACCAGTCATAGTTCCTACAATCTAAAGTTGAAATATGTTCTCTGTTTATATTTTCAGTATGGCTGGTAGTGATCTAAAAGGTGATTTATTTGTTATTCTTATTTTAAATGGCCGTAAGATGGATTTTTCCATGGGTTGGTTGATAATTTCTTTGAGTAAATCTTGTTGTGGTTTTTTGGGATGTTTTGGACTGAAATTGAATGGTTATTTCTAACATTCTAAAGTCGAATTTTCACTAAGGTGTTCCAATCCAGTGAGGTAATTAACAATAAAATTGGTGTGGTCAAGGTTAAAGTCAAGGATATTTTATTTTACGGTGGAAATCATTTCGGATATTGATTGGTTATTATCAAGTCTTGGAGGATGAATCATAGCCGTGTATGTGGTTGAATTGGATTGATTGTGATAATTTTACTGTTACGGAGGAAGAGGAGTTATTAACGTGTTATTTGGGTGATTCTAATAATAAGGAGGGTGATAAATATAAAATAAAATTTGGGATAACGTTACTGTTGCATCGGATTCTAAAGTGGGGTTTAATGAGGGAGGCATTGAAGGCATTTGCCCAGGGAGCATATTATACAAAATGAGATAGCAGTAGGTGGGGCATGGAAAATGGACATCAAAGTTGATCCTGACTATGAATTTGCATCACCTAAATGAGATTAAGGGATGGATGATATTTGGGTGCAGTGTTTAAGGCATTCACTATGGCTTCTATATTGACAAACCTATGTTGTTTTCTCTACTGTTGCTAAATTTACCCGAGCGAGTGACTTAGTTTGCTTTAGCATGTTTGATTTTTATGATGGTGCTTCAAGCAAATGTCTATTTTGGGCAATCGTAGGTGATAATTTAGAAGTGAAAGTGTAAACTTTGGTGAATAGACTTAAGAAGTATTTAAATGTGGTTCATCAGTGAGTCTGTTGACACATCAATTATGTTGTTAGTTCTTTGTGTACGTTGAACTAGTTTGAAACGGTTTTTTGGTTGTTACATATTTTCTTTTGTGTATGATTGACATTGATAGTGTTCATTTACCTTGCCTATATGAAATTGAAGGTTTCTGCTTGTTAAGCCAAGATGAAAATCCCTCTCGGTGGTAAGACCAAAAGAATGATAAATGAAGGGTTAGTCAAACTTGCTTTTTAAAGCGTTTTTCTACATGACGATGTTGATAAGTCACTTGTCTAATATGCTAGTCAAATGTTCTTGACTTAATGTTGTACATGTCTTGCAATAAAAAAAAAAGTTTTTGATACCAAGCAGTACTAATGAATGTACTTTCTATGAGTATTGTTGCGTTGGTTTGAATTGCAAAGCAAGATGGATTGCTAAGTTTACTATGAGTTGGTGTTAATCGACCAAGTCAAGAAGTTGATTGTTTTAAATTTTTTTACCCATTGTGGGGGTAATTTGATGGCATTGGCCACTTCTTAACGGTCTATATTGTTTGTCAGGTTTCATGTCTCTTTGCATGTATGTTTTGTTTAGCACTCACCATGCATTAAGAGGTTGAGTTGTTTGCCCATGATGGATCTATAGCCTATATGGTGGTTCTTTAATTGGACTTGATGGATTCATAACTTGTATATGAGATTGGGCAATGAGTACTGAGCTCATAGATACATTGTGTTTATACGTTGTGATATCATATGAGTATGTAAAATCTGAGAGGGATATTGTAGATCCTCTCATCAAAGGCCTTTGTAGAAATATGGTGCTAGAGTTAGCACAAGGAATGGGTTTAAAGCCTATTGTGGAGTGAATTATGATTGATACCCTTCTTAGAAATTTTCTAAGTTCAAGGGTCAAACTAAGTCATAAAATAACTCAAGTATTAGATACTACTACCATGCATTCCTATATTAATAAAAGTGATGTAGTATTTGTTTTTACTGTAAAATGTGTGAGGATGAGCAAAATGCTCTTAATAAGTTCATAGCCTTGATAAGGTGATTTGAAGCAGTACAAACTTGATGAACTTACCTATGTGAATGTGGGGGTTACGCCCAATCCCCTATGAGATCCCTAAGGCTTAGGATCTCTAGAGCATTCATGAAAATCCAGGCATTGTGGGGCACTTATATATATATCGCGAGAACGTTTCTTATTTTGAAAAAGGTTTAGTGCGCAAGTATTGATTATGAACTCCGTAGCAGGTTCAAAGAGAAATCTACCTAATACGACAGTATGACATACTTGTATGCGCTGGGTATCAATTCAAGTCTCTAAGACATTGATGCTTACAAAACTGAGTATCTATTGCCCATATCTTCTTTTTCCAGCCCTGTTTCTTTCTGTTTTCTTCTTTTGAATCATGTGGGGGATTGTTGGAGTTTGTTCATAAGTGTTGTGAGAAAAACTCTTAGTTGCTTCAAAAGAATGTGAAAGGTTAGTAGTTTAACATAGGAAGAGTAAAAGGTAAGTAATGAGTTTATTAATATTATTCTTCCTACTACCTATTGAGTTGGTTACTTGAGAAACTTTTGTTTCCACTTCATGTTAGTGGGCTATTTCCACCCACCCACTACTTCCGTTCCACTTCCCCAAAAGTAGCCATGATTTGTTTCCACTTCTTCTTTTCAGTCCTTATATATACCTTGGTTCTGGTACTGTTTTGACACACACAAAAAAAAAATCCTCCTACTCTCTTTACAATATCTATTACTGGGCAATATTAAGAGCGTTCTCAAACTGTCTCTCTGTACTATACCGGCGAGCCAGTGTCGTGTTAACCCTGGAGGTTGGTTTGCCACGGGTCCGTGTGTTCGTAGCGAGGCAATTTCAACTTTAGGGCAGTGATCATATCACGGCACGACAATTTTACAGCTAAGTTTATTATTTTACCAGTCATAGTTCCTACATATACATCGAGCTTAAGAAAAGAACCTTATGTGATGCATCTCTCGGGGTTATATGAGACCATTTGGAAGCATCTATATGGCTAAGAATAGGCATATGACATAACTCTACCACTTTGTAGCTATTTTAGAGTATATCGCAAATATATGAGACAAAACATAGAAGACGTCCTACCTACATGAGAGTTATTACAGTGAACCCTGAGAGACCGGAGGACAAGTCTCTAATAAAAGACGTAGCTAGCTTCGAAAAAATCCTAAAATAGTCAATTTTGATGGTTAGGATATACATTACGGGGCTCGATAAGGAAACCTCATGGATTGCATTCGATGATAAAAAAGACGAGCTCATGACATAAATGGAGGCCTTTGAAACTTTTTCGATTGAGACTAACAATTTAGCAACTAAGTAGTGTAGTTTTCAAACCAATCGAGATTCATACCAAGAAATATCGAGTCTCTATGAGATATCACATACTACAAACCGTTGTGAGAGGAAACCAAGTGAATTGAACTTAGTTTCCATTATTTCAGTATAAAAGATTAGAGCCTTAGTCACATGGAGTACTTCATATGCTTTCAACATCACAGGGTCTTAGGAGACCATTTGAAAGCATACGAAGTATATGACTAAGACCCTTTTCTTTTTGACGGAAATAATAGAGACTAAGTTCAATTTTCTTAGTTTCCTCTCACAGTGATTTTGTTGTGGAAGAAAAAATGCATCATAATGGTTTAGTTGTGGGGAAGAAATGCTCTTAGTAGTCTTAATTTTTAACTCTATTGATATCGATAAAGTCTTAATTTTGATACAAAAAAAGCTTAATTAGTAATTCTCGTTGGTAGAAAAAATTATTCTTGTTACAATAAATTCCAACTTTGACAATACAAAATCTATAAAGTTTGTAATTAATACAAATAGTAATTTAATTGGTATTATTAGTATGTTATCCGCTCATATCTATCAACAAAAACTGCATAGCTAATACAATTTTATAAAGTTGTAACCAAGATCTGAAATCAAATATCGTTTACATCATTACGCTTTCACTACTCTCCATCAACACGGAGAAAAATCAAGAAGGGATGCACCATTGATGTATACACAACATCCACATAAACTCAAAATTTGTGGCATGATGCATGAATGTGGCCTTCAATAACAAAAAACAATTTGACATCTTTTGGCCTCACTCACACAACCACCACCCCTCCAAAAATTAGAAAAACAAAAACTTTAGAACATATGACATGACTCATATGAGTACTTCCTTCTAACTTCTAACTTCTAACTTCTAACTTCTAACTTATAATCCCTTTTGTAACCTTTTTCCCTCCCCCTTCACCCCGCCACCCTTCTTTTCTCTCATTTTCATCCTCCTTTTTCCCGGAATATCTTCAACATTAGACTATCATTTCCTCAAATCCTTCATCAAAAAACAAAACCCCCATCGAATAAAATTAAACAGAAAGATGCATAGATCTTCGAGTAATACGAGAGTTGCAGATGATTTTTACAGAAATTCATCTTCCTTCTTCTCTTCTCCTGCGTCCGTTGATGGTGATAGCCATGGCAATGGCAATGGAAACTCAAACGCAAATCTACCTGTGTATAGCCCTGGATCTCACCCTGCTAAAAAGGAGAAATCTCGTCTTAGATCCGCTGAAAATGCTATTCATCTCATCCCTCTTGTTCTTGTTCTTTGTGCCATTATTCTCTGGTTCTTCTCCAACCCTGGTTAGAATTCTCCCTTTTTCATTTAAATTTGGATTCTTTACCACTTTTTTTGATTACCCTTTTGTTTCTTTTTTCTGGGTTTTCCCTTGTTTCATTGATATTGCTTGATTATTTATGTCTAGCTATTATTGAAAATTGCTCTTTGGTTTAAGTTTTTTGATTTTTGATTGATTTGTTATCCACCCGTGTCGTTTGGTGGCCCCGATACTAAATAGTGGTAATGGTAATGAATTTTTAGCGTAAACTCGCAATAGATGTCTCATGCCATTCCAATGGTAGTGAAAAAAGTATAGTCATAAGGTTGTATATAAGTATTAAATATCGTATCTAAAATAATATTAAGTTGGAAATTTATATCACAATCACGCGTGAATCAGTGTTATTAATGTTTGAAAGTTAGACAATTTTTCTTAGGTTCTTATGTACAGCCTTAGAGGTTGTATTTATCATTTTCCATTTTCCATGAAAAGATAGATGATTTGGGGATAGACAAATATTACCATGGAAGTTAATTTTATAGTTTTCCTTTCAAGATTATGCTAAAAACTTGTTACCATTTCCACCATTTACTACTGGCTACCAAAGTCATATTGATTATTGGCTATTCGGATACCAAATGAGGCATGGAAGTATTTGATTGGATGTTTTAAAATCTAAGAAACTTTGTGCTCTTAACACCAGGGTTACATAATTCGATATACAATTCGATCTTGGAATTCGAAATTCGCTCAAAATGAGTCAAAAATAAACCAAAAACCGACCATAATTCGATGTTTCTAGGTCGAAATTCGTAGAGGGTCACATAATTCGATATACAATTCGATCTTGGAATTCGAAATTCGCTCAAAATGAGTCAAAAATAAACCAAAAACCGACCATAATTCAATGTTTCTAGGTCGAAATTCGTAGAGGGTTTAGTGAATTATGTGACCCTGCTTAACACCATATCCCTTGGTAATGGTGGGATTTTGATTGCACATAATTAAGTGCGTAAGTGTTATTTTAAGAGTTTTGCACATAATTAAGAATGATGGAAATGCAATCTTAAATGATTAGTATATAATTTGTTTGCTGTAAAAATGATTAGTACTTGTTGCAGGGCCGTTCCTGACCTTTTTAGGGCCCAGGGCAAAGCTAAAAAATGGGCCCTTAACTCATCATAGTCATAGGGCAGATGGTAACTTCTATGAGGGTCGATGACGTTTTACAGGCCTGTAGGCGAAACAACCAATGATGGCCCTTATAAAGTTAATCATATATATTTTTTGCAAAGTTAGCTACGTCGGGTTCGATTCTTCAATATCTTAGGAAATCGAAACAATCATGATGATATAGGAAAAGAAAAAAAATAATTAATAAATATAAATTTTAATAATCGAAATAAGAAAAAATGGCAGATGATGATAATTATTCTAATGGTATAAACATATGGTACTTCAATATGATACTAATATATCATTTATATATGAAATGATACAAAAAAAAGTGATATTGCATGAATTAGTTATAGTAATCTAACATGATTTGTCCTCACAATTCTTTTACACATGATTTTACTGATAAAGAAATAAATAGATTTAGGAAAAGATTATTAGCAAAGACTAGTGTTAAATCAAGAAAGAATGGGAAAAAAGCCAAAATGCCAAAATTAAAATGAAGGAGTGTTGGTGCGCCTTGTGGGATTCGAACCCCACTATAATTCTTCATGATGAATATGCACACACGGATTTGTAGACCACTAGGTACAAGTCAATTTGTTTAACAACTGCATGCACAAATATCTTTTTTTAAGTAATTAATATGAGGAAAACAACCCTTTTTCCTTTGGGCCCTGGGCGGGTGCCCCACCTGCCCCGCCTCAGGGACGGGCCTGACTTGTTGGGTATGTGCTCTTTGCGATGAATAACTTGTCAATGGATTGATTTTGTAGTTGGGAAATTTCTTGTGATTGCTCACTTAGTAGTCAAAGAGAATATTGTTTGATAGTAGAACTATTAATTTCTTAATAGGCGGATAGAGATTTAGTCTTTGATCTTCATATTCATCGCATATGAAATAATGAAATATGATTGTTATCAATAGTAGTGGATCAAACATGGAAGAAATCAATTCAACTTATTTTTCTTATAGCATCTATTTTCTGTGTAGCCTTATTAGTTGCATTTATACAGCCTCCTACTAATTGTCTAGATCACGTGGGTCTAACCTCTCTCAGTGTTTAGCCCGGGGCCTGAAACTAAGTGTCCAACCTCCTCGTCCTCTTCGGCTTTAGAGGGCTGCCCGAAGGACCGATCCCTGGTCACTCTTCTCTTGTGGGAGATGGCCAAGGGTACTAATAGGCCACAAGGTCTTAGATGGATTTAGACTTCTTTTCATTACTACCTCATATTGACGTGGTACTTTTGGTAATGTTAACACCCTTGTTTGAGTATAATCATTTATCATTCCCCTACTAATTCATTCCTCAAAACTGGAAAAATTTCTTGGTTTTTTTTATGATGGCTTCCGGCTTCTGAATTGACCAAGTCTTAGCACAGTTTACTCACTGTTCTTTTAGTCTCTTGTATTAATGTGGTAGTGTATCCACCATTCCTTTCTGAAATTTCAGTTGAAGTTGTGAGTAGCAAGGCTGGTTCGGTTGGTGCAAATATTGAAGGTTTGCAGGCTTCGGGTGCTGTTGGCGCTGATGGCACTCAGAACCGTGTGCACTTGGAGCTTGAAGATCATGATTTGTTGCATCTTCATCAGCACCAGCAGCACCAAACTATTGAGAAGAAACGCTTAATATGAATAGGGAGAATTTAATCTCTTGCATTTTTACCTCAAGCAGACAAAGACAACCAGCCTAAGCTCTGTTTACACCAGCAAGCGTCCGGCCTTTTGAACAGTTTGATTGGAAGGATAGTCTAGAGAGTTACAGTATGTAGAATCAACTACTGTTAGAACGAGAGTTTTTGTCATTAGTTCCTCTTTCTGATATTGCAGCTGATCACATAGGTTATATATATATAGAGATGGAAGAGAATTGTATAAATGTGGCAAAACACAGCTTGATTGCAGCTGTAATAAAATAGTTCTATGCATTTTTATATGGCTTTGACAACAAAAACGAATTGTTAATTGCATTTTGACAACAAAAAGGATGTGACTTTGACGTAGTGCATATGACATTCCAACTAAGAGGTCGTGCGTCCAAAACATATTACTTGTATTTTGGAAACGTTTAAAAAAAATTATCATGTACACTGTTAATTGCAATTTGACAACAAAAACTTTTTAGTCCCAAGCGATGCTTCGGATTCTTGTGTACATGTTACAATTTAGTAATTTGATACAACTAATATTATATGGTGTGAACGTTCGTAAGTGAAAAATGAAAAATTATTTTATTCGTAATATGCATTGAATATCGTAGTTTAGGGGCCTCTTTACCTGGGCTATAAAAAATGAATTGAAATTATCTAAATAAAGCTGAATGAATTAAACTCAACCAAAAGTAATTATATATAAGAGATTTATATTAAGATATTAATATTTTATTAAAAATAAATAATAAACAAAGATATTATACTAATAAAAATTAATAAATAATTATTAATGTCGACAAAACAAATAATTTTAAAAATATTAACAAAAGAAACAATGATAATTAGCAATAATAATATCTAACCGCTTAAGAAATTGGTGATGGTAGTTAATGTTCGACAATATTTTCATATTAATCATCATTGTAATGATAAGAAAAAATAATAATAATAATAATAATAATAATAATAATAATAATAATAATAGTAATAATAATGAGAAGTAATAATTATAATAATCATATAATAATTAGCAAAATAAATTAGATCAATAACGACAATAATAATATCAACGAAGATGGTCAAATAATGACTAATAATAATGATAATCCCAATAACTGAAATGGACTGAATTGAATGAAGTTGAGTAGAACTGAACTGAACTATATATAGCTATACCAAACTGAACTGAAATAAGTTGTAGAGAATAGACCATAACTTGTGGGTTAAGAAAGAAAGACTAAGAAAATGAAATAACTCATCTTATCTATATCATGCATTTGATTGTAGTCTAAAACTTGATTGTCATTTAAATCCCATAATAATATTTTTATTTTTATAACAAAAACTTTAAGAGTGTGGTGGATTAGTGGTTAAAACTTTTTATTTCATGCGCGGAGATCATGAGTTTGAAACTCCATATTGACAAAATTTATAATTTTTTCTTTCTTAATTGTCATTTAACCCGCATAATAATGTTTCGATTTGTGATAACAGAATCATTAAGAGTGTGGTAGCGCAGTTGTTAAAACTCGTTGTTTCATGTGCGAAAGTCATGCGTTCGGAACTCTATATTGACAACATTTATAATTTTTCCTCATGATAATAACACGGTTAAATACGATTAAAGAAGGGGGGGGGGGAGTGCCACGTGGCGGCGTGCAACTCTTGCTTACGCCTTTTAATTTATAATTTGTGATAACAGAAACATTAAGAGTGTGGTAGCGCAGTTGTTAAAACTCTTTGTTTCATGTGCGGATGTCATGGGTTCGAAACTCCATCTTGACAACATTTATAATTTGCCCTTATAATAATAACACGGGTAAATGCAATTAAAGAAGGGGAGTGCCACATGGCAGCTGCGTGCAACTCTTACTTACGCCTTTTAATATATAGAAACTAGTATTTAGGCCCAGGCGATGCTCTGGGATTTACATGTATTACTTTAATACTTTAAGACAATTAAAATTTGGTGTAGAAAGATGAAAAAGTCATAGATTAGTAGTTTTATTCATATATGTTATTAAAATATTGTACCTTAATTATTGTTTTTCATTGAAAACATATAATATCATTAATATCATTATTAGTATTGATAAAAGAAGCATCAAAAATATAGTAGCACAATGGTTAGAGCATTTATCATCCATACACGAGGTCGCGGGTTCGAAACTTCTCATGGACAATTTGTATTTTTTATGAGAGAAACGTCGATAGAATATTGTTGTAAAGATTGGAGAGTGACACGTAGCGGATTGCATCCTATGCTTACGCTTTTTAATATATACTACATCCGTTCCATATGTATTGCAATTTGCAACCTTTGACATTTTGTACTATTATACACTACCTCTTGACCTTCTTTTGTCATTTATACAGAAAGATAAATATAGCCATGTGGGATCTTGTTAGATTCGTCTCGATATATGCTTAATTAATATCAACTTTTTATAATTTTTATTTCAATAGAATTAGAGATATTAGTTTCTAAAGTAGTGCGTTGAGAAGCGTAAAACTTCCTATGTTGCAATACATATGGAACGCGTAGTATATAGATATGACATTATATGCTTCTTCAATTTAGAGGCTTTGGGGACATATAATTCTAATTTCAGTGTAGGAGAAGTAAACCAACTACCACTTGGGACTAGGGAGTATTGAATAATGAAATAGATTGGGATAATTTTCTTTAAGAAGGACAAAAATAGTTGAGACAGTTAGCATTTATTTTTCCAATTTTTATCATTGTCGTGGACTTCTGGTTTCCTCACGCAATTCTAGTAGGAGTTACAATTTTTATCATATATTCGGGTATATTATGTATAGGCAAAGTCTTATAAAAGACGGTTTTACATTAAGCTTAATGTAAGACCAGCCTAATAAGCCAATTAAAAGCCCAATTACGCGTGCCACGCGCTAAGGAGCCCAGAAAATTTGATTTTTTAACTTTTCAACTTAAAACCTTAACTTTTGCGTTTTTTTAACTTTTCAACCTAAAACTTTAACTTTTGCATAAAAATCCATAACTAATAGGGCTAATGGAGTGAAGGGTCTCGATTCCACATATGATATTAGTTATTGATTTTTATGCAAAAGTTAAGGTTTTAGGGCGAAAAGTTAAAAAACGCAAAAAGTTAAGGTTTTGGGTCGAAAAGTTAAAAAAATCAACTGGGCTGGGCTGCTTAGCATGTGGCGCGCGTCATGGGCTTCTCTAAGCCTTATTGGGTTGGTCTGAGGTTAAGCTTAACCTAAGACCGTCTTATAGTAAACCAACTCTTATGTATATGATACATCAAGATAATTTTTTTATTCAAATAGTCTTGGGTATATTAGGACTTTATGAGCATGGAACACTCAAATCTATTTTTTGCTCAAATAGTCTTAGGAATATGATTCATAATCTCTAGTAAGAGTAGAAAGAATCCATGCAAACAAATTTTTGATTTTCGTATTCTTATTTTCGTAATTCTTATTTCCGTAAATGCTACATGTTTAGTATCGCTAAATGATACAGGTAATCAACAATAACACAGTTAATTAAGTGAAATTGTTGATTAAGAGGGCAAAATAAACTAAATTAAATATATTTTTATTGTTTTCCGAGAGATTTTATTCATTAGAGTTATAATTAGCATTTTAGTTTATCCATTTAGTACCGTGAGGCATAGATAGCCAACCCACATGCTTTTATTTTATTTTTCTTAGACAACAGTAAACAAGAAAAACAAAATTTGATACTTAGAATTTTGTGCTAAGACTGCTAACTACACCAATAATGCATTGAAAAAAAAAATGAATTCTAATTATATATGTGCATTATGTTTGATTACAATTAATATGGGCACAAACTTTTAAAATAAAAAAATAGAAAGATTAGAAATAGGAACATTTATTTGGCAAACTTAAAAAGGAAATGAAGAACGGGTATTGATATTCATAGCCCGTAGCGCTATGTTTAAACATTAACTATTTTACCCAAACTATTATTAGATTGAAAATTTATTGGCAAATTATGCGTCGATTGATATTAGTTATTATTTGTTTTTACTAGTTTAAGAAAGTATCAAATGCTTATACATAGCCCTAAGAGCTACGTATATCATCCATGAAAAAACCATAGTGTTTGATAAATGACTTTTGGGTGGGTTTTCGGCTTTGTTGTTTGGTCAAACTAGGGTGTTTGGCAAATTAGTTTTAAAGTAGATGAAAAACCAGCTTTTCAGTTAACGTGTTGGCTTCTGACTTTTGCTTTTATATTCTACCAAACAACCAATGCTAACAACCGCTTTTATCAAACACTTTATAAACAACCAATAAGTGCACAACCATCTAAACTAGCCAACAAAAAAACTACGGGTCAAACCAGTCACCGCAAACAACAACCAAACAATTGCCAAATGCACCCCGTACATGGGGACGGAGTTTAACCATTTATAAGGGTGTGGGTCCAACTTTTTTAGACCTAATGGATCCGGGTCCTAGAGGGCATAGTCTGGGTCCGGATTATCCACAAATGGCAGACCCAGACCTGACCCGTGGACCCATTTATATATATGCAAAAACAATGATGTCTCTAAAGTACTTATCAGTCAGTAACTACTAACTACAAATAAGAAATTGAGAGTAGTTAGTTAACATTTTAAAGAAGCAATCATAAAAGAAATTCATTATTGCTTATCAACTACTCCATCCGTCCCATATTAATTGTTACACTTTCCATATTCGTCCGTCCCATATTACTTGATACACTTCTAAAAATAGCATGGTCCTATACTGAAAACATATTTTTTTATTATGGGATGAGTCCACATTTGTCCTATTGCATTTTCTCTCTTTAGCTTTTTATTTTACTTTTGCAATACACCCATGGCCCACATCTGTACCATATTGTACTTTATAAACTTAAATAATACCAACAACTAACTACTCACAATAAAATAAACAAGTCAAATAACACTCCTAAAACTTTGTGCCGGTCAAACTGTATCAAGTAATATGGGACAAAGGGAGTATTAATTTGAATTTGGTATTTTACTAATGATGATATCGAGATGTGTGTTTCTTGAATCAAGTTGTTTTTGATTGATGATGTTCTAACTTATTCACTGTTTTAGATTAAAAATAAAGCGAATTTTTTCAGATAAAAAACACGATTAAAACTTCAAATTAAGAAATATCCATTTAGGACCCATTATGCCCAACATGTCTGGGTTTGAGTCTGAAAATTCTACACCCAATCTGGACGGATCCATCCAACCTCCTCCAAATTCATTCTATGCAGCAGATGGTAGGTGATCGTGCCGGAGGAGTCATTCTCACTCCTGTAATTCCTTAAAGTTTACAGATCAGACCCATTGCCATACGGAGTAGAAATTTTTCATAAAGCTGTTCCAAAGCACCCCAAATAATTAAAGGCCGTTGTGCATACGGTGGTTGGAGGATTTTATTTATTAAATTATTTTCTAACATATCCAATTAAGGTCCACATAATAAAGAGCACTTAATTACTACTAGTTTAGTGTTGTAGTCCCTCCCTAAAAGTTGTCGAATAATATGTCATCATTGATGAAAATTATGGCCTCAATTTTGAGGCCCTCCCCTTTCTTCATGTGGCTAGAGATGACAATGGGTCTTGGACCCGATTCAGACTCAGACCCATGATCCATTTATAAGGGTCTGGGTCCAACTTTGTTAGACCCAATGGGTCTGGATCGGGTCTGGGTCTAGAGGTTATCAAACGGGTTCAGACTCGGACCCGATCCAGACCCTATCCACAGACCCATTTACATAAAAAAATTCAAAAAAAAATTGAAGTTGTAAATTACGACTTAATGAGTACATTTTAAGACATGTGATGATGTAAGTTGAAACATTTTTAAGATTTTATGAGTTACAATTTGTTAATTGTTTCTAAACAAACCTTAATCATGGTCACGCGAACCTATATAATAGGCGAAATAAATTTGTTAGATTAAAATATGCTATTAAACTTGAAATTTAAAAGGACCCAGTAAGGACCCTAGACCCATCAGACCCAAAGGGTTTGGGTCTGAAAATTCCAGACCCATTCTGGGTCGGGTCTGGGTCTGGGTCTAGTCAGACCCGACCAAGACCTTACCCATTGCCATTCCTACATGTGACAAATGATCGATTTTCACCCTTGTAAAGGTAGGATCCTCATTTCCCCCACTTATGTAGAGTTTTTCTTACCTAATATAGTTTCATGATAATAAATGAGATTATATTTTGAAAAAATAAGTCATCATTGATATATACATTTGGAAATTGGAACCGCCAAAATTTGTAAGTTTTTCTACTCAATAGTTTTTCGATTGTCGCGGTAAGTTTAAATCAAATTTCTCCACATGTATAATTCCTCGAGCCATGTTTTATGTAAATATTAAAATAAATGGAGGTAGTTAAATTGAATAAAGTGTAAGCATTAAGGCTTGAACACACACCTTCATGTTTAAATGGATAGAGCTTTTAACACCACTCCGATGACATAAATACTTCATCCATTCCTTTTTGTTCTTCGTAGTTGGAATAATGGAGAAAACAATATAATACTCTGTCCGTCCTATAATATAAGAGTCTATTATTTGTCTGATCCGAACTGTTTGAACTTTTCTGATATGATTTAATTTTTTCTGATCTGGTCTAATCATTTATGATATACGAACTAGAATGTTTAAATAAGTTGAAAAGAATAGAGCGTAAGTCCTCTTTCCATTTTAGAACGAGAATCCATCACATACTCGTGTTATTCCATGATGATTGCGAATTTAACCTAATTGGAAACCTACCCTTATATATAGTACTATACTAGTCCTTATTTTTTCATAAGGGACGACCAATAATAAGTTGTGAAAACACTATTGATGTAATTAGGTTTTCATCAGCTTAGTTACTTCTTGGTGCATGAAGATGGCATTGTCCTCGGAGCTAAACACCAACATTGCAGGAGCTTACTACTCAACAACAACGAAGGTGACCGAGCCAAGATTATCATACAAGATATCAGTCTCTAAGAGCCTATCATTATTGGAGGAAAATGTTCATCATTGCCGAAGTTTACAGAAGAGGATGCATATCATTCTTTGCTACAAGATGCAAAGTAATAATAATATTGAGATCAAGGAATCCTTGAGCAATGCATTGAATGACCATCCGATTTTGGCTGGACGACTTCGAAGATCCGATTATGGAGGTTTGGAGATTGTATCTAATGATGGTGGTGTTAGAATTGTTGAAGCACAAATGCCACTAACTTTGGTGGACTTTCTTGAGATCAAGGAGAAGAATAATGGCGTTGAAGGGAAGCTTGTTTACTGGGAGAATGTTGATGAAACATTTCCTAGAATTTCTCCACTCTTGTACATTCAGGTACCATAACTCCATAAGTAGTTCCTATAGCTATGTATCTTCCTATTTTTCGTTTTCATCCGTTCTTCAAACTTTTTTAACTAACTGAGTCTAATTTTGTAAAGCAGAAAACCCATATGTGTTCACACGTTGGTAAAGGAGATGGTGAATGACACATATAAGTTTGTTGGACTACTACTCCACGTATCACTAATTGATTTTAAAATGGAACTTTATCTATACTTATCGGAAAAACTGGTTGAAGTAGGTAGCCCAATATTGTGATTTGTGATAACCCCAGATAGAGGTTATTTCAACTCATGTTGGAACCAGAATGAAGGCCCAATTGGTTTTATTTGCGGACCAGAAAATAGTCCTAAACTCCTAAGGGTACCAGTTCCAATTTTGAACCCCACATGTATTCACCAACCTCGAGCCCAAAATGGGGTACCATTTCTATTTTTTTTGTTTTTAAAGTAGAATGTATTTAGTTTATGCTATTTTTTCTTTATCTTACTGCATTAGAGATTTAGGGTTCGTTCTATACGTCTGATCTGATATGATCTGAACTTTTCTGATATGATCTTATTTGATCTAAACTTTTCTGATCTGATCTGAATTTTTCTGATCTGATCTAATCCGATCTGAACTTTTCTGATTTGAACTTATTATAGTTGTTTTTTGTTCATATTATTTTCTGATCTGATTTGAACTTTTCTGATATGATCTAATCTGAATTTTTCTGATCTGATATGATCATTTCTGAAATAATCACTAGAGTGCTTAAATAAGTTGAAAAGACCATAGCCTTAGGGTGCGTTCGTTTCTTCTGACAAGATTTGATCGCAGATCTGAACTTTTTCTGATTTGGTCTGAATATTACTTATGTTATCTGATCTGACGTGGTGTGAATTTTTCTTATTTTGTCTGATCTAATAGGGTTTGATTTTTTCTTATCTAATCTGATCCGAACTTATATGATTTGAACTTATTATGGTTGTTTTTGTTCTTATTATTTTCTGATGTGATACGAACTTTTCTGATTTGATCTGATCTGATTCAAACTTTTCTGATCTGATATGGTTTTTCCTGATTTGATTTGATTTGATTTTTTCTGAGCTAATCTGATCAATTCTAAAATAAGCATTAGAGTGTTTAAATAAGTTGAAAAGAACAGAGCCATAGGCCTGTTCATCGTCTAATTCTAGCTGAATTGAACTAAACTGAACTGAACTTATTGTAGCTGAACTGAACTGAACTTATCAGAGCTGAACTGAACTTATCAGAGCTGAACTGAAGTGAACTGAACTTATTTGAGCTGAACTGAACTGAACTTATTAGAACTGAACTGAACTTATTGGAGCTGAACTGAACTAAACTTATTAGAGCCGAACTAAACTGAATTGAAAATAAATTGAACAAAATGGTTAAGTTTTCGTACTTTATACTTGTGTTATCCGATTTCGTTATTCATCCTACATATAACCGTAATTAAAACCTTCCTATTGCGTAGGTTCATTCTTTTAACCTTTAATATTTTTTCCAACTTTTTCCGCGATTCAGGTGACCAGTTTCAAATGTGGGGGATACGCAATTGGGATAAGCTGTAATCTTCTCTTAATTGACCCTTTGTCCATGGCAAAGTTCCTCAACAACTGGACAAAAATCCATAAGAGTATTATTGTACATGGAAGTGAAGTTCCAAGAACAACTTTTCATACTTTTCTTAATGCCAAGCAAACTGACTGTTCTTCTTCACTGCAAAACTCAGTTACTAGCTGCAGTAAAACCTCCAAAACTATGGTATTTAATATCACAACATATGAGAAAATAAATCAAGAGGAAGAAGATGTTTGCAAATATTTTGTGCAACTATGCTTAAAGGAGGTACAAGCCAAATTTCCTTACAAAAAGGCCTCCACTTTCACTTTAATTACCAAAGCACCAAATGGGGATGCCAAAGTTGAAATTGTGTCAAAACAAGACAATTTTATGTCAACAAAATACTTGAGATATGATCTTGATGCTATAAGTTGGGAATTTCTAAGAAACAGTTATGAGGTTGCTTTCTGCAATGAATACAGGCCAATTGATGCTTCACATTGGATTGTTTGTGATGCCCATGAAGAAGTGATCTTGGTTGTCATTACATCCCCTATCAAGGGCAAATCTGGTATAAAGGTTTATATCACCTTTCCAAATGATCAAGAAAAATTTTAGAGTTGTGACTTGGGAGTAGATGTCTCATACATTACATTTTTGTTCATTATCAACAAAAAAAAGTAGTATAGTAGTACTTTTATTGTTGATATAAAAAAAATGTTTATATCGGTCTGGTCATAAATGTGAAATTCCCTTTAGTTATAGTCCACACTCAAATTTAAAGAAGTATTCCCTTTGATTCAAGTTTAGAAAGTGTTATCAATCTTCTTGTATCCTTGCTATTTGTATTTGGATTATTTGTACTATATGTAATATATTTTTATCTTATTTATAACATTATTGCATTTAATATAATATTTGTAATGTAGTCAATCATTATAAAGATGTTGCTCAGATCATGGGTCGACATGATGAGGATATAATTTATTTCAGCATAAAGGCATTATTATGACTTATCTCTTTTGAAACTAGGAGCCCCATATATTCACTATTACAATAGTAAATTAGTAATATGCTAATGGGTAACACACTTTGCGCCATCAAAGTAATATGCTAATGAATAACACACTTTGCGTCATCAAAGTAATATGCTACAATTTTTATTACACCCGGATGTACCATGAGTATGCTACGCCCAAATCTATTTTTCTGCTCAAATAGACTTGGATGTACCATGTTCATGATATACTCGAGTGTATGATTAATAACCTCGTAAGATGCTAATGAGTAACACACTTTACGCCGTCAATAAATGAGATATTCCATCATATTTAAATTTTTGTTTATCCAAAATTGCAACAAGCTAATAACATGCTGTCGCTCAAGGAACATAATCCCTTAAGACTATACCTTGATTTTCGGAGGTTACTAGTCCTTCGGATAAATGGTATATTATAAGTAGTGATGGCAAAATGGGCGGGCGGGTGCGGGGACCCCCTCTCCCATATCCATACCCACCTAAAATTTTCATACCCACCACCTACCCACCACTCATGGTGGGTAAAGATCTTATACCCACGCCTGCCCACGTGGGTATGACCCCAAAACCATCCCCACCTCCACCACCCACCTGGGTTTACCAACCCCATACCTGCCTGTTACCCACCCGTTACCCACGAACATCTAATTCGTTTTATGCTTTTTAGCAAGCCAATTTCAGCTAAAAGCCCAAAATCATCAACCCAAAAAGTTCCTGCCATCCTCTACAATGAAAAGGCAGTAAGTGAGTAAGGCAATAAGGTAGTAAGGGAGTAATCAGTAATTACAAATCATTAAATTGTAATTTATATAGCTTTAATTTTTTTTTTAAAAAACTAAATAATGGGTGGGTTTTGGACTTTTGGGTTATATGGTAAAAATAAAATTTCTAAAATTTAAAATAGGTGGGTATTGGGCGGGCGGATGCGGGGCGGCGCGGGCGGGTATGGGGCGGTTTTACTCTCATACCCACCACCTACCCACTACCCATGGCGAGTAGAGCTTTTCATACCCATACCCACCCACCACCCACTAAACCAATACCCATCCCCGCCCCAACTGAGACAGGTGCAGTGCGAAACCCACCAAATTTTACCCGCCTGCCATCCCTAATTATAAGCACTAATCATCCTAAGTTTTAATGGTTACTAACAACCGTTCCTTTGACTTTGAGTTTGTGGCTTCTTGATCATTCCGTATTTCCGTATAACAACCCCTTCCTTATGAAATAATAAAATCAATGACAATGAATTAGACCATCGATAATTTATGGCCATTCTATTAATTTTAAGGATTATGAGGTCTAATATCGTTATCTTTATCCAATGCCCTTCAAAGGTATTTGAAATTTAGTATAAAAATTGTAATATCCCAAAATTTTAACCTCTTTTAGTTAATGAAGTCTATTAGAGTTAATGCGTCTTAATTCAAATTTCATGATATCTTTATTAATAAAACATAGTTAATTATTATTTTTAAATAATAGAAATATCCTAAATATTTTTAACTTAATATATCAAACTTTAAGCTTAGTTAACCCAAAATATCGAAAGTCACCTTATGACTTAAACTAGTATTAGTCCCCGGCGATGTCCGGGTTATTAGTTAGCGATAATTAATGTAATCTAGCGTGTAAAATATTCTTTAAAAAATTTAAGTCATCTCATTTAGACAACTTAACTTTTGATTTTCATTTATACTAGTTGTTGCCCCGCGCGCTATGCGCGCGGCGCCCCAATATGTCAATCTATTAATAGATTATAATCTTGTTAGCGATGTACATAGTAGTGTACGAAAGTTGAGATATAAGATTCAACAATGTTTGCATATCAAAGCTAGTACCACTACAGATAAGAGCTTGGAATTAAAACGCCCTTACATTATCGAGATCACTTGTCGCATTAGTAGCCATATTTGGCAGCCTGCATATCTTAGCACATACGTGTACAATAAAGCTATGGCATTATATTGTTATAATAAATATAGGTGCTTATGTAACATGTAGTGTAATTGCTACTCTAATGTAGTTATATTAGAGGGGCAAGTATTGGGCCTCTATTGTTGGAGCAATGACATGTCTGATTATTTTTCTGTTAATAATGATGTTACATTTGATCAATGACGTGGCAATAGTCTTCTAATGTTACTTTAGAGAACGGAACCAACTTTCTTATTCTTCCCTCCGATGACCATTTCTCTTATTCCAACATGAAGCTCGTTCACAATCCAACGCAACCTAAAAAACGTACTAACACATGAATCACAACCAACACAATAAAAAATAAGAAAATCCAAGACAGCAGAGCAACCAACAATAATACTTTGAAAAGATAATGAGAGCCCTTGTAAAATCCTTTAATCAATCTAGCCTAAAGTACGCCTAATTCACCTCTCCAAACACTGATCATAATTCATATCTCTAGTTAATGGATTAGTATGAATTTAAATCAAAACAATGTTCCTTTTAAAAAAAATCAAAATAATGCTAAACCTTCCAAACCGACAACATGAAGCCCTTGGATCAAACAATCAGCTTACCTGCAACATGATTTTAGCACGTTAACTTTACATCCAACACGATATTGACATTTTCATCCCATCTAACCAATTTCATTCATCTCAAATACCTCCATACCAGCAAAAAGCATACAGTTCTCAACTAACTCTCACGTACCTTCACAAGATCCACCACTCCAACAAATTGAAAGAATACCAATTTTATTTAAAGCGCAATTAAACAAGATATATATGTTTGTCCAACTGAGAACACAACTTCCTCTATACAGAGTTAGCCTTTGACTAAAAGGGTTTAGACAATATGGACAATCACAAAGTATCTCATTGAGCAAGCAAGACTTTTAGAGGGACAAAACCAGATGGCTGAACACCTTCTTTAACAATCAAAATAAAATTATATTAATTAGTAAAAAAATATTTTATGAATAGTGTATGCAACCACAAATTGTTAAGTGTCCTCAATAACATCAATATTCTTTCTTCTCCCACTTTCAATAACATCAATCTTAAAGTGCGTGCTTTGCCTAAAATCATTTCATTTCCAAGAGCTTATATCATTCCTAGAAAAACCCAGTAGAACGAAGATGATAATCTAGGATAGAGAAAAAAAGGAAAACTATGACAAAAAGAGAGATACCAGAGCTCTCAGAAAGTTACCCATGGGTCTTATAATAAAGCCCTGCAAAAGATCACTTGGGTGATCAAATAAAGGAGATTTTTATCGACTAACCCTTTTCAGACATGTAAGAACTAAAGAAGGGTGGTTGTAAAAAGAGTAGATGTTGCCTAAGTTTTCAGCAAAAACACTGAAAGAAAAAATAGAAGCAAATTCACGTGAAACCCTTGGCTACCATCGATTTTAAAAACAAGTAGAAATGTACTGATACTGGAGTTCGAACTTGCAGTCTCGCCTACCGCATGTGAACTGCCCACGGCTGAGCTAGCAACATGATGTATAGTAAGTTTCAAAGGTTAGGGATTTTCAGTGGGTAAATAACCTGAAAAAATAGTTTAACTCTTCTTGTGCTTGCATTATATTTGAAATTTGATATTAACAACTTCAATATCCAGAAGTTTGTTTCTACTAAAATCTCTGATTAAGGATTAAATTTGGACAAAGTAAACTAAGTTGTTGCTTATCCAACTCCTCTTTGAGATTGGTGAAAGCTGAAAGTCTAACATACCAAAGCACACAATGAGTTAATTAACACTAGGTTGGATTAGTTAAATCCCAAAGTTACTGTCCGATAAAAAACTGACCAAATTTGTAATGACAGAATTAAAAGAACAAACCTAGTTGACGTTAAGAAAAATGCAATCAAATAAGAATTAGAGGTCAAAATATGAGAATGTTCCACATTTGAAATCTAGAAAATTACCTGAACATCCTGGAACAACAATAACAGTAGCAATGATGCACAGATTCATCAACTTCTAAGAGAGATGCAGCATCAATCCCATCCCATGAAGCAAATTACCTGAACATCCTGTCAAACCTTGCCACACTGAAATTCAAAGTAGTCATCCTCACTCAATAATGAAGGAAACCCCTTCGAGTATAAAGCATTTATATGTGCCCGTAAAAATGAAATGAGCAACCACCATTACTAAATCTGGACATTAGATACCATAGGCAACTAATGCAAACTCATTTTCAATTAATATAACCACATAGCGTTACTGAACAGGAATTTAAGCTATGAGGTTGTTAATCTTGGAGGTAATCCTTGTATTGCACCTTTCACTTCTTCTGCCCCCATCAAAAATAGGTGAAGGTTTTTATTAAAAGGAAAATATACTCTCGATCACTAATTAGTATATCAACCTTTTCGTCTATAAAGTGAGCTATCGAAACTCCAACAGAGAAGCCTCCTAGTAGTAGTCCTTAAATAATGCTGCTTTCACCATACTATTATGGTAACCTAAGTGCCAAACTGCTAGTCTATCTTATTGAATACTTTTTTTTTTTGAAATAACTCAATGAAATATATAGCTTTGTGATCGTTATACTCCCCTGGCGGAGCTTCCTTTTTTCTACATGAATATCACAGTAGGGAAAACATCCAGACCTTAATTCACAACGTAATCTTATTCATAATGATTAAAACCAACAAAGAAAGCCAAGACAAAAGGGGTGAAAGTTGAAACCTATTTGAATTTCGGATAAAACCGGGATGACAATATACTTAAATCTTAACAATCGCCTACATATACCCAAATTCCAACTGGTCAGATAAAGCTTTTGGACCTTATAACGCCTAAAAATTGTGCGTAAACGTAGCTAATCTAATGGAACAAAATCAGTATCCAGCCTGATTTTTCTCTAACAAGTGAACTAAACTCTTTCCTTAGAAGAAGAGAAGAGAATATTCAGTTGTACACAGATCGTGTTCCCTTGTACTCGAACACATAGGCTCCAATTATTCAACATCATTTCCTTTAGGAAGAAGAAACCATTTGCGAAGAAGATCAATAGTCGAAATTATTTTGTGTTTAAGAATATGCTTAAGAAGTCAGCTTGAGAAAACACCCCCTAATCAGGATTTCAGATGTGATTAAACACCCACGATTTTTTACCTAACAAATGAATTTTTTAATATTTCTCTTGATTCTCTTTCTAAACACAAGATTGGACTGATATCATTTTATGCCAAACAACAGAACAAGGCATCAAAACACAACCTCAAAATTCCAATCACATACATCGTTCATATCAAAATGGGCCAGACCCATGAAAGAACTAAAATAATGCTAGACTAATTTACAGCTTAATTTGAAAAATTGAAGATACTCAAATGAAGATCTCGCTGATTAATTGCAGAGAATGAAAAAAGTAAATCGATGGCAGAGAAAAAAGTAATACCCCTTTTGTGTTATCTTTAAGTGAAATCCTTAATGTGGTGCCTGAATCTAGCAACAGACACCAAACAATTATCCTCCCAAAAAATGGATGGCGGAGACATTTCTCTGCGTGAAAATCAAAGAGTATCAAAGAGAAGGGAAAGCCTAGATCGGACGAATTCTTCTTTGTTGTTGAACTTGTCTCTGTTTTTTTGATGTTGGTTTGGAGTAGAGAGAAAGATGCATAAGAAGAGTAAACCAGAGTTTGAGTGTTGTTGAATTTGTCGCCATATTTGGGTTGTGTTGGAGGAGAGACAAAGCTGAAAAGCAAGTATCTAGAAGATGTGGTGGTGAGGGAAATCAGGAAAAAGGTAGACAAAAACGCTATAGACCAAAAGCCTAAGGTAAGCCGTTCATTGTTCTTATGAACAGTGAAATTCAGAGTTTTGAGACTCATCTCAATGTTCATAAGAACAGTAACACCATCTCTTGCTTTTAAAAGAGTAATAATATATAGCATATATCTTTAACCACGCAAAAAGAGCTCTTGAAAAATTGCACCGGCATAACAAATGAAGAAATTTCATAAGGAGAAGTCCCTAAGTACCTATCTGGGGTTATGGGTTTATCAAACCTCTCTAAATATATTTTCTGATAATAACACAAACAGCGCTGCAAGATAAAAAGAAAAGAAACTCAATATAATGATTTAAAAAAATTGTTGGAAACTATACGATGACAAGGAAAAATATAATAGTGACGCAAAGAAATCACCTTAACATGCATATTTAATCACATTATAATAATTATAATGACATCATTAAGACACTAATCAAGTAATCATAAGCTATGGAGAATGGACATGTAACTAATCAATAGAAATATTCCTCATCCTAGGTACTCCCACTTCTTCCAGAAGATGAATACGAGAAATCAGATTTGTGAATTCCAACATCATATCTACTTCTTGAGTTTGAGTTCATCAACGAATTATATGCAATGATTTACTCATAAATTTATCTTAGAGCATTTGTTTGTACATAGAGAGGTAAACTTAGGGCTACACTTAAAGGTTTAATATCAAATTTGCACAAGTAAGGTTTCCATGATAGAAGGAAAGAATGATTTTATTGTTATGACAAATATGAAAACGCTCTTAATTACAACCTACAATGCAAAAACTAACATTTAAAAGGTTTAATGTCGAATTTGCACAAGTAAGGTTTCCATGATAGAAGGAAAGAATGATTTTATTGTTATCACAAATATGAAAACGCTCTGAATTACAACCTACAATGCAACAACTAACACTTAAAAGGTGCAATTGCGTAAAAGCACACATGCTTCTCTATACCACACCAAATTCACCATTCGACTCAACCATCCTACCTGATGTAGCATTGATTCATTTAGGTGTGGTTCCCCAATCAGCTGCATAGATTTTTCATTCCAGTACATCAAAAGCATCAGGAACTCATGCGAGAATTGGATGCCCATGCCCCTTTTACACCGACTACCATGTAGTTCATAAAGCGGGGAGGTGGGAAATAGGAAACAAATTCTCATGTTACATGAGAGAGCCTTGACATCTTAAAGTGCAATGACAGTTTAAAGGAGCATAATCTAAACCTATTAGCTACGTTACTCGAAATCTTCACTCACTACAAGTACCCATTTCAGATCCTCGAAATCATGGATGCGAATGTAGAGGAGGGATTTTTCAAGCCACTACTAATATTCCTATTAGCAAGAGTTACTCTTCTGATTATAGTTCCTAAATGAGAGTAGTATATTCTCTATTATAATTATAAGAGCAAGGAAAAGCAAAGGTAAGTCAATAAATCATAGTACCAGTGACTGAGGTACTATCCTGTTTGGCTCAAGGGAAACATTTATCAAAATTGATTAAGCTTTCTTGCCTTTAGTTCATCACCAAATAGGGTACTTCTGCTGCTTACCCATCAAAAGAGCTTTATAATGGATGTCCAATTATTGTAAGGCAATTAGTTTAGGAAAAGCAGGGGCAAGTGGGTTAGAAAATCTTCCCACTTGTTGAGGTGTCTCCACGACCTGTGGTAACAATAAGGAAGGAAATAACTTATTTGCTTTTGTAAACATAGAGAAACTTTTGCTTTAAAAACATGTATAACGGGTGCTTCAGTATCACACTAATTCTTAGGCCTTACAAAAGTTCCAACATGAGAGAGTCGACAAATTATTCACATTCATAAGAAAAGGCTTGATCATCCATTGGTTTATAATTTATAGGGTGAACAACCAATTTCCGACTGAAAAATCACTTTAAGAAATCACCTAAGCCCTAAGGAACCTGTACGCAGTCACTCAATATCATATTGTATAATGATAATAAGGTAATGCTAAATGACTTACATAGAAGGAAACGACTCGAATGTTTCGGTAGCCTGGCAGTTTGCTCCTCTGACCATCAATGTGATGCAGATACACCAGAAACAAAAATGATAAGACAAATGCCGCAAAATCTAGAGAATTGCAAGGAGAAAGTTTCGAAATATAAATCCCAAAAAGTACAGAAAAAGGAGGAGAAAGCTTACCATTATCAAGTGAAATTAAACGTTATAGAGTCAGAAATGTCTAAAATTTTGAGCAGAAATATGCAAAATATCAGCTAGAAAATATCGAAAAGGAAGAGGGTTTGACGAAGGCTTCATCAGAGGGGCAAAATTTTACCAATTCAACAAGCATAAACATTCAATAACCAAGAATTATCAAAATTAATGATGAAATGAAGACGAATGAAAAAAAACCGAAAATTCTATATGCAAAGACGAAAACCCTTGGGGATACCATTCTCGCACCAACACCATTCCCACGGGGTTTTCTCCGACACCGGAATGGAAGCAGTGCTAATTCATGTTGATCACTCACATATTTCATACACCAAGCCAAAATAGTCAATTGTTCCGCAAATAATTTTGTTTCAAAATCCTCTCAAGTGGCAAAGCATATCACAAAATCACGGGGAACCCTAACCCAACTTACAAATCCACGATAATTCATTCAAGAAGTCTAAAACAGGCTACAATACTGAGTTAACAATTTTAAGCAAGGATTTAAAATTACAAAAGTCACAAAATAGAAAACTTATTTCTCATTATTTTTCGACCCCAGAAACTCAAAAATTCCAACAATTACCATGGATAAAACTATTGTATTGCGACAACGACGAGACTCAAAAGTCCAAGAACTAAATCACACATTCAGATTTTCAGTAACAATAAATCATCAATTCAGCGAAAAATGTAGTCAATTGATTCGAAATCTAAGTTTTTTAAAAAACAAAAGAGTTCAAATCCATAAAATCGAACTGAGAAAGATAGAGCAGAGAGATAAAGACTTACCAAGTGATCAGGGAAAGAGCAAAGAGGAGAAAGATAGAGCAAAGAGATAAATAACTCCCCATTTGTTAGGCGGCGTTTGTTGCTGCGGTTGATCTGACTTCGCTTCAGCTGTTCTTTTGGTTCGCCATTGTTGAGTATGAAAGAAAGAGGAGAGAGAAATAGAAGAGTGGGAACTGTGGTGGATGGGAAAGGTACAAAGAGTTGGTAAAAGAGGAAAATTGAGATTAATGGCAGAGAGGAAAACCAGGAGGAAAGGAGGAAAAAGGGAGCAAAGATGGTGAGGAAGTCGTTTTCCAAAGGAATGCATTGGGTCTCTTATCAACAGTGAATTTCACTCTTTTGTGACTCATATCACTGTTCTTAAGAACAGTGTAATGGGTTCTCTCTTTTAAAAGAGTAAGGATTAAAAGAGTAAGGATATCATCATTATTGTTGATAGAAGCATCGATAATAATATGGTGGCGCAGTGGTTGGAGCTACTCATTCCATACATGAGGTTGTGGGATCGAATCTTCACATTGATACTTTTTAATATATGAAAATGTTATTGCATAGAATGCTATTCAAAGAGGGATGTTGACATGTGACGGATTGCAACTCTTGCTTACGCTTTATAATATATATATAGATTGTCCAGAATGAAAATCACTTTAGCTTTTATGTTAATACTACTACTACCTATAATGATGATAAAGATAGATAAATAAATATAAGAAAAGGGAAAATCTAGAAAGTTTAGCTTAGCGGAAAAAAAGGAAGAATGTCAAAGTTCCTAACGGTTAGATACACAGTTCAATATATTTAGTGGTGACAAAATGTGTAAATATTTACACAAGTTCATTTAAGCCAACTCTAATATAGACCGGGTCTACACTAAATTTATTCAAGACCCAGTACAAAGCCCAAAAGTTAAGATTTTGTAATTAAAAGATAAGGTTTAACAATCAAAAGTTAAGGTTTAGTGTTCAAAAGTTACGTGTTATATATGAAAAGGTAAGGTTTGTTTCAAAAGTTAAGATTTTGAAATTAAAAGTTAAGGTTTAATAATCAAAAGTTAGGTGGTCTACACTGTTTTTAGTGTGGACCAGGTCCACCCAAGAGTTTCTCGTTCATTTATGTGTATACTCCAGTACTCCACTAGACCACTACTGAAGAGAGTCTTATACTACTCTATTTCTTTTGTATACTAACTCATTTGTCGTACTTGTATATGTTACTGAAGAGAACATATATGTGTTGGACAACACCCATATCATGAAAAAAAATACGACTAAGGTTTAACTCGGGTTTATATAATCACCCTTGGAGGTTAACCTAAACTGAATGAGCCTAGAAACCCAAAAGTATAATATACAAACCCCGTGGAGAAAACAGATTTAACGTGGTTCATTAGCGAGGCTCTGTGCTTGATTATTCGAACCAACAGATTAATTCATTCATATTATTCAACAAGAAAAGAAAAAGAAGAAAATGGATAGCAGTATGCAGGAGCAGAGGACCTAGTTCACAACTCTTCTTCATCCCTAAAGCAGATGAAGACAATCAGCTTAAGCTCTATTTACACTAGGCAAGCGTCCAGCCTTTTGAACATCTTGGAAATTGAAGAAAAGCTACAATCTGTAGCAGGAGAGAAACATGAGAGCTCTCAATGAGCTTCAAGCTCTAAAATGTAATTTCAGTGAAAAGTAATCTCAAAACCCCAAAATTGAGGTATATATATGTTTGACTCAGCAAGGCTTACAAGAGAAGCTAACACAAACTAAACAAATAAAATAAGAGCAGCTACTTTCATACCCCCCCTTCAAGCTAGGCTGGTGAAACGAGACCAAGCTTGGAAGAGAGGTGCATATGTTGAGAAACAGGTAAGGACTTAGTAAGAAGATCTGCAAACTGAGAGTGACTGGATACATGGGCAGTATCGATGAAGCCAGAGTCGATGTGTTCTCTAATATAGTGACAATCTCTTTGCAAGTGTTTCGTCCTCTCATGAAACATGGGATTATGGGCAATGTGTTGGGCAGCCCTGTTGTCACAATACATAGTGATAGGAAGAGGAATAGAAACTTTGCAATCTTGCAGAAGGCCCGCGATCCATACAAGCTCACTTGCTGTGGCAGACATACTTCGGTATTCAGCTTCAGCGGAAGATTTGCTCACTGTCTTCTGTTTCTTTGTCTTCCAAGATATGAGATTATTCCCAAGAAATACACAATAAGCACTCAAGGACCTGCTGCTAAAAGTACAAGAGCTCCAATCTGCATCACTAAATGCAGAAATAATAGGAGCAGAAGTAGCAGAGTAATAAAGGCCAAGAGTAGAAGTATGCTTCAAGTACTTCACAACATGAAGAGCAGCAATTAAATGAGGTTGTCTAGGACAACTTAGAAACTGACTCAGGTGTTGCACAGAATAAGAAAGATCTGGACGGGTAATGTTGAGATACAATAGCCTGCCAACCAACCTTCTGTAAGTTTCTGGTTCTGGCAATATCTCACCAACATCTGTAGAAAGTTTCGAACCAGTGGGCAGAGGAGAAGACACTCCTTTGCAATCTGCAAGACCAGAATCGGCAATAATATCTAATATATTTTTGTTGAGTCAACAAGATACCAGAAGTACTTCTCAGAATTTCAATTCCTAAGAAGTATTTTAGATCACCTAGATCCTTGATGGTTAACGTGGCATTTAATTTTGATTTTACATCATCTATCTGAATCGTGCTAGTACCTGTTACAACCATATCATCAACGTACACTAGAACAATGATAAATTCACTGTCTAATTCCCGTGTGAATAATGAATAGTCTTGAATGGATTGAGTAAAACCAATGCTAAGCAAGAACTTGCATAGTTCTTTATTCCATTGCCTAGAAGCTTGTTTAAGCCCATATAAAGACTTCTTTAGCTTACAAACTTGTCCAGGTTGTATTTTCTGATAACCCGGAGGTGGAAGCATATATACCTCTTCCTCAAGAAAACCATGCCCTAAATAAAGTAAATGTTATAATTTTATGTAGAATTACTTGATTTTGCACGCATCGCGTGCATAGGCTAGTATTAAAAAAACGGAGGGAGTATTAATTATTAAATTATCTTGCAAACTGCGAAAAAGTGAATGCAACAATTAAACCTGTGAAGGGCGAGAGCAGTGGCGAGTCCAGCAATTCCTGCACCAACAATAACTATTTCTTCATTCCGGGTATCACTGTTTGAGTTTGATAGACAGAAAATTCTGTTACCATTTTGTGGTTTGCAGGGAATAAGTTTGTTAGGGAGGCATGTTACTCTTTGGTGATCATATGATTGTGAAGCATAAGGTGAAAGAAAGTTGTTGGCAAGAAGAGATGATAAAGTCTTTGATGACATTCTTAAAAAAATACTATATATCTTCCCAAAAGTGTTGCTGATAAGGAAATGAAAGAAGTGCACAAAGGAGAAAAAATCAGAGAAGAGAAAGGTGGTGATCTGAAGAGGTGGGTGTGTGGACGGCCATATTATATAACTAGGTTATAGACCAGTGCAAAATGCACGGAAAATGTTTGTTCGTTTAATTTATTTATATCTGTAATATATTGGATAATGGTTGTGTTAGAAGTAAAATAAAAAGGTTTAAGATATTACGTACATTTCACGATATTTTATCCTATAATTGTGGGGCTATAATGTACAAAATAGATGAAAAAATTAATGAAATATTATTTACGTAAAAGTTGTTACCCAATGGCTAGATATATTCGCTAATGCAATTTAATTTAAATAGTCAATATCATTTACGCAAATATATTGTACATCCAATTGCTCCATAGAGTTTTATTAAAAATCGTAAGTTTAGTGGCTAGGTTAATGTCCAACTTGATATTTGATTTTGTATGAGAGATGAACTTTACATTGAATAGATATTTTTCTATAAAATGACTTTTTATTAGTTTTCGGCCGTATTCACTGTTTGATATTTTTTTTTAAAATAAATCTAATTTCAATACAATATATTTTAATAGCATCCTTCGAAACTATATTTCATATTTTGATTTTAAAAATTTTGCTCTAAAAAGAATATGATTTTCATAGAATTTACTCTTTGTTTTAATTTTTAATAGGGGAATTTTGACATTTCAGAGTGTTTTTTTAATAGGGACACTTCTCTTATAGTAGGTTGACCCACCTAATTATTACTCACCCTTTTTACTTTTGGTCTCCTTTTTCTCAATCTTTTTTACTTTGCCTCTTACTTTTACTCTCATTCTTCCTATTTTTTCTCTTTTTCTTCTACCCGTGTGAAAAACAAATGTCCTTGGAGTATTGCATTACTTGAGTAGTCAAACTTTATAAGCTTTTACCATGAATTTTCGACATTCAACAAAAAAAAAAAGTCATATGAAATGTTGTTAGATTCATCCAATGTGCAAATGTTTAATATCACTTTTCATAATTTTTGCTAATAATATAATTATAGATATTAATGGTCAAAGTTATGCATTATAGAATTATTTGCAAGTATTATGGAACGGATGAAGTATTATTTTTCCCCCATATTTTTTGAATTTATTGATATTAGATCAAAATGAATATTAAATGCCAAGAAATGTGATGGTTATGGTTGAAAAATTACACCATAGAAGCAAAACTTTATATACCAAAAGGGCCAAACTTGATTTTGATTAATCGGCCCAGTGCAAAGGGTCGGGATGTACATACTGTTAATCGGCCTTAGTTCTGATTAATGGTTGTGACTAATGTCAAATCATCAGTTTTAATTATCTTAACCCCTCTCTTTCCTCACTTTATCTCTCCTTCAAGTCATTCCACAATCTTTTGCTAAATTTTTCTCTTAACAATGATCTTTAAATAAAATGATCATCCTAATTTGCATGGGATGCAAAAATTATTGTCAAACATTTAATAAAATGAGTCTCTTTCACAGAGCTCGGGAATAAGATAATTGATTATTCTTTTATTATTTTTGTTTGTAACTTTTAAAAGTTAATAGTTTAAAATATTATACTTTCTACATTTTTGATTGGAAAGTATATATCTTACGATACCTTTCTAAATTATTAAATGCATATATATACGACACATGGTATCATTGTTTGTAGGTTTGATATATGGCCTCCTTTTGTTGGTATGTTTGACACTTGTACAATGGATGTTCTTTTAGTAATAAGTATAGATCCTTCCTCTCCCAACGCTTAAGAATTCGAAGCCTTATATGTTATATCAAATAACCTTTTCCCCATGGTAACATCCTTAATCTTGACCAGTTTGTACTGGATGGCCATGGCTATCTAGGATTAATAATTAAATTTGAATTAGTAATTAGATAAAAAGTGTGTTGTAGTTCACAAACGTTTATATGATAGTAATATATATAGTGGATTCATTGAAAAGGCCATCGCTTATTGGGGCTTTTGAAACATGCTAAAAAAAGTAAATTAGGCAATATAGATATATTACATTGTTTTAAAATAAGCAATGACTATAATGTCTTATGCCTAGTTATATTATGATATATCAATGTAGAAATAAGATCACGTGCATTAGAATATTAAGGAAAATCATTTTTTTATGGCCAGAAAAATCATATTACGTAAAGTCATAATATGAAAGATTCCAGTTGATTATACTAAGATTTTGGAATGTAGAGTGGTAAGAATCAGTGTAAAATAATTTTCTTCCTTTTTACAGATGTAAATTTGATTACAATATTTATATGACAATACAATAATGTGTAATTGTCTCCCAATAGAAACTATTTAGCAAGAAAGTATCTTCACAACATATGCCTAGTTATGCACGGTTTTTATTAAGTTAGTGGAGAATTTTTGAAGAGAATATCTTATACAGTTTTAAGTTAGTATTGCAATATTACATATATGGCCACAAAATAACGGTAATTTCGTACCCAATTGAAGATATTTATTGTGAAGTATAATTTTGACTGTTTAAAGAAAACAGTATTATATATGGGTTACGAAATATCTTCACAATCTTTCCCTAAACGATTTATTGCTTTTTGAACATAAAACTAAAAAAGATGTCTGCTAATGGAGGATCCTTAATTATAATATCATATGTTAAGAGCTAAAATAATGGGTAATTTTGTACCCAATTATAACTATTTATAGGCTCAATGATGAACGTAATGTTCGATTATGAACGTTTTAAGCATATAAAAAAATTAATAACGAAAAATCTTCATTATACG
Organism: Patellifolia procumbens; assembly: GCA_947645195.1. Classification (NCBI taxonomy): domain Eukaryota; kingdom Viridiplantae; phylum Streptophyta; class Magnoliopsida; order Caryophyllales; family Amaranthaceae; genus Patellifolia; species Patellifolia procumbens. The sequence continues at coordinate 7,794,292 of CANSGD010000972.1, forward strand.
GTGCAAGTATTATTTTTAATATCTTTATTATGATTTTTTTGATAAATTTATTAGACCTTGCAAGTATTCTTTTTTTTAATAGATAGTTCATTTAAACGTATTAGATTGCAATTTACGAATTAAGGTCTGCATATTTCAGTCACTTTCTAAGGCTAAATTTGCAAACATGGTGCATTTTTAATTATTCAATGTACAAATATTTTAACAAATATCTAATGCAAATGAGAGGTCAAAATTACGAATTAAGGTTTATATATCCTCTGTTGTATAATGCCAATACAATATGATATTAAAAATAATATAGTCAATAATACATTAGAATATTCATTCAAATAATACTGATTATATTATTTTTGGTATTTAAAATGCAAAGTAACATAGAAGTAGTCATATGTAGTTCATAAATCTATCCTGTCGAAAACTAAATTTCAAAACATTCAACAATTAGGTTTTTCCCATCTTTCCTTTGTGACAATTACAACTCTAACTATAATTTCCTTCTCAATAAGTTGTTAGTTTTTGCTTAGATCTTCAGGACCTTAGATTAGAGAATCGAAAACAACCTTATTTTCACTTTCTCTACAGATGCATGCCGATACTGGATTGTTGGAAGACATTATGTTGATGTTGGAAGAAAAGAGTGGTCTCAATATTGTAAGAGAACTTAGGTTTATCACAGAAAAATGATTACATCAAAAGGGCTTTTATATTAGTGGGTATTTATGTAGGTTTTATTAATGGGCTCTTTGAGCCATTTGAGTTTAGCAGGAACAATACGGTGCTAGGTTTGCTGCATAGGTTTATTGAAGTACTAGCTTTTTTAGACCCGTGCAAAAATGCACGGGAAAGTTTTTTTGTAAATAGATTTTGATTCATTATTTAAGAGATCGTAAGACTACAAACTAAGTTGAAGATGAATAACGTAAATTGATCTAATTAGAAAGAAAACTAATCAAGTTAAGAATATAAATAGTAAATTGATCTAATTAGAAAGCAAATTAATCAAGTTAAGAATATAAATAGACACAAACAATAATTGGTTTATTATATATAACCTTTTCACAATATATAAAATAAGGTCGAGTAAGGATTAATTAAATTCAATCGATTTTTAAAATTACTTTCAATATAGTGTCGGTAAATTATAATAATACCTCTTCTTGCAGATTCAAAAACTCTCTGAGAGTTTTATTAACCAACTCACAAACTATCTTGTCATACAAAATAAAAAACTCATTCTTTGTTCCGTCAGATACAATAATCTTCAACCTAAATCTTTTGTGATAAAAAAATTATCTAAAGTTATAAGGAGTATTTTGTACATTGAAAATTCAAAAAAGTAATGCAAATAGATAGTTTCTAAGATTGGGTCTCTTAACAATGTATCTATCTTTTAGACAAAAAACGTTTTCACCCTCTTTAATAACTTTAGTAGCACATCTTATGCAAGCTTGATACCACCACCCAAAATCAAAAATCAATGTCCATTATAGTTTCCAAACAAATAACTTTCCCAATTAATATTTTTTTTTGTAATGTTAGAGTCATAAATTTAACTAATATCTTTGAATTTCATGTATTTCGCTAAAGCAACTAATTTCGGGATCATCTCGTCTACAAAAATTTGAATGTCAACTGGACGGGGTATAAAATCATTTCTTACTTATTGGCTATAAAGCACCCTCGTTTCACAAACAATAAACAAACGCGCGACAAATCTCATATTTCTCACGTATATATCTCTTATTAGAGAAAAGGATAACTATTATTGTTTTTAAACAAAACAATAGTATATGCAAATAGAATATTATACACATTAGATGGACAATATCATTTTATGGCAAAAGGATAGGTAATATATTGATTGTACGTTTTGTTAACTCGTCATCAATACTTCCCACTTCAGTCTGAGTGAGATAGTTATTCCTTTCCCTTACACGTATTATTTAAACCCTTATAACGTAAAATTTCTTCCCTTTGCTTATTTCATCTATATTGATTAGTTGACATAAACGATCCACCATTGTAGTTTTATTTTGAAAGAACTTGAATATGATTCTTGTAAAGTTGGAAAAATGTACAACAAAATTGTAAAAATTACTATCATATTTATACATAATGTTAAGTAGATAGTGACTTAATTAAAGGAAAAAACTTCAAATAAGGAAATCCAAAAAAATTCGAAGAATTTGTAAAAGTAAAATACTTCCTCCGTTTTTATTTAAATGTGACACCTTTATCTTCACGGACTCCTAGGCAATTTTTGGGAAGGAAAGAGATAGAGAGAAAAAAAATAAGGGGACCCATGTGAGAGGAGAGAGATAGAGAGAGTTTATTGACCAAAAAAGAAAGTGTCACATTTAATTTAAAACTTCCTAAAATAGAAAGTGTCACATTTAAAAAAAAACGGAGGAAGTAACAAAAAGGGTAGCATGTTCATATAAAATTTCGAAATATAATATGGATATTATGTTCTTCTAGAAAAGTCAGATTATCTTAATTGCATTTAGTAGTCTTAATCTATTAGACACTCCTAAAATTCTCCTTAATTAATGGAAAAACCTTTAAATAAGGAAATCCTAAAAGGTGACATGTGATATTGATAAATATGGTGATTTTTTGTAAGAGAATCGTTAAATATGGATATTAAGTAGTGAAAATTCAGATTATCTTATTTGTATTTAATAGTCCTAATCTATTGGATACTCCTAAAATATTCAATAAGTAAAGTAAAAACTTGAAATAAGGAAATCCTAAAAACGTATAATAATAAATTGACAGATATGGTGTTTTTGAGTGATTGTTTGTATGAGAATCTTTATTTATGTTTTTTTAGAATCATTATTTATGGTGGTTGTTAAATTAAAAATCTTATTACTACATAATTTATGAGAATCTTTATTTATGGTGATTTCTTATTAAAATCGTAACTTATTTATAGTTAAAACTATATATGAATTGCATGTTTTTTTTTACTAAAACCTTATATTCAGGCGCAATATTGTTAAAAACCTTGAAGATCAATATATATTAATCTAAATCATATCTTATTTATGCTGATTTTATAATTTTGTTCCATAATCTAGCTCGTTTTTACAATATTTATACAACCTCCGTTTTTTTAATATGCATGTTTTGCTTTTGCGCGCGAACCAAGAAAAAAGTGTAAAAGTAAGAGAGAAGGATAATAAAAGTAAGGAAAAAGTGAAAAATGTAGAGAGAATGAAAGAAAAAGTAAGAGAGAAGTGTAATATTTAGGTGTGTCAACCTTCCATTTATAGGAAAAGGTACCAATTATAAAAACACCCCAAAATGGAAAAATGTGCATATTAAAATACAGAGGGAGCACTATTTTACAAATATTCAAGCAATACTCACGTTCTGATCTTATAATGTGAATGATATATTACGAAATTAACATTAAAATGGCAAGATCCATAAATTATTTGTAATTGAGAATATTTTCATAATAATGTTAAGAACCTTTTAAATGTATTTATACTATTGCTAAGAACCTTGCAAATTTAAATCATCAATATCATAATAAATTAATAATGCTATATGAGATCTTAGCAGATAAATTAATCTATTTTTTTTGTTTTCATATGAAAAGTGATTTGCATTCACTTGATTTTAGTATATAACTAAACATTAAGGTTACAAAAGTTTTTTGTCTTAAAGTATATGATTTTTAATGATTTTAGTACCAATGATGGTTTATAAGCGCCTTGTTAAAAAAATATACCTAGATTTAATGGGGTTATTGGAAAATTATGCAAATTTAGGGTATAAAATAGTTACCTTAAAAACCCTTATTTATAATAATCGAATTCTTTTCAATTGCTCGATTTTTTATTAGAAAATCATTTTAAAAAATTATGTTTAATATGATTCTTATAACTATAATGTAAAAGGTAGGTTTTACAAATAAATAAATTTACTTAATTTAGTTATCATTTCTTACACATGTTAACGCATTAAATATATTAATAAAAAATGTATAACCCCTAAATTAGCTCTATATGCTCTATATGACATATATCCCAAGTGATTTTGTCCCTTGATTTTAGGTGAATTTTTTTTAGGTTATTTATTTTGTGCGTGTTGCATGGTAATGATTATGCTAGTAATTTAGGAAAATACTTAATGAGGATCATACAATTGCTTTAATTTTCCCTTTCAGTGTAAAATTATTTTTTTATTCTTTGATAATAACATTTGAAACAACACTTGATAATAAAAGATTTTTTTTCTTCTTTGTATCAAATGTTATTATCAAAGAATAAAAAAAAAGTTATTATCAAATGTTAACTTAAATAAAATTATAACGTCCATAATTAAACTAATTAAAATCAATATACTTGAGAATTTTTTTTAAGTACATAGATTATGGTTAATTGACCTAATAAATGGATTATGGGCTTGAATATCAAAAGCTAACGGCTAAATATTACTACCTCCGTTTTTTTTTTATTTTCACATTTCTCCATTTTGGGGTGTTTATTTTTAATTGGTACCTTTCTACCTTTTGCCATAAATGGAAGGTTGGCCCACCTAATTATTACACTTCTCTCCTACTTTTTCTTTCCTTCTCTCTACCTTTTTCACTTTTTCCTTACTTTTACTTCCCTTCTCTCATACTTTTGCACTTTTTCCTTGGTTCTAGTGCAAAGCCTTAGGTGCATATTAAAAAAACGGAGGGAATATTATTAATAAGTAACGACTATTTGATTATACTATAATATATCATATGATTGTATTGTATGATATAATTTGAAACAATATAATGAGATATGATTACTATATATACTTAAAAATATTTACATATTTAATAGGTGATTAGGAAACTTATTAATCTTATGGTAATCAATCACGTTTTTAATGATAACTTTATACATACTACCTCCGTTTTTTCATAGGGACGTTTGCTTTTTCACGCGGATCAAATAATAAGTGCAAAAGTAAGAGAGAAGAATGGTAAAAGTAAGGAAAAAGTGAAAAAGGTAGAGAGAGTGAGAGAAATGTAATATTTAAGTGAACCAACCTACCATTTATGATAAAAGGTAGAAGTGTCTCAATTGAATAAAAATATTTCTAAATGAAGAAATGTCCCTATAAAAAACCGGAGCTAGTATTATATAATCAATCTATATAGACTACATGGTTGCTAATCAATCTATATATATATATATATATATATATATATATATATATATATATATATATATATAAGTGGATAGATTATGGTTAATTGACCTTATAAAAAGACTATGGGCTTGAAAATGAAAATAGGAATTTTAGTTGTTTAATGGATCGATAATTACCATCTATAAACATATATAATTTCTTTTAAATTAAAGTATAAGAACGTGATTGATATAAAATTGATAATTAACGTTTAGAAAGTTGATAATTTCATTTCAATTAAACTCTAAAGATCATCTATAAATGGTATAGATAAGTATAATATATGATTAATAGATGGCAAATTGTAAGAACTTGAGTTTAGGCTTGAATATAAAAATTGAATTTAACATTTTTCCTCAAGTATCTTGATTTTATTTAGTTTAGTTATCGACATTATAATTTCATTTAAATTAAACCTTAAACATCGTTTATAAATGGTAAAGATAAGTATGATATATGACACAATCATGGAAAATTGTAAGTGCTTAGGTTTATGCTTGAATTTAAAATTTGAACTTAAGTGGATAAAAACGAACTTAAGTATTATGTAATAAGTAGATAGATTATGGTTAATTGATCTGATAAAATGATTATGGGCATGAATATCACAAGGTAACGACTAAATATTATGTATCTGAATTATATTATTATTAATAAGTTACGATTTATAATTGGTTATACTATAATATATTATATGATTATGTTATATGATCTGATTTAAATCAATATAATGAGATATCATTATTATATTTACTTAAAAAATATACATAATAAATAAGTGATTAGTCAACTTATTAATCCATTGGCAGTCAATCACGCTCTTAATGGATACTTTATACATGTTTGAAATAAACAAATTTGAATAGTTGATAGTTGATTTATTGCTATTATAATTACAATATTTAAAATGTTATAATCCTTTTTTTTATAATAGGAGTAGAATTACAATTGTTGATTGATTGATTATGTGATAATTTGATTGAATTATGGAATTTTTAGTTGATTTAATTGATTAGTTGATTCATCTTAATCAATCAATATCCTATCGAATTGAAACCATGTTTGATTTCTTGATAGGAAGTTTAGTTGTTTATTTGAATGACAATTACCATTTATAATACTTGATTGATTGATTCCGTGATTGATCTAACTTGATAGGATATTGATTAATTGGGATTAGCTAAATTATTGATTGATATCATATTTTAAAACTTGATTGATATAAAAAGAGGCAGTTTACTGTTTTATGTTCTAAAAAATTACGATTTATTTATAATTTCATTTATTTTAAAATATTAAACTGTGATTTGATATCGGAATAGGAAGTTTAGTTGTTTAACTGATTGGTAATTACCATTTATAAAACTAAATTGATTTCCTATAAATTAAATTACAAAGATCGTTTATAAATGGTATAAGTATAATATCGTTTGTAAATGGTAAAGATAGTTCATTTAAATTTATGGTTTAGTCAAATTTGAATATATGAAATCAGTTTAGGAAAATATTATCGAATTAACTTGAAAAATATTTGTTAAGATATTTTGCTATAAAACAAAAAATTACAAAGTTAGTCAAATCTGAATAAATGTAATCAGTTAAGGAAAATGTTATCTAATTAATTTAGGAGATTTTTGACAAAAATAGGCGTCATTGAATGGTTTACCAAAGAAAAAACATCCCAGAAAGATTTGTCGTAATTTTTTGTTAGAGATTTTAATATACTGATTTCTTTGCATAATCGAAATTAAAAGATTTTTAAACACAAAAACGAAAAAGTTATAAATTTGGAGAAGAAAAGATGTTAGTCAAATTTAACGATAAAAAAAAAGGGAATTTATGGGTTAGATTGAATTCATGAAATAAGTTAAGGAAAATATTATCTAATTAACTTGGAAAATATTTGTTAAGATATTTTGCTATAAAAAAGGAAAATTACAAAGTTATTCAAATTTGAATAAATATAATCAATTCAGGAAAAGGTATCAAATTAATTTAGGAGATTTTTAACAAAATATGTATCATTGAATGGTTTACCAAAAAAAAAACCAGAAAGATATTCGTAATCTTTTGTTACTGGAAAAGATAAAAAAATTGGAGGAAAAAAATTGTCAATGGATAAATGAATTTGTTTAGCAGAAAATGATTATAATTTTTGAACGTAAATTCAAATTACAAATACGCCATCAATTAAAATGAAAAATAAAATAAATTACGAAAAGTACCGTGACCATTTTCATAAATTTTTCAAGTTATTACTTGGGTTAATGTAAACTGAAAAGTAATATATAATAATAATTTAATAAATCGATTGGCTACATCAAGATATTGTATTCAACAAATGCAAAGAAAATTAAAAATTAGGTAAAAATCTAGAATAACTTTGTGATTGCATATAGAACAAACAAAATGTATATTCGAATAATCGAATTTGAATATAAATATGACAAAAGAATAAAAAGAAATAATTATATTATTATTAAATAGGGATAAAGATTACATTTGATGAATTAACAAACAAAAAAATACATAAAGAATGACAACACCCACACAAAAAAAAAACGATTAGATCGATGATACTTTCGTCAAAATATTCAAAACCTCCATTGTGATGTTTTGTGATGATGATTATGAAACTTTATTCAATCGCATTTGGAAAATGCATCCAATATTCTTCGAATTCCAATATTCTTGAATGATTTTATGGAATTGAGTCATGTTTTCATTTTGAGAGAGAAACATTTAGAATGAGAGAGGCTAGATTTGATTTTAGGGTTAGATGAGAATGAAAGGAGATAGAGAAATGATTTATTTATAGTTGTAGTTAATGTCTGGCTTGATATCATTAATAATATCAATCAATTCAAATCAAAACATCAAAAATTGAATTAGCATATATCTTGTTCCTTGATTTAAGATTGCTTTTGTGTAAATTTTAGCAAGAATATAATTTATTCCATACGTGGCTTGCAACAAATTAGGAAGAAGATTTGCCAATTAATAATTACAAAAGTCTGTTTTCTATCTTTTCAATAAGGCAATTATTTTGACATTGCAAATAATAATCCCAATCTATATACTATTATATACCGAAAATAAAAAAAAACTTATTCCCCATAATTTAGGCATATGCAATGTAATTAAAGGGAGATTTTATATAATCCTTAATAAAATATATTCTTTAACCTTATTTTAGGCATATGCAAGTTATATTCTCCATAATTAAAGGGATTCTTCATATTTAAAGAGACAACCAAATTTATTAAAAAAGAACCAAATCTTAACTGATATTTTATTCAATATCTTATGGCAGACTAAATTTAAAAGACTTATGGCAAATAATATTAACTGATATTTTATCATATAAATGCAATCTTTATTAAAAATAATGCACACCAAATTTATTGGCAAATCCCATACATTCCATTTTTGTGAAAGATATTAAGGAACCAAATCTCATGCAATTATTATAGCCACGTTATTACTGTAATTAAGCCAAATAATTGCCACGTTATTTTAGGAAGATATTAAGGAATCAAATCTCTTGCAATTACATACCCTAATTGATTCAATTAAGGATTTTAATATCACGTTATTTTAGGAATAAATTTAGCTAATGATTTTCGGTAGGGTATTATTAAGTAATCAGCGAAAAAAAGGAAGGGAATGGGTTGTTAATTGGCCTAATTTAAGCTAATGATTTTCGATTGAAATAATTCCTTTAATTAAAAGATTATTTTCGGTATTCTCATGCAATTATATACCATAACTGATTCAATTAAGGATTTTAAACTCACGTTATTTTAGGAATAGATTAAGCTAATGATTTTCGGTAGGAAAAATTGCTTTAATTAATGAATCAACGTAAAAAATGGAAGGGAATGGGTTGTTAATTAGCCTAATTAAACGAAAATCTTAATTAAAAAAATGCAAAAACACGTAAAGCTGACACGTGGCTGGAAAAACCCTAGAATGCTCGAGAGTGCACGGTTTGCTTTGGATTCATCTGCTTTCGACACGTGGCAAAACCTATTTTGCTTTAATGTAATATATAGATGCTTTAATTAATGAATCAACGTCAAAAATGGAAGGGAATAGGTTGTTAATTAGCCTAATTAAACGAAAATCTTAATTAAAAAAATGCAAAAACACGTAAAGCTGACACGTGGCTGGAAAAACCCTAGAATGCTCGAGAGTGCACGATTTGCTTTGGATTCATCTGCTTTCGACACGTGGCAAAACCTATTTTGCTTTAATGTAATATATAGATTAATAATATCAATCAATTAAAATTAAAACATCAAAAATTGAATTAGCATATATCTTGTTCCTTGATTTAAGATTGCTTTTGTGTAAATTTTAGCAAGAATATAATTTATTCCATACGTGGCTTGCAACAAATTAGGAAGAAGATTTGCCAATTAATAATTACAAAAGTCAGTTTTCTAAAGTCAAGGAATATTTTCGGCTATCTTTTCAATAAGGCAATTATTTTTACATTGCAAATAATAATCCCAATCTATATACTATTATATACCGAAAATAAAAAAAAACTTATTCCCCATAATTTAGGCATATGCAATGTAATTAAAGGGAGATTTTATATAATCCTTAATAAAATATATTCTTTAACCTTATTTTAGGCATATGCAAGTTATATTCTCCATAATTAAAGGGATTCTTCATATTTAAAGAGACAACCAAATTTATTAAAAAAGAACCAAATCTTAACTGATATTTTATTCAATATCTTATGGCAGACTAAATTTAAAAGACTTATGGCAAATAATATTAACTGATATTTTATCATATAAATGCAATCTTTATTAAAAATAATGCACACCAAATTTATTGGCAAATCCCATACATTCCATTTTTGTGAAAGATATTAAGGAACCAAATCTCATGCAATTATTATAGCCACGTTATTACTGTAATTAAACCAAATAATTGCCACGTTATTTTAGGAAGATATTAAGGAATCAAATCTCTTGCAATTACATACCGTAATTGATTCAATTAAGGATTTTAATATCACGTTATTTTAGGAATAAATTTAGCTAATGATTTTCGGTAGGGTATTATTAAGTAATCAGCGAAAAAAAGGAAGGGAATGGGTTGTTAATTGGCCTAATTTAAGCTAATGATTTTCGATTGAAATAATTCCTTTAATTAAAAGATTAATTTCGGTATTCTCATGCAATTATATATCATAACTGATTCAATTAAGGATTTTAAACTCACGTTATTTTAGGAATAGATTAAGCTAATGATTTTCGGTAGGAAAAATTGCTTTAATTAATGAATCAACGTAAAAAATGGAAGGGAATGGGTTGTTAATTAGCCTAATTAAACGAAAATCTTAATTAAAAAAATGCAAAAACACGTAAAGCTGACACGTGGCTGGAAAAACCCTAGAATGCTTGAGAGTGCACGGTTTGCTTTGGATTCATCTGCTTTCGACACGTGGCAAAACCTATTTTACTTTAATGTAATATATAGATTATTATTTTCTTAAATGAGTCAACATATACTATTTGACTTAAATGGTAAGAAGGGGAATTCATATTTTAATACTTAGGTATATACTTTTCGCTTGGATTTGGTTTACTATAAGACTGTCTTAGGTTAAGCTTAACCTCAGACCAGCCCAATTAGGCTTAGAGAAGCCTATGACGCGCGTTACATGCTAAGTAGCCCAGCCAAGTTGATTTTTTTAACTTTTCGACCCAAAACCTTAACTTTTGAGTTTTTTAACTTTTCGCCCTAAAACCTTAACTTTTGCATAAAAATCCATAACTAATATCATATGTGGAATCGATATCCTTCACTCTACTAGCCCTATTAGTTATGGATCTTTATGCAAAAGTTAAAGTTTTAAGTTGAAAAGTTAAAAAAAACGCAAAAGTTAAGGTTTTAGGTTGAAAAGTTAAAAAATCAATTTTTCTAGGCTCCTTAGCGCGTGGCACGCGTAATTGGGCTTTTAATTGGCTTAATGGGCTGGTCTTACATTAAGCTTAATGTAAGACCGTCTTTTATAAGACTTTGCCTTTCGCTTGAACATAGTAATTTTCAAATTTTAATGGGTGAGCTTTTCCTTTTTGTTATGACTATTTTCCATGTTTGCGTTTAGTTTTTCTTAGATTATCTTTCTCTATCTTTTATCCATTATTTTCCAAATATCAATAATATATATATATATATATATATATATAGTTGGATAGCATAATTTTCTTTAAAAATAATTGTTTTCAAGTTTTTTATTTTTTACAAAAATACATAATACTCTAAACGAACTAACCGTTCTTTCATTTTCCCTTTCAAAATATTTTTTATTTTCTTCTATCCCATACTTTCTATGTAGAATTATATATGATTTCGCATGTATCGCATGCATATAAGCTGGTTTGTCCTGAATATAGCAAGTTAGGACATTTCCCGTTCAATTCTCAAAGGACAATCGGAAATTATATACCGTAGATAATCCAATTGCTCTTCTTCGATCGAAACAAATAGCTTGCGGCTCATCATGAACAAAATGACAATCAACTTTTGTATGTTTAGTACATTCATAAAATATTAAATTCTTTGCAATATGAAGTGCAAATTGACTATCACAAAATAATTTCATAACCAAAGTATGAACAACACGAAGAGAGCATTATACAAGGAGTTCAACCATTTAATCTCACGGGTGGTAACGGCACAAAGCGATACTCTGCTTCCATGAAAGAAAAAGAAAATGTAATTTGTTTCTTTGTTTTTCAAGAAATAAGCCGCCAAGTCAACCTAAGGTTTGAAGGACAAGCCGCCTAGTCAATACCATAGAAACCTTTTAGATGCAAGTCATGCAACGCTCCAAGACATAGAACAATGACTTGTCCAAGATGACTTTTCACATGATGTAAACCTGTAGAACAACTTTCCAACGAGCAACTTAAGGAAAACTCAAAAATTGAACTAGAGTATCATGTGAAGTAATTATGTCCTCGACTTTAATGCAATTATTAAAGATAATATAGATTATACTCTCTTTGTATCATATTATAAGTCTCCTATCTATTTTTGGGAGTCAAACTTTAAAATATTTGACTAATTATTGTTTTTAATATATACAAAAAAACATGTTCATGTGGGATCTTGTTAGATTCGTCATAATATGTACTTTCATAATATCACCTTTTTATATTTTTTACTAATACGAAATTGAAGATATAAAAGGTCAAAAGTGCGTCTTTGAGACTGTGTAAAACAAAACAAGACATATATTTTGGGATGGAGGGAGTATTATAGAGAAAATAATACATTTATTTGGATTGTCTCTACGTCTTGCTAGAGAATGCTATAGACTTTTGGGTTAACAAATAATAAATCAAAGCCACTTAAATAGATCCCACAAGGTCACACATAATATTTGGATCAACAAAAGAAAAATCCAGATCACATAAAGGCTCTAGGGTGTCCGACCACGAGGAAAGAAAATGAGGGTTTGCTTGACGAAACCATGCACCGTACACCCGGGTGCACCATGCGCACGGTGCACCCGGTGGCATTATGGTAATTAACGAGAATTTCAGCAGAAAAGCTCTAATACCATTTCCGCGCAGCATCCTACAATAAAGAAGGTATAGCACAGTGGTTGCACTAGCATTCCATCTAAAGTGAATGTGTTCAAGAGGTCGCGGGTTCGAACCCTCTTGAACGCATTTTTATTTTTTATTATTTTATTTATTTATTTTTTAACATCATTTTCCTCTATTGTTTATTCCCCTGCTTTTTAAAGTTCCTCTTTTTTTTTTATCTTTCCCCCTAATTTTCTTGCTTAGGAAATTGCTAATTTGAAAAATTGCTCATTTGAAAACTATTAAAAAAAATTGCTCATTTTTTTTTGTTTTGTTGTCTTCCTTCATTATTTTTCTTGTTCACGTAGTTGCTCATCTGAAACAAAAATTGCTATTCAAAATGGAATTGATTGTTTTATAAAGATGAACGACTATTTCATGAAGCGAAAAATAAGGGCTTAGATGAAAAAATAAGGGTTTAGAATATAAAATACCAGAACCTATAATAGTCGCTCATTGCTTAGATAAGCAGATTTATTCTAACTCACTCAAGATCAGATTGTAGACTGATCATCCTGTGCAAAATAAAGATTGCTCATTTGATCAAATGAGTAAAATAAAACAGCTCATTTTGTGAATGAGCAGATTTATTTTAGCTCACTCAAGATCAGAATGTTTATTGATCTTCTTGTGCGAAAAAGATTGCTCATTTGATCAAATGAGTAAAATAAAACAACTCATTTGGTAAATGAGCAGATTTATTTTACTTCACTCAAGATGAGATTACTGATCTTCTTGTGAAAAAAAGATTGCTCATTTGATCAAATGAGTAGAATAAAACTACTCATTTACAAAATGAGCAGATTTATTTTACCTCACTTGAGATTAGAATGTACGTTTACTAATCAACACAAAAATGCTCTTTTTGAAATACAGTTGTTCCTATATTTGAAAATAAAGTTACTCATTTAAAACCCATCAAATAAACATGTTGCTCATTTGAAACCCCTAAAAAATTTGTTGCTCATTTGCAAACAAAGTTTCTCATTTGAAACTACTCAATAAAAAATGTTGCTCATTTGAAACAATGTTACTCATTTAAACATGTATGTACCAATATATTTGCTCATTTGAAGATACGTTACTCATTCAAATATTAATTGCTCATTACAAGAAAGATCGTATACTCATGAATGGGTAACCCTATATACACATTAATTTAGCATAATATTTATACTCTAGAAATGTCACATATTATCATATAAATGTGCACAATAATATTTTTTACATGAGAAAATGTGCATAATATTTGTACTCATTCCACAAACATGTTGCCTTAAGTTAATTTATTTTTTGATAACGTAAAAATAATATGAAAAACATAGAAAACTACTAAAATAAACTAAATAAATTTTTTTTCAAGTGAAATAAAATGTTTTCTTATTTACATGAGATACCAAAAGACATCACAATGAGTTGTATGATTACAAACTTGTATCGTTATCTGATTGTTCAATAATATCATCACATATGATTATACTACTAAATTGTTTAAATGATTACAAACTTGTACTATTAGCGTATTGTTCAAAAAAAGTTTATTTGTTATCTCTATTAGAAATTTTTTTCTGCTCATTTTATTATTCAGTAGTATTGTTAATAATTTCATTAAATGAGCAATATTCTATGAGTTTTTTGTTCATTTAAGGACCTTTTTGCATTAAGTTAGAGAGTGAAAAAGAAAAAAAGAATATAATAAGAAAAAAAAATCAAAGAAATGTAAAAAGTTGGAGAGTGAAAAAAAGAAGAAGAATATAATAAGAAAAAAATAAATAAGTCAAAACTTGTACCGTTAGCGTATTGTTCAAAAAAAGTTTATTTATTATCTCTATTAGAAATTATTTTTTGCTCGTTTTATTATTCAGTAGTATTGTTAATAATTTCATTAAATGAGCAATATTCTAAGAGTTTTTTTGTTACAATAATGCCACCAGGATTTCGCTTTAATTACAATAATGCCACCAGGTGCACCTTGCGCATGGTGCACCCGGGTGCATGATAATACTTGTATGACCCCTTTAGTGCTGATAACGTGTTACGAAACAAAGGGAAATATATCAGAGAGAGTAAAATTGGTTATCTTATTCAACCACTAAATGTACATAGGAATTAGAGTTTTCTTGGATCACAGAATACCGTAGAAGATATCGGGGATGGATAATGGACATCCATATAATTATTTATAACAAGACATAATATCTCTCAATATTTTCTCCCGCTCTATCATGTTAGATACTTATAAAAATCGATTGGAGCACGACATGGCAAACCTATATTTACTTTTACTGATTAGTATAAAAGCTGGTGAAATCTACCCTTATATATAGCCGTCTTTATTTATCGTAAAGGACGACAATACAAATAATTAGTTGCGAAAATATTTCAATTGATGTAATCAGGAATTCATCAACTTCATTAATTTTGGTGCATAAAGTAAAGATGGCGAAGTCCACCGAGCTAAACACCAACATTGTTGAAAGTGATTACTTCGCAACAACAATGAATTAGGTGACTGACCCAAGATTATCATACAAAATATCAGTCTGTAACAACCAATCATCCGAAATGTTCATTATTATGGGATTTTACAGAAGAGGACGATGCATATTATATATATATATGTTCTTTGCTATAAGAAGAAAATTAGTAATATAGCATTGAAGATTATGGGTTTCATGTTAATTGATAAGTTTACGAGAGGAGAGAAACAATATGATTTTATTAAGTTGCGTTTAATAATGAACTATAACTACAATATACTATAGGAGTACATAGAAACTCTTACTCGGAAACAATATGTAAAAGATATATTGTTCTTAATACTTATCTAATACCTATTGGAAATAAATCATAAGATAATATTTCCTCTAAGATTATATCCTAACTACTAATATATCATAAAGATATTTTTGTCATATCTTAAGTATCCTAATAATCGTCAACAATAACCACCCTTTAGAATTTGGGAATACCAATAAACACCCTTTTGGATAAGGGAAAACCAAAAGTACCATGGAGAACTCACTCCATCCACCAATAATTTATGATGCTAAACTGCACCAATAAATCCAACTAGGGACCTAAGTAGGGTTTTTAGAAACGATGCACAATCGTATCAAAACTATCCAATATACCACGCGCAAGAGCACGTCTACTAAACGAGTAGATCACACTTGAATAGTAATATCCGACATCCAGCGAGTCGGAACACACGGACAACAATTTCACAAATAGTACTCGTGAAATAAAGACGGACACATACCACCATAACTCATCACAAAACCAAAATAGCAATTAGAAAAAAAATATAATGGCCGAATCACTGAATGGCAACAACACACGGATCTCATACTAGCAATAATATCCCAACAATCTCACTTTTGTAAAACCAAAAAGAAAACACATTGACCAAGAATTGCCAACATGATTCACACCATGAATTACCATTACCAACCAGGAATTTAGTGTAATACCCCGACAATTCTCTCTTTTTTAAACATATATTTTTCTCAACTAAATAGAGAATTATGAAGGCATTATCGCCCGTGTGAAAACGTATCGGCTTACTCAAAGTATTGCAGCAGAAAAACATTAAATATACTTTTAATAAATACTTAAAACATATCAAACGAATATCCAAACCTCGAAAGTCATTCAAAATCAATTAAAACATTCACGAATAAATAATCCATAGGTAACTTAATTAAAGTAACGTAAAAGTAGGAAGCAAATAAAATAATAAAACGATCTCCCAACATCGCTTCCCAAGTCCCAAATGAGTGTTTGAGATGATGCATCATGCCTTCAAACCTTTTGGCAAATACTCAATTGAAAACTGCTCGCCAATAAAGGGTCATTACAGGATCAATAGGCACAACCATGATCGATATACAGAAAATCACGTAATTAGCAAGGCTGAGTACATACACAAATAAAATAAAACACGAAACCTAATCATGATACTAAAGAACAACCAAACATGATAAGTATTAGTAAATTGAATAGACAATGGATCGAATTGTCCAACCAAAACCAGTCTTCAAGATGAAAGACAGAGTTACGGGCGCGACTCCGTAATCCCTTGACCAACGATAACGAGGAACCTTTAGAATTAGAGTACTATGATCAATCCAACCCCAAGAAAAGCCATAGGCTACCACCATGTACTCCAACTCATACTAGTCCAGAACTTCAGACGTGCACAAGTCTAAAGCTATTGCTATTCACTTTCACTTTAAGTATTAGTATGTTATTCGATGTTGGGCTCTAAACAGACAACCAACACATAACATGAATATAACAAATATTCCTCTTTTATCTTATAATTAAATGAGTGATCAAACAATTCCAATTGACCAAGAATTAATCCTCCAAATTTATTTGTTGACTTAAATCAACAATCGAATGTCCAATGACAATAAATATACATACCCTACAAAGCCCTTGGTCTTTGCAAAGTAGTACAATAACCATAACCAATATCCAACTTACTCACAAAGTCCTCGGCCTTTGAAAAGTAATAAAATATCCACTAAAGGAAACAATACCAAAATCCATAATCCAACAATAAAATAATATTAATCCATCATGTGAATTAATAAATAAATTTCCCTTCCCAAACATGCTATAATCAAACATCCATTCAATCATGTAATAAACATAAAGGCAATTAACATGTTCAACAACACATAATTCCAAATCAATAGCCATATATGAACCATAAAAGGGTTCCCTATACATGATACTCTAAATAATTCTAATCCTTAGGACATGATACTAGTCTAATACATAAGGACATGTATGTACCTTGTGTAGACAAAGTGAGAATTTTTTCCCTATATAATGCTAAGCTATGAAATATTTCCCACTTTAGGGTTGCTTTGAAAAAGATTCCCAATCTACTGTCCACCTCACCACCTTTATTATGATTGAACTCTTGAACTTTGTTTAATTGCTTTTTAGTCCTTGTTATACTAAAGCTATTTTTATTAGATTCTAATCAACTTGATTATATACCAAACTGAATATAGTAGTAAAAGAACATACCATATGACACAGATAGGAAATAGTATTAGCATGCAATTAATCTAAATTAATTATTATATTTATCTCTTAATGACTTTTAATGGTACTAATTACCACAGTTCTACTACTTGTATCTTAAATAAATTATTTGCTATGCTTACAAGCCCACCATGCTCCGTAATAAACTAGATAGAGAGTTTTGACAGATACCTGAACTTAGTTGGTACTGGATCCTCCGGCGTTCTCAGCTTCCGACTTTACCAAGGTGGCTAACCTCGACCAAACCTTCCTTAGATCAGGCACATCACATATCTGTTTCGTTTCCTACCTCAGACCATAGTCTCTAACTAGATTATGTTTAATAATGAGATTTTAAACAAGAAAATAGTTTATTTGAGACACAAGGTTCGAATGGGTAACGTTCCCTTCTGAAAGAAAAACTTTTATTAATGTAGAAAGATTACAATATTTAAACACTCAAACATCTTACAAACATTCAAACACTCATGAGGCTATCTAGAGTTGCGTTGCTTTTAGAGTGATGGAGGTACCAATCTCTCTCTTAGAGCAATGTTGCTTCTCTAGTGAGTTTCTTTCTCTTTCAGAAAAACTCTGCCTTACACTTACACCTTACTGCCCTTTATATAGTGGAGGGCTCATACATAGGATACCATAAATCAAAAGAGATGCTAAGGGCATCTTTCGTTTACAAAAGCAAACCAATAAAACAAAATAGAAAAAGACCAGCTGACTCAGATCCGCGTGTGTTAATATTTTAGCCACTTGCTCTGGCTTGGTGGGGCCTACTCCATCATTATGTTGTCCATTCCCTCATCTCCAACGTTGGATTCTAAATTCTGGTTATCAGCAAAGAGACTGTTATAGTAGGAAACTGTATAATCATCATCCCAAGTGAGAAAAATATCTAATAGATAGTCCTGCCCTTCTGGAGATAGGAACTTGCCAGCCTCTACTTGTTCTAAATATTCGTGGACTGATTCATTATGATTAATGGCTTCTTCAAAATATTTTTTCATTTCGTCGTGGATGGCCACCGTAGTTCTTCCTCTATGGAGGATAATTATATCTGGCTTTTCTAGAAGCTGATTGATGATTTGTGAAATGTAAAAGAATTCCATTGCTCTTGCTTTTACCGGATTTTTTTATCTTTTGCTGCTTTCGACAAATTGGATCCTTAAATCTGTATCTGGCTGCTCCAAATATTATTGGAAAATGCGGGACTTTTATCTTTCCTTCGAATACTTCGATACAGGCACTATAGATTTCATGGTCGTAACCAAATGTTCTGTTTTCAATAGCAAATTTGTAGGCTCTTCTGATTACATATTGTTGAAACTTCGTAAAGTTGATGGCTGGAAATTCTTCATTCCAATTTAGAGGATAACTTAGAGATCGAACCTTTCCATAATCCCAAGCTTTGCGAATTTCTTGGGTGCATGGAGGAACCTCCCCTTCTATAGGAAGCATCGAAAGGCTTCTATAGCAAATTCCAGAGTTATCGAATTGACGCATCCATGATCCCCATAAATCATATACGTCGTAGTATTGATATACTTTTCCTGCTACAAGAGCATACCATGCTCTAAAGTCATAAACCCTCATCTTTCCCAGAATTATGTTCTGTAGGTCAGTGGGGAGTTTTTGTAATTCTATAACTAGTTCTAACATTAGGAGTCTTCGGACTGCTCTATGACAGCCCTTAACAAGTCCATCTCTGGACCTTGCTTTTGAGGAAATTATTATGGCCTGCATTAAGGCCCAAGTGGAGGGTGAAACCCGCTCCATGGCTTCATCAGTCTCTTTAATTAACTTGTTCCTCTCTTCTGCCAGCTGTGCTAACTGGTGAGGAGGAGGATGTTGACTCTTCTTGCCATTGGCTAGTTCCCTAGTAAGGCTATCTGCCAATGAGTTCTTTGATCCCTGTATGTGTTCAATGGTAAATGAAAATTGGTTAAGCCATAGTTGCCAATGCAGGAATCTCCCTTGCGCTTGCATATTTGATAAATTCTTTTTAACAAAGCCAAGTATTCCTTTGCAATCTGTTCTTATTAAGAACTCTTTTGGTGCTAGGAATATAAGGAATTTCTCAATTCCTCTTATGATCGCTAAAATCTCCTTCTACATTGTAGGGTAGTTGCACCCGGCTTTATTAAAACTTCCACTACTGTATCGGCATAATTTTTCGCCATCTTTTATTTTCAGTACGGCACTCTAGTGTTCATTACTAGCATCTGTTTCCAAAATCAGATTATCTTCACTAGTAGGCAATGTTAGTACTGGTAATCCCTTACATAATTTTTTCAAGTCTTGAACTGTTTAAGAGTCGTTGTTTACCCATTTCCATGGTACTTCCTTTTTTATTTTTTGATGCAAAGGTTTTCTTAATAGAGCAAGATTTTTGATAAAATCAGAAGCATATGTTAAACAACACTTTCTAGCTGTTTTCTATCTTCAATTTCATCAGGAAACTTTTCTATTTTTTCAAGGATATGTTTTTGCAATATTATTTGTCCGGCTTTTATTTCTAGACCTAAGAAGTCTATTTCTTGTTAAGCAAAGACACATTTATCTTTTCCAAGAATGATGCCATGTTCAACACATTTCTGTGTTACTTCCTTTAAATCTTTTTTGTGTTGCTCTAATGTTTTAGAGAATATTAGGATATCATCTATATAAACTAAGCAACAATGGCTTAGTTCTCTAAAAATGTTATCCATTCTTCTTTGGAATATTTGAGGGGCGTTTTTCAATCCAAATGGCATAACTAACCATTCATAATGCCCTTGAGGGGAACTAAATGCAGTTAGTGGAATACTTTCTTCTTCCATTTTGATTTGCCAATATCCGCTTTTACAATCCATCTTTGAGAACCAAACCGCTCCCTGTATTCTATTGAACAAAACTGTATTATTAGGAATATAATATCCATCAAATACAATGTTGTCATTAAGCATTTTATAATTTATTACCATTCATGTTTTTCCTCGTTTTTCTTCTGCATGATTCCTTACCATAAAAGCTGGACTGTTGTGTGGACTTCTACTACTTCTTATCAGTTTTTTCTCGAGTAGTTCTTTTATCTGTTCATCAAATTCTAAGATATCTTGGTAGGTATAGACCATTTGTCTAACTCTAATAACCTTATTAGGATTCGTTAAAGTTATTTTAGCCAATGTTTTATCCCTTTCCCAATACTGTAAATGGTTTGTTGAGCATAATTTTTCACATAAATTTTCTTGTTGCTTTCTAATTTTTTCTATTAAAGACATCTCATGATCTGATATTCTTAGCGCTATTTCACGTTGTGTAGGTGTAACCCTTTCACCACGTTGGCTGCGCAAAAAATCGATATTTTGATGTGTAAATGCCTTAACTAACTTGTTGATTGGAACTGAATGACCATTTATAGTGAATATTATCTGGTTGGTTGTTTGTGTGCATGGAGAATACAACCGCTAAAAATTATTACCAATAATCATATCGTGTGATGGCTGATCAGTAGCCCATAATTTTGGAATTATACATTGAACTCCTCCAATTTCTGTTGGTAAATCTTCTATTATGTCTGTATGTTCCATCATACTATCGTCTGCAATTCTAACTTGCAAAGGGTTCTTAGCTTTTATCCATAGATATTCAGTAAATAGATTTCTTTTCCTAACGCATACAGAACATCCGCTGTCTACATATGCGCTTAATTCGTATTTATTGTAATCTTTTAGACATATATTAATAGGTATATAAATACTATTGGAGTTTGTGCTGGTTATTTCGTGAAAGCTCTCCATTTTCATGTTTAGTTCATCTTCATATACTGGCTCACTTATTGTTTTTGTTTTATACCCAATAACCTTTCTTTTGTCCATTTTAAGATGTTCAGTTTTTTCATCAGTTTTAAGCTTTGAGGTCGCTCCCATATCTATACTATGTCTTGTTGGTTCTCCTTTCCTGAATTCATATTTTTTGTTCAACTTTTCTAACAACAATAATAATTGTTCCTCATCGTCATCGTTAGACGATGTTATAGGTATTTTACCTTCCTTGTTTTCAGGTTAGGGTTAACTTGCCAATCCTTTTTTACGATAGGGTTATATCTACTTAGACTCATGCTTCTGTTTAAGCTTGGAATTCTTGTTAAAGGTTCTTCTCCATTATGGAGTTCACCTACTTCATCTATCATTAGCATGTTTGACCTATTTGGTGTACTTGGGTTCATGAAATATTCTTTCCACTTAGTTTTTATCACAATATCATTAGGGTTTACCTTCATGGGCATGATTTTCCTTTGTAGTTTATCACTCTTCTCATATTTTTCAGCATTTACTACTCTTTGTCTGAAGGTTGATTTTATGGTGGTCACTAATTTGTATATTACCGTCCATCTTATCATTATTCCTCTTGATCCCTTCTTTAAGTTTGATCCTATAGTCAATAGTTTAATTGTTAAGAACCTAGGGGCATATGCATCATCAATGCTTATGTAATACCTTGGTTCACATATATAACTGAATGTCCCTTGACTTAAATTACAAGTGATTCCACTTATAATCTGATCATAAAAGTCTTTATGCCTTATATCACATATAAAGCTTAGACAATCAACGTTTTTCCCAAAATTTTGTAATGGGTTTAGGCTTACTTGAACCGCACCAATGCATATGTATCCATAATTTCCTCTTTCTCTAAGTTTCTTAATGTTTTTCCAATTTATCAAATTAACTTCAGCCGCTTTTTTCTCACAATCTTCTATCACTATGCTTCCTTCCATTTCATCACAAACATAGGTTGCTTTGTATGGAATTAATGAGGTCTTAAATATTTTACTTTTCGTAATTTTTGGAAAATCCCAATCTCCCTTTTTCAAACTATCTATTTCTTCTTCATCAATGGAACATCCTGCCTTTTTAAGTTGTCCTAGAGTAGATCGTCCATCTTCCTCGTCGTCATTTTCATCTTCTATGTCTCTACTTTCCATCATATTGTTTAATCTTAATTCGTCTTCCTCACTTTCTTCATCAGGATCATATCCTTCTATAGTTTCATTATCTCCGTATTCCTCTTCTTCATAGATTTCTATTATACCTTTGTTATTAGTGATAGCTAATTCTACCGCCTCATCTTCAGAATTTTCTATGTAGTCCCAACTTCCTAGGGCTTGCATTAACTTAAGGTTGGCTTTCTTTTTACATTCATTTGCATAATGGCCTATTTCTCCACAAGACCAACATTTGCAATTTCTTTTCTTTTCAGGACAATATGTGGCTTTCCTGAAAAATCTCCTTGGTTTCTTATATTTTTGTTTATAAATTTTTTTCTTATAATCTTCTCCTCTAGCTTTATTAAACTTAATTCGTCGATAGAATTTATTTCTCGTAGGGCTTTTTCTAGTGCAGCCATAGTCACTGGGCATGTCCCAACATGTTAGGAATTGTCTTTTCATTTGTTGAGTTCCTGCTACTTCTCTGCATTTTTTCTCGATCCATTTTCTTAGGTATGCAACTCTATTCCCTAATGAATCTCTATTGTTATATTTTTATATCCATTCATGGTATTTTTCACTTATTTCTTAATTGATGGGACTTGGTAGTTTATCAAAAAACATTCCTAGAGTGGTTATATTTTCACCAATTTTATAATAGTACCTTTCAAATTCAGTAATACTTCCTCCGTTTTTTAATACTCGCACCATTTCTATCTCTCACACTATTCACACATGTCCACTTCAAATAATATTGTGACTTATATGTAAGAAAAAATATAGTCATGTGGGATCTTGTTAGATTCGTCTCAATGTATAAATTATTAAAATCTAATTTGCATAATTTTTTATTGTGTATAATTAAAGATATTTAACATCTAAATTGTGCATTGGGTTGCGTAAACTGGTTCAATGGTGCGAGTATTAAAAAACGGAGGAAGTATAGTCTTCCACGTACCTCATATTACAGATTGAAAGATTACTTAATTTTCTTTGAAATTCTAACCTCTTTTCATCATTACTGGCTTTAGGTCCAATAAACTCAACTTCTATGTATTGACATAGTATGATAAACATATCAGTTGGTGATTCTAATTCCCTAAGCATTGCTTTGGCTTCCTCATCTATCGCTTCATACCAATGAGCAACACATCCATAAAAGCTATGTTCTATGTAATTAAGGAAATTTTTAGTAGACCAATCAGTGTTCAGATTAAGGACGCTACTCATTCTCTTTTTCCAATGTTCTACGATTTCTTCTCTGTTTCTCACTCCATCTAAGTTTAACTTATATCCAGTTTGACTTATGGGTTCTAAGGTCACTTCTTCTTGTTTTGGTACTTGATTAGGCATTACCTTAAAGCTAAATCGAGTTGTTTTTCCTATTACATACTGTAATACCCCTATTTATAAAGAGTAGTTTATTAATAACTAAGTATGATTTATTAACATGATTATATTTTAATAGTCTTCAAGTTTAATTTAAGGAAATTAGATTTGATTATAGAGTTATTGAAAAGTTAATTATATTACATTAGTTAATTATTTTGACGTTTTAATGAAATGACTTCAAGAAATATTTAGTTTAATTCTTTTAACGAGTATTGGTTATTGTTGTTTTATATGAATTTGTATCATTATTTAAATTATATTTTGAAAAGGTAAATAGATATATTTAGATATATAAAAGGAGAGGGATTTAAAGGTAATTGCACAAAATAGTCAAATGGGGAAGGTTGAATAGAGGGAAAAAGAAAAGAAAAAGAAAAAGAAAAGGGAAACAAAAGAGGGCTTGGGGGTCAGAATAGAAGGAACAAAAAGAAAGAACAGAGGAAAGGCAGAGAGGAATGGAAGAAGGAGAGAACGAAGAAGAAAGGGAAGGCAAGGGTGAAGGTCGACCACTCGGCTTTGATTCAGATAAGGACAACCACCACAACCACCATGGTTAGTGCTCAAAGTAGGCGGCGCATACTAGAGAGGAAGCAAGGGACGTTTTTGGTCCGTTTCGGAGATTAGGGCACGTTTCTAGGGGCGATTTTCCAAGCTATCTTTCATCCCTAATCTTCCTTGCTTGTGGGTAAGTTGAATTCATACTTTAATTTCATTTTTTATCAAGTTTATGAAGTTAGGGTTTTGAATTGAAATTGATTTGGGGATTTTCGTTTTAACGGGTTTTGAGTATGAATTGATTGAGTAGAATAATTAGTTTAGATTGTTAATGATTATTAAACTTGTTAGTGTGGGTTTGGGATTGCTTGAGGTTTGATTCAATGGAAAGAACAAATAAAGTGCTGAAATTCGTAGGCTACACAGACCAGTTTCGTAAATTGCGTTTTTGGACAGTTTCTGAGCATTTTTAGCAAAAATGCTATTTCACAAAAGTTGTTCGTATTGAAATTTTACTCAAGATAGGCTCAATAAACGCTTGATTTGGACTTCGTATGAGGAATTCATGCTCGTTTTAAGTTTCTGCCCAAAATTCATATTTTCTATAGTCGATTTTAAAGCTCCATATTGTTGTATGGTTATTTCATAATGAATTTTTGAGTATCAAAGTATATATTATGAATGTTAGATGTTTTCATATAAAGTAAGGTGATTAGAATTAGTTTGGTAAAGGGTTGTAGTTAGAAGTTTAAATGGAAGTTCAAGTTAGAATAATGAAAGTCATTTATATGATTTATGATTGTTTGTTTACATGATTTAAATGGAATTATAAGAAGTTTGTTGTTTCTAAAACTAGTTTTAGTGAAAGTTCATTACTAGTTAGCTAAGTCTATTATTAATTATTGAATACATGTATGTTATTATGTAGCTTTCGAGTTCACTAAAGAGTCGTTTGGAGGTGGTTGTTTTGATATGATTCGTGAAAGGTAAGATTCCTACTCGAACCTTGAATAGTTTACGAGAAAAGTTTAAAAAGGTGAGATTTCGTGCTTAAATGTTTTATAAGTTTACAAGTACAGTTTAAGATTTCTTATTAAAGATTTTACAGTTATGAGAAGAGTTTCATAAAGGTTTTAAACTCATTTTGGTTGAGCATGTTTTAAAAGATAGAAGTTTAGTTTCGAAAGGAACTTTTATAGTTTACAAGAAGGGTTCTTAAAAGGATTTTTATGAAAGTTGGTTTCCGAACGGCCATTAAAGGAAAGATTATAGAGTGATATTTCGAATAGTTTTGTGTTTTGAAAGTTAATGGGATTGCCTATGTGGTATCTCATGGGAATAGTTTTATGTTTTCAAAGTTGTGGGTATTACCTAAGTGGTATCTCAAGGAATTGGAACTTCGTCGAGTTGGTCTCGGCTTTACCGATACAGAATAGAATAGTTGTGGGGGTACGTTGATCAGTACCTCAAGACTTTGATCTTCTGCTGCGGTTTGGCCGTATGTAGGGTGTGCACACTAGGGGTCTTTGTCTATAGTTATCCGGAGGGTCTAGCTAGCCCAAAGGTAAGGAAAGTTTGTTCCATTCCCTAGATTTATGAATCTTTCTTCGTGAAAGAAAAAGGAAAGAAAGGATTGGTTATGAAAAGGAAAAAGGAAAGATTTGAAAAAGAGAAAAAGAAAGGATTTGATATAGAAACAAAAAAGAACGGCTTTGTTTCATCAAAGGAAATTCGGAAAAGGTTTTATAAAGTTGCTATTTATTTGGTATTGAAAGAAACTGATTTGTAGGATATATTTAATATATATCCTACCTGCATATATGTTTGGCTTTTCGGTATGAAATCTTGCTCAGCCAGTTTGGCTGATACTACGTGCCCGATATATGCAGGTACATGAAGGTATTATATTATTGACGATGATTCGATGTTGGAAGTTTATTGTTTTATTCATGCTGTTTGTATCGCGGCGAGGACGATCGACTTTGTAATAGTATAGTTAATAGTTTAACTTGTAATTAAGTTTAAAGAATTTGAATTTGTTAAGTTTAGACTTGTTTGGGTTGCTGGATTTTGAGAATACAGGTTTATAAATGGATGCGAGTCCTAAATTAAGTTTTAGGCGGTCCGTTTTACAAACGGAACTCTGCCGGATTTTCAGTAGAATTCTGAATAACAAATCTAGTTGTTTAGAGTGTTTTAGGATCACTTAATATAGTTTATTATAGTTAAAGGTTTTGATATAGTCATTACAGTTTGAAAGTTTTAAAAAGTCAAGGTTTTTTTTTGAGCTCCACACTCGTGGTGAGTGTGATGGTAATAGCCTGGATTAGGTTTTTCGCTGCATTTAGGTCTGAATTAAGTTGGACGTATATCCGGGTTGTTACACATACCTAGGTCTCGGACAACTAGATTCTCCTTGATACCTATTTCTAGAGATAACATTACTAGCGTAATTATTTTCGAAAGCATTCACTTCGCTCTGTTCCAGCTCCTCTCCAATCATGTTGTCATCTTCAATTATTTTTCCTAATTTATTATTTAATTTTCGCTGGACATCTTCTATGGGTATAGACTCCATATCGTCAAGTTTTATTAATCCCATTTGCTGGTATAAATCTTCTTCTAGGATGGTATAATTATTTTCCCTGTCGTTTTCTTCTGGGGCAATTTCTTTCTTTGATATTGCACTCATGATTTGATTCAAGTTTTCTAAGTTTGTTTCTTTATCAAATAAATCTTGTAGTACCTCAAGACTCAGATGACTCAGGTTCATTTTCTTTAGGAGCTATACAAACTGAGCTTTCAGTCTGTTGTTGGATTCCGCTTTTTTGCTGTTGAAATCCTACGGAAAATTTTTTGTTTTTATTTTGATTTTGAAATGGGTAACGATATTTAAAAGGGGTGGATTTAACTGACGTTTCACCTAGTTGTAAACGATGATGTCTAACTTCGTTCGTTATGGAAAGTTGTAATAACTCTAGCTTATGTAGGATTTGTTTTTCAATATCAATTTGTAGACTCGTGATTTTCCTCTCAACGTTCATACTCCGAGCTGAGGCATTTTGTGCTTCTAATTTTACCTCTAATAACTGATCTACTATATAATTTAAAACAGGACCAACTTGGTTACTATTATCTGGTAAATGATATATATGACTGACTCCTGGTTTTTTACACTCAGGACTAGGTTTAATAGGCTCCAGATTTTCTTATTATTACTAATTAATCAACCTGGCTCTGATACTAAACTAAATTATCTAAAAACAGGCTTAAAATAAGCTAATTATACTTTAACCAAGCTTAACTCAAATGTAATAAAGGTCTAATATAGTTTAAAGGTAGATAAGGGCCTTTTTGCAATACACTAAAGTATGATGGCAAAGTTGTAAATATGCAACGGTACTTTGGGAATTATTTTAAAAGTGATGGTAGATTGGGAATTATTTTGCTTTGTAGATGTATTATGGGAAATATAAATTCTCCGCCTACCAAAACAATAATACAACAATGAATTAATATTCTAATTAATTCACCAGCAATATAATTTATTTTAAAACGCTTTAATAACTCGTTTTAAAATACTTAAAATACATTAAAGTTCCAACCTTTACAACCTTTAATATAATGCTCATAAACCTATACTTTAAAACTTCAAAAATCATTACTTAAATACTTGAAACTCACTTTAAACCAAAAATAATAAATTTGAAATTATAATTTATATTCATAATAAATAAAAATCAGATTTTTAATGATTCGAATAATAAAGTTTTCAACTTTATTATAAAAACATACAAAATTCATAAAAATTATAGCTTTAACATTAAACTATAATTAAACATTAAAGTAGAGGATAAGGGTGAAGAAAACCGGAAAGACGGAAAGACACGCGCGAGAGAGGGGCGACGCGTGGCTGTGCGGTGGTCGTGGCAGTCACGCGGCTGCGTGGCTGCTGCTGTTTGCGGACGAAGAGGAGGGGCGGCGCGGTGACGGTAGCTGCTACCGCGCGCGTACGAAGAGAAGAGGGAGGAGGCGCGTGTGGTGGTCGGACGCTAGGAAAACGAGAGCGAGGGTGGTGGTTGCACGTCGCCGGAAAAACCGAAGGAGAGAAAAAGAGAGGGAGGGCGTCGATTTGTGAGGGAGAGGAGAGAAAATAAAAAGTGATCAACTTTGGGGTTTGGGGGGTAATCATAGGTTTTGCCTAAAAACCTATGGCACTTAGGCTAGGTTTAGGTTTGGGCTCAAGTTGATCATGAAACTTAACCAAATGGTTTGGGCTCCTCAACCCAATATTTAAAATTATTTTAAACACGACCCAAATCCTTTAAATAAAATATTCAATATTTAAATTCAAACCAATAAATATTAATGATTATTTAAAACGTTTGAACAATCATTTGACTTTCAAAATAGTCAATACTAATAAAATAAATATGAAATGATTATAAATATACTTTAAATATATTTATAAAATTCATAAAATTACGGGGGATTACATTTAGTCCAGCCACGAAGAGCACGTAAGGGAAAGATCCACAAAGAACATAACTCTCCTTTGACAGCAAAAGGAGAGACCACGCACAGCGAAAAATCAACATACGAACTAAAAAGATGTATTTTTAGGCTTGGTAAATAAGGCCAATGGGTTACCCACCGGCCATGAATTTTTTTATGCGGAAGCGTAGAATCAATCCAATAATTGGATAGCTCCAATACCATGATAAGTTTATGAGAGGAGAGAAACAATATGATTTTATTAAATTGTGTACAATAATGAACTATGACTATAATATATATAGGAGTACATATGAACTCCTACTCGAAAACAATCTGTAAAAGATATATTATTCCCAATACTTATCTAATACTTAATTATTGAAAATAAATGATAAGCTAATATTTCCTCTAAGATTATATTACATCCTAACTACTAATATATCGTAAAGATATTTATCATATCTTTAGTATCCTAATATATCTCGAATATCAATTAGAGGATCGATCAAGGGATCTTTAAGCAATGCATTGAACGATCATCCCATTTTGGCTGGACAACTTAAAAGATCTGAACATGGAGACATGGAGACTGTATCTAATGATGGTGTTGTTAGACTTTGTGAAGCACAACCACTACTGCAAAATGCGTGATTTCTTGATGCTTTTTGGTCAATAGCTAACTCAGCCTATGCTGTACAGAACTTGAGCCAATTTCTACATGCTCCTAGAAGTTCTCATTTACTTGCTTTGGAACATGTACTTCGATATGTGGCTAACTGAGCTGGCCAAGGGATTCTTTTGAAAGGTTATGATAAACTGAACTTACAAGCTTTTTCACATTTAGATTGGGGTGCATGTGCATATACAAAGAGATCTATTTCAGCCTACTTATTACTACTTGGACAATCTCCTATAAGTTGGAAGTCTAAGAAACAAGGTACAGTTTCTAAATCTTCTTCAGAGGCTGAATATAGACCTATGACAAATGCTGCCTCTGAGATTACTTGGCTTGTGAGATTATTAGAGGAATTGGGAGTTGACAATATCAAGCCTGTCACTTTATATTGTGACAATCAATCTGCATTGCACATAGCTAGAAACCCTGTCTTCCATGGGAGGACAAAACATACAGACATAGACTGCCATTTTACTAGAGAAAAGGTGCTTAAAGGTCTCATTCAACTTTCTTATCTTCCTACAACATCACGACTAGCTGATATTTTCACCAAAGTTTTGCCTTCAGCTCAGTTTCAATCTCTATTGTCCAAGCTAGGCTTGTTCCTCCCACCACAGCCTAGCTTGAGGGGGGATGTTAACATTACAACAACAACAACAACAACAACATAATGAAGCTAAACACAGCAACAACAACAGTCAAATAAAGAAGATGCAGCTGAGGTTCTCACTAGTAAAAAAATATTTATTTGCTGCTTTATATTTTATGTCATCTGCTGCTCATTTTCATTATGCAGCAATAAGAAGGGTAGCAAATAGAACATTTCTTATTGCTGCTCACTAAAGAATAGCAGCCATAAGGAACCTTTTTGCTGCTATTGAATTAAAAATAGCAGCAATAAGAAGATGGCACCACCTAGGGAAATCTCTTCTTTTTGCTGTTGTTTTTATAAAGAAAAGCAGCAATTAGAACCACTTGTTTTTTTAAAACAGATAGCGATACTGTCATTTTTAAAATTTCACCTCAAAAAACATTAGGAGTTATAAATAAAATGTACTTTTATTACGAATATATAATCAAATTACATCAAAATTACATGTAAATTAAAAAAATAAACTTGGTGAATCAAACAAATTGATGAACTAAGAAATGAGAATAAATAAAAAGTATTCGGCTTCTAAGGGATAACCTAGCTAGAAAGAACTTAAAGAAAAAGATAAATAAAACAAAACTTAAAACTTGAAAAACTAAATTGATGAAACTAAAAACAAAAGAAAAACTAACTAAAGCAATTCACAGATCAGTTTCTCAAAGAGCTATATATGCAAGCAACTGCAACCAATTTAAGAGTAACAAGTCCCACCGATGAGCAGCGACTGATCTGAAGGCCAACAATTAAGTCCCACCGAGAGGAGAGGACTAGAGAAGAACAAAGTAAGACAACAAATCCAGCGAGCCCCACACATCGTTCAACAACTTCAAACTCTTCGCTTCAATTACCGATCGTCCTCCAACAACCTCGCCCAGATCTGAACGCCGACGGTACAGTGGACGGAAACAAAGAATTCAGATCTGAAGCCGCCATGTTCAGACCTTCGAAAGAGGAGTCAACACGACAACACCACTCGTTCCGATGTGCAATTTATGAAGAAATTCCAAATTTCTAAAGAGAACCCAAATCAAGTACTAGAAAGCAAATGAACTGAAGCAATTGGGAGTTGAAGAGATTTTATTGAACAAAATCGCAAATGACTAAGTACAATAAATTCCAAGGAACTCCATAAACGTGAATCTCAAGATTTCGTCAAGTTGTAACTCACTAGGTAAAGCAATTTACATTTGCATAGAATGACTAAGCTGTCACCTGTGGATTGTGGAAGGTCTCACAATGGCCGATGCTAGAATATGGAGGTGAGAACAAGAATTTACGTAGACTACACTAGTCACCTTCGCAAATTGGTAGGTCCATATGCAACATAAGGAACCTTGCTCAATTTCAAAGGTACCCATAACCTACAGGCATACACCAACTGAAAGACGACGCATAAATCTGCTCGGAATTCATTTACTTACTAGGCAATAACAGAGAGACTATAAATATGCCTCCACCTAAGCTTCATGCCTCCTTATGGATTTGCAACAGTTTCAGCCAATCTTTTAATACCAGTGTTCAAGTGAGAAGACTTAAAAATAATAAAATAAAGTATAGGCGGTTTGTTGTGTTCTTGTGTATATAGATTGCCAAGGTGGCAATCCGTGTACTTGGATAGAGAACCAATCATATGTTTTATGTTTTATTTATATTTATCTTTTTGTTAAAATTTATTATTGGCTGCAATTTCAATCTACAATTGTAGCTATTAGAATATATTATATTGGCTACAATTTCAATATAAAAATTACAGCAATTAGAAGATTATATTTTAATTGCTACAATTCTATACTAAAATTGCAGCTATTAGCTTTGTTATTGCTGCAAAACACTAGAATAGCAGCAATAAGGGGACAGCAAATAAAAGTTATTTTACTAGTGTCTACAATAAGAAGCCTACACCTTAGCTTACTATATTGTATCTCTTGTAGGGATGGCAATTCAGTCCGACTTCGACCCGAGTCCGACTCGATCCGAAGGAAAAAGTCCGATCCGAATCCGAAAACATAAAAGTCCGAATGAAATCCGATAGGAGTTGGACCTTAGGTAAGATCCGATCCGAATCCGATTAGAGTCCGATTATTACTTGTTACCTCGTCAACTAATAGATTGAAAGTACATTTTAATATAAATAATAGATTTACATTATAAGAAATTAAGTAAAATATTAAAATTTTTATATTAAAGATGTGTTTTGGTTATTTAATATGGTAATTTAATCCGAATCCGATCCGAATTCGAAACAATCCGAAGGAAAAAGTCCGAGTCCGAATCCGAGAATATATAGTCCAAATCCTAATAGGAGTGTAAAAATCATAGTCCGATTGAAATGGAGCGGACTTGGAGTTTGGTAAGTCCGATCCGAGTCCGATCCATTGCCATTCCTAATCTCTTGTAACAGATTTAGTCTCTCTTGTAACAGATTTAGTAATACAGCTCATCTAGTTTGTTATGATGTCATTAGCTATAAATAGCATTCATTGTAATAGATTCTATATACAATAATAAAAATTCAGAGAGTTAGTTCTCTCTTTTGCTCAATGATCAAATGTGATTTTATTCTCTTTAATCAAGTTTTCATAATTGTTTCACTTCCTCGTTTGGTTCCTTTTTGAAAATTTAGAAGGAAAAGGAATGATGGAAAAGAAATGGGAGGATAGATTGGACAAAGGAAGGAGAAAGGTAAGCAATATGGAAGAATGAAGACAGTTTAATCTTTTACATAATTAACTCAAGTAGATGAAGATAACCAGCTTAAGTCTGTTTACTCGAGACAAGCACTCGGCCTTTATAACGTTTTGATTGGAAAGATAGTCTTGAGAGTTACAGTATGTAGAAACAACTACTGTTAGAATGAATTTTTTTTCATTACTTTCCCTTTCTGATATTGCAGCTGATCTTATAGGTTATATACATATATAGATGGAAGAGATTTGTATAATTATGTGGAAAACACAGCTTGATTGCAGATGTAATAAAATAGTTATATGCATTTCTAATTGAACTTATGAGTTCATGACTTGGCTATATTACTTTTTCCCCTCAAAAAAACAGTTGGAGGTTTTTCATGCATATGAGTATTGTCACTATTACAAAGATTCACAAGCAAAATTTGTATGCTCCAGCAGAGGTCCTATCTGGGCTAACTTTGGTATGACAAAGCCATTCCTCACCGCGCAAACTAGTGGGTTCTCCCACTGGAGGAGTCCACCAACAACATTTGCTCGAATCGTTAATGGAAAAACCCGGCCCCACCTCTCCTCTCCATATGATCTCATCGCATCTTCGATTGATCCTTGACCGTGCTTCAATGCTCCAGAGAGCTTCTTTGCCAAAACAATAGCATCCTCCAAGGCACAACATCCACCTTGTCCAAGATTCGGAGTCATTGGGTGCCATGCATCTCCTGCTAGCACAACTCCTCCTTTTGAGACTGGAGGTGTTATAGCGGGCCACAACCATCGGTCTTCTAGGGCTGATCGTATGATTGTATCCTCTGGTGTATGCTCTATGGTATTCCGCAGCTCGGAAGGCCAGTTCTTGACTAAATCAAGTGCTTCTCTCTTCACCTCTAGTGGGTTAGAAACCTTAGGACCTAAAATTTTCATAGGATCATTATCACCAATTGTTTGAGATGGAGAAATCACTGCATGACCATCTTATTCATAACGTCTTCATTAAAACACCATATTTTCATATAAGTACCCGTTTTTAAGGGTTATTTGTTAACACTGGGTAATGAAATGAGACGTTGAGCATAAGGGGAAATCTGCAATTTGCCAAACCTGGAGAGCTTCTGTTATAGCAGATGAACCAATAGACTTTGGTGCGCGAAACAGGAACAAATCCAGCTCTAATTCCTCTTCCATAGATGTAACTCACTCGTGGTTGATGAGGCTGCCCTTCATTATATACTGCCAGTCCTCGAATAGCACAATGGCCAGAATACTTGGGCTCCGGAAAACCCATCCACTGTGCTAACTGAGATCGGATTCCATCACATCCTATAACAATCTGTTTGATATGATGTCAGAAATTACACATAGTAAACATATGAAGCAAAAAATAACTATGTTATTCGGACTGAAATACTAGTGTGAGATCCTTAGTACATGTCCAAGTATTTGATTATACTATTTCATGGCTTTTCCCCAAAATGAAGTGTCATATACGTATGTACACTGTCGAAGAACTAACATGCATACTTGAGGTAAAATGAAGAGTCCGAGTAACACAGTTAGTTGAATAGTAGTATACATTGCTAGCTAACAACCTTGGCTGATAATTTGGTGCCATTGGTTAATTCAAGCTTGGTTTCCCCTGTTCCGTTATCTGTTTGAATCTTAGCCAACTTGGATGAGAATTGCAAAGAGTTTGGGGGTAGTTCATCAGCAAGAGTTTGTAGAAGAACTCTCCTTTCCACAGCGCGTACCTCTTGACTATATTATAATTTTTTGAAACATGAGCTCTATAATCAGATGAGTCCGAAGGAAAAGTTTATATGTCTACAGGATTTCATGGATCAAAATGTGTTCTAACCTTGGATCCACATCTTTGAACACAAAATTTCGGAGCTCTTTCCCTTCATCTGTTTTTATTGATAACCTGTGTAACTGATATTATGAACATAATCAGCTTTAAAAATAATAATATGCACAAGATTGTTAGATTTCCAAGAATACATGGCTCAACTTTCATATCTCTGTCTTTCAAAAATTTATATCGTGACTTAAAAAGTAAACCATCTACGCTTTTAATGATTGATGAACTTCAACAGTGAATTTAGATTTTTGGTGGCTTTTCCATCTTTCCAGCTCTATGCGTACGTTTTGGGGTATATTCGTCTTTACAAGCTAAGAATATTGTCTTCTATTGGTAATTAAGGTAAAAATTTTCTAATTTGCGTACGGATATATGGTGCATTTTCAAATGGTTAGGGGTGTATGGTAAAATTTCATAGACCTTGCGAGTATATGGTAGACTTTTAGCAGCTTAAACAAACCAATTTCACCTCTAAGAACAAAGATTTTAAGTCATAACATATAACTGTATAAGCAATTCCTAGAACTTCGACCAATAATGAATAAATTCATGACAAAGGTTCAAACACTTTTTTTTAGGTATGTAAGGAGCCACGAAGGTGAGATGAGAATCAATTTCAAAAACTCTTGAAATTGTGAGGGATACTTTGACCAACTGAGTTACCCCTCACTCTCATATTCAAAACACGTCGATAGTATTGATAAGACTTTCACCTAATGTAGTCAATAATCAGATTATAATGAGAGAATTCCTTGATCATGCAGTAAAACCTATATAAAAGGATGCTAATAATATATAGTACTAGTAAAGGATAAGAAAGCATTACCCTTGAATTTCAAGAAATTGGGTCCTAAGTTGATCTCCAACACCAAGTACATCCAATACCTTCCACCCATTTTTAAAGAGAGTGAGTGATGTCCCTCCTCTTCTTAATGATTCTGATTGCTCCAAAACTAGTGACGGAATTCCAAGCCTATATTATTATACAACAATAAAAAAATTCCATTATCATACTAAGCTAACCAAGTTACAAATCCAAGTACATGATGTTTTAACTTCAAAAATTAAGTCCTTGCATAGCTAATTCTATATTTCACAACAAGATCATCTCTCCAGCGTTATCGTTACTATAACAGTTTAAACATTTTAGATAACGCCTAATAGCTACGGGTTTTTTAGCCAAAAAAGACTAAGTATAAGGTTACCGCGTATAATTTTTAAAATATAAAAAATAATGCAATATCCACAATAAATGGTTATATTGATACGATACTTTAAACTAGTAATGCGACAACTAAATCTAAATGAAGGTATTATCAACCTATGAAGGGCGAGAGCAGTGGCGAGTCCAGCAATTCCTGCCCCAACAATGACTATTTCTTCATTTCGGGTATCACTATTTGAGTTTGATAGACAGAAAATTTTGTTACCATTTTGTGGTTTGTAGGGAATAAATTTGTTAGAAAGGTATGCTACTCTTTGGTGATCATATGATGGTGAAAGAAAATTGTTGGCAAGAAGAAGAGATGACAAAGTCTTTGATGACATTTTTTAAAAAGTACGAAATCTTCCCAAAGTGTGTTGCTGATGAATGAAAAGAAGTTACAAAGGAGAGTGAATCAGAGGAGAGAAAGATGGTGAAGAGGTGAGTGTGGAGTGTGGAGTGTGGACGGCCATGGAAACAAGTGGCTGAAAAGTAAAGATAAATGTAGAATTGGGAACATATATGATATATTCATATATCCCATGGACCCACATCAATTAGTTGACTATTATAAGAAGTATAAGTTATATTGTGTTACTTGTGTAAATATAGAAAGTGAAAGTTAGTTAGAATTAGTTTGATATAAATAGACTTCCTCTAACAACTTTTGTAATTAATTCATTCTCTTCATTTTCTGTTCTAATGAGAAGCTCTTTTCTCTCCAAAACTCTCTCTTCTCTTCATGAGATTCTATATGGTATCAGAGCTACATCTCATTTCTGAGATTCGTTATTACAAATTTCTTCTCGTTTCTAGCTGATTATGATTCTTTGATATCATTTCAGTGAAATTTTTGATTTGTTCTTCTCAAAGAACATTTCTCTTCTTCGAATTTCAGCTACGAAATTTCTTGTAATTGCGATATTTTGTCTAGTAATTACGAAATTTC
The DNA here is from genome assembly GCA_947645195.1 of Patellifolia procumbens. Taxonomy (NCBI): domain Eukaryota; kingdom Viridiplantae; phylum Streptophyta; class Magnoliopsida; order Caryophyllales; family Amaranthaceae; genus Patellifolia; species Patellifolia procumbens. Next base: position 7,831,532 of record CANSGD010000972.1, read on the forward strand.
TTGTGCACGGATTATTATCTTCATTGTCGATTGCTCAAATTCTTCTAATTGAAGTTTGATTCTCTTCAATGGCGACTGAAAATTCTTCTCCAATTTCTTCTAATCAAGAAAATCCTTCTCATGGAGGTAATGTTGATACTCTTAATCCTTATTTCATTGCTCATTCTGATAATCCTACTTCCTCTCTTGTTTCTGCTTTATTTTCTGGACAAAATTTTATTCGTTGGAGCCGTAATGTTAGAAGAGCTCTAATAGCTAAGAACAAGGAAGGATTCATTACTGGTTTAATTTCAAAACCTGCTGTTACACATAAGGATTTTGAGAAGTGGAAAAGAGCTGATTTCATGGTAATGAGCTGGATTCTTAGCTCTATGAGTGCTGATTTAGCTGATGATTTCTCATACTTAAACTCTTCTTTAGAACTGTGGTCTGAATTACAAGAACGTTTTGGTCAATCTAATGGTCCATTGATATATCAACTAAAGAAAGAAATAGAGAATCTGAAACAAGAAAATTCTTCTATTATTACCTATTATAGCAAGATTAAGAAGCTATGGGATGAATTACAATGCTTGAGAGCTCTTCCTATTTGTACTTGTGGTGCTCTTAGTTCATGTTCTTGTCAATTTCTCAAGAAAATTGCTGATCTAGATGCTGAAGATCAGTTAATGCAATTTCTGCTTGGTTTACATGGTGGCTATGATACTACCATTAGTAATCATACTACCATTAGTAATATACTTGCTATGGATCCATTACCTTCAATGAACAAGGCTTTCTCTATTACTCAGCAAATAGAGAAACAGAAGGAGATTAGTACTGTCACTAATCAGTCTATTGAGAGCAGTGCATTGATTGCTCAAAGAATGAATAGGAGTTCTTTTTCTCATAATTCTACTACTGGAGCTAAGAAAGATTGGAAGAAAGATAAGCTTGACAGAAAGTGTGATCATTGTAAAGGAAGAGGACACACTATTGATCAATGCTTCAAATTGGTTGGATATCCTGAGTGGTATAATACAATCAAAGCTTCTAAGGGGCCTAAATCTTCATCTACTCCTAGGCTGGCTGCTCATGTTCATAATGCATCTTGTGATGTTATGGCTGATTCTCCTTGTGAACAACCTACAGTTGATCATAGTATGCTTAACAACTTTTATCAAGAGTTTGTCAAAGCTATGAAAGGAAAGCAGTCTACTAATGGTGGTTCTTTTTCTGGAGGTTCTGATTCTACTACCACCTCATATGCTAACTTTGCAGGTATTACTTCTCATTCTCTTAACTGTTCTATTGCTCATAATGATAATCATGCTATTTGGATCATAGATTCTGGTGCATGTGATCATATGACTTATGATAGAACTCTTCTACATAATATCAAAACCTTACCTACACCTATTAAAGTTGGCCTCCCTGATGGTTCTTATAAGTTTGTTTATTTCACTGGCACCATCTATCTTACTAAGCAGCTGGTTCTTCATGATGTGTTACTAGTCAAAGATTTCAAACATCATCTCTTATCTGTTGAGAAATTACTAGATCAAACTGGTATTGGTGTGATATTTACTAGAAATTCCTGTTTATTTCAGGACCTTTCTAGTAAGGTTGTGCTAGCTTCTGGTAACAGAGAAGGTGGACTATACTCTTTTCTCTCAACTGGTACTTCATATTCCTCAATTTCTTCTGTTGTCTCTACACAGTTTCCTACAAGCAGTACTTGTAATACTGTTGATATCACACCAACACTTCCAAATAAAACAGCTACTAGTGTATTGCCTAAGCTAGATGATAAAAATTCTCTAGCTATTATTCATGCTAGATTAGGACATCTATCTTTGTCCAAGATGAAACATGTGTAAATGTCATGGTATGACTGAATACAATTGTGAAGTGTGCCTTTCTGCTAAGCAACATAAATTGCCTTTTCCTATTAGTGATTCTAGAGCTTCTTGTTGTTTTGAGCTCATACATTTGGACTTATGGGGTCCATATAGAATATCAGCATTGAATGGAGCTACATATTTTCTCACTATTGTGGATGACTATAGTAGAGTTACTTGGACTTTTTTGATTCATAATAAACAGCAAGTTTTACAAGCTATTATGGATTTTTTCTTGATGATAGAAACTCAGTTTCACTGTATGATCAAAAAGGTTAGAACTGATAATGGTACTGAGATTATCAAGAATGAATGTATCAGATTCTTTGCCTCTAAAGGTGTTTTACATCAGAAGAGTGTGGCATAAACACAGACATTTACTTGAGGTGTCTAGAGCTCTTAGGTTTCAAGCTCATTTACCTAAAAGTTTCTGGGGTGATTGTGTTTTAACAGCCACTCATTTAATTAACCTCATGCCTATGAAGGTTCTCAACTGGAAAACTCCTTATGAAACTTTAATGAAACAACAGCCAAATTATCATAATCTAAGAGTGTTTGGATCTTTATGCTTTGCTTATAACATGGATCCTAAGAAAGATAAGTTTGATTCTAGAAGTAGAAAATGCATTTTCTTAGGCTATCCTTATGGTCAAAAAGCTTACAAGCTTTATGATCTTGAAAACAAACAATGTTTTGTATCAAGAGATGTTATCTTCTTTGAAACAATTTTCCCTCATAACTCCTCTACTCTTCTTTCTCATTCTAAACCTAAAATCACTTCTCTGGTTGATTTTAGTTTTGACCCTAATCCTTTATCTTTTCCTTCTTCAACTACACCTTTATCTCCTTTACATAATACTTCTTCTAATTCTCCTTCTGCTTAGAATTCTTCTTCTGATTTTCATACTTCTTCTGGATCTTCTTCACCTGATCATGATTCTCCTCTTATATCTTCACCTACTTCTCTTCCTCACTCTATTCCCATTCCTGTTTCCAATGAAACTATAACACACACTTCTACCAGGATAGTTAAACCATCTACCAAATTTACTGATTTTGTTAATACTTACATACCTCACAAAAATCCTATTCATCCTTCTACTTCTGATTCTACCTCTTTATCTTTTGCTGTTAATTCTTCTAAAATCATTGAACCTAAATCTTATCATCAAGCTAAAACTGATCCTAATTGGGTTATAGCTATGCAAAAAGAGATCCAAGCTCTAGAGGATAATGATACTTGGGATCTTACCTCTCTTCCTCCTAAGAAAACTGCTGTTGGTTCTAAATGGGTTTATAAAACCAAACTTCATCCAGATGGGAGCATTGAGAGATATAAAGCTAGGTTGGTAGCTATTGGTTATCAACAGATAGAAGGAGAGGATTTCAATCAAACCTTTTCTCCTGTAGCAAAATTAGCTACTGTCAGAGTACTCATTGCTTTAGCTGCTGTAAATGATTGGCATCTTTGCCAATTGGATGTTAACAATGCTTTTCTACATGGTTTTCTGGATGAAGAGATTTATATGATTCCTCCTGCTGGATATTTGAAAGCTAAGCCTGATCAAGTCTGCAGATTAAAAAAATCTCTTTATGGTCTTAAACAAGCCTCTAGACAATGGAACAAAGAGCTTAGTAAATTTCTCATCTCATTGGGTTTTATTCAGTCTAAACAGGATTATTCTCTCTTTACTAAGAAAACACAATGGTGAATTTCTAGCCTTATTGGTGTATGTTGATGATATATTACTTACTGGTACTTCTCTACCTCAAATTTCTGCAATCAAACATTCTCTTGATCTTGCTTTCGCTATTAAAGATCTTGGCAACCTACACTATTTTCTTGGTGTTGAAGTTAGTAGAACACACAAAGGAATTTTCATTTCTCAAAAGAAATATATCAAGGATATTTTGATTGATGCTGGTATGGAAGATTGCATAGCTGCTTGTACACCTTTATCTACAGGCTTAAAGCTATCTACTGTTGATGGTGATCTTCTCACTGAACCAAACACATATAGAAGGCTAGTTGGCAGATTATTATATCTTGGTCTTACTAGGCCTGATCTCTCTTATTCAGTTCAACATCTCAGTCAATATATGCATGCTCCTAGAATACCTCATCTTAGAGCTGTTCTTCATCTTCTGAAATATCTCAAAGGAACTATAGATCATGGTCTCTTCTATTCAGCTTCTACTGATCTCACTCTCACAGCTTATAGTGATTCAGATTGGAGTGCTTGCAAAGACACTAGCAGGTCTCTCAATTCTTATGCTATGTTTCTTGGTTCTAACTTAATTTCATGGAAAACAAAGAAGCAACTTACTGTCAGTAAAAGTTCCACTGAAGCAGAATATCGAAGCATGTCTGCTGCTGCTAGTGAAATTGTATGGATTCATGGTTTATTGGAAGATTTACAATTCCAGATTTCTCAACCTATTACTCTCTTCTGTGACAACACTTCTGCTCAGCATCTTGCTCACAATCCCATGTATCATGAGAAAACTAAACACCTCAGAAGGGATATGCATTATATTAGAGAGCAAGTAGAGGCAGGTTTCATCTCTACTGCTCATGTTTCTAGTCAAGATCAGATTGCAGATATTCTCACCAAGGCATTGGCTTCTTCACAACATCATTTGCTCTGTGGCAAGCTTGGACTTATATCTCAAGTCAAGCTTGAAGGGGGGATATAAGAAGTATAAGTTATATTTTGTTACTTGTGTAAATATAGAAAGTGAAAGTTAGTTAGAATTAGTTTGATATAAATAGACTTCCTCTAACAACTTTTGTAATTAATTCATTCTCTTCATTTTCTGTTCTAATGAGAAACTCTTTTCTCTCCAAAACTCTCTCTTCTATTTATGAGATTCTATAACTATTCTCCTCAAATAAAAGAGTTAATAGCAATCATGCTATTGGTTAAGCATTTTAGTTGGACATCTTGGAGCCGGCACAGGTTGGTACGAAACGAGTTACGTCTCATTTTCGAAATTCAACATAAATATGATGGACTGATCTGCATATTAGCTCGCTCATCTTTAATCAAAAAGAAAAAAAGAACACATACATTCTTAAAGGGGCCTGCCAGCATGATACATGGCCATGTCGTACACTGACTTGAGCCTCAGAAGCTACACCCCCGGGCTTAGAGTTCCCATTTGCAGGCACATTGCAGGATCATGTTCTTGATACCTATCTAGAGTACCAACAACCTTAAGTACCTCATTTCTATATTGAAACCCCCGATTAATCTAGTATAAGTTTTCTTTTGGATTAGATCGAACACTATACCCTCTTCCTTTCACTTTATTGTTAAGAAGATAAGTCAAATGTGATCCCATATTGACGGATTAGAGGGAAGTTGACTAGCAAATAATCTTGGTGGGTTACTTTACCTACTACTCCCTCCGTCCCATAATATAAGTTTTGTTTTCTTATATAGTGTCCCAAAATGTAAGTCCTATTTCTAAATTTGTACATTATTTTTGCCTAAAATACCCTCAACAAAATACTAAAATCTCCAAAATGTCCTCATATTGCCATAAAAAACTAATCCCTAATTAAATTCATAAATGGAATCTTTGATTATATTTTCCCTTTTCCAACATCTAATTTAATGCTTAATTAACACACATCCATTCCCCATTTCACTTTTCACGGGTCATTTCCCATTTACCCCTCTTTCCTTCTTTTACACCTTGTTGTTCTTCTCTAATTCTATAAAAAACCTAACTTTCTCTCACTTATCTCTCTTCATTGCTATAAACAGCTTCCAATCTTTGCTCTTTTCATGATTTTATCATGAACCTTTGCGTTTTTTGAGTTTTTTGTACTCATTTTGTTTTCAGCAAAATTCGAAGAAAAAAAAAAAATCCCCATTTCCGATTTTGAAGAATTGGAATCGATGGTATGATTTTTCTGTTTGAAGGCCAAATTAGCAGTTTTTTAATCTTGTTCCCATTTTCTTAATCTGAGTTTTCTAAGTTAGGGTTTTGTAAATTTGTTTGGTTTTGGGGAAGAAACGAGTGAATTTTTTAGGTTTTGTTAACAGTGTTGTTAGATTTGGGTTATGTAAATTGTTCAATTTTAGTTTTTTTTTTTAATTCGTTTTTGGGAAAGCTATGCGTTTTTTGAGTATTTGTATTCGATTTTTTCTTTTGTTATTTTATTTTTTAAAAAAACGATTGGTGGGTTCGTTTTTTTGTGAGAGATTGTAATGGAAGTCATTGCAAGTGTTCAGATTTCAAGTTTCAGCCTGTTTTCTTTTTCCTCCAACAGTTGTATCCATGTACTTCATTGTAAAGCTGCATTTCTATTGGCTAATTAAATGTAATCAAGGCCTTTTATTGGTCCATTTTTTAATTATGACTTAGTTTTAAGTTTGAGCGATGGAGGTGGCTGGCACGCCTATTCAGTCTCAAGAAGATAGAGAAAGAGGGGGAGGGAGTAGAAAGTACGATTCCCAATGCAAAATTTAATAAATCATAATTTCCAATGAAAATTTAATAACTATCATTTTCAATGTAAATGAATCTATTTGATAAATTAAACTCAGATTCTATTTAACTTAATTCCCGCGTAAAAACGGAATCGGGACTTATATTATGGGACGGAGGGAGTACTACTTCCTCCGTATCAAAAAGATTGCAATAAGTCATTTTGCACGCATTTTAAGGATAATATTTAATGGTATAAACAAGCAAATTAGTTAAAATGCATTCAAGGATTAGTAACCTATAACCTCATTCTTGGTAGTATTAAAATTATTTTGCCTAATTTGCTCGTTTATATTATTATATATCTTCCTTAAAATGCGTGCAAAATGACTTGTTGCAATCCTTTTGACACGGATGAAGTAATTGATTTTAGGATAAAACATTATATTGACTCATGTGTGGTTAGACTCGATCTCTTTTCATGCAGGCTCAGGTGTCAAGACCCATTAAGAATTTATCATAGGGAGGATCAATCGTTTGAAGAATGCAACAAGGTGGGCTCACATGTGAAAGAGAATGTTAACGAAATAACTCACATGTAATTACGTATTGAAAGGATAGATGAGTGACCCTAGCATGGGCTACTTCACCATTTAGAATAAAATCTCATACAGGCTTGTGTGTAGTTAGACTCTCCTCGACTCTAATGCAAGATTACATGTACAAAGATATTAAAAAAATTTCATTTATGAGAAATGATTTCCTAATAATAGTATATGACTAGGCCTAGCTGATTTGCAAACTATTTGAGCTCGAACTGAAATTTTCTAGAGCTGGACATAGAAGAGTTCTATAAGGACTATGCATGTTTTTTTCTAGGTCAATATCCCTATAAAAAAAATCAAAAAAAAATTAAACATTTTGTCGCACAGATCATGGACAGAATATTTTCAGCCAACTACTTAATGTCATGATTGGTATGACTCTTACAAGTTGCAAGAGGTGATTAAGACCTTAATTTATAGAATAATATTTCTCGTATTTTTGTAACATCAAATTTTATTAGCTTGACATGCTATATAATATGTGTGCACACACGTCCTTCCTTAGACTTGCACCCAAGGAAAGGAAAGGCAAAAAGACTGTTTGTTTTGTTACCAATTTGAGAGTATTGTTTAAGAGAAAAAGAAAGGAGAGAAAACAATAATGGGGAAGAAGTGTATGATCATGGTTGTAGCAATGTTATGCACAACTATTTTCATATCAGCTTTGCAATGCAGTGCCCAGTCGGATGAGGTTATCAACGATTTCTGTCTCGATATAATTGAAGGTGAAGTTGTTAATCCTTTTGTAGTCTCGCAATGCTGCGATCCTTTGCAGACTCTGCTTGGTACTAAAGATGGCTATCAGGCTGCCACACTACTCTGCGAAGAAACCCGGAAGAGGTTGAAGGGTCCTCCACAATGGAAGTTGGAACTCGCCTTCGCGGATCTTGCTAACCAATGCTTTACTGATCGTTCTCTCAACACATTCTCTACCGCCTGCCAACCCCCCCGCTCAACCTGATTTAGCATGTTATGAGGAGAGGTTTTGGAGAAGTCCTTTGTGTGTTTGTGGATAGATTTCAACTTCTGCAATGTGTACTTTGCACTTTCTTGTGTTGTGGTTGCGTGGATTTAGTTAATGTTGTACTTTTGTTTTCTGGTGCTACTAATGTTATGCTTTGGTTTTTGGACTCAAATCATTTGGAGTGCTTATTGTGTTCCCAATGTATACGTACTTGCGTATATGCATCTAAATGATTTATGTGACAAAGATAAAATGTACTAGAATAGCGTGCAAATGGATCGTAACACAATTTACCCCGCATCGATCTCCATAAAAAGAGTCAAAACATATAAAGCGAGCCTCACTTGATAGGTTCCTTGTCTCAAATCTCATAAGTCTAGTGTCGAATTTTGTCAAGTAAGGATGTTTGTGGATGGGATTCTTGTACCTTTTCTTCCCTACTCTCAAATGCTTTAGCATGTGAATAGAGAAAAGCGTACATGATGTGTAATTATTAATAAGGCCCTCGTTATCTTACCTTATTTTATTAAAGTGAACCTATTTTACTGTACTGAACTTATTTGTACTGAATTTAACTTCAAATTTTGAATTGGACTTATTTTTACTGAACTGGACTCATTTTATTGAACTATACATATTTTTACATAGTACTGTATTATTTTTTAAGGTGAACGAAATAGCCCCTTAATCATTAATCAATCTTTTCGCATTAGTTTGGGAGCCGTTTATGTTGTTATTACCTCATTATTGATATAACCTTTTACGCCCAGTCTTGTAAATGGGCTTGGTTCTGCCTAGGGATGTCAATCGACCGGATTTGGGGCAGTTCTTGGTGGTACCAGATCAAGGTCCGTTTCTAGATCCGGACCGGATCCGACGAATCTAAAAAAAGACCCTGAATCAGATCCATCAGATTCACGTATATGCAAATCTGGATCTAGTTTTTAAATATTTTTCCAATTTTTTAAAACCTTGTCAATACCTAACTTATTATAACGTTAAAAGTATCAATTATGCACCATTTCATCTATTAAAAGCATTGTTGCTGCAACTGTCTTCTGCTACCAAACTACCAAAAGCATTTTAGCTACTTTCTAATATCAGTACTCCAGGAGAATCTTATAAGAACACGAATCACGGATCAAAAGTATTTTAGCTCTCAACATGGCAACATTCCAATTTCCAACATTCAAAAGCATTCAATGTGTTGTTCATACTAGACTAACACAATGTCTTAACGTTAATGACTGCTTAACGTATTTCCAACATTCAAAAATGAGAACACGATAGCGAGTTGTGGATGAATCAGGTGGCAGCGCCGACAACAGTGGGTTGAATAACGAGTGAGATTGAGGAGTTGATGACTATTGGAGTGGAGAGAGGCATTGAGAGCGTGAGAAGCACTACTTCTCTATTAGGGTTACTAATTGCTTCTCTAACGTATTAACGATAGTAAAATATTTTACGATTTTTTTTCTTTTAAAAAAAGGTACGGTTCCACGGGTCGGATTTGGATCTTAAGCCTGAGATCCAGATCCGATGGATCTACAATTTGAAGAACCGGATCTGGATTCGCAGATCTAGAACGGGTCTAGGATCCACTGATATCCCTAATTCTGCCCTATTTCTTTATCATCAATTCATCATACGACTTTTGTGAGTATTAGGAGGCTGATGCCTCAAAATAAAACATGAAGGTACTTGTCAAAATTCGAAATTCAATAATCTCATAAACTAGTAAACTACTGCCATTTGAATGAAAAAAAAGTTTCAAAATCGTGGGTGAGCATATTCATATTCTTAAGTATGGAAGGCTGATAAGTTGATTTTGAGTCGAAACCTCCACGTCTAGTTAGCAGGCTATCCTTCTTTGATCTTGCTGGGAATGAACATGGTGAATACGTGCAGATGCCAGATACCACTAATAATGATAACCTGACCAGATAATGGAATTCTTTCCTATGATTATGCTCCCCCAATAAAATAATTCCCAACCTACATACGATTGTTATCTAAAAATTAATTTCCATTTTGCTATCCCGCTAATTGAATGAACACTAATTGAAATAAAATCAATAGTTAGGTCCCTGTTATCGTTTTTGGTTTTTAATTTTTGATTTTTGGAAAACTAAAAACCAAAATATGGATCCAAGAAAAAATACTTTCTTATTTTTTGTTGTCAGTTTTCAAAATATTTATGATTGCTATCAGTTGACAATTTTAAGTTTATTATACTAATTATGTCATATGAATAAAAATTCATACAAACCAAAAACTGAAAAGACAATTAAACTAATCTCTCAATCCCTCATTGCGATAGTAGAAATATAAATTGTGCACTATTCCTAAATCTATCATGAACGATTCAACAATAGAAAGCAATTGAACTAAAAGGCAATTTAACTAATCTATCAATCCCGACCCTCATTGCATACATAGATCCCCACAACCCTAGAAAGGTAACTACTCACTTATGAATCGTGATCATAGAAACTATAACAAATTCTATATAATAATTCATAATTTAGACCGATAACAAATAATTATTAAATCAATCTAAACAAGAATAAAGATAGCAAAGGGAAAGAATTACCGGAACGAAGTCTAAAAATATAAATTTATTAAAATCGAACAATAATCCAATGTGTAGTCTCCATCAAGAGCGAAAAACAATTAAAGAGTTTGTAAACTAGGATTAAAGCTAATGAAAGAAAAGGTAGTCTGAAAATATTCCAAGTAAACTATTTATGCTAAAACTTAGAATAGATAGGAAAAGGATTATAAAATAAATCTTAAAATATGAAATATTATCTTAGGAAAGCTCAACGCGATCGGGCCTAACCCGCCGGATCTGACTTTCTTTACTTTTTTCTCATCCATGTGATACTTCTCAACAGCCCAATCTGATCAGGCTGGACCACTCGATTGCGCGTCCTCAACGATTTTTTGACAAGGCAAGCTTCACCAGTTCGGACCCGCAACAAAGCGGCTGGGAACAAAATTCATCCGCCCAATCGGGTCATGCTCTTTTTTATTCTTTTCCTTGGCTCTTGAAGCCTTGTTTTCAACGATTTTACCGTCCAAGGTCTAAGGCCTCAAGAATCTTCCTCGGGCCTTCGAAACTCAACAATACCTCTAAATTTCTCCAATCTACCGACAATCATAAAACAACAGTAGGAAATATTAATAACTCAAAATAGGATCAGAGTATCAAAGCTAGAAGGAATCAAAATAGGATCAACGCAATTCAGAATGAAGATGGGACTTGGGTAAATACTTTAGAACAGGTTCAAGCAGCCTTTGTTTAGTATTACAAAACCTTGTTGGGGTACACTTCACAGAGAGCACACACTCAAAAAACTGTAATTGAGCAAGGCCTTATTTTAACTGAAGATCATATCCAGTTGCTAGAAGGTAACTTCAGCAATGATGAAATAAAACAGACTCTCTTTTCAATTCGAAATGAGAAGGCTCCAGGTATGGATGGTTATAATAGTTTTTTTCTTTAAGCATGGTTGGGTATGTGGTTGGCAATGAGGTTACTGAGGCTGTGCAAGATTTCTTTAGAACAAGGAAGATGTTAAAAGAGATTAATATGACCTCTATCACATTAATCCCCAAAAGTCAATGTCCTAGTTCGGTCAAAGATTTTAGGCCTATTTCCTGTTGTGTTGTCATCTACAAGGTGATTACAAAACTGCTTTGTAACAAGCTGAAACTTGTTTTGCCTGATATTATTCCCAGTACTCAAGGTGCCTTTGTGAGTGGAAGAAGTAACCTTCATAATGTTTTGATTTGTCAGGATATGATTAGGATGTACAATAGGAAAAAAGGACCCCCCAGTTGTATGATGAAGATTGATATATACAAAGCTTATGACACTGTGAGCTGGGAATTTCTAGATGAAATGCTATCAGCATTAGGATTCCCTAGCAGATTCAAGAAGCTTATTCTTACTTGTGTTAATGATAGGCTAAAGTCGTATCACTATTCAAAGATAATTCCTACAGTCCTCTAACTATGGTAGTCAATGGAAGCAGGATCGAATCCGCAGGGAGACAGAGTTTCTATATTAATATTCAATCAACTAACTACTTCAGATGAAATCAGAGGAGATTAACTGAACTAATGATTAAACTAAGGAAGACGAGAATTAAACTGAGGATTTAACTATGGAATAAAAGCCTAGGGTATTAGGTCGGTCCACCATGCTTATACCAATCACATAAGGTCAACTACTATCAAAACCTAAGTCAAGAGTCGAGGGATTAGAGCATGTGTTGAGCTATGGTTAAGACTCAACGCTCATAGTTCAACATACGCCGCATGTTCACTAACGTAATCAGAACTACTGATGTGTCCTAAGCCTCTAATCATAAGACAGATCTGTGCAAACAACTATTAACCACAAGTAATCAATGAAATTGGCCACTAACATCAATCACTAATTAAGAACAAACCACATCACAATCACTCTAATCAAGCCCTAGAAATCGATAGGAATCTAAATAACAATCATGGTATAAACATGGCTTCCCTATCTAACACCCTAGAAATAGAACTACTTAGACATAATCGAATTGACAAAAACAAAACTAATTGGAAACCCTAAGAATTGCATCATGAACTAATGGAATAATCAACAACTAAACCAGATTAAACAAGAGATAAGAATAAAGCAATAAGAAAGATGATTACCAAATTGACGGAAAGCGGTAACTTTAATTGAATTGAATTAACGTTCAATCTCTTCTACAATGGAAAACTATGAAAACTAGACTTAAGAGCTCTCTAAATGTTCAATATAATAAAAGATACAAGTAAAAATAACCTAAAAAGTATTTATAGTTTCTAGGAAAGCAATAAGATAGAATGGGAAAAGACGCAAAATCGCGTCCTCCGTGTCATCCACCCGATCGGGCCTGGGAACAGTCTTCCAGCAGCATGAAATCTGTGTGCACCCGATGCCATCGGGCAATGATCACCCGATCAGGGCCGCAACACCAGATATTATGCGTGCGTGCGGCCCAAACCCATACTTAACAGATATTATCAATTTTTCATACGACTTTTCATGAGTATTAGAAGGCTGATGCCTCAAAATAAAATATGAAGGTACTTGTCAAAATTAGAAATTCAATAATCTCCTAAACTAGTAAACTACTGCCATTTGAATGTTTGGTCATAAAAAAAAGGGTGAGCATATTCATATTCTTAAGTATGGAAGGCTGATAAGTTGATTCTGAGTCGAAACCTCAACGTCTAGTTAGCAAGCCATCCTTCGTTGATCTTGCTGGGAATGAGCATGGTGCATACGTGCAGATGCCAGATGCCACTAATAATGATAACCCGACCAGACAATGGAATTCTTTCCTATGATTATGCTCCCCCAATAAAATAATTCCCAATCTACAGACGATTGTTATCTAAAAATTAATTTCCATTATACTATCCCACTAATTGAATTAACACTAATTGAAAATCCATGGCCGTCTTGTAAAAATTTGGGGCTCTATGCAAAATTAAATATTAGGCCCTATAAAATTAGAACAGTAGAATAATAAAAAAAAATTGAACGATTCATTATATTTAAGAAGTCATCTATTTTCTTTCTCGTCAACGCTAAGTTGACCTAATTATAGGGTCTCGTGTGTATTCTTATCAAATGGATAGTATCATTGATATAACTTTCTACTAATTTCAATGTAGTATACGAGTCGTGTCTTTATTGATTTTTCTAAACAAAATATATATTATAAGAATATAAAATTTAAAAAAAAAACCAAAGCAAACTGGAGATATGTGGTAAAAATATCTCTCTCAAAAATGATAACATAAAATTATATTCTTGCCACAAGAAAATAGACTACTAAATAATAAAAATAAATTACTATAGTCTACGATATCGACTTCTTGTACAACATTAAATGTGCCAGACGTAGGAATCACAAAAATAAAACAAATGACTGGAATATAGTAGAGCATTAAAAATGTTGAAGGCAAGATTCGAACCTTGCACTTACAACTTGAGAATACACCCAAGCGACCAATGAAGCAAGACAATGATTAGGATAACTAAGTGCAGCAGCTACTCTATATTTCGATTGTAAATGGAAACGGGTCCTAGTTCCCCGTGGGGTCCTATCCGGGCGCTCACCCTGCACAGGGCCTGTGAAAATCAATAGTTAGGTCCTTGTTATCATTTTTGGTTTTAATTTTTGATTTTAGGAAAACTAAAAACCAAAATATGGATCCGAGAAATAATATTTTCCTGATTTATGTTGTCAGTTTTCAAAATAAGTATGATTGCTATCAGTTGACAATTTTAAGCTTATTATACTACTTATGTCATATAAATAAAAATTCATACAAACCAAAAATAGAAAAGGCAATTAAACTAATTAATCTATCAACCCCTCATTGCGATAGTAGAAATATAAATCTTGCACTATTTCTAAAACTATCATGAACGATTCAACAATAGGAAGAAATTGAACTAAAAGGCAATTAAACTAATCTATCAATTCCGGCCCTCATTGCATACATAGATCCCCACAACCCTAGAAAGGTAACTACAAACTACTCACTCATGAATCGTGATCATAGAAACTATAACAAATTCTATATAATAATTCATAATTTAGAACGATACCAAATAATTATTAAATCAATCTAAACAAGAATAAATATAGCAAAGGGAAAGAATTACCGGAACGAAGTCCAAAAATATAAATTTATTGAACTCGAACAATAATCCAATGTGTAGTCTCGATCAAGAGCGAAAAAACAATTAAAGAGTTTTTAAACTAGGACTAAAGCTAATGAAAGAAAAGGTGGTTAGAATATATTCCAAGTAAACTATTTATGCTAAAACCTGTAATTGATAGGAAAAGGATTACAAAATAAATCCGAAAATAAGAAATATTCTCCATAAAGCTCAACCAGATCGGGCCTAACCCGCCCGATCCCATCGGGCTGACTTTCTTTACTTCAATCCTCATCCATGTGATATTGCTCAACAACCAAATAATCTGATGAGGCTGGACCGCCAGATCGGGTGTCCTCATTGGTTTTTCGACAATGCAAGCTTCACCCGTTCGGGCCCGCAACAAAACAGTTGGGGACAAAATTCATGCCCCAAATCGGCCCATGCTCTCTTTTCTTCTTTTCCTTGGCTCTTGAAGCCTTGTTTACAAAGTTTTTACCGTCCAAGGTCTAAGGCCCCAGGAATCTTCCTTGGGCCTTCTGAGCATCGATGCCTCTAAACTTCTCCAATCTACCGGCAATCATAAAACAACAGTAGGGAAATAACTTCGACCTGTCAAATAGGTCGTGTCGACTTCGTGTTCGTGTTAAAAATAAACGTGTCGAAAACCTTTGACACTAACCCGACCTATTTAACTAATCGTGTTAAAGACCCTTCACACTAATTGGTTAGCCGTGTCAACCCATTTAACCCGTTTAAGCCATACGATTTAGAAAATTATGATGATAAATCATTAATTCGTGCCTAATTTTATTCTGTCATTGTGTAAATTCATGTTTGGCTAACCACTAATCTTTTTCCATATTGAAATCTAAAGAACGAAGTACAAAATTCCTATTTGTTACCTTTATATCATACTATAAGTTTATAGATATCTATGTTTGTAAATTAAACGGATAAAATCGTGTTAGTTTCGTGTTGAAAATCTCAACATTAACCCGACCTATTTTTTAAAAAGGTTATTAAACTCGTGTTGACCCGTTTAATTAAACGTGTTAATTAGAATGCTCAACACTAACCCACTTATTTCGTGTCCAGTTCGTTTCGTGTCGTGTAAATTTTTGAAAGCTGTAAAATAACTCACTAAAACCTACAATTTAACACAAAACAAATAACCATGACTAGATGGAGAAAGTTAGCACAAGATAGCTCCTTAGAGCACCATTGATGCACATTTTAGCTCAAAAATAGGGGAAAAGTCTGTATAAAACCATAACATCACGGCCCGATCATATTAGCCTATCAATCGATATTTAATATCTAACAAGTAAATTCGATTACTAAAATAATTTATTTATTATCTTTATAATTCTATTCCTATTTATATTTAGTATACATGAGTCAAGTCGTGCACTGACGTGAGCATCAAAAGCTCTACTCCTTGGGCTTGGACTTTCCATTTTTAGGCCCATTGCAAGATCGTGCTCTTGAAACCTAGAGTACCGACAACCTTAGGTACCTCGTTTCTATATTGAAACCCCGATTAATCTAGTATGCAGTTTTTGTTTTGGATTGAATCAAACATTTTATCCTTTTCCTTTCCTTTATCGGTAAGGAGATATAGCTCAAATCCCACGTTGGAGAGTTACAGGGAAGACAACTAGCATATAAACTTGGTGGACTACTTTACCTACTATCAATTAATTTTAGGATAAAACTTCATATTAACTTACGTATGGTTATACTATCATCCAGACATCCATTGCAGCCCTTTATGTGCAAACCTATTAATATCTCATATTGGATCCTCTCATGCAAGGTAGGTGTACAAACCTATTAATTCATTTATGAGAAATGATTTCCCAATCATTGTATGCTACATAATGTTGGACGGAAAATAGCCGTTCAGTAATTATAAACTCGCATTTCAAGTAGGCCTTTTGCATACAAGAAAGCCACGTTCATATAGCTATCTCGATCTCACATGGTACGAAACACTAGGTATTTACCTTCCATAGTAAGAGAGAAAAATTAATAATACAACGAATATTATATTGCAGTTTCTTTTAATAACAATTGGTGTAACTTGGCTATCATAATCCATATGTACTAGTTTATTACTATAACATATTTCGTCACACGAAAAATTATGTAAAACTCAAGTGGTTACATCTTCCATTTTTTGATTACTTGGGTACGATGGAGAGGTATTCGATCCTACCTCTTAATATTCCCTATTTTCTAATCAAAATGATTAGAGTTTTCTCGTAAGTTGTAAATTGGGATTTACGCATCTATCCTCTCTTATAAGCACTTTGTTTTATCTAGGCCAATATTCCTATCAAAAACTTTAAAAAATAACATTTTATCATATGGATCATGCACATAATATACAAAGAAATTTGAATTCAGCCAACTACTTAATGTCATTATTGGTCTGACTTTTAGAAGAGGTGAGTAAGACCTTAATTTAGAATAACATTTCTCGTGTATTTGTAACATGATATTTTAGTAGCTCAACTTGTTATATAATATGTGTGTGCACATCTTATGGCAGCAATGCATAAATAAGACTCGGCCCTCCTTGGACTTGCATCCAAGGAAAGGAAAGGCAAAGTCTGAATGTTTTATGTGTTACCAATTTGAGAGTATTGTATAAGAAAAAGAAAGGAGAGAAAACAATAATGGGGAAGAAGTGTGTGATCATGGTTATAGCAATCTTATGCACAACTATTTTCATATCAGCTTTGCAATGCAGTGCCCAATCCAACGACGGTATCAACGACTACTGCCTCGACATCATTACAAGAGAATTTGGTGACCCTTATGAACTCTCTCGATGCTGTACTCCTTTGCAGACGCTGATTGGTACTAAAGATGCTACTCAGGCTGCTAAACTACTCTGCAACGAAATCAAAAAGAGGATGAAGGATTCTCCTGAATGGGAGCTAGACCTCGCCTTCGGTGAGCTCGCTTTCCGATGCTTTCTTGATAAATCCCTCTCCTCCACTTCCACCGAATGCCAATACCCCCCTCACCCTGTAGCCTGAGTTAGCATATCATGAGGAGAGGTTTTGGGAATGTCTGAATGTCTGCATTGCACTTTCTGGTATTGTAAATTTGTGGCTGCGTGGATTAAAGTTTAATGTTGTACTTTCCTTTTTTTGTGCTACAAATGTTATGCTTGTTTTGTGAACAAAAATAATTCAAAGCTCTTTTTTCTTGGGTTGTGCTATTTGCCGCTTCGTATTTTCTGGGTAACGCTCTTTATTTTATACTTTCTAACTACCAACTACTTGTATTTGTTATAAAATATTACTACCATATCTTGGTCTAGTGAAAAGGAATGTACCCTTCCAACCTCAAGGTTGGGGGTTCAATCCCCACTAGCGACACTTTGAGGGTAGGGATTTCCCTTACCCTTCCCCCTACTCTCAAGTGTCTGGCCCAATAGGACCCGAGCGGGGTCCAGGCCACTTCTTTTTACCAAAAAAAATATCCACTCTTCACAACCACCTCTCCACCACCACCGCCACCACCTTCGCCACCACCCACTGCCGGCGCCACCACCTCACTACCGGCGCCACCACCCCACCTCCGGAACAACCACCACTATCTCGCCACCACTCGGAATTAGTGACCACCTTTTGTTATGGCGGTAAGTTATTCTGACAAAAAAAACGTTCATAAAGCAAGCCTTGTACTGCACAAGGCTGACCACGAGGTGAGCCTTGTGTTGCACAAGGCTGACCACAGTGCTGTACAAGTCTCACCTAGTGGCCAGCCTTGTGATACACAAGGCTAACCTTTTTATGGAATTTTTTTGAGTAATTTATTAATTCATTTAATTATATATATGTATATTTGTAATATTTAATTAAATTTAGTGTTAATTAAGATAATTAATTTATAATGTTTAATTAAATCAATTTTTGTTTAGTTAGTGAATTAATATTATTTGTATTGTTGTGATATTATTAATCGATATATTGTCATAGGAAATAATATCATAACATTTCTAATATTATCAATAAATTAATATTTAATTTTATTAAATATTAAAAATTAACATATAATTTTTTTAATGTCGGCAAAAAAGATAATATGACCAGACCATGAGGTGGGCCTTGTGCTATGCAAGGCTCGCCTAATGGTGAGCCTTGTGTAGCACAAGGCTCACTTGTGCTACACAAGGCCGACAATTTTCAAAAAAAAAATCAAAGTTCCTACGGTTTCCGGCGAGGCAGGAGTGATGGCGACCCATAATTTTCCGGCTACTACTTTGCCCAGAAATTTCCGGCGAGATGCTTGGCCCTTTTTTGGTGAGATCCGTGGCCCATAAAATTTCGGCGACTTTCCAGCTAAATGCCGCCGGCAGTATACAACCTTCTTCCGGTGACTTTTCCGGCTAAATGTGACCGGAATAAACTCCGGCGATGAGAGGTGAGAGAAGGTGAGGGTGAGATGGTGAGGAGAGAGAATGAGGTGGGTATAAAGAGGGAAAATAGAATGTATAAATATTTAAATTTAATATGTATTTAGGGCGTTACACAAAGTAATTAGAGCGTCGTTTAGTCGTCCACTTTTCCAGCTTATTGCGTTCCCAACATAACTGCGTATACGCATCTAAATGATGGCCACACTCAATCTCCACAAAAAATCAAAATTAATAAGACTGGACTTACTTGCTAAGTTCCCTAACTCTTATCCTAAAGGTCTGGTCTGGTGTTCGAATCTTGTCAAGTAATGATGCTCGTGGATGAGATTTTTTCTTACGTTTACCCCATCCTACCAAGTGCTTTGGCTTGTAAATAAAGAATAGCGTACAAGTGTAAATACTAATTAGGCCTTGTTCACCTCACCTCATTTTTACTGAAATAAACTTGTTTTTATTGTGCTGGACTTCTGTTGAAGTGGACTTGATTTTACTAATTTTCTATTGTTTTTCTTCTTTATAGCTATTGAGTTTTATCAAATTAATCTCATTTTTATATAATAGGACATGTTCATCTCACCATATTTTTATTGAAGTAATATTATTTCTTTTTTTTTTTCTTTTTTTTTGACACCTGCAATATTATTTCAATGTGAGGTGAACGAAGCCTTAATTATTAATCAATCTTTCCACATTAGTTTAGGAGCCGATCTGTTATTACCTTAGTATTGAGATAAACATTCACCCTCTCTTGTATAGTTGTATGTGGTTCTGCCCTCTAATTCTCATCGTCATACGACTTTTGGTGAGTATTAGGACGGTGATGCCTCAAAATAAAAACATGAAGATTCTTGACACGATTTGAAGTCCAATAATTTCATAAATTACTCCCATTTGAATGTTTTCGTGATAAAATATGTTTCAAAATCGTGGGTGATCATTCATATTCTTAGCAAGGAAGGCTGATAAGTTGATTATTAGTCGAAACCTCCATGCCTAGTTGTCTTTTTTTTTTGGTCAATGCCGAAGAACTAGGATTAAATGATAAAGAGTTTAGTACAAAAGAGTACTAAACTCTTTTTCATTGATCTTGCTGTGAATGAACGTGGTGCAAACTCCAGACGTGCAGATACCACTGTTATAATGATCACAAATGATTAGAAAGAGTCGGTTAAATCATAACATAAAATTACACAGTCTAAACCCATATTTTACTAACAAGTTTGTTACATCTGATTTAAACCCAACGTTAAAACTAAACATTTCGCACAGATATAGTCGTTTCCTTCTCTTCTCCTTTCTTTATTTCACTTTTAATCTCGAACTAAAATTTTAAAAACCATCACACTTACCGGATGAATTAAACTAGTCACTAATTGAATTAAACATTATGATTATTGAGTGAGTTAAACAAGTCCAGGCTTCACAAGACGCCCGTCTTTTTCTCCCAGACGCCCGTCCAGGCTTCACAGTGCCCGTCCGGGCCATAACCTCTCCCGTCCAAGCTTCTCGTTGCCTGCCCGGGTAAGCTCTACAGCAGGATGCTCTGTTCTTCGCCATTGTTCCCCGCCCGAGCCTCCTCATTCTCGTCCGGATCTTCAACAAACTTGCTTCGAAGATCCCTTGCATTTGGGTATTGCGCTAACAATTACACAAGTTTCAAGTACTGGAAGAACAAATTAGAAAGATTTAACCATTAGATTACTGACCCATGTTAAGTGTCAGTAAATAATCAATGACAATTATATTATGCACTCCGAAGAATGAAGAAGCGTTTGTCGAATTTGTAGGATGAAAAACAGCTGTAGGAGTTTGGGAAGTATAGATCCAAAGTTGATTAAGTGTAGTTAGTAAAACTTTCAAATAAGGCGTTGGTTATTTTTATGTAAAGGGCTAATGAAAGTCGCCGGGAATTATTTTTTTGTATCTTAGGTTTAAGGAAAAGATTACTCGCTCGTTCTCCTCCCTCTCTCTAATCATAAAAACTTTCTTTTAACTACTCCCAAAACACTTTCAATCTTAGGTGACTCGTCGGTGGTATGAGCTCCGACGTTCTCTATAAATTGTTGGCAAACTCACTTCTACGGTCTCTTGCTT
The DNA here is from genome assembly GCA_947645195.1 of Patellifolia procumbens. Classification (NCBI taxonomy): domain Eukaryota; kingdom Viridiplantae; phylum Streptophyta; class Magnoliopsida; order Caryophyllales; family Amaranthaceae; genus Patellifolia; species Patellifolia procumbens. The sequence continues at coordinate 7,852,659 of CANSGD010000972.1, forward strand.
GACATTTAGACAGTCCTCGTCGATGAAGTTTGGGTAATGGTTTTTACTTTGTGTTTCTTGTTTTTTTTAGTGTTCTAATGGTTCTCTGAATTAGAAGCAATCATTTGTGCCTATGGGATACTTCTTCCAAAATAGGGTTATGTTGAAACTTTGCCCATATAAAACATCACATGTGAAAATCCCACATTGATAGTATTGCACATGGGTGTTTACCTAATAAAGACTTCTCTTTTTGTCATATGGTTTAAGGTGAAACCTCCTTTGGTATTGTGAAGTAGACTCTCTATCTTTTCCTTATGGGTGCGGCCCAAGCTCTTTACTTAACATGGTATTATAGTTAAACCTACCGCTAAAATTCTGATATGTTATTATTCTCTGGGCCAATTAAAAATGGACCTCATATGCAAAGGGGAATGTTAAAACTTGTGAACAGCTATTCGCCACCCTAAAATATCCACACAACGCCCTAACTTTCTATCCTTTTCCTTTCTTACCCCTCACCCATTACTCCTAACTCACTTTGTTCAGCACCACCATTAAAGTCACCTAGCGGAGGAAAAGAAAGAGGAGTGAACGAAAACAACAGGTGAAAAATTCCACCAAAGAGATAATTTTTTTTATAAAAAATTTCACACGAAACATGTGAAAAACACGTATGCACCATGGCACATCCGTGTTTCTCACACGTCTGTGCCATGGTGCATTTGTATTTTCCTCACGTGTGAGAAACACGAATGTGTCATGGCACAGACGTATGAGAAACACGGATGTGCCATGGTGCATACGTGTTTCTCACACGAATGTGCCATGGTGGATACATGTTTCTCACTCGAATGTGCCATGGACAAAACGTGTTTTTCATACGTTCATGTTTTAGCTAATTTTTTTAAAAAAGATACCGTCGACAGATTTTGATCTCCGACATTATTTCAAAAATTTGCCGACAAATTTATGACGCTAAATTGTTTAAGAGCGAAAAGTGAGTTACACTTAATGGTGAGGGAGAATGTGTAATTATTATTAAGTTCATTCATTAGAGTCAATTATGTCATTAGGGCGGCGTGTGGATTTATTAGGGCGGAGAATAACAACCCTTAAAACTGAATTTTTTCCCTATATAATGCTAAGCTAATAAATATTTCCCACTTTAGGGTTGCTTTGAAAATATTTCCCAATCTACTGTCCACCTCACCACCTTTATTATGATTGAACTCTTGAACTTTGTTTTATTGCTTTTTAGTCCTTGTTATACTAAAGCTATTTTTATTAGATTCTAATCAACTTGATTATATACCAAACTGAATATAGTAGTAATAGAACATACCATATGACACGGATATGAAATAGTCTTAGCATCACTACAAGAATGAAGCTCGTTTACGACCAAATTTTACAACCGTACGGAAATCTGGTCGTAAAAGGGGACAAATAACGTCAGTTATGGTGGCTCGTCGTAAATATTGATATTTTTTTGCGATGAGTCCTAAATCCGGTGGTAATCGTTCAAATCTGGTTGTAGAAAGTATGAAATTGTGCCAAAATCTTGAGCGGGATTATTCCCGGGCTTCTAATTTGTTTTACCACTTAAGCCAGAAAAAAAACCTAGGAACTTGCTCTCATACGATTCTCAATCTCTCAACCGAACTGGCGCTATCCGTCACCGACATCACGTCATCACCACACCCCAACCCTCTCTCCGTCGCCAACATCACCAGACTCCAACCCTCTCTTCGTCGCCTCGCCATCCTTCTTCAGACTCCAACCCCCGCACCGCCTAGACAACGCTACTGCTACCGTCCTACCTGAATGAATGCCAGAAGCCAACCGCCTGAGAACAATGTGGTTCGACACCCAACGCCTTCCCCCGTTTAATCCTTTGCTTCAACGGACTTATGAGGCAGTAAGGTATGAGAGATGCGTGCGCCTGTTCTAACTTCGCCATCATGAGTTTGTTGGTTTCTGTAAATTTTTTGTTGCTGTTTTGTGGCACCTTGCAGTTATAATTCTCATTCTCAATCTCTCACGTGTTTTTGATGATAAAAGCTTCAAGTTCTAACTAATGGAGGTTCTAAACTAAGTCATCAAATTGTAAGTTTTCTACTGTTTTGGCGCATCCTGGTTGTCCCTCTTGGCTAGAGCCCTTGCATATGTAATGTAACTTGCTCTATGGATGTTTTATAATTCCTCCTCAAACTTAATACATTTCTGAGAGTACAGTCAACACATCCGTTGATACCATCTCTTTGTTCTGTAGTCGTTGTGCTCGTCTCTACAGATGACCAATCAGTATTACTACAATCTTTTTTATGTACATCATTCTGATGGTTGTGCAATAAGCTTTGGTTGCAGTTAAATTATGTGGTTTAAATCTGTGGTGTTGCTGGAGTTGAAAGGCTAGGATATGTTTGTAAAGCTCACAATTTAGTGAAACTTAGCCTTATAAATTTGGATTCTTTTAGATTTTAAGGTAGGTGCATGTATTTGACCCATTTGTTTTCCCTTACTATACATATGGAATTTCATAGCACTGCATGGATCTATCATTGAAAACTTAAAGTTTCTGTGGCTATAGAGAATGCACCTCCTATATGTGTTGCAATTATTTTCCAACTTCGAACAGGGAATATATTTTGTGCTTCCAATCTTTTTCATGTAACATAATTTTCAAGTTCTTACTAATGGAGCTTCTAACCTAAGTCAGCAAACTACTCTGTTTTAGTGCTTTCCCCTTAGTAAAAATAGTAGTCGTCACCAATTCATTGGTGTCGACACTCGACATATAGCATATGTTCCCATCAAAGTTGAAACTAGTTATTGTAGTATTTAGTTTTGGATTGGATTCAAAAGTTGGTAGTCTAGAGACCAAATATAGTACCTTTCTACTAACGGCATGTTAATAAGAATTTAGAGAATTGCTAGAGCTGATAAGTTTACTGCATATAAGGGCTGGCTTTAATAAGCTGAGACGGGGGAGTTAAGATAGACATAACAATTCATAGTATTGAGTAGACAAAGTTGTACTGGCGTGGGCAGACCTATCTATATTAACTGTACTCTCATTCTGATTTGCCTCTCTTTCTAAAATACATACAGCTAGAGGTTATTAAGTGCTCATAGTTGGATTTTTTCTCAGGTATTCGATGTTATTATATACTTAGTTTAGACAACAAGTAGCTCAATTAAAATCTAATAAATATAATACTTCCTAAATCTAGACTGATTGTGAGTTGCAAATTTTTTTTGACTACTAGATTTATGCATCTTAATTATTCCTGCATACAAATATTTATATATACTTCATATCTAATAGAGCATTTGCTTAATAGTACACTTTATTTAGATGAAGCTTGATCTTCATCTTTAAAATGTCTTACTAATAAGATCAAATAAAACTATTAGAGATATAATCTCTTTCTAGGTGCTATTGGCAATCTTAAAGTCTGATCATTTACTTCAATGTAAGATTTAATGTGGATGAGCTGCTCAAAATTATCATTTCAGGATCATATGTTCCTTTTTAAGCTTTCACTTGAAAGACAAACATAAATAGTAGATGGAATCTCCTCAGTAGTTGATTAAAGTGTTCTACTTTCCTATGTCATTTACTATGCTTTGTTTTATTTTTCTTGGCCACTTTATGACTATGTTTTCTACCCTTTAATGATTTATTTGTTTCATTTGATTTTTCATTGACGTTTGGTGACTTTTGTTCATCTAAGCTTTCAGGTTCTCCTCATATATGCACTTTTATTGTTTGTGTTTGTGTTTGAAACAAGGTGATAGAAAATCTCTGTTTACTGAAGTTTTGTTCATGTTTCTCCTTTGGCTCTTTTTAGCCTTGACTTGGGTCTTTGTTGGCTTGGGAATGCTGTGTGTTTTCTATTTTCTGCTGTTTTATGGTGGTACTATACACTCAGGGTGGTGCCCTTGATATTTATTGCATATGTTGTAAATTGTTGCTGTAGGGTCTTGTTGGCCAGTTGGCCTTGCTTTCACTGATGCAACCTAGGTCTTGGTGGTGCTTTGTTGATTTGTCCTTGTTTAACTGTTGGGTTAAGGTGGAATTAAGGAATGCACATGATGATTACCCCTAATAAAGCCTTCCTAGAAGGTAAGATTAGGGTTATACTAATGCTATTTTTGGACTCCTAGTTGGAGGCTACTTCGTCATGTCTTGTATTATCTACTTTTGGTTATGAAATTCTAATTTTACTTGCCAAAAAAGTGTGTAATGTTTTTGTTTATTTGTTGGAATTGCACTTTGTGTTTCTAGGTACAAGCTAGTAGCGAGCCGGAGCCATTGTTGATTTCGCAAAACTACTTGCTGCACTCAATCCTTCAATCCCCAGGTATGTAGTTTCAGTTAACTAAATTAATCTTAGAAGAGTCATTGTTCCCATTTTCATTGTTTCAATTGTCATTCGGATTAGGTTATTTAGCATACAGAGGATTAGGACGAGAGTACTAAATTTTGGATTCGTTTCCTGACTGTATAGTTTGAGTACTAGCTCAAGCCATGGCTATCTTTTGGTTTTATACTATGAAATTTTAGAACATTGGGTTTTGTTGGTTTAGAACAAAGATATAATCTTGATTTCCTTATAAAGAGAATTTTCTTGTTGTGAATATGTTCCTGAAAAAGACCCACATAAAAATAACAAGAGAAGTGGTGTTGCTAGTCCACATTCCAGAAACTAAATATTGTAAGGGCATAATTCAGGCTTGAATTTATATTATAGAATGGTGGGCATATGAACACACACGTCATGACATTCTTTAATCCCAATAACTTCTACTGATCTACTACTAGCTGTCAATTTTATGCTTCTTTGCGATGATGATTAATTTTTGATCTAGTGCTAGCTATCCCAGGTTTAAAACATATGTGTAAGGGCTGAAACAAATTATATGTGCTATTTTGCAATGCAATATACTACCATTTTTCTTGTTGCCATATTATTTTAACATTCATCTTTTTAGTGCCACTGTACTATGTTGGAATTCCTTGCCCTGATTTGTTCTACTTTGTCACGATATATATTCACTCTATTAATCAAACTTGGACTCCTTGAGCTGTGTGATCTGTAGAGATTGGATGTTGTTGTTCTATGGTGTCATGATAATACTTTATTAATCAAACTTGGGCTCCTTGAGCTGTGTGGTCTGTGGAGATTGGATGTGGTTGTACTATGTTGTAATTCCCTTTTCCCGTTTTGCTCTATTATGTCATGGTAATACTCTATAGCTATTAATCAAACTTGGACCCCTTGAGTTGTGGTATGTGAGACTAGTATTAAATGCACGCAATGCGTGCGAAAGCATATAAAATGGAGAGTAGATAGGAAAATTTGATACTAATTTGTTTAAGATGTATTTTTCAAAATACAAAAGTTAGATATGGAGAGAAAAAGATTGTGATATATCTTATTAACATATTAGAACTATTGTTTCTTAACGTATTACTTACTTGAAATCCATTCTCTTCAGTACTCTAATTGCTCTTTGTGTTTCTAGGTAGGTACAAGCCAACAATGGGCACTTGATCATTTGGCCAAATTAAGAGTTACAACTTACAAGGGCAATGTCGTGGAGACTTTTACGTGAAGTATTTGAGTGTTGGTATAACGCACACTAACATTTGTGGTTATGTAATTGTTTTGGTATTCATAAATCAGAACAACTTATTTTAGTATTTAAGGCTATTTTAGCTTGAAAAATATTGATAGATTAGTTTGCCTTTTATGTTAACCATTTTGGACAATCAACCGATATTATATAGGTGTTTTTTGTGGTTCGTATTTGTAATTTGACATTTACTTCAGTCTTGTAGTATATAAAATATCATTTAAGCATGGATATTACAATGCTTATTATGGTGTAAACAGGTTGCAGATCTTGTTGTAATGTATGTCTGTGAGTTGCGATATGAAATGTGGTCGTAAATTATGATACAAACACATTTAGTAAATAAACTGCGATAGGAAAAATGATAGTATAGTGCACTAAAAAGTTTCAACATAAAAATTACGACCAGATTGTCGTCGTAGTTTGGTCTATAAACATTTTCGAAAAAAATGAATTGCGACAGGATATTTGGTTGTAAAAGGAACATAAAAATCTTCGAAAAATCGGAATTACGATGGGAATATGTGGTCGTAAAAACAAACATTTGATTTTTTAAACCATATTTTTGCGACCATAAATATCGTCGTAGATAGTTAGCATTTACGACGAGAATTACTTCTCGTCGTAAAAACTCTATTACGACGGGTTTTGTAAACTGGTCGCTAATTAGGGCAATACCTTTTGCGACGAAGCCTATAGCAACGGGTGACGACCGTACGCAAATCTCGTCGTAAAAGGTCTTTTACGACGAGAAATGGCTCATTTGCGACCGGAAAACCGGTCGTAGATGAAACTTTTTCTTGTAGTGCATGCAATTAAACTAAATTAATTATTATGTTTATCTCTTAATGACTTTTAATGGTACTAGTTACCACAGTTCTACTACTTGTATCTTAAATAAATTTTTTGTTGTGTTTACAAGCCCACCATGCTCCGTAATAAACTAGATAGAGAGTTTTGACCGATACCTGAACTTAGGTTGTACTGGATCCTCCGACGTTCTCAGCTTCCGGCTTTACCAAGGTGGCTAACCTCGACCAAACCTCCCTTAGATCAGGCAGAGCACAGATCTGTTTCATATCCTACCTCAGACCGTAGTCTCTAACTAGATTATGATTAATAATGGGATGTTAGACAAGAAAATAGTTTATTTGAGACACAAGGTTCGAATGGGTAACGTTCCCTTCTGAAAGAAAAACTTTTATTAATGTAGAAAGATTACAATATTTAAACACTCAAACATCTTGCAAACATTTAAACACTCATGAAACTTGCTAGAGCTGCGTTGCTTTTAGAGTGATGGAGGTACCAATCTTTCTCTTAGAGCAATGTTGCTTCTCTAGTGATCAGTCTCTTTCTCTTTCTCAAAAACTCTGCCTCACACTTACTTCTTACTGCCCTTTATATAGTGGAGGGCTCTAACATAGGATACCCTAAATCAGAAGAGATGCTAAGGGCATCTTTCTTTTACAAAAGCAAACCAATCAAACAAAATAGAAAAAGACAAGCTGACTCAGATCCGCGTGTGTCAATATTTCAACCACTTGCTCTTGCTGACTTGGTGGGGCCTACTCCATCATTATGTTGTCCATTCCCTCAGCTCCAACATTGGATTCTAAATTCTGGTTATCAGCAAAGAGACTGTTATATTAGGAAACTGTATAATCATCATCCCAAGTGAGAAAAATATCTAATAGATAGTCTTGCCCTTCTGGAGATAGGAACTTGCCAGCCTCTACTTGTTCTAAATATTCGTGGACTGATTCATTATGATTAATGGCTTCTTCAAAATATTTTTTCATTTCTTCGTGGATGGCCACCGTAGTTCTTCCTCTATGAAGGATAATTATATCTGGTTTTTTTAGAGGCTGGTTGATGATTTGTGAAATGTAAAAGAATCCCATTGCCCTTTCTTCTACTGGATTTTTTATCTTTTGCTGCTTTCGACAAATTAGATCCTTAAATCTGTATCTGGCTGCTCCAAATATTATTAGAAAATGGGGACTTTTATCTTTCCTTCGAATACTTCGATACAGGCACTATAGATTTCATGGTCGTAACCAAACGTTCTGTTTTCGATAGCAAACTTGTAGGCTCATCTGATTACATATTGTTGAAACTTTGTAAAGTTGATGGCCGGAAATTCTTCATTCCAATTTAGAGGATAACTTAGGAATCGAACCATTCCATAATCCCAAGCATTACGAATTTCTTGGGTGCATGGAGGAATCTCCCCTTCTATAGGAAGCATCGAAAGACTTCTATAGCAAATTCCAGAGTTATCGAATTGACGCATCCATGATCCCCATAAATCATATACGTCGTAGTATTGATATACTTTTCCTGCTACAAGAGCATACCATGCTCTAAATTCATTATCCCTCATCTTTCCCAGAATTATGTTTTGTAGGTCAGTGGGGAGTTTTTGTAATTCTATAACTAATCCAACATTAGGAGTCTTCAGACTGCTCAATGACAGCCCTTAACAAGTCCATCTCTAGAACTTGCTTTTGAGGAAATTATTATGGCCTGCATTAAGGCCCAGGTGGAGGGTGAAACCCGCTCCATGGCTTCATCAGTCTCTTTAATTAACTTGTTCCTCTCCTCTGCCAGTTGTGCTAACTGGTGAGGAGGAGGATGTTGACTCTTCTTGCCATTGGCTAGTTTCCTAGTAAGACTATCTGCCAATGAGTTCTTTGATCCCTGTATGTGTCCAATGGTAAATGAAAGTTGGTTAAGCCATAGTTGCCAATGCAGGAGTCTCCCTTGTGCTTGCATATTTGATAAATTCTTTTTAACAAAACCAAGTATTCCTTTGCAATTTGTTCTTATTAAGAACTCTTTTGGTGCTAGGAATATCAGGAATTTCTCAATTCCTCTTATGATCGCTAAAATCTCCATCTGCATTGTAGGGTAGTTGCACTCGGCTTTATTAAAACTTCCACTACTGTATCAGCATAATTTTTCGCCATCTTTTATTTTCAATACAGCACTCCAGTGTTCGTTACTAGCATCTGTTTCCAAAATCAGATTATCTTGACTAGTGGGCAATGTTAGTACTGGTAATCCTTTACACAATTTTTTCAAGTCTTGGACTGTTTTAGAATCGTTGTTTGCCCATTTCCATGGTACTTCCTTTTTTAGTTTTTGTTGTAAAGGTTTTCTTAATAGAGCAAGATTTTTGATAAAATCAGAAGCATATGTTAAACAACCTAGAATCTTTCTAGCTGTTTTCTATCTCTAATTTCATCAGAGAACTTTTTTATTTTTTCAAGGATATGTTTTTGCAATATTATTTGTCCGACTTTTATTTCCAGACCTAAGAAGTCTATTTCTTGTTGAACAAAGACACATTTATCTTTTCCAAGAATGATGCCATGTTCAACACATTCTGAGTTACTTCCATTAAATCTTTTTTGTGTTGCTATAATGTTTTAGAGAATATTAGGATATCATCTATATAAACTAAGCAACAATTTCTTAGTTCTCTAAAAATGTTATCCATTCTTCTTTGGAATATTTGAAGGGCGTTTTTAATCCAAATGGCATGACTAACCATTCATAATGCCCTTGAGGGGTACTAAATGCAGTTAGTGGAATACTTTCTTCTTCCATTTTGATTTGTCAATACTCGCTTTTACAATCCATCTTTGAGAACCAAACAGCTCCCTGTATTCTATTGAACAAAACTATTTTATTAGGAATATAATATCCATCGAATACAGTGTTGTCCTTAAGCATTTTATAATTTATTACCATTCTAACTTTTCCTCGTTTTTCTTCTGCATGATTCCTTACCATAAAAGCTGGACTGTTGTGTGGGCTTTTACTACTTCTTATCAGTTTTTTCTCGAGTAGTTCTTTTATCTGTTCATCAAATTCTAAAAGATATTTTGATAGGTATAGACCATTTGTCTGACTCTAATAACCTTATTAGGATTTGTTAAAGTTATTTTAGCCAATGCTTTATCCCTTTCCCAATACTGTAAAGGGTTTGTTGAGTACAATTTTTCACATAAATTTTCATGTTGTATTTTAATCTTTTCTATTAAAGACATTTCATGCTCTGATATTCTCAGTGCTATTTCACGTTGTGTAGGTGTAACCCTTTCACCGCGCTGGCTGCGCGAAAATTCGATACTTTGATGTGTAAATGCCTTTACTAATTTGTTGATTGGAACTGAATGACCATTTATAGTGAATATTATCTGGTTTGTTGTTTGTGTGCACGGAGAATACAACCGCAGAAAATTGTTACCAATAATCATATCATGTGATGGCTGATCAGTAGCCCATAATTTTGGAATTATACATTGAACTCCTCCAATTTCTATAGGTAAATCTTCTATTATGTCTGTATGTTCCATCATACTATCATCTGCAATTCTAACTTGCAAAGGGTTCTTAGCTTTTACCCATAGATATTCAGGAAATAAATTTCTCTTTCCAAAACATACAGAACATCCGATGTCTACATATGCACTTAATTCGTATTTATTATAGTCTTTTAGACAATTATTAATAGGTATATAAATACTATTAGGGTTTGTGCTGGTTATTTCGTAAAAGCTTTCCACTTTCATGTTTAGTTCATCTTCATATACTGGCTCACTTATTGTTTTTGTTTTATACCCAATAACCTTTCTTTTGTCCATTTTAAGATCTTCAGTTTTTTCATCAGTGTTAAGCTTTGAGGTCGCTCCCATATCTATACTACGTCTTGCTGGTTCTCCCTTTCTAAATTCATATTTTTTGTTCAACCTTTCTAACAACATTAATAATTGCTCCTCATCTTCATCGCTAGACGATTTTATAGGTGTTTTACCTTCCTTGTTGCTCAGGTTAGGGTTAACCTGCCAATCCTCTTTTACGATAGGGTTATATCTACTTAGACTCATGCTTCTGTTTAAGCTTGGAATTCTTGCTAAAGGTTCTTCTCCATTATGGAGTTCACCTACTTCATCTATAATTAGCATGTTTGACCTATTTGGCGCACTTGGGTTCATGAAATATTCTTTCCACTTAGTCTTTATCACAATATCATTAGGGTTGTTTACCTTCATGGGCATGATTTTCTTTTGTAGTTCTCGTATTTTTCAGCATTCACGATTCTCTGTCTGAAGGTTGATTTTATGGTGGTCACTAATTTGTATAATACCTTCCACCTTATCATTATTCCTCTTGATCCCTTTTTTAAGTTTGATCCTATAGTTAATAGTTTAACTGTTAAGAACCTAGGGGCATATGCATCATTAAGGCTTATGTAATACCTTGGTTCACATATATAACTGACTGTCCCTTGACTGAAATTACAAGAGATTCCACTTATAATCTGATTATAAAAGTCTTTATACCTTATATCACATATAAAGCTTAGACAATCAACATTTTTCCCAAAGTTTTGTAATGGGTTTAGGCTTACTTGTACCGCACCAATGCATATGTATCCATAATTTCCTCTTTCTCTAAGCTTCTAATGTTTTTCCAATTTATCAAATTAACTTTAGCCGCTTTTTTCTCACAATCTTCTATCACTATGCTACCTTCCATTTCATCACAAACATAGGTTGCTTTGTATGGAATCAATGAGGTCTTAAATATTTTACTTTTCGTAATTTGTGGGAAATCCCAATCTCCCTTTTTCAGACTATCTATGTCTTCTTCATCAATGGAACATCCTGCCTTTTTAAGTTGTCCTAGAGTGGAACGTCCATCTTCCTCGTCATCATTTCCATCTTCTTCTACGTCTCTACTTTCCATCATATTGTTTAATCCTAATTCGTCTTCCTCACTTTCTTCATCAGGATCATATCCTTCTACAGTTTCACTATCCTCTATAGATTTCTATTATACCTTTGTTATTAGTGATATCTAATTCTACCGCCTCATCTTCAGAAATTTCTACATAGTCCCAACTTCCTAGGGCTTGCATTAACTTAAGGTTGGCTTTTTTTTACATTCATTTGCATAATAGCCTATTTCTCCACAAGACCAACATTTGCAATTTCTTTTCTTTTCAGGACAATAGGTGGCTTTCCTGAAAAATCTCCTTGGTTTCTTATATTTTTGTTTATAAAATTTTTTGGAAAATTTGCACAGAACCACTTTAAGTATTCAGTTATTTATAAACTCCCACCTTTATGTTTGTTTTTTTTATAAATTACCACCTTAAGTTTACCAAACCTTTATAAACTCCCACTTTTTGACAGAATTTGTCTAACTCCGTTAACTGTAGGCCCCACATTAGTTAGCTCTTTTGTTTTTCCCTCCAAACTCTTCATTTCCCCCTTCCTATATATGTTATTTCCCTCCAAACTCATCTTTCCCCCTCATTATTTTATCCCTGCCACCATTTTCATTCTCCAAAGCTTACAAAGGTACGATTTTTTTTCCTGGAAATTCAGGTCACTCTCATTCTCCTCTTTACTTCCGTTAAATTTAGTATATAGGGTTTTTCAATCTACAATTTGAGGGTTTACAATTTATGTTTTTTCTGAAATTGAAATCCCTTCAACAATTTATGGTTTTTTTTGAAATTGAAAGCTTTGCTTTGGATAATAAAATTAACGGAAATTGAAATCACAAAACTGAAATTAACGGAGGTAAAGAGGAGAATGAGAATTACCTGAATTTCCAGAAACAAATCGAACCTTTGGAGAAAAATGGTGGCAGAGATGGAAATAATGAGGGAGAGAAGATGAGTTTGGAGGGAAATAACACATGTAGGAAGGGGGAAATAAAGAGTTTGGAGGGAAAAACAAAATAGCTAACTGATGTGGGGCCCACTTTTATCGGAGTTAGCAAATTCTGTCAAAAGGTGGGAGTTTTTAAAGGTTTGGTAAGCTTTAGGTGGTAATTTATAAAAAAAAACAAACATAAAGGTGATAGTTTACAAATAACAGAAAACTTAAGGTGGTTTTGTGCAAATTTTCCAAATTTTTTCTTATAATCTTCTCCTCTAGCTTTATTAAACTTAATTCGTCGATAGAATTTATTTCTCGTAGGGTTTTTTCTAGTACAGCCATAGTCACTGGGCATGTTCCAACATGTTAGGAATTGTCTTTTCATTTGTTGAGTTCCTGCTACTTCTCTGCATTTTTTCTCGATCCATTTTCTTAGGAAGGCAACTCTATTCCCTAATGAATCTCTATTGTTGTATTTTTCTACCCATTCCTGGTATTTTTCACTTATTTCTTCATTAATGGGACTTGGTAGTTTATCAAAAAACATTCCTATGTTGGTTATATTTTCACCAATTTTATAATAGTACCTTTCAAATTCAGCAATATAGTTTTCCACGTACCTCATAATACAGATTGGAAGATTACTTAATTTTCTTTGAAATTCTAACCTCTTTTCATCATTACTGGCTTTAGGTCCAATAAACTCAACTTCTATGTATTGACATAGTCTGATAAACATATCAGTTGGTGATTCTAATTCCCTAAGCATTGCTTTGGCTTCCTCATCTACTGCTTCATACCAATCAGCAACACATCCATAAAAACTATGTTCTATGTAATTAAGGAAATTTTTAGTAGACCAATCAGTGTTCAGATTAAGAACGCTACTCATACTCTTTCCAATGTTCTACGATTTCTTCTTTGTTTCTTACTCCATCTAAGTTTAACTTATATCCAGTTTGACTTATGGGTTCCAAGGTCACTTCTTCTTGTTTTGGTACTTGATTAGGCATTACTTTAAAGCTAAATCGAGTTGTTTTTCCTGGTACATACCTAGGTCTCGGAGAACTAGATTCCCCTTGTTACCTATTTCTAGAGACAACATTGCTAGTGTAATTATTTTCGAAAGCATTCACTTCGCTCTGTTCTAGCTCCTCTCCAATCCTGTTGTCATCTTCAATTATTTTTCCTAATTTATTACTTAAATTTCGCTGGATGTCTTCTATGGGTATAGACTCCATATCGTCAAGTTTTATCAGTCCCATTTGCTGATATAAATCTTCCTCTAGGATGGTATAATTATTTTCTTTGTTGTTTTCGTCCGGGGCAATTTCTTTCTTTGATATTACACTCATGATTTGTAACACCCCGAATTTTCGTGAAAATTTCGCGCGTTTATTATTACTATGTTAGACGGTAAATTATGTTTTGTAAATATATTTTCTGTTATAAACTTATATTATATGTCTACATTTTATTTTGAAAATAATTATATATTTTATTTGTGAATTTAAGTGTGGCATTGTGTGGTATACGAGCAATGCTTGTATTTTGCGTCCATTTCTTTAACGGGCAATGTAGTGCTCGTTTATGTGCGAATCATATACTGTGATAGCCTTGTAGATGTATATATATATTACGTTGGTAAATATAATTTTTATTTATAAAAATATTTATTTATAATATTTATTTTAAACGTTGAATTTCATTTCGTAAACGTGCATTGTACTAGTGTTTGCGCACGTTTTTGTTATTGAGCTTACGAGTCCGAAAAATCTGATTTTCACTTGGGTTCATGAAGAGTTTGGATAGCTTTGTAACGTTAAAACATTATGAGCTAACCCCTTTCACTCACCCTCTTTAAGCCCCTATTGATGGTCATCAAAACCACCATTTAACACTCCCTTAATCACCCTCATTTCACCTTCCAATTGCTGAGATTAAAATCAGATTTTCACTTCTCTCCTTCACCTTCATATCACACGCCCCATGCCAAAAAAATAGAGAAGAGTCCTCTTTGTTTTCCTTCATCATTTTTCCCCACATAAAAATCAGTTTTCTTAGTGTTTTCAAGCCGTTTTCGTGCCGGTTTCAAGCTATTGTTGAAGTTCTTTGCCGTTGTGATCGTAGGAGACGAAGTTGGTGACGTTGCTCAAGGTGTTTAGACTACGGTTGAAGCGTTCCACTATTTCCCACGCGAAGATCAAGGTAACTAGCGTTTTTCTAGTTCGATAGGAATAGATTCTTGAACTTAGATTGTTAGATTCGCGTTAGAGGAACTTAGAATCATGATAGGTGGAATTCGTTTGATTTTATACTCGTAGTATAGCGTAGTATCATGTTTAGGATGTTGTCTTTATGGTACTTTATTCGTATGGAGCATGTTGTTGTGTTTCCGTTGTTGGTTTGAGTTTTGATGTCGTTGAAATGTTGAATTCGGTGATCATGTTGATTGTTGTGGTTTGATTCAACTTTGGAATTGAGTTTGAGGAGTTGTTGGTGTATAGTATCATGCTAGGGTGTGCCTTGTATGTTTGGTTGTTGTTGGGAGTCAGGTTGTGCACCAAAGGGGACGAGGCAAGAGACGACGAGAGCTGCCGCAAGCCACGAGCAGTGACTGCTCGCGACTCGCGACAGCCAGGTCGCTCGCCCCTCGCGACCTGCTGCTGCCGTGCTTGTGTACATTTTTGTGTTAATTCTCCTTTTGGTTTACATCATGTTCTCATGTATGCTATTGGCCTTATGTAAGTACGTTGAGCATGTTAAGTGGTGTTGATGTTATTTTCCTTTAAGGAACATGCCCTAGTTAGTTGGGTAGTCTTGCTAGTTTACGGTTTGTTGAGTGTTGTGGGTCTACACTTTGAGTTGTCGACGTCGAAATGCTTAGGGGAGGATAATACTGTCCTTAGCATCTCTTCGCCAAGAGTTATGTACGGGAATATTGTGATTCGGTCATAATTGACTTCGTACCCAAACTCAGATAACGTTTTTGTGTTGTACGCCCCAACATGTTTGTATTGTTGCTTTATGGATTGAGTTATGCATGTATACCTTGACGTATATACGTATGTTAGTTATTTGGGTTGATTTGTATACCTAGGCGTGTATACGTATGTTGAGTATTTGAAGTATCTTGTATGCCTTGACGAGTATACGTTGCTTTATTTGTTTCCTGAGGGCGGTATGGTCCTAGGAATTTGTTTGTATCCTGAGGGCGGTATGGTCCTAGGATTTGGTTACTTAACCATGGGCGGTATGGTCCATTGGTTCACTCACGAGTGGTATGGTTCGTTGAGTATGCCATTCGGCAGGGCGGTATGGTCCTCGGATGTGCATTGCTATTCGGCAGGGCGGTATGGTCCTCGAATATGCATAGTAGGCCTTGGGCGGTATGGTCCAATGAGTCTACTCACAGGCGGTATGGTCTGTTGTCTTTGAATAGGTAGGAATTTGGTTGTGTGTGTGATGATATGTTTCGAGTACTTGGTTGCCTCTTTATGTATGTTTTGGTGTTAATGTTTTGTAGTAGCATGTTTTATATGTTTGGGTTACGTTACTTGTGATGTATGTCTTGTGTGTTTCTAATTTCTTAAGTTTATTATTTATTCTTGTTTGTACTGGGAGAACTGCTAGTTACTCCCCACTGATTGTGGAAGTTGTTGTCATTTTTGCAGATGACGATGTTGTTTAGGGTTATTACGGTTTGGACCGGGAAAGTGCGTTTTGGTCTTGTGAGCAAGAAGGTGGTGTTTGTCATAGTAGATGAGCACTATGAATCGGGAATTAGGACTAGTTTCTTAGTAGGCCTTAAGTAGTTTCCGTTAATGTTTTATCCTATGTTGGACCTCGGAATTCTAGTTGTCTTTGGGATTTTTGGATCACTTGTTTAAGTTTCTTTTGGATTATCTTTTTAAGTATTTTGGAACTTTGGTTGGGATGAGGGTATGGGACCTCATTCCCTTTTATATATGATCTTTGGAAGTTAACGGTTTATTTGGAGGATTTATGCTTATTTTCATAGTTTATTTCTACTCCTTAGAGTGGCATCTCCGTCTTAGTGGTATTTCCGCTACCACTAGTACTCTATTTACTTTATTATTGTCTCTTTTGCTCTTTGTTTCGGACGGGATGTTACATGATTTGATTCAAGTTTTCTAAGTTTGTTTCTTTATCAAACAAATCTTATAGTTCTTTAAGACTCATATGACTCAGGTTCATATTCCTTAGGAGTTATACAAACTGAGCTTTCAGTCTGTTGTTGGATTCCGCTTTTTTGTTGTTGAAATCTGATATATTGATTTCTTATAGAGTTTTTCCCTTTCTTTACAAGCTAAATTGTGCGATATTGATGCTCTTAGGAGCTATTTATGCTAACTATTTCGATATAGTTGTGGTTTGTGTGTTCCATATCATTTTGCAGGTTTTTAGGGAAAAACTCCCTATTTACTTGATGTTTTGAACACCACGCTATAGCGGAAGGTTATGAGGCATCTTAGCGGTCTCGAGATGGTATTCGGACCCCATTGTGAAGAAGAAATATTCAAAAGACTTGGCGTCTAAAGCCAAGTGAAGGCAAGAAAGAAAGAAGCCTCGCCCGATCGGGTCGGGCAGTGGTTGCCCGATCGGGTACGAGTAAAATGGCCAAAAGTTCAGATTTTCCGTCCGATCGGGTGGACTTGCCCGATCCCTTCGGGCGGACCTACACTTAGCCATATGTTGCTGGATTTATGAGAGTTGAAGAAGAGGTCCACCCGATGACATCGGGTGGTCTTGCCCGATCGGGTGCTGGGGTTGCGAACCCGATCGGGTGGAGGATGCCCGATCTCATCGGGTGAAGCCCATATTGATGCTGCTGGAAACCTGTTCCCAGACCCGATCGGGCGGACCTTTGCCCGATCGGGTGGACGACACGGGAAAGCGATTTTCGTTATTTCCCCACTCTATCTTATTGTTTTCTTAGGGACTATAAATACTTTTTAAGTTGTTTTTATTTGTATTTTTTATTCTATTGAACATTGAGAGAGCTCCTAGCCTAGTTTTTCATTGTCTTCCATTGTAGAAGAGATTCAAGTACTATTTCAATTCAATTAAAGTGTCCGTTTTCCGTCAATTTGGTAATCGTCTTTCTTATTGTTTTATTCTTATATCTCAATTGCTTTAGTTTAATTGTTTATTATTCAATTAGTTCATGATGCAATTCTTAGGGTTTTCAATTAGTTTTGTTATTGTTAATTCAATCATGTCTGAGTAGTTCTCTTTCTAGGGTGTTAGTTAGGGAAGCCATGTTTATACCATGATTGTTATTTAGACTTCTATTGATTTCTAGGGCTTGATTAGAGTGATTGTGGTGTGGTTTGTTCTTAATTAGTGATTAATGTTAGTGGCCAATTTCATTGATTGCTTGTGGTTAATAGTTGTTTGCACAGATCCGTCTTACGACTAGAGGCCTAGGACACATCAGTAGTTCTGATTGCGTTAGTGAACATGCGGCGTATGTTGAACTATGAGCGTTGAGTCTTAACCATTGCTCAACACATGCTCTAATCCCTCGACTCTTGACCTAGGTTTTGATAGTTGTTGACCTTGTTTGATTGGTATAAGCATGGTGAACCGACCTAATACCCTAGGCTTTTATTCCATAGTTAAATCCTCGATTTGATTCGTATTCCTTAGCTTACTCTTTAGTTTAATTAATTCTCCCTATTTTCATCTGAAGTAGTTAGTTAATTGAATATTAATATAGAAACTCTGTCTCCTGCGGATTCGACCCTGCTTCCACTGACTACCTTAGTTAGAGGACAGTAGGTTTATCTTTGAATAGGTGATACGACTAAAACCTATCAAAATCCTACCGAAAATTTTTTGTTTTTATTTTGATTTTGAAATGGGTAACTATATTTAAAAGGGGTGGCTCTAACTGACATTTCACCTAGTTGTAAACGATGATGTCTAACTTCGTTCGTTATGGAAAGTTGTAATAATTCCAGCTTAACTAGGATTTGTTTTATTTGTTTTTCAATATCAATTTGTAGACTCGTGATTTTCCTCTCAACGTTCATACTCCGAGCTGAGGCACTTTGTGCTTCTAATTTTACCTCTAATAACTGACCTATTATATAATTTAAAACAGGACCAACTTGGTTACTATTATCTGGTAAATGATATATATGACTAACTCCTGGTTTTTTACACTCAGAACTAGGTTTAATAGGCTCCAGATGTTCTTATTATTACTAATTAATCTTACTTGGCTCTGATACCAAACCAAATTATCCAAAAACAGGCTTAAAATAAGCTAATTATACTTTAACCAAGCTTACCTCAAATGTAATAAAGGTCTAATATAGTTTAAAGGTAGATAAGGGCCTTTTTGCAATACACAAAAGTATGATGGCAAAGTTGTAAATAAGCAACGGTATTTTGGGAATTATTTTGAAAGTGACGGTAGAATGAGAATTTTTTAACTTTATGGCTGTATTGTGGGAAATGGCTCCTTAAAACTTTGGCCCCATTAAACATCACATCTAACAGTCTCACATTGATAATATTAGAGAGAGGTGCTCAAAGTTCATCCCCATATTGTCATGTGATTTTAAGGTGGAACCTCTTTTGTTCTTGTAAAGTGGACGTTACTGGAGATTTCCAATAACCTAGAGGATTGAAGAATTAAGACTAAAGGCATATAATTTTTTTTTGATGAAATACTCGAACCAAAAGGTTTTTGTTTAATTCATAGAAAGGGGAGCATACAACTTGATTTTCATGGGCCACTAGGCCAACTACAAGATACTCCCAAAGGCGTAGCATATTAATTGAACGTGCGAGACTTCCCTGTTACATGTTAGTTGTTTCTTTTATCCCATTAATAGATGTGTACTTTTTGATGATTAATGTGCTCTTAAATTTGGGTGGGTTGTAGTTGATTGTGAAATGTACTCAACGAGAAACTCTTAACCTGTAATTAGGGGAATCAATTTAAAACGCCCACTAACAAAAAAAAAGATCTTGATTAGTACTAGAAAGTTGTCTTGGTATCAAAAAGGAATAAATTACATATCATTAATTATTTAGCAATAGTAATCTTTAAACGAGAAGTTGATTCTTTTTATTAAAATTGCACCAAATACCATTGGTGATACTGAAAAGTATTCAAATAGTAATAACTAGATTTTAAGTCCGTGCGATGCACGGATTTGTTTAAATAGCGGTAATGTTAAAAGTTAAGTATCACTCAAACACACTCTCATTTTAACTGCTCGTGCAAGAATTAATAAATTTTGTGGCTACTGTGATCATGTGCTTAATCATCTTGGTAAATGTTTTCGCTACCAATTATGTTTAATTTTTAATTTCAGCGTTTCACCATATAGAACTCTCACATCATGTGGTCAAGCTTAACTACAAAAACATAGCAAATACTTATGTTGTAGTTATTTATTTTTAAAAGATATCCACTTCTTAATGTTGGTATACCCCTACTTGTCTTTTCAAAAGCAAAATCGATTATTTCACCATTGATTTGATACTATTAAATAGTTTGTAATAAATCTTTTAACTCAAACAATCAAATAAACCAAGCAACCTCGAATTCCACTATACCATAGTAGATATTAGTTTCTTTCTATTATCTAGATTTAATTAACATAGCAAACCAAAAGTATAACATATTTAGAAAGTCAATACATATTAGAAAACTCAATAAATTACTAATTACTTTTGAAAAACAAAAAAAAGCTAAAAATAAAGAAAGTTTTGCAAGCATTTATAGAAAAAAATACATCCAATGGTATAAGGTTTGGATAGTACTCCTTGAAGTAGCACATGGTATGTTTTCATTATGTTTTAAGTTCTTTTTGGAGAGATAAAATCGTATCTTTTTTCATTTACTTATCTGATTTATTTTAGATATCTTTTTTCAAATTTCCACGTAAAAAAAAATTTCCTTTAAAAAATTTTCTCCTTGTTTTATCTAAATTAATATTTTAGATATCTTCTTTGGTATCTATGTAGGGCATTCTTTCTTAATATTTTCTTGATATATTAGAAAATTATTTCTTCTTAATCCTTATTCAGGGTTTTCTTTGTTTGTTTCTACAATTATATTTTTTTTTCTTCCTAATTGTTTTATTTTTATAGTAAATCTATCTCTATTTACCTCAAATGAAATCTAAAGGTGAATTATCTTTGATTTTATAGGTTGCCTTTTAAATGAATTAAAAGTAAAAAGAAAAATATTCATAATCATTGATCTTATTGGTTAAAATGTTTGATTTTTCTTATTGGCGCCCCCAAAGCTCTCGAGAAAAGCTGCGTTTATATATTAACTTCATTCATTAGCCTATCTTCAACTACTCGCCAAATAGTTCATCCGACAATGAGTATCCCTACGAAATAATAAGATAAATATATTATATTGAGTCTTATTTTAAAGTATATTTCAATTTGAGTCCAAAGGTTTAGAAATTTAATTTTTTGAGTTTTATAACTAAAGTTGCAGTTAGTTTATACATTATAATAATCCTTGCCATTTATTCACACTCAATTATATCTTTTATTTATGCAAAACTCTAATTAACTTCTAAAAAACTTATTTTTTTATTCATCCAGAACTCTAATTATCAATTTATAAGAATATAAAAAATAAAATTTATAAAATTTATTAATATATTTTGTGACATGTAAATCCTACATGACGTGCCCAATGCACATATTAATATTTAAAAAGTATCATTTGTTCAACAATAATTTACTCATTTGCATTGAGTATGTTAAAGTTTAGGCATAAGTTGATTTCAATTATCAAATTATACAAAGAGGTAAATATGACGTCATATAATTGATATAACAATCGAGGAAGAGAGTATGAAACCCTAATTCACATAATTACATGACATCTATTAATCTTTATCTTTTTCGATACTTGATCGTTTTAAATACGTATACCCACCAAATAGGTTATCCACTAATGGCTACCCTCTCCATAACAATAAGATAAGTATGTCAAAATGGATCTTATTTTATAGTATATTTCGTTTTGAGTCCAAAGGTATAAAAATTTTAATTTTTTGAGTTGTATAATTAAAGTCGTGATTAATTTATGAATTATAATGATTCTTGTAGTTTGTTGTGACTCAACTTTTATCTTTTATTTATTCAAAAATCTAATTATCTTTTTTAAAACTCAAACTCTATCTTTTGCTATTATCCAAAAGTCTAATGGTCTTTTTAAAACTCAAACTTTATCTTTTATTTATCCAAAAGTTAATTATCTTTTTAAATTATAATATTAAGTATATTATGTGACATGGCAATCCTATGTGGCTCGCCGAATGCTCCCGAAAAAAGCTTCTTTTATATATATATTGATGTTTCAAAAATATCGTCTTACTTAGTATCATAAGTGTTAAATTAGTCTTAGCGATAGTATATTTTTTCAATACTAGAAAATGTAAGAAGAATAATTTTCGTAATAACAATATTTGTCCAAACTGTTAAATTGTATGGAAAAAACATACTCTTGTTTGATTTCATAATTAGACTCCAACAATTAGAAGCTAAGCGGTTCTCTACCAATCTCACAACTTAACGTACCAAGTAAGTGTTGGTCCAATGGTAATGGGGACTGGCTTTGATAGGACGGACTCGTGTTCGAATCCCCGCAACACCCTTGAGAGAGGAATGGATCGGATGCAAACACCAAAAAAAAAACAACTTAACGTGGGCTGGTACTAGTACAACTACTTGTACCCCTATTAATTGAGCAAATAGTTGTACAATGCCTTTTTTTGATAAGCATAATGATGGTCAAAAAACATTACAAGTTGGTTAAATACAACCCAATTGTCCATTTGTTTTTGCCAGCTTGTGTCAAGTAGACATGTTGCCCTTGAGTATTTGGAAAAATTGACGTTATTAATCTTAACTATGGTCAATAGGTCTCAATTCGAAAAAATGGTTTTCCTTTTTTTTGCATGATTTATAAACAATTATTTTGAAAATAATAGTGATAACGTCAAGCAGAATTTTTTTCGAAATGTCTGTAAATCAAACAAAATAAGGAAAATCACTTTTTAGTAAAATATTTCCCCCCAACTAAATAGGCTCTAAAAGAAAAATGGATGGCGAAGTATAATAGATGAGAATATGCATCATACACTTGATTTACCATAAACATGGTATATCAAAGGCTATGTGAGCAAAAAAAAGTCTTGAGTATATGATAAAAATTGTAATATTAAGACAGAAGCCACTATATTTCCCTCTTAAATTTTCCTTCTAAACATATGAATAAATGCAGTTGGAGGGAGTAGTTGATATGATTGGAAATCTACCTCTATATGATATATATATAGCCTTTATTGTTAGTGACCAATAACCTGTCAAGTTATAGAGATATTAGTGCCCCAAAATTGAAGGAGAAAAAAATGGGGAAGCATTTGGAGCTAAACACCAATGTTGAATGTGTTTATAGCACAACAACAAAGAAGATGACTGAGCCACGATTATCATACAAGATTACATTCCCTAACAGTAACAGCCAATCAATGAATAACACTGATCATGCAAATGGGATTTTGCAAAAGCGGATGCATATAGTTCTTTGCTACAAGAAACAAAGTTTTCAAGATTCTGGATTGCATGCTGGAGGATGGATCAAGCAATCCTTAGGCAATGCCTTGATGGAGCACCCGATTTCGGCTGGACGGCTTCGAAAAACCGAAAATGGTGCTTTGGAGATTTTATCTAATGACGGTGGAGTAAGATGTGTTGAAGCTCGAGTTCCATTAAGTTTGGAAGAGTTTCTTCAGTCTAAGGAGATGAACAATAGTGTTGAAAGCAAGCTTGTTTATTGGAATGATGTTGATGAGACTAATCCTCTGTTTTCTCCTCTTTTCTATATTCAGGTAATTTTTTTATATTCTTAACTAGTGTTTAGAGTCGGACGATGTTTCGGGGTTTGTCCACTACAATTTCATAATACTCCCTCCATTTCCTATTAATCTACCACATATATTGTAGCTACAAAAGCCAAGGCAAAGAGGAGACATGGTGTAAAAGTGGGTCTTTTTTGTTTATAAATAGGAAAGATAATGTGGTTGTAAGAGAGTGTCGAATTATGTAAGCTCAAGAATGAGGTAAAGTAGTGTGAAAAGGGAATAAACCATTGTCATTTTAGAAATAAAGTAGAAGTGAGTAGAACTAAAAAAAGGATGAAAATGGAAATTGTTAGATCAATAGGGAACGAAGGGAGTAGTTAATAACACTTAAAAATAATTTATCTGATTAGGGTGAAAACATTATCGTTAACAAATATAAGAAGTCATCTCATTTAACTTTGAAAAGTTAAAACTTCACTTTTGGTTTTCATTTATATATGATATATGATCAACTGATTTTGATAGAAGAGTGAATAATAGTATGTTGGAGTGGTGGTTACAACTCTATCTTCCATACGTGAGGTAGTAGATATGAATCATCATATAGTAGACAATTTTTTTTAATACATGAGAATGAAGTGAATCGAATGCCATTAAGAAATGAATGGTGACACATGGGGGTTAATAACTCTTGGCTACGCTTGTTAATATATATAGATAAAGTCTGATCTTATTAATTACTACAATTAGGACTTTCATGATCTAATTTTTGTAGACCAAGAATATTTCTAAGTGGATACAGAATGTCATTTGTGGCCTAAAGATGGATATTGGACTAGAAGAATGATATATTTATCCCTTAAGACCATGTGTAAATATTAGAGAACGTATTGTGTCAGAGGCGTCTGATATAACATTTGGACAGACCGCTTTTTGTAATTTTCAGTTGACACATATTTCTTTTCAGTTGCCTTTGGTTTCCTTTCAGTTAGCTATACTTTCCTTTCAATTAGCTCTATTTTGTTTCATTTGGGTATTGTTTTGTTTCAGTTGGTTATTGTTTTATTTCAATTAGGTCTATTTGTATTTAGCTTTAATTTTGTTAACGGAAAGACTTATTCAATTAAGTAAAATACTTTTTCTACTAACTGAAACAATAATTCTTTTAGCTGAAATAATTATTCAATTACCTGAAATATTTTTTCAATTAACTTGAAGTGCTTCCAACTAAAACACAAGTGGTTCCAATTGAAACTCAAGTGGTTCCAACTGAAACAAAAGTGCTTTCAACTCAAACACAAATAGTTCCAACTGAAATAAAACAATACCTAACTAAAACAAAATAATACCTACTGAAACAAAACAATACCCAAATGAAACAAAAACAAAGCCATCTGAGCCCGAAACAGAGCTAACTGAAACCAAACAGAGGTAACTGAAAGGAAAGTAGAGTTAACTGAAAGGAATTTTAGTATTGGGCTGGGCTGGCTGACCATAACTTATGGTCAGACGGTCTGACCCAATACTTTCACAATAAAGGGAAAAGATTCTGCATTAAATAGACAATAGTAGTGCCGATTGACGCATGATTATGACATAGGTTTCCAACTAAAAATCATTTTAGGAAATATATTATTATTAAATCCTTATAATACATAACCCTTATGGCTAGATATATCATAACCTTTTTATTTATCATGTCTCTCTAATCTAAGTAATAAAAGTTAGGAAATTTTGCCAATTACTTTTCAAAATAAGTCATGGTCTTTTCAAAAAATGTTAAACTTTTTATTTTATTATTGCTACCTCTAGCCAAATTTTCAATGTATTTTATTTTAGTTAATAAGATGTGTATTTTAAAGACACAAGTTTTGATTAATTAAACTAGTATTTCGGCCCAGGCGATGATCTGGGATTTATATGTATTACACTTTAGTATTTTTTTTTGACAGCCTCGAACTCACTTAAGTACTTAACAATTATTTTGTTGTAGAAAAAGATTAATAAAAAGTTATAATTTAGTATTACTCATAAATACGATTAATGTAACTTAATTATTGTTGTTCATTGAAAACATAATATATATGAACATAATATGATTACTAAAATTGATAAAAGAAGCAACAATGATGTAGTGCCGCAATGGTTGGAGCATTTAAATTCCATACTCAAGGTCACGGGTTCGAAGTTTTTCATGGACAATTTGCATTTTTTTGTGAGAATAACATTGATAAACATATTATTGAAAAGAAGGGAGAGTGACACGTGGCGGATTGCAATCCGTGCTTACGCTTTTTAATATATATATAGATATTTGTCACTAATTATGTTTATTTAGTATAATATTATATTTTATAAATATAAACTAGTCATATCATATGTTAATCATTAAGATACTTATACTATACCAAGCTTGGCTTGGTCTAGTGGTAAAGGTTTGATCTTATGACTTGAAGGTCATGGGATCAAATCCCACTATGGGCATTTGGGGATGGTGATCCCCTTATCATTCCCCCCTGCTCTCAAATGTCGGGCCCCGCAAACATCAGATCAAGAAAATGTGCTAGTTGAGATCTGGTCAGGGGTCCACCACATTACCTTCCAAAAAAAAAAAAAGATACTTATACTATAAATGTACTAACAATCAGTAATATAATAAAAATTATCCTTTGCTTTTAATAACAATAGTAACAATAATGATAATTAAAATAATAATAATAATAAATTTTAATTGTTTTGCCATCTTAATTTTGGAAATGGGATGTTCTTTTTCTTTTTGGTCTTTTACATATTTTATGAATATTATATCCTCTTCTTTTTCGAGTATAGGTAACCAACTTCCAATGTGGTGGATACTCAATTGGGATAAGCTATAGCCTTCTATTAGCAGACCCTTTATTCATGGCAAATTTCCTCAACAATTGGGCACAAATTCATAGAAGTATGGTGGCCAATGAAAGTGAAAGTCCAAGAACATCCTTCTTTCACACTCCTAATTACAACAGGATGTCTTGCTCCTCAACTAAAGATGCTACTTCTATCTCAAATACTACTAACAAAATCTCCAAAACTTTGATATTCAACATTTTTACAAAGGAAAAATTAAGTTCAGGGGATGAAATTTGCAAGTATTTTGTGCTACTATGCCTAGAGGAGGCATCTAAGAACAAGTTTGCTAGCAAAACGAGATCCCATTTCACTTTAATTACCAAAGAACCAAATGGGGATGCCAAGGTTGAGAATTTGTCAAAGCAAGGCAATTTTGAATATAAAAACTTGAAATATGAGCTTAGTTTTCTAAGTTGGGAAGATTTGGGAATCAATGAGATTGCTTTTCATAAGGAAATTGAGCTAGTTGATGCTTCTCAATGGATTGCTTGTGATGCCCTTGAAGAAGTTGTCTTAGTTGTAATTTCATCACTTAGTGAAGGTAAATCTAGTATGAAGGTTTACATCACCTTATCAAGTGATCGAGAGGCTAGAATTTGATTTGTTTGATGAAGAAAGGCTAGATGGATGGTTGTTCTACATTGAAGGGAGAGAAGGAATGACGGCATGGCCCACATGACTTATGGATGTACCAAAAAGTTTCCGCCTCATGTTTGATGGAAAACAGTTCTCCAAAGAGTCAAACTCTAATGTGAAGCTCTTTTCAAGAAAAAAAGATATTTCATCTATCTCTTATATCCACTATAATTTTCTATTCTTATTTGATTTTCAATTTTACATGTGTGATAATTTCTTCTTATGTTGTCAAACTAGGCTTAAATATTACTCTTGTTAAATGAAAGTATATTTTAAGGTATCATGTAATTAATTTAGAACATTGAGTTAAAAGCATTTGTGAATTGTGAGTTTGTTTGTGTAAAAGATAAGTATTGTGATTATCTATATATATATTAAAAAGCGTAAGCACAGGTTGCAATCCTCCACGTGTCACTCTCCATTCTTTACAACAATATTTTATCAACGTTTCTCTCAATAAAAAAATACAAATTGTCTATGAAAAGCTTCGAACCCACGACCTCGAGTGTGGAAGATAAATGTTCTAACCATTGTGCCACAACATTTTTGTTGCTTCCTTAATCAATACAAATAATGATATTAATGATATTATATGTTTTAATGAAAAAGAAAATTAAGGTGCAATATTTTAATTCAAATACTAAAGTATAATACATATAAATCCCAGAGCATCGCATGAGTCTAAATACTAGTTTTATCTTTAAAAATAAATGTGTCAATAACTGTTGTTACTCAGATATAGGCATATAGCTAAATATATTTTACAAGTTACACATTTCCTCTTCTATCCTTCTATTCATCGGAATGCTAAAGGTTTTTAACCTCAATCTCAACCACATAAAACTTGAATGTTTTTTTTAGATCTTTTAGCTTTGTCAATTGTGTAGATATTGAGAAGTGAAGATATGAATACTTTCACATGTATCTAACTTTTAGTATCTATATAAAAGTCACAGAAATAGTAATACATACCGAAATTAATCCCCTCTATTGAGCATCGTGTTCCCCCAAACTTCTATCTCTAAGTAAATCTCACATATTATACCATAACGTCATGACATATACACAGTGTGCAAGGGTATAGATGTCCCCCATCTACATATAATATGTCACGTGTCACTCTCCCTTCTTTTCAAAACATCCTAAAATCTTAGATCATATAATCCAAAATGCAAGCAATGTCACTTCTCCACCATCTCATTGCTTTTGGCAAAAAAATCACATTTACAAAAATTTCGGCCACACAAAAAAAGAAAGCTATAAATGAATAAATGATTTAATAGCTTACGTCAAAATCAAAATAATTAGCTAGTCCTTTATGGGCTATAAATAGGGATACCAACCTTGCTGAATAAAAGTACCTTCACAGATATTTCAAGTTGATCATAAAAAAGAAAAAAGGGTTAAAGAGAGAGTTGTGTTCAATTACATGAAGCTAATCATACTACTTGTTTTTCTGCTTGTTGCAGCAGGTTCACTCTCATTTCCTTAATTGTGATTGTAAATTAAAGACGCATATTCGTGTTTATTGTCCCTCATTTGAATTTATTTTTTCTCAAAAAGCTAACCAATATATAGCTAGTTTGAAAGAGGCCTATCTCGAGTTTTTCAATTTACATCAAAAGTATACTAACGAGTAACACGACCAGTTTGGTAGCCAATATCAAATGAGGGTAAACTGTAAAGGTAATGAAATCATATACAAATTTTAAGAAAAGTCCTTTATTATTACTACGGTAATTAATGGAAGCTCATCCTTGTAATTATATTCATAATGAGATTTCCACTTAATTAATAACATCTCTAAAGTGGTAGTGAATCGTAACGAGATTTTACAAAGAAAATCACAAATTTGAAAATTAAAAAGCTTTACCATGGAGATGAACATAATACTTCACAAACAAAATTACATATTAATTAATTTTTACGACGATTATTTATTACCATCTACCAAATAGACCGTAACTAATATCTCTCAATTAAAACAGTTGCAAACGAATTTATATTTTTGCCATACTTTGCTAATTCCGTTTCTTCCTATTGAAAAGTTTTCTTGTAGTTCTATCAAATCTAGTAAAATAGATTGCGTTGATGTAGTAGTAAGTCTAGTAACATGTTCCACAATTCCACTTTAGTTTCGTAATTCTGACATTTATCCTATGTCCCAGAGACAGGGGAGGGAACATGTAACACTCATTAACTAATCTAACACAGCTAACATAGTGTGTGATTTGCTAAATGCAGCTCCGATATCCGCAAGGATGCCGGAAGCAACCAGCAAGCAGAGTCTCGAGAGCATGAGTGCAACGGAGGGGGGAAGGAATAGGGTATACCAGCAGGTTGTTGTGCTTGCAAACACAAAAGAACGTGATATACCACAAGATCACCTTGCAGGCACTAAAAAGAAAAAGGACGAATGTATCAAAAAAGGTTATCCTTGTGAGCCCTACGCTAAGTGTTGCAAATCGTGCGTTGTCGATCCAATCTACGGCTTTTACAAATGCTCATGAAGATACTTGTAGTTTGAGGCTACGCCCATTTTCAAATGTTTACTTATAACGCTAGTTGCACGTTGATGCGTATCTTGGTTATGTATAATAAAAGAAGAATTATGTGAGTGATTCTTATGGACTTATGGTTATAAAGTGAATCCGATTTCATGCTATCTTATATTTCCTCCGTATTCTTTCTATTGTACTTTTATGTTTTCTCCGTATTCTTTCTATTGCATCATTTTTTTATTTTTTATTTTTTGTGAAAGGTAATGTGGTGGACCCCTAGTCAGATCTCAACTAGCACAGTTTCTTGATCTGGTGTTTGCGGGGCCCGACATTTGAGAGTAGGGGGGGAATGGTAAGGGGATCCCCACCCCCAAATGCCCCTAGTGGGATTTGATCTCATGACCTTCAAGTCATGATATCAAACCTTTACCACCAAGCCAAGCTTGGTATTCTTTCTATTGCATCATGTGTGTGGTGCAATTCTTAACAAAAGTAAAAAAGTTCGAAAGAAAGTGAAGTACAACTACTAATTAAGCATAAAGACAAGAAGAAAAACTTTTCAAAAACAAATATAATACAATTAAAATTTGACACTTCTATATATGGAAAATGACGCTATAAAGAAAATAAAAGCGGAATGTAATATACTAGATAGAAGAGGGACCCTTAGAAAACATCCTAGAGTAGCCATTATTCACAAATGGAATCATATTTCACCGGCAACTTCATCTTCCGTGTGCACTATGCATACCCAAATTTCAGTAAATTATCACATACTTACAGCCCGTAAGATAGTACCATGATAAAACTGAAGGTGTGGATGTCAACTAGCTTATTTTGCAAAAATCACGTGGGATGGTACCCTAGGACCTAAGATCAAATCTAGTCTACATTATTGCTCTTGTGGCTCCGTAGTGCTCGAAAGAAAGGGGGGAAAAAAAAAAGAACTACATGAAGGTTCGTGATATGAGGCAGGTTTGTCTGGATTAAAAGCAAACGATCCAACAATATCCACTCAGATTTACCACTGACTATAACGCTAGTACATCAAATGGGAGATTAATCGAGCAACGAGAAAGAATTAGATACCTCAAAACCAATACATTTCACCTCCTCAAAACCAAAAGATATGGCTAGTAGTACTCTTCTATAGTACATATCCTATCAGTAGTTTTCTAACTAGATTCTCCTGAAATTTGAAAAGCTATTATGGTCATCTCTCCAAGTATTGTACGTATGCTAGTGAATGCTACTGCATGTATCACGTTCACGTCCAACAATCTCAGAGGCAAGAACAAAAACCAAAAAATGATGAATGGAAAACCACGAATGATTTGAAATTGAATTTACGCAAGTAATGTTCAGTATTGAAACTTCTATCTCCTTCGTAGTTTTCTTCGGCAAGTGAAACAATGAGAACAGGGGGACGAATTTGTACCAGAATATTTAACATGGAGCTTACTTTGTGGAACTTTTAAGTCTTCCACCAATACTTTACGAAGCCTTTCATTCTCTTCCATAAGCTCCTCGATGACTTGCTGATGTTTGACAACCTGATCGAAAGTATAAAAAGGTGTTATCTCATCGTTTCATGAATTAGACCGACTAATAGGATGTTTAAAGTGACCCACAACATAAGGTCAAAATTTTGGCCGAGTAGCTTGGCATAAATGACATATCAGAACGGATCAAAGACCAAATATAATCTAAAATTTTAGATGTATTATTTTAGTATCAAATCATTTTTTGAGTGTTATTGGTATGGTGGAAAATATTTTCTCTAAAAATTAGTTTACCAAGTTTCCTTTGTTTAGTTTGTAAAGGGTAAAAACCATTTTCCTTCTTCCATCTTCTTTCTTCTTCCCATCCATCCTTCCGTTTCATTTCCACTCTCCTTTTTCTTTCTAACTTTTCATGTAACAAACCAAAGTACCAAACAAAGGAAAACTGATCTAAGACTGAGTTTCCGCTTGTAAAAAAAAATACAAGATCATTTTCCAATGAAATGTTTTCCGAACCAAACAGAGCCTTCATTTTTGTGGGCCCGACTATTGACATTAGCACATGGGCAGCAAATTTTTGGAGAAGGCCCTGCTTTAATTTTTTGGATTTAGTCCCTTGCGAGTCTTGAGACTATGATTATGCTGATATAGTGACATGCACTCAAAAGAGACAGCATGGGCTTGGTCTTTTTATCCCTTTTGTTGATTCTTACTTTGGTAAGATTGTCTTCTATTTATAGCATAGATAGTGCTCTGACATAAAAGGGTTAGAAAAAGATATTACCATTCGAAGCACCCTATTTTCCGATTCCAACTGTTCATCCTGCAGGTGTCATCCAAGACGATTAGCATTAACCTCGAAAGCAATTGTATGATAACGTAAGATAAGCATACATTAATAATTACAGTCTAAAACTTTAATCAGCATCAGATCATAACTTCCAATCTATTCACATCGTATAAGATAGCTTAATAAGCAAAAGGGAACCAGTAAATAAGGAATCCCAGTCCATTGCCATTTGAAAATTTAGTCTATTCAAGTTGTCACTACTCACTGGCAATCATATGAAATATCCCTCTCATGATTCAGACCATTATCAACTATTTAAGCAGATCAAGACAGCTAACATCTCGCTTTTCCAGCATGAACCACTGAAGCATCCCAGTGGAAAGCAAATCCTTATTCTGCTTTTAGGGCAGGAAAAGACGGCAGTCACGGAATCTAAAAGTCCAAGTGATGTTCTCCTAATGAAATGTAATTTCGTTACTTAAAAACTTCTCAAACTTTTTGTGTTTCTTGAATCACTTCGTATAAACTTCAATAGGTCGCTCAGCAACAATGAGTTAAGAGTATCTCATTGCTTTTTTTCCACCCACTTTCACCATGCTAACATGCCTAGAAATTAAATCTCTAATGTTCCAGACCAGGCTACATATATAAGACTCCAGTTCTCCAATCACTTAAGACACTACCAACGGATGAAAATCAGCAACTAAATACGAAGCCAATAAAGTAAATTCACTCCACAATCAACTTTTTCTATAGTTTTATCATGCATATTTAAGAATGCTCGTGTGAATAAAACACTCTCTCTACCTTCACACACCCCTTACTAAATTATGTTTTACTATCAATGACAGGACAGAGGACATCTTTCAAAAACATAGAACTTTATTAACATGAAAAAGAAAGTGGAATTTTTTTTCTGGGATGTTATAACATAGTTATGTAGAAATTCATATAGGGAGGAAATAACATAAGGATTTCCTTCTTATGCATACCCTCTCATGTAGCTCGGAATTCTCTCCTCCCAAAACTGGATCCTGCAGGAAGCCGTTTATAAGCTTCTCGGTTCGAGTACCCAAGGACAATTTTGAAGGTACAACTTCTGATCCAAAGTTTTCAATCCGTGTATTCACTTTCCCGGCTACTGCTGGAAATTGGTTCTTCATGTCTGGTATATTCTTCCCAAATTGTGCAATACTTCCCAAAGGATCTTGAGCTGACCCGTGATATACGGCCATATTACTTTGCACTGATGCAGGGAGAAGAGCTTGCCCAATAGATAAACTGGGAGTTGCCCCAAATTTCAACATCACTTTGCTGACTAATTCCTGATAATATCAAACTTGTAAGCAAAAATCATAGTGAGTTTAGGAGATCATAGAATTATCGATACATACTATAAGGGACAACTGAATCTGTTGTACTACTCCAGGCTTCAGAGCGAGACCTGCACCAGTACACGTTGATGTATCATGTATCAAGAGGTCACACAAGCAGCCCAAGCCAATACTTAAAATTTTATTAATCGTCACTGTATTCAATAGTGCACTTAAACCATCTACATATTCTAGATCCAATCCCCCAAACTTAGATATAACGCATAGCATGATTTTTTTCAGCCATTGCAGAATCTGCGTAGCAACATTTCAAAATCCAACAATGTTCATTTTCATTTTATCTGTGGTCCACATAGTTAGCTAATACCCAATCTTTCAGATAAGTCAGATAATACTTCTTAAAAGCTAATCTACAGTTGTTTTTTTAACTAACAAAAATATAAATTGGGTAATAAAGTTAATTTGGATTGTTTCGGTAGATTATAGAAAGAATAGGTATATTGCGAGTCTAAAGATCCTTAGGCGGGGAAATTTACAGGTCTTTCAAAGAAAAAATTTCCCGCCACTTTTCATTGAGGTTCCCACTTTCCTAGTTTGAGAGAGAGGAAACATGACTTTCATGAGTCTTCTGTGATACTTAGTTATCCAACCTCAGGCCTCTTGACGCCAACCTCAGCAGACCACGGACGGAATGTAGAGTTAAACTTTTAGTTCTTTTCTTCCTATTGCATCATCTCCTTAAAAATAACATTATCGTTAAAAGAACTTAGAAAGAAGTCTGCTATACATAAAACACATGGACACAGCAGGAACATCTTTTTCTACTTTCAAGGTTTTCAAGCTACTCCATTTGAGAACTTCAATGAACATACCACCAAGCATGGAAAGCCCATGGAGGCTTTGATCAAATTATAGACATGCCACCAAGAACAAGATGTATTAAATCATATATTCATTTGGTTAGTTGTTGCTAGATCAACATATTCTGCGTAGATTGAATAACCTGAGCATGAGAGAATTAGTGCCATTACGGTTGGCTATCAACGAAAGGAACATACCACAACTTAGACTAGCAAGTAGCATCACTCTTAACAGATGTTCGTCATTGGCACAATCGTGGCCTGGAAAGGAAGAGATTAAACTTTTTTTTCTCATCCCTGGTTGACAGAAGCTGTGAATTCATTCTTCTGGTTTTAAGCGAAAAAACGATAGGAAAAGTTTCCATTGAAAAGGTCTTGCATCAAAAATTCAGGAACCCGCATAAAAGAGCCCTTCTTTGAGGAGATCGGAATACAAGGGGTTGAACAAAGTCTTTTAATCAACCAACCTAGCTCAAGAAATCTATCTTTCCACTTGAGGTAGATGCAGATCCCAGCACAGATATGACGGCACTTGCAAACAATTCTATGAGGTTCACCTACCCAAATTACTTGTTCTTTCCTATTGTGTGATAATTTACTGCGGCGATATCTAACAAAACCTTAGTTCTCTTGTTCAGCTTAATCATCGGCTTTAACTTTCACTTTTTCAGGGACAAGCTCCTCTCTACTAATTGCTAATGAGGAACTCCTAGTACCTATATGCTCACTGCACTAATTAAGAAAATACTATTCGATATATTTGTTGCTCTTTCTTGTAAAGGGCCAGGAATCTATCAATCTTACTAGTCAGCATCTTTTCAAATAGGCCAGCTGCCGGCAACATCCTGACAATGAAAACAAATCTTCTTTCCCTTTTCTGTAAAACAAGGCCAAGCCTTTTGTCCCCTCTCAAATTTAATTAGTTAAACGCAAAAGACTTCATGTATGCCATTGTCACTGAATGTTCATTTTCTTCGTCCAATTTTAGCACATCACAACCTTTGAATGGCCTGAGTTGATTACGGCATGTTTCATTTAACAGAAGTCATTAAGTTCATTAAGAAATTAAAGGCAAAAGAAAGTATAATCCACTAATTGACTTGGCAATGTAGTAATTCAGGCTCTCATCATCACTGGCAGTTTCAAAGCTCCTAGTGTAGCTAAGCATAGCTTGCATTGTTTATCATAGATTGTGTTTAACTACTATAAGACAAAAACTCCATTCTGTTGTTTAAATTATTTCACTCATGGTGACCTCAGTACATGTTTTAAACAGTATTTGCACCTAGATTTCGTTTTTCATAAGATATAACAGTTCACCCTACAAAATTGAATCCGAAATTGAAACCAGAGCAAAGCAACAGAAAGATTCAGAGTAGTGTCTCTACGTTTACAGCTATTCACATACCAACACCAAAACCATGGCCAAAACCAACACCACATCCTATGCCTGCTTCAATGTTCTTGGCACCTATCTTCTTCAACTGAAAATAGGAAATAGGAAGTAAATCATCCAGTTGAATTGAAATTGCAAGTTCCTATACACAACAATGAATGAAAATGGCAGAACACAAAGGGGGAAAAAACAATGGCTAGGTATCTTAAAATTAGACATCTGATGTTAAAACATGAGTCTGTAGGGGCAATTTTTGTGACTTCACTTGGTTTGGGGCCCACACTCTTTTATTTCAAATCTAGATGTCTAGATTTTACTACATATCTAGCCTTTCTCAAGAAAAAAAATTACGTACAGAGTGGTTCACATGTCTTCCAATACCAGAAAAGGCGTGTGTAGCACCACTTGCAGCACTCATTACTTGGTTCAGCATAGGGATAGCACCTAACAAGATGATCAACTGATTGAGAATCTCCAAAGCAACTCATTCCACAGATCTATAAACACAGGTCGATAACTGCAGAATAATAAGGTGCATTTTTCACTGCCTTGGTTAGGACACTAAAGTAGCATAAGTAAAGTATACACTCACAACATATCATAAAGGGAAACGAACGGACAACTTTTAAACAAGACACAGGGAACACAAAACTTCTCGAATTGTAACTTTGTAAGTAAAGCACTGAAGTAAGCATAAGCGCTCAATGAACTATAATTCAACTAGGCCACACAAACAAAGAACTACAACTATGATGGAGCTAAGACTCAAAACCCAAGCTTTGCCTAAATGGCAGATAACCTGGGGAACATACCCTCCTACCAACTGAACTAGCTATTGTGTATAAAACCTCCTAGATATGCATAGTTAAAAAAAGGAGATGGCTAAGTAGGTAATCTTTTACCATGTAAAACTTGTTTCTTCATCATTTAAAGGTATAACAGCTCTACCTCTAGACCACATAAACAAACCAATATGGACATCACCAAAGGCAGATGGTTAACGACCTTACACCGACTTTACATGTGTTAGTAAAAAAGGCAACCTGCGACCAGATTCAAGGCACAAAATCTAGGAAATTATGTCCCAAATGTTAAAACAGTCCTGCAATGTATGCTTACTGGACAAAGCTTTCCCCAAAGAACTTAAACAAAATTGCTCATAGGTTATGTCACTTAAGTTACAGTTATCCGTTGAATTGTCTTGCACAACACACCCAGACATAAACGCCTCCTTAGCGTTAAGCATGTGCATGTAATACACAGCATGTCTATAATCGTCTATATCTCAAAGTTAAGATCCTAAACGTCCATTAAACCATCCAACTTTATCTATAAACTTGTCTATATCCACTAGACAACATTCTCAGAGTCCCTAAAAAATAAGTTAAACGTCTTACTTCAAACTCATCAGTCATCAATGATGAAAATAAGAAAGTTTGAGCAAAACTGCATTTGACAAAGAAAAATAATCTCAAGTTATCTTTTCCTTGAACAATATGCATAAACACCCATCTCATTTGGCAACATCATCAAGGACATTGATGGGTCTACACGATGGATGCATGACCTAATACTAATAAACATCAAAAATAATCATTTCTTGAACCAGCTGAGTTGAAATCTACTATATATCCCTTATCTATTAGTAGCGGGTCGTCTATCCACTAGATAAACAAAATTCTATCCCATTACCAAACACATATGTTTTAGCACTTTGCAAGTTTAGAAATGGCTTACACTCACAACCATAACTAAAAACAAAAATGTATGAAATTAGCCCAAAGAAAGCAACAATTAGCTCAAACCAACATAGAAACTAAAAACAAATAAAACTAATTCAAACTAAAACATAAATGAAATCAAAAATTGAAACTTTTACAGGGTTTTTGAGGGGCTAATTGATGTGGGTTTTCTCCATTTTTGCGTTTAAACAAATTTCCCAAATCCATATACACAATGTGAATAACAGAAAGTGAAGAAATTATGCAAAGAAGAGGAAAGAGGAAAGTAAAAGAAGAAGTACCTAAATTGATGGGGCGACCAACGCCGATACCAAGACCACAACCAACGCCAAAGCCAGTGAAGACCTGACCCACTTTAAGCGTAAAGGGAAACTCTATTCTAATACTTCCATTATTCTTTACAATCAAGGTTCCTCCATCACTCATGCTGCTGTTACTTGTACTTGTAGCAGGAGTAATGCTCTTCATTTTTCTTGTTCAATTTTGCTAAGTACTAGTTTTATTTGCAGTCTGAAGAGGGAGCAATGTATTTTCTCTACCCTTTCTCTCTTGCAAAACTCATGTTATTGTACTCAATGGCCTAGGGCTGGTTCACGGGAAACTCTGCCTAGCCCACCTAACTTTTGATGATAAAGCTTAATTTTAAATTACAAAATTTTAATTTTTGAATAAATTTTAATTTGTTATTTATAATATGTAATTTTTTATTATAAAATTTTTACTTTTGATTGTTAGA
Source organism: Patellifolia procumbens (assembly GCA_947645195.1). Taxonomy (NCBI): domain Eukaryota; kingdom Viridiplantae; phylum Streptophyta; class Magnoliopsida; order Caryophyllales; family Amaranthaceae; genus Patellifolia; species Patellifolia procumbens. Next base: position 7,890,230 of record CANSGD010000972.1, read on the forward strand.
CCTTAACTTTTAATTACAAAATCTTAACTTTTGGCCTTTGTACTGGGTCTACAATAAATTTAGTGTAGACCCGATCTATATTAGACTTGTTACTGGTTCAAAAGGCCGGTTTAACAGCCGATCCGGTTCATAAAAACTTGGCATGAACCGAAACGGTCTGGTTCAGGTCCGGCATGGTAAATCCAAGCCTATTCTCAATTTTAGGTGTCATTCAATAACCATTAAGCTCTATGCTGTGCTTTCCAATAAAGAAAACAATTATATAAGGTGGTTCCCTAGTTCCTCCCAAAAATGAAACATTTATGAAATACTTTGTAGTTTGTACCAAAACGATTTTTTTAGAAGATAAAAAAGCGTAATGGAATCCTAACGTTAATATAGGCCTACTATAGCCGTAATTCAAAATAAACTTGATAAATAGAATGAAAAACGAAAGACAAACAACTAATCCCACAAAGAAATGCAATGAAGCAATTTAAATCATATAGTTAGTCGTCCTTCTAGGCTTGCCTAGTTAAGCAGCTATATTTTTTATGTATATAAAGAGCAATGAAAACAGGTAATCAATCACATGACCTTATATGATGAGGATATATGCGCTAACCAACTAAGTGATCTCTTACTCTTAGGATGTAATCAATTTGAGTAACGCATTACAACTTGTTGAATTCTAGTTATGAAGCCAATATGAAGAAATAGGTGAACCATTGGATCATCACTTATTCAATCAATAGGATACACTGCGGAGCAGCTAGGGACACCGGGGAATGGTGTGTATTTTAATGTCAAATGAATGTAAACCTTGGTTGGTTCCATGATCAAAACTTGCTGCCAATAATATTCTTTTCCTATTTTTTTTACTCTATTATTTATGCTTTCCAAATTTTACTTTTTCGCGTGAATACTTGATAGGCTATAAATAATATAGGACTTGTAATTTATGCTTCTATGAAGCTACAACTACCTAATAAAAAAAGCTTTTGTAATTGAGATTTATAGGTTTAGTTCTTAGCAAAGTTACCATCCCTTTTTTATTCTTATTGTCTAAGTTTCATCAAGCATTAACCACTCTTTCTATTTACTTTCTTATCTAGTAACTTGATATCGTTTTTTGTATTTGAAGTTTCGCATAATTTTTACTTTCAAACTGTTTTAAGCCGAAAGCTCAATTTTTATTCTCGTATATGAAAATTACATGAGATAAAGTTTTGGATTAAGACTTTGTATTATAAGGTTATCTTTTAATTTTTCGCTCAGGGCCTCGAAATTGTATGAGACGGCCCTGAGGTGCACGTGTTCCCCCAATTTTAAAAAACGGATGTATCGGGGGAAAATATAATAACATAGTTGGTTTGATTGCATTGTTGTACTCCATGAAAGTTAAGAGTAAGTGTAGGGTGGTCATGGGTGCTAGTTTTCTTGTCATAGTTTCTTTAAATAATATTCCTCCTTATTTTTATTTCCTTGACTAGTTTCTACTACTTTTTTTTAAAAAATTCTTCTTGTAAAATGTTCTTTCCTTTCTCTTTCTTATTCCTTTCCTTTTATTTACTTGGTTTTGTTCTTGTTCTTTCTTATTCCTTTTATTTGATTGTTTTTCCTTTCCTATGTCTTACCTCAATTAATTTGTGACTTTTTTTTGTCATTATCATATTTGGTCTTATTAGTCTGACTAGTTTCTATTCTAATCTTTTTTTAATCTTCTTGTAAATTGTTCTTTCTTTTTTCTTTCTCAGTCCTTTCATTTACTTGTTTTTCTTCCTTATTTCTTTTATTTGATTGTTTTTTCTTTCCTTCGTTTTACCACAATTAATTTTGTGACTATTCTGTTATTAACTTTTGTTTTTATTATTTTTGCATATATTATAATATAATCCTTCTTTATCTTAACATTATCTATCTCTATTTTGTAAGGGAAAGAGGAGAAGGACACCAAAACCAACATGATTTTTTTTTATTCAAATGAAACTACTCTCTCCACATAACTAACCCCTTTTATTTATTAGAAAACACATTCAACAAACTATCGATTCTTCCTATTCTCCTTCTGTAATCAAATTTATATGCTTTCATATTCAACTCTTTCTATGTGGGAAGAGACGGGACACAAACAAAATCAACATTGATTATTTTTAGTAAATTCCTAATTAAATAGTACAAGTCTCTCTCCATAACTATTGTTTTTATTTTTTTAAAGAAAACATATTAAACAAATTATCGGTTCTTCCTTTTTCTCCTTTATATAACAAGATTTTATATGTTTTCGCACGCATCGGATGCATATAAGGCTAGTTACTATATATTCTATTATATATATAAATCACAAACGATGGTAAAAAAGAGATTCGTAAAAAGCGTCATATTATAAAATGTAATAATCTTTGTGAAATGGAGGTAGTACCTTATGCATCTGAGTTTTTTAGATATGTCTCAACCACGTGTTTTTAAACATTGTTATGTTTTTCCACTTTAATTGTACACCCTCGCTCGAATTCGAAAATTGGCTCTTTTTCATTGATCTTTTTCATTGCAAGAAAAGGATAAACTTACTAATTATGGAAAGACAACACATAATATATACTTCCTCCGTTCCGCAATACTCGCAACATTAGCATAGTAACTACTATTTATTTATCAATCTTATGTTATATTTTTTCACAAGTGTATAAAAAAAGTATAGTCAAGTGGGATTTTATCTGATTCGTCTTAATGTGTACAATCATAATATCAACTTTTATAATTTGTTCTTATCAATAATTGGAGATGTTAAGGTTCAAATTATTGATGTGCAAGTATTGTGAAATAATTGGCTAACCTGTTTAGGCTGCCTGGCATCATATATATATATAGAGATACAGAATATCTTTACAAAATCTACTAAGAGTCTAATTACCAAATTACCCTAATACACCCCCTCAATCTTTACGGGGAGGAATCACGGATAGATTGGAACGATGTTTACAAAACAACTCAGAAGAAAGACCCTTAGTAAAAATATCAGCAACCTGCAACTGTGTCGAAACGTGCTTGACCTGAAGTCCACCTTTAGCAACCATCTCACGAACAAAATGATAATCAACATCAATATGCTTACTACGATCATGCTGAACAGGATTGGCAGTAAGATACATAGCAGAAACATTGTCACAATAGAGAATGGTAGGCCGTCGATGAAAATACCCTAAATCAGCCAACAATTGACGTATCCAAATTGTTTCGGCCGCAGTGTAGGCAACAGCACGATACTCAGCTTCAGTAGAAGACTTCGAAACAGTAGGTTGCTTCTTAGAGCGCCAGGAGATCAAATTCTTCCCTAGGAAGACAGCATAACCAGTAGTAGAACGCCGAGTGTCAGGACACCCGGCCCAATCAGCATCAGAATAGGCAACAATCACAGTAGGAGAGCCAGTACTATGAAGAAATAGCCCATAATCAGAAGTTCCCTGCAGATACCTGAAAATTCTTTTCACAGCATGAAGGTGAGTAGTACGAGGCGCATGCATAAATTGAGAAACCGAATTAACAGCATAAGCAATATCAGGACGAGTCATAGTCAAATATTGTAATGCACCAACCATACTACGATAATCTGTGGGATCAGCAAGAAGTTCACCATCTAAGAGTGAAAGAGTGACAAGAGAGACAACAGGAGTACGTACGGGTTTGACAGTATGAAGATGAAATTTGTGAAGAAGATCAACTACATATTTGTTTTGAGACAACAGCAAACCCTGAGGAGTACGTAAAACCTGAATGCCTAAGAAGTAATGCAAATCACCCAAATCCTTCATAGCAACTGAGAAGAGAGAACACTGATAAATTTCTGAAGCAAAGAGGAACTACTACCTGTAAGCACAATATCATCAACATAGAGCAATAGAATGAGAATATGACTACTGTGTTTGAGAGTGAACATAGAGGTGTCACAACTGCTGCACTTGAAACCAATAGAGAGAAGAAAGTTGCTGAAACGAGAGAACCAAGCTCGAGGAGCTTGCTTCAAACCATAAATGGATTTTCGTAACCGACAAACATGATGTGGTTTAGAAGGGTGTTCAAAACCAGGAGGCTGACGCATATAGAGGTGTTCAAAACCAGGAGGCTGACGCATATAGACTTCCTCATTGAGGAAGCCATGAAGGAAAGCATTTTTAACATCGAGTTGACGAATAGGCCATTTAAAAGTAGCAGCAAGAGTAAGAACTAAGCGAACAGTAGTAGGCTTAATTACAGGACTAAAGGTTTCAAAGTAGTCAATACCTGCCTGCTGATGATTACCAAAAACAACAAGTCTGGCCTTAAACCGCTCCACAGAACAGTCAGAATTATATTTAATCTTATACACCCACTTACAACCAAGAGCGTTTCTATTGTTGTTGCGAGGCACAAGTTCCCATGTATCATTCTTAATTAATACTTCATACTCATCACGCATGGCGTGTTGCCAACGTGAATCTTAAGACGCTTGCTTAAAATTAGACGGTTCAGACTCAACAACATCGGTTTTTAAATCCAATAAATTCTTAGTTGAAATGATTCCGTCTTTTAGACGCGTGGTCATGGTATGAACATTAGTAGGATCGACACAATTAGACAACTTACGAGGACGCCTAGGGGGAGGGACGATAGGAGACGGGGACGACTCAAGACTAGACGGGGAAGGGGTGGAAGAATCACACTCATCATGGGGAATGGCGTGTGATGAGGACGAAGGCAGCAAGCCTCCCGCGGGCGCAGGAGAGGGCTGCAGGTGAGCAGCAACTTGTGGCGTAGGCGCACAAGACCCCGCGGGCGCGGGATGACGGGGCTGCGGACGATAGCTATGCAGGGGCGATCATGCGAGCGAGGGACTACACGCCTGCCGGTGGGCAGCATCTAGTGGCGTGTGCACACAAGACCCCGCGGACGCGGGAAGACGAGGCTGCGGGCTAGCAGACGTTTGGTGACTCGAAGACAACAAGAACTTAGACCCAATAGGTGAGCTAGGTGGGGAACCAAAGGACTCAGAAGAAGACACACCCGACGGAATGAGACTCGGAAACGAAACTAAGGGGTCAAGGAACTCGTCGTGAGACGTCTCAAGGGACTTAGGAGACACAAGAGTACGATAGGGAAATTGCCGTTCACTAAAAAGGACATGGCGACTTGTGTAAACCTTGCCAGAAAGAGGATCAAGACATCGATAACCCTTATAATTGGATGCATAGCCAATGAAAACACATTTAATCGACTTAGCCTGTAATTTATGTATTTTAGGATCTAAAAACAACGGAAAACAGGCACAACCAAAACATTTTAGAAACTCATAGGAAGGAGGACGATGAAACAGCTTAGCAAACGGGGATGAACCCTGCAATGCCGAACTGGGAAGACGACTTATCGTATAAATCGCCGTATAACACGCATCAACCCAATATCGAGATGGCAACTCAGATTGAATAAGCATAGTACGTGCCATCTCGATAATAGTTCGATGTTTTCTTTCGGCCACACCATTCTGCGCTTGAGTCCGAGCATAAGACTTTCGAAAATAAATTCCCGAATCACAGAAATGTTGTAGTAAAGGAGTGTTATCAAACTCACGTCCACCATCAATTTGGAAAAATTTAATTTTTGAATTAAACATATTCTCAACAAGTTTCTGAAATGCTAAGAAAGTCGAATTAACATCAGATTTCAGTTTAAGTGGATATAACCATGAAAAACGCGAATAATCATCAACAAACACCACATAATACTGAAAAAATTGATTGGATTTAACAGGCGATTGCCAAAGATCACTATGTATCAAATATAAGGGATAGGGAGCACGATGAGTCACAGACTCAAACGGCAAACGATGTATCTTTCCTACTTTGCAAAAATCACAATCGTCATGAAACTTAGAATTACATGAAATCAAGTTTTGTGAACGTAAATTCCCTAAAACTCTAGCAGAAGGATGACCAAGGCGAGTATGCCAAACATCTCCAGACTCCTTGGTTGCTATAAGAGCAGGGACAGACGACTCTGAGCAGACTCGGGAAGACTGTGAAGAAACTCGGGATGACGACTCTGACGCTAGGATGTGAGGCTGAAGAGGGTAGACACCATTCCTACCGATTCCCCGCAACAGAACTGCCCCCGTGGTCTTGTCCTTAACACAAACAGAAGACTCATCAAAACATACTATGCAAGAATTATCCTGACATAACTTTTGAACAGACATCAAATTATGTTTTAACTGGGGAACATGACACACCTTCGTGAGGCGAAGGGGGCGACTAGGGGAAGACAGAGTCAAATTGCCAAGTTTATTAATGGGAAGTTTCGTGCCATCACCAACAACAATAGAACTCGAACCAGTGTAAGGAAGAGCATTAGATAGCATACCATCCTGTGAGGTCATATGAGATGCGGCTCCAGAATCTGGATACCAAACGGAGTCGTTCGTTTCACCACCAACAAACAGTGCAGCTAGGGCACGTGTGACACCATCAGGAGAGGAAGGCACAAAGCTGTGATTGAAACGCTGAGGACAATAGGCTGCTTGGTGACCTGGATACCAACAAAGACCACAAGTATCTGAAGAAGGAATGTTGGCTAAATTGCTGTTAGATGGATTGCTTCCTGCTGAAGACAAATCATTAGCAATATAATTGGCACACGAATAATCAACATAAGAAACATCATGAAAATTACCCATACCATTATTCCGGGCTGCATTGCCACGACCACCCTGTCCTCCATTGCCACGACCGCCATTGTTGCCACGACCACCCTTGTTACGATTGTTTCTATTTTTGTTCTTTCCACCCCCTTGACCCTTAGAGTTCGAACCACCCGAAGTAGATGATTGAGAACCCGAAGAGCCAGACTGAACTGCAACTAAGGCCTGATGAGCAATAGACGTGTCATCGTATGCACGCTTAGCCTTAACGCGTTGTTCATGCTGAAGTAACTTGGGGCGAAGATCATCAAACGTCAAGGACGTTTGAAATTGTAACAAGGTAGTGACAAGAGCATCATAATCATGATCTTGATCCAAAGCAGTCAAAGTATACTGAACCAAGTCATACTGAGAGACAGGACACTGAATAGCAGCTAGGAGTCAACAATAATTTTAATTTCCCGTAAAAAGACTTCCATAGTCTGCTGATCAGATTTCTTCATATGACTAAGTCTACCTTTCAACTCCATGGATCGAGCCATACTAGCATGCAAAAAACGTGACTGTAATCTATTCCTAATCTCAACAGCAGTATTCAATTCATGCACATCCATCATAACATCACGAGAAATCGAAGCATATAACCACAATTTAATTTGTTGATCAAGTCGCATATACTCATAAAATTGTGGATTATGCAAAGATTGTCCAAGATTATCAAGATAGGTAGAAGGAGGAACCGGAATTGTACCTTCGACGATACCAAGTAATTGATGTGTCGAAAGAAAACACGTCACCTGAGTTTTCCACATAAGATAATCTTCGGGGGTAGATAGTTTGATGGATACGAAGCGAGTGATGTCTTGATTGGTCAAAGATGCGGCGAGAGGAAGCGGTGGAGGAGAGTAGGTGGGGACCAAGGACGGAAGATCGCTAACATATGATCCAAAAGACAACGGTGGAACCGTTGGTGCACCGTATGGGTGCGAGAACCCTGGCGGAACCCTAGAGGAGGAACGCACCAAGGCGGGGCTGCTGCTGAACGAAGCAGGAGAGGCACCATGTTGTGCGGTCGATGCGAGGTGCGCTGGCCAAAGGGACGCAGCCACAGTAGACGGACCAGCACCGCCTACGTGTGGTGCGTTGGTCGTCGAAGGAAGAGCATCTTGGGCGCCTTGAGTGTGCGACACACGCACAGGCGGATCGGCGCGGAGCACCGGCCGGTGAAGCGGCGTGGTATGGTGCTCGGCGGTGGTCAGGCCCGTGGAGAAGGCGGCAAATTGCATGGTGGGGAAGCCCTAATCGGTGGAATTAGGGTTTCGAAAAAAAATTTAAAGAGGAAAAACCGTGTGGGCTAAGAAAACGCGCGGAAGGAAAAAAATTTCTTAACCTAGGCTCTTGATACCATGTGCAAGTATTGTGAAATAATTGGCTAACCTGTTTAGGTTGCCTGGCATCATATATATATAGAGATACAGAATATCTTTATACAATCTACTAAGAGTCTAATTACCAAATTATCCTAATAATTGCATTAGATACTGCGCAACCAAAAAAAGTTGTGAATATTGCGAAATGGAGGAAGTATAGAGTATTAATTAATGAGTAAAGTGTGTATAGAAATTTAACAGCTTTAGATGGAGCTATATAGTAAGAAAATTTACTATCAAAGAAATGGGTCAATACATGAGCGATATCCATAGTCGAGGAGCGATGTAACAAAAAAATATTATATATCAAATAATAAAGATCATGATTAGAAGTCAACCCATAACAAAAGGATGTTAGAGCACTTGGCTCACCCTATGTTAAAAAGTCCACACACAGAAAAAAAAACATACAAATCGCATGAAATTCCAATTACAATTACAAAAAGACATGATTTATGAAATAATGATAAGGAAAGAGTTGGCAAATGAGCGATTAAATAAGTGATGCACGTAATAAGAATTAGGCAAAGACGGCAACTGCTCCAAGGGCAGCCATAAGAGCCAAGTTGCTTCCATTAAGAAAAGCACTGCCCTCATCATTAACATGACCATCATCTTCCATGGCAGGGCCGGGGGCGGGGGCCGGGGCCATGGAGGGACCCTCCATGGATGAGTCAGCTGGAGGTGTAGCAACCATGGGTGGTGGAGTCATGGTTGGGGCCATGGTTGGTGGGGCCTGGGCCTCAACTGGGGGTGCAACTGGGGCGGGTGTCGATGGTGTAGGGGCGGGGGTGGGGGTGGGGACAGGGGCCACGACTACTGGGGCGGGGGCGGGGGTCGCAGATGTGGTGGGGGCTGGGGTCGGGGCTGAAGTAGGCCCTTGAGCAAGGGCCGATCCCACAAGGACTACGATGAGGACGAAAGCGAGAGTGGTACGTGAGAGGGCCATGGATTTGAGTTAATTAGCTAGCTCAAATGCTTTTATTAACAAAATTAAGAAAAGATGTTTAAATGTATGTGGAATTTGAGCTTGATTTATAGGGAATTGAATTAAGAGAGGATGATCAAATTCTAAGATGGAATTAGTGGGATGATTGTCATGCACGTTGGGGGAAGAAAGAACGGGTTGGAGAATAATATGTTAGTAACTTAGTGGGAGACCAGTTTCTATGTTTTAAATTGGATATTTAGAGTATATGAGAATGCTTCAACTACTAAAGAAAAAGACAGAGAACGATTGATCAATATTTTTTTTGTTTTTTGATTTAGCTAACTTTTGTTAGACTTGTTAATAAGCTGACATTGATCAATATAGAAGCACACCTAAGCATATTCTTACCTCTTAGTACTTTATGACACATTTAAAACTTTTATGAATGTCTAAAATAATATATTGCATTTGATGTCCACTCTTCTTTGTTAGTAAAATTTTAAGGAATTTTGATTATTTTAATTAGGTAAAATCAATACTATTAGTTTAAAAATGATAGTTAGTTTGTTTTAAAATGTTATTACAACTTTGTTATATTAGAACAATCTCAGGTTTAGGGGCTCGATTTTCAAAAGGTTTGTAAGCTTAAATCTCATTTTAAGTGCTAAAAATTGTTATGGAGTAATATGATTATCATGCATTTTTATAGGGAAATTATAAAGAGTTTAGTTTGTGTTTGTCAAATGTTTTCACCACAATGACTTGCAAAAACAAAAAACTTGCTGACTTCAGAAGAAAATTTTAGTGTGTTTTGGGGGAGTAAAATACTTTTCTGTGGCTAATATTTTGTTTGACATGACTAGATTTGGACTGATAAGATCACGTTTTTAACAAAGAAATTTTAACTCAAGTAGTTGCTACAATATGATTAGATTATAGTGAATAAAGTTAAATTCTTGTACCCTAAAAAAAAAGTTAAATTCTTGTACCCTAAAAAAAGTTAAATTCTTGTACCCTAAAAATAAGTTAAATTCTTGTGAAATGAATAAAATTATGTGCAATAATAATTATATAGTGCAATTTATACCATATATAATGTGTTACCTAAATTTCTTCCTACTTATTATACCACTAGAAACCAACCTACCAAGGAAATAAGGGACTTAGTGAAAGACGGGTATTTTTTTTTAAATGTGGGCAAATAGTGAACAGTTTTATAGAGACCAGGGGCGGATGTATGTGCAACAATGGGTAGACAAGTGTCTACCCAAATGTTGGAAAAATGAAAAATTAGCAATTTCTCTATGTAGCTTAGTTGGTGGATGTGTAAAACATCATGCATGTGGTTAGGAGTTCGAAGTAGCAGAGTAGCAAAATTGGCTTTGCCTTTTTCACACCTTTTATGCATCATAAAGGAATATCTAGCAAAACATTAACTGCTTGAACATTACTTGCATCATAATAACTGTCATTATGTAATAGATTTACCAATCTTCTACCTACTGGTTCACTTTCTTTCATCTTTTGCTTGCTTTTTTAATCTCTTTTATAATCCATTTCATTTCTCAATTGAAATTAATGAAATATGAACAATCACCGTTATACATTTTAGTAGCTCTCATCTCAAATCTAATTTTGATATATGATTTACATTATTTTTAACACTACTTTAATTTATTTAGAAGTCGAGTGGATCTTAAAATTTGAAATTCTTAAGTTTTTTTTGTCAAGAAATTCTTAAGTTATACTGATTGTGTTTGTGTTTGTGTCTACCCAATTTTAAAATTCTAGATCCGCCACTGATAGAGACAGGAACATAAATACATGATGAAATTTAATGTCTATGGGACGGTGGTAGAAAAGATTTAGCCTTAATTTTAATAAACATGCAGCCAAATACACGAATCGGAGAAGTAATCCAAAACTTTATCCTACTTCTACCTCAATCAATGGAGAGGAATGAAGGAAACATCTCATAATCAACCTCTTGAAAATTTGGTGTACTAGAAACAATCTAGCCTTTTGAGTAATACAGGTCGATCCTTCACAACTGAGGGAAACGAATAATAGGGCCTGGAATGAGCACTAAACTTATCACTAAGGCCAACAATGTCAAGGTATCCCCATATCTGAGAGAGGTCAGGGTCCAATAAACACCTTCCCGAGTTTACCTAGAAAATATCGAAGGAACTTACAGGGAGCACCACGGATAATACTTGAAGTCGATGGATCATGGGGTAGAACTACAATGGCAGCGGGAATGGCATGGGTTGTTAAAAGAGGCATGGATTAATACACATATTTGCATGATTATTCTACGATGACCGGGGACGAATTTATGGAGTCGCCTCCTCGACCATCCATACGAAGGTTCTAGCATGCTTAAACAGTATAAATTGGGCGATCGGCCAGCAAATCACCGACCCCTGTATACAAACGGACTCGACTTAACTAGTCAACCTTCTGAAGCCGAAGGGCAAGATGCAAATAGATATACACACTTGGTAGAAAATCATTGTTAAAAATTCAAAAGCTCATCTAAGTTGTTCAATTGGTGCATGATCATCAAAGCAAACCGGCAATGCAGGCACACTTGGTAGAAAATCATTGTTAACATAGTTTATTTCAATTCAGTAATTGCTTGTAGCGTTAGATTTTAGCCGAATGTCAAAAAAAATATTTTAATGGCCACATGGAAAGGTAAACATTATTATGAGGCCCTTTTCTCGAATACAACACCTAATGCATCATTTACTAATATAGAGTGTAAGCTAGAATTATTACATAGATAAATAGCAAAAGAAAAGTCTATGTCCAATATATGCGATACAATCTGTCACCTATTTGGCTTCTCTGAAATACGTTCAATCTTCCAATTATAAAAAGCTTGTAGTATAACTTGAATATCTGTAATGGTGTTCGCTATTTGCCAAGAGGGGAAGTAAGGCCCTCAACTGTGTTGACTAATAGGTTATCCCCTTCGATGATGATGTTTCTTACTCCTTCCTTAATAGCCAAAGCACTCCATGATGAAGAGGTGACGCCTCGGCTATAGGCATTCGTCCTCCCAGGGTTGTAGGTTCCCACCTTATGAGATTGTTGGCATGGTGAAGAATGATACCGTCTAATACTGAAGATGTGTGGACTGACTCGACGAAATTTAATTTGTGGAAAGGTGTGGGAGGTGGCTCTCGCGTTACAAGATTTTTTTAGGATTGGAGGGGGGGGAGGGGGGATCTCCCCTTATGAGAGAGCTCGAGGCATGAAAAGAGTCTACCACGTTTCGAAAATACTACTCGTGGTGGGCAAAAAGAGCTCTATGACATCTAGATTGTCATTGTTAAAGATAATTACCTAATTACGTTCCTTATAAAGGCGGCTCCATATTATAAAAATGAATTTTGTCATAAACTTTTTATGGAGCTTGAGAAATGATAAAATATCCTCTAGTGAGTTATTTCGGATGCTTCGTTGTAACCACCCTTGGATCATTGGAAGGATCCACAACACTTGCTTTATCACAAAGACTTAGGTTATCGATTTGTTTACAGGTCTTGATTATATAAGGTGCATAAATCAAAAGGAATAATACTTATTTCGTTTCTTTAATTCTAAGTGAATCACTTCCCTAATAAGAAAATATGACAATAAGTGACACCACGTTCAAATGAAAAGTTCTAATGAAAAAAGTACGTAATTATCCTTATTCAACCAAATTAAATATACCTATTATTTTATTTCTCCTCCAAATTTAATATAACTCATCCATACTAATTAACCCATCCCCAATTAACTCCCCCACCCTCTCCCTCTTGCCCACCCTTTCCCTCCTATTCCAACCCTAACCACCACTAAAACACCACTCAACCATTATCCACCCAACCACATACCCCCACTCTCTGACCTTCTCCTTTTCTGGCCTCCATTTTTCGGCCTCGCTTTCTCTCTTGTTGATAGACCATCATCGAGCCTACAAAAATAAAACCTAACTCGGTGTCTCTAACTAGGTAGAAAGGTCAAGTAAGGGTCGATCTTACAAGGACTAAGGGGAGCACCGCAACGTATTGGTTTTTGATAAGTTATGCCAAATCTCTTTTTTGGGAGTAAGATTTATAAGTGAAAATAAGAAAAAGAAACAATATTAAAAGGTCTTGGCAAAGGGTATCCACCAAATGATTAAGAAAAATAAACAATATTTAAAGGTCTTAGGAAAGGGTATCCACCAATTGATTCATAAATCAAGCAATGAAAATGAAGAATCGACAATAGGGATCAATTGAGGAAAATGGTTCTTCCCACGGTACTCTAGCCACTTTTTCGGGCTAACTAGATTGTCATAATTTGCCTATGATGTTATAACTTAGAAGTTAATAATCATTTATCACATCATCCCAACTCCTCGTAATTAAAAATTTCACCACTGGATTATTCTTTTTCTTTAAGTGTAAATACATTAATAACAATGAATTATGAAATTTTATGTTTTTGAGGAGCTTCAATAGCAACTTATGTTTACAAGTTAAAGGAGATTATGCATCATACACCCGGGTGTATCATGCGTATGATACACTCAAGGCTATTTGAGCAAAAAAATAACTTTGGAGTATACTATGTCCATGGCGTACTCAACACTATTTGAGCAAAAGTTAAAGATAGCAATGATATTTGAGAATAAACATGATAAACACAAGTATCAAACAAATTTTCAAAATGATACTAAACAAAAGGTACATCCTTAGAATTTAAAAGACATGATCTCATAAAATGACCCATAAAAGGGTTTAATAAATGATAAATAATAGAAGTATACATTAAGAAAACAAATGTTATACATAGAACATGTTCTCTACCCATCAACAATAAAGAAGAAAAGGGTAGGAACCACACAAAATCAAATGACCAAAGTATATATCCCCTCTTTTTGTTTACGTAGAGAACAATTCTCTTAATAGCCTAACTCGTAGACGGACTCATGCATATTCTTTTGATCAGGCAAAGAGCGCAACTGTTCCTAAAACAGCCAAAAGAGCTACATTGGTTCCATGAAGAAAACCGGAACCAGTTTGACCATCATCAACGTCTTCAATGGATGGAGCCGGGGCCAAGGTTGGGGTGGGGTCCTCCATGAACGGCTCAGGAGCATTGGCAACGGATGGGCCCATGGTTGGGGTCGGGGCTGGGTCTTCGATTGGGGTTGGAGCTAGAGCTGGAGTTGGTGGTGCCCCTATTGGAGATGCAATAGGGGTTGGGCTAGGAGCGAGTATAGATGGAGTCGGGGCCGAGACGGGTGATACGGATGGGCCGGGTGCTGGGCTTGGAGCCGTAGACGGTCCTTGTGCAAAGGCGGACCCGACAAGGACGACAATGAAAGCAAGAGCAAGAGTGGTACGTGAGAGAGCCATTGATAAATGTTATAGCTAATTTAAACACATACAACAATTAATTAGCAAACAGAAAACTTTACAAGTTCTTGGGAAATGAATGAGAAAAAGTATAGCATCATTGCTTTGATTTATAGGGATTTTGATAGAAGAGGGAAATCGCCTAGCAATTGGAGGATGATGCATGGGATGCTTGTCAGGTTTCATGTATCTTTGAGGCAAAAAGGAGTGGAGGATCTGTTAGGGTCTTGGTTGAGTGGTGGGGGACTAATATTTTGTTAATAAGGTATGAGGAAACTTATTCTTTTTTCCCTGTGAAAAAGAAAAAAAAAATAGATTATCAATAAGAAAATTAAATAAAATAGCACTGGTTTCTTTGTTGAAGATTGTCCGATCAAATTATCTTAGTTACATCACTTAACTTCTTTTTTGTAATTATTGAACTAATTAAATAATCTGTTATTTTCATCTAACTTTTAATCCATTTTCTGTAACTTTTTCTTTTGTTTAAACTTATTAGTTAGTCTAACTATACGTTTGTTACAAAGATAGAAATTGAAAATCGATAATATCTAAGCAAGACACCACATTCCCACAAAAGCTTAGTAGTTTGATGATGTCCTTGACAATCTTGCTCCTCAGTGTTTTTCTTTATTAGACAGTTTAAGATTCATTCTTTAAAAGAAGTTTTTTTTATGCTTTTCCAAAAAGTATACGAGACTGGAGAATTAAATGACCAAAAAGCATGATGAAAAAAGTCAATGACATATGTATAATATGAGTTAAGGGCAAGAGCTACTGCTATTACTAATCCAAATCTACCTTCTATCTTCCACAATGGTGGACATGCCTGAGCAGGGGATGTTAGGGCCCCCTTCATGATTTTTTAGTTGGTCAAATAAGCTCAAATAAGGAGATTTCACTAGTTCAATTACTCCATACAGTTTAAATAGCTCACATTAGTTGCAATGAGCTATAAAATGAGCTTCACTAAAGCAAGATAATTTCTGATTAATTAGAAAAATAAATTGAAGAAAACGCGGCCTCAAATAAAAAGGTGACTTGTTGAAGTGGTAAGCACGGCGAATCACTTAATTAATAACAAAATCTGATGAAAATTTCCCTAACAGATTTTGTATAATGCCTCTTAATTTTCGTTACTATTGAAACAGATGAACAGCTAAATGTTCATATATACAGAACATAGCGCCTACAGATACTAAACCGATTTTATTTTTTCTGTTTAAAAACAGAATATATTTTGATAGGATCAGTTCAAAGGCAAAATCTGGTTGTCATTTCTAGTCAGCACGTCAGCGCCCCTTCTGTTACCGTTCCACCCTCTTTCTCATACAGCTTTGAATATGATCATGCATCAATAAACTCTGATGGTTGTTGACATACACTTGAGTATTTTTCGATACGAATATAACGAGATAATTATGTGTGGACGGCAATTATTTTGAAACAATGCATCAGAGAAAAGGAGTATATCAACGACACTCGTATCCGGCAAGGATCCGCCTTGTGAGGTAGATACAAATGTAACTTCAATGACAACTTACAGTCATTTACAATTAAGAAAGCAAAACCAACTGAGCCAGACAAAAAAAATTATCACTTTAAGAAGAACCGATCCCAATCTTACTGTAGAAGTAGGTACAAATTATCTGCTTCCTTGAATTGCAGAAAGTGAGAACCAAAACCCTCTGCAAACCTGAAGCACCAAAAACTAATTAATGCAATAATGCCCCTACTTTCAAATGCTACAACCTTTTTGAGTTTTGAATGCCAAGTCATTGACCTACAACACACAACAAAATTTAAGCTCCTGGCTTGAATTGCTAGATTACAAACTTTAACGTCACTATGACGGATAACATAACCGAACAAATAAAATATTTGAAACCTTGCCCGTCGAATGTCCAGCCATACAATATGCAACAAACCGCGTAGTCGAGTACCATAGCTTGCAAATTGGAAGAGGTCAAGGACTGTTTTGTGACTTTTGTTGGACCACTGCTGCAATATAGCAATCATATGAACTCAACTTTTGTGTTTCCGATCTTTCTCGAAGTTCCTGTGATTAAAGTGGCATACCTCACACCCATTTGTCACCTTTGATCATTCAGAAGAGGCTGAGATTCAGAACCTGGGACATGATCGATAGAGAATTTGTTAAGAGTTGAAGTAAAAGGAAAGGAGAAACAACTATATTTCAGATTACAACAAAAGGTCTACATTTACTTTATCATTCATCTATGGAACTGGAAGAGTATTTCCTGAAATTGAGGAAGTGAATTTTTTATGGCTCAAACAACAAATCAGAAAGAAGTACTTATCAAAAGTTAGAAGAACATATATCAGATCTGTAAAAGCAGCCATACAGATCAGACTTGATTTACTGAGAGCATAAACTTCGTTCAATGTAATGAGTCACCAAGCGCCATCATTAGTGTACTTTATTAAGGGAAGTTCTATGGCAATATCCGAAATGGTGCTTCTTTCAAAAAAAAATTCATAACCATCCTACACCGCTATGGAAACTAGTATCGAGGATGTGGACATATATGAAGAAAAACAAGTTCAGGGGTAGATATTGATTAAATTTTCTGACAAAACCATCCTTATTTATTAACATTACCACCATTTATTTACTGTATACCGAATGAAAAAAACAGAAAACTCCTTTCTTTACAAAATGGAAATATAGACATTCGTCACCAAGGCCCCAATTTAGTCTCATATGTCTCCATCTTCCCGGACTCCAAAAAGGTAGGGGAAGACGGCAACATATTTATGAAGAAGGATTCATTTATAGACGGTCATAAGCGGGGAGATTCATCTTGGGCTTTAATCGGCTTTGAACCGGCCGACCACTCTTTCGTCTAAGGATGCCTAACCGCCGCCACTGACTTTGTTTTGACTGACACTATTTAGGAAAGCAAGGGAGGCAAGAACCATGCTTTCAGAAAAGTGGCTAGCTACTGCTTGGAGCTCTTTGCAAGAAAGGGAGAAGGCTTAAGCCGCTGTTCCCATTTCCTCACTTAGCATTGCATGATTCCACGATATCTTAAACATCCAACATAACTACTCTGTCTACCTTACCTGAGTTAACCACTTAAACAGAATCAGATATCTAATTGTCTCTGCACTCTGTCAGCGACTCTATTCCCCTATGTTGACCACTCAATCTCGATCACACAAAAGAATTAAGCAATCTAGACTGCATGTCAGTCACCATAGCCCCCTGAAAAAACCTCTCCTTGGAACGTGTTCCTCTTCTTAGGCTAAATTTATTAAAGAAAGTATGTTGAACTAAATTTTGTTTTCTATGGAAATTTAGATTCTCAAAATTCAAACTGCCTTTACATTGGATTGTTACTTGCTCGAAAATCAGAAACGAAATTCCCAACTCTGGAAAGAAAGTCTTACCGACGGGGGAAATCTCGTTAAGATCTCGCAAGGAAATTGGGAGCTGGCCTAAAATAAGTTGATTGAACTAGCTAAAGAGGGGATATGTCAGAGAAATAGAGGGAGAAGAGATGGAGAAAACAAAGGCATGGGATATAAAATTATGGCACTTCCTCATCTGAGGAATATGTATTCTGCCCTTTCAGCAAACTACTTTCAGCGTTCAGAACTCTCATTATATCTATTACAATGCACACAGACGAAAGAACAGAGATAATAATTTCCCAGAAAGATAATTCGTCCATCCAACATGTAAGCTAAGTTATCTGAAGAATGAAAGAGAACTGCACAACATTACCAGCAGAATCACACATTGCAACTCTGGCTTGTCCATGGAAGAAACCAAGCAAGTCTATACTCTATCCTACCCAAAAGCTCTACCCGAACTGATGCATATTCGTGGGCCATAGTTCAGGACACAATGTCAACCCAAATACACAACTTGAAGAGTCGAGCCAAACAAGGTAAACAGCTCAGATGGAATTAAAAAATTATCTGCACACCCTTTCTTACTACTACATAATCATAAAGTATATTCAATAGTAGCGCGAAATGAGTGACTAATAGGGAAGCAGGGCTTTCTCGTCTAAAGGCAGGGGTGAGCTTTCTCACTCTAGAATTCCAAAACGAAACAAGCAACCCAGAAAGGAGAGACATTAAATGTCTTGACCGCTGTCTCCGATATGGACCCGGTGAAATTGAAGGAAGCAAACTCTTACTATCGGATTAATTTACTTGCCCTTCACCAGGCTTAATATCTGCAAGCAAACTAACCAAACAAGGTTCTGATTGAGCTGTTAGCAGAACCAAAAGCAAAAATAAGTATGGATGCAAAACATGACTCTAGACTCTATAGTTTTACTCTAATTAGACGGGTGGACAAACAGAGGTCAGAGGAGGATAGAAACAGTAACAGCTCTGTAGAGTCCTATTAGATGAGGTATACACAAAAATGCCAGTGAAGACAAATATGTACTCCATA
This sequence comes from Patellifolia procumbens, assembly GCA_947645195.1. NCBI lineage: Eukaryota > Viridiplantae > Streptophyta > Magnoliopsida > Caryophyllales > Amaranthaceae > Patellifolia > Patellifolia procumbens. Next base: position 7,909,077 of record CANSGD010000972.1, read on the forward strand.
GGAAGAACAAAAGAAATAGGAAACCAATATGCAAAAGCACCAATCATTTGCCAACAAGTGACCGCTACAAAAGCTCATCCAGAATTTTAGCTCATAATCAATAACATTTACCAGTGAGCACTTAAATTGATACCAGTATTCTGATATAATTTACATATGATAGCTAGGTGCAAAATATTTTTGGTTCTCCAAGAAGCTCAGACAGAGATATGAAACTCCATTAAAAAAATTAAAGCAATTTAGGATAGCAAGAAATTGACCTGTGAAGTTTTGTGCATTAGACTGCTTCCTTTTGAACATGTCAATGATTTCTGTTGTTACTAGCCGTGACAACAGTAGGCCAGCAATCAGGGCTCCTATCATCAGCATCAGAAAGACGGCATTCCATCCCTTTGTTGAAAGAAATCCAGTGAGAAGAGGACCTAACGCTGCACCCGCAGACCCTGTACCGTCAATAATAGCAGTCACAGTTGCCAATGCACGAGAATCCCCTTTCAGTGAACTGTGTGTGCCCAAATCAGCAGAAACTGCAGTAGTTATGAGTGCATAAGGTCCATTGACAAATAACCCAACAACCATCATGAGGACAATGTTCATAGTCATGGAAACACCGCCGTAAAAGCGATATAGGAGCATTGAAGGGATCGCAAGATACATAAAAGTGGCTGCAGTGGTAGCTCTAGCATTAAGTTTATCAGAGAGGTGGCCAGCAACTATACCACCTACAATGCCCCCTACATCAAAGAGAGTGGACAGATTTCCAGCAGACTTTACAGACACGTAAACTCCACCAATCGCTGCAGAGTCAAAAATATAATAGAATGTCAAAGAAAACTGCAATTAGTTATAAAGAACAAATATTAAATAAAATTAAATAGCACATCGATGGCCATGCCCCCCCAGCAGCTCAATTAACTTCTAGATCTGCATATGATAAATATTTCTCAAGTACAACAGCAATCCCTAGAGCTTCAGCAAAAGATACAGTATAGGTAGCAGTAGCACCCTGATATGCAAAAAGAAAAAAAAAAAGAATCACCTACATCTGTAATAGGAAATGGATGGAGATAAGCACTTTTCTAAGTTTGCCGGAAAACAAAATGAACAATGGAAATACAAAATGATAAGCCAGCACTATAAACAGGCCCCCTCCTCCACTTGTTAAACAAAGAGATTATTGACCTCTATCGGCTCTATGGTTCCAAATTGTAGATTTCTTCTAAACTATGTTTCCAGATAAATGCAGAGAGCATGATCATGATGTTGGAGCCTTTATTCGGGTCATATAACAAGGCACATCACCCATTACGGGTTGTTGGCCATTTTGGAAAGTCCAAGTAACCACGGCAAAGACACCTAATCCTAAGCCATCAAAGGTATCCCCGAACTATCCCCATATCTAGTACACAGAAATGGGCTATTCATAATCATGACAAGCCTGTTCACCATTCGACCCAGCAATACAAGGATGGAAACTATAAGAAATAATGACTTGGATGCCAAGTAAAAAGAGAAATCTGACTCGCAGATTTGGCCAGATCAGATGTTAAAAGAAGACATTATGATGATATGATGATGATAATCAATAGTAGTGTTGTAGATGATGAATGCTAGTCAGTTTACTTAAGAGCTAATAAGTCCATTTTAGATATGTCCAAAGGTTTTTGGGTGAAAAGAACACAGCCATTGTCTATACACACACCACCACCACCACCAACCCAAAAAAGAGAGAAGGATCCCAAGAAACATTTCGGTGTTTCCTGTCACCCACCAAAAAAAAAAGACAAAACAAAAATCATCCAGATAATAATCTAGAAAAGTGTTAAAAATCCTTTCTTGACCATAAAAAGATTCGTAATATACACAGAAGCACGGCCCAAAAGATAAGAGAAGTAATCAAGACATGCAATTAAAAAGACATTAATCTGCACCTGACTAACATTGAAAGCAAAACCTTTGAATCCGAGAAAGAACTATTGTGTGAGCTCGATTTGGCATGACCTACCTGTCTGACTAAGATAAAATGGGAGCCAATATAGGAAAGTGTATGCCACAAGCTTCGAGAAGAAGAGACACAAGGCAAATGGTATTACCCCTGGTATTAAACACGCTTCAAAGAGCCCGACACTTTTCCTGGAAGATGAAGACAACTGAGGGGTAACATATGGTTGATCTGAGTCAAGTTTTTGGCTCGGTGCTTCTATCTTACTCGGCCCTGTCTCTTCATTATTGCCCACAGCATACGGACAAGGGAAACCTACATCCTCAGGATAAGCAGCCAAGAACAAGTAAACCAAAATGCCTCCAAGAAAGATAAAAGCTCCCGGAAGTATGAAAGACCAACCCCATCCATACTCCAAAACACTAGCAGCAAGAAGGGATCCAGTAATATTTCCCACAGATGTATGAGCATTCCAGATACCCATTATCAAACCCCTCTTTCTTTTGCCAAACCAATTACCAATAACAGCAACCACAGATGGCCAACCTGTAGCTTGACATAATCCGGCAATCATTTGCATTAGTAAATAGAACCAAAAGGCATGTATATTCCAGAAGTAACCCATGCCAAACAGCGCAACAAATATGCCACTACCAATCATGCCAGTAGTCAAAAACAACCGCAGATCGAGACTATCCCCCAAGTGCCCAGCAACATACATACCCATAGAATAGCATGCAAGAAATGCAACGTCAATCTCACCCAATTTCGCCGTCCCACCTTTTCCATTAAAAGGAGCCCAACCATTTTCCGTTAATCTGCTTACCTCGTTGTCCAAAAGTTCTTCCCTGATAAAAACACTTCCAACAGGCCAGATATTTGACACTGAAGATTTATCTCGTTCGGGATCCAGTACACTCTTCACTATGCTACTTGGTTTTCTGGAAGCATGATAGCAAGTATAAGCAATAAAGGTAATCAACAGAACAGCATATCTGTACGACGAAAAACTCCAATCTTTGCCTCTCAAGCTTCTTATAAAAGAAATCCCTGGTGGAATTCCTCTAAACACATCGGAGCTCCGAGCCATCTAGATGGTCAATAAATCCTACACATCATATGTTACATGTTCTTTAGTATCAATATCAGCTGAATGAATTCAGAGATGCAACTAACTCGAACATTCAGTCTTCAATAACATAAACTAATACTTCCTTCTCCAAAATACTTGCAACACTTTGACTTTTTCACTATATAGTCTCCATGTTTTTAATACATAAACTTTTTATAATATTTACTAATAGAAAAATTAAAATATTAATGGTCAAACTTGTGCTTCGGTAAATGTAAAGTGTTAAAGAGTATTTTGAAATCGATGAAGTACTAACCATAAAAGAATAGCTAAAAATGCTAATTTCATATATTTGAAAAAATTGTGAGCTGCATTGCCAATGAAGTCTCTTGGCTCTACATGAGTCAATTTAAGTTCAACAACCAATTGCCATATACTAATAAGTAAACTGACAAAGTATATTCAGAATGAATTTCTGGATTAATAAGATATTAATTAACATACAAGGGAGAATAACATACTTACTCCTTTTTTTAGTTGTGACACTTTCTACGTATAAAAGTTTCGAATTAGTCATGATGCTATTTTTTGAGCATTACTTTCTCTCTATCTCTCTTATCACATGGTTCATCTTTTTTCTCTCTTTCTCTCTCTCTCCTCTCCATAAGTTGCCTTAAAGTAGGTAAAAAAAAAGTGTCACAACTAAAAAAAAACAGAGGAAGTATATCAATTCAACTGGGGAAACCAAGATAAGAACATTTATTTTCTTTCCAATTTTCATGAAAAATCACTTTTCAAGATAAACAATATTCAACGGAAACATGATTTTAGAAAACGTTTTCCTTTGTTTGTTTGATTGGTGGAAAACTAGAAAGTTATATGAAGTAAAAGAGAAGGAAAGATGGTGGGAGAGAATGAATAGAAGTAAAGACTGAAGAGGAAAATATGACATACCATCTTTACAAAATAAAATTGGTTTTTCCTCTTATAAGAGCATCTTCAACCTTTAAGAAAATTGTTTTTCACCCCTTACCAAAACAAACAAAGGAAAATGAAAAGATAGAGGAAAACCACTTTCCAAGAAAATGATTTTCTACGGAAACAAACGGAATTAATTGCATGGAGAGTTGTTTGACTTATTTAGATAGGTTAGAAAGGTACAGTCTTGCAGTTTATCAGGGGGAAGAAAAGGCTTCAAAACACTTAAAATGTCAAAGGACTAGATGTAGGTTCAAGTCTCTCCCTAAAATTTAATAAGCATCCTTCTCCAAATGTAAGCTTCTTCTAAGCGTATCGATTTGGCAATAAGCGAATCTTGCAACAAACTCAAGTTACTCAACCAGATCAACATAAAGGAATAAAAGGATAGCTCCTGCCGATAAAATATACTCCTAAATTTATCAAGATCTTCCAACAGATTCATGCATTAAACAAAACTTCTGTCTACAGGTAATTCTGTCTCAAATCCCTCAAAAAAAAAATCTACCTGCCGTTATCTTGATGATTGCATGAAATCTGTCAAATAGACTGGAAGTCACTGGATTCATTATTGCATATCTATATATTATAGTATCTCTTAACCATCCTACTACCTCCGTAACATATTATTTTTCAACGAGTTGACATAAAGTGTGAGTAGAAAATGTCTAATCGATGCAAATAATATATTACGGAGGTAGTAGTTCTTCTTTACCACTTATTACTGTTATTAGATTACTGCATGTTTGATTATATACATTCTTAATTAGATTGATTGATTCAATCAATTTCTTCAACTAAATCGAGTTTCGGCAACTAAATTACTTGCAATTCTATAAAGTGCTTCCACAGCAGCTGGGAAACAAAATCCACATTCTGCTACTTCAAATCCGAAATAAGGGCAGCTTAAAAACCCTGTTCGAGAATCCTATTTCATGGAAGCCTCACCTTACTATATGAGTATATATTCAAAATTTAGATTCTCCAAATTGCGTTGTCCACAAGATTGCTTTTGGAAATAGAGAAGAATAGTACAGGTATCATTTGCAGCTTTATAAGGGTATCTGTGAGAGGCCTCAGTGTCTTCATCTTCATTTGCATAGCGTAAAGGGGGTATACTATTGGCTAATTTCAATCAAAGAAAAAGAAAATGTAAGTGAGGGCGTTGATTCCAATTGTACGGCTCAAGAGATTTGGAAGGAGCTTAAAAAAGTGATGGGCATAAAAATGGAGCTGGGATCTATTAAGCATAGAGGTAATTCTGTCCAATTTCTGGTGACAAGTACACCCCCAACATAACCTAGACTCAGTAAGCAAAACCCCTTAGCAAGAATAAAGTTCAAAAAGAAGGAAATTCTGAGGATGGCTAATAAGAATTTCACTCTTGTGTCTCGTTAATATTCTATAGCTGAGGGACTAGTCAAGATTTAGAATCAGGAACAATGCAGCTTATAAAAGACTTGGATGAGATACAAACAGATTTCAAGGGAAACTTATTGATTATGCAGCCTATGATCTCTGTCAGAATAGCATACAGTTTGATTTTTCAAGAGGGTTAACAGAGATCTACTCGTGCCAACCTCCTTAATCAGCCTCTGCAGCTATTGTTACTACTTACTCGTCATAAAACCTACCCGCCACATCCACTAATTCTTCAAATAACTAGAAGACAATCAGTATTAGGGTTCTCAAATTCATCAAACACGACAACATCAAAAGTAATATCAACCAAAATAAATGCAAGTGAACCCCTGCAAAATTCCACCTTAAGAATCAATATGTAGTCGCATAACCATTGCCAAACATAAATTTGTACAATCACAAATTCACAACTTACTCTTATCACAGTGAAGAGGCAACACCACTTAGACACGAAAATAGTACTCTCTGCTTATAGCCCTCATAAGCAAGCATAATTTAGTCAATAAGAGTATGAAGACAGTACCAAAACAAAATTCACAATGACATTATGAGAGATAAAAAAAATTTGCCTAATGGCTTCCATGACACCTTATTACTAATAAGTGATACTTCTTGTACCTAATCCCTAAAAGTATCCAAAATTCTGGATGTAAGAAGTTAAAAACTCAAACTTTTTCCATGATAACTCCAAACCAATTTTCCATGATTTCCATGATTACCTAACAGTAACACCTTATGTTTCATTGTTTGGGCTTACGTAGCAGGGGCATTGGGTCTTGACATCGTTGAGGTCGTTCAACAACTTCAAGGATGAGAAAAGTGTATAAACTTCACTAAAAGTCCAGCATCGGTTGAGTTGGTGCAGTTTAGGACCAACCAACACAAAAACGGTTTGAGAAACCAACCCAAACCATTAGGCTAAACCAACTCAAACCGCACCACATAAAATGGTTTGGTGCGGTGCGGTTTGTGGCTTGCCGATATTTTATCTCAATAGAGTATTTCTAATTTGCAATTGTTGTTTTATTTTACCGATTATATATTCACTATCAAAAACATATAGATAGGCTAGAAAAAAACTAAAAGATATTGAAAATATTACAAAGTTCCTATAAAAATTACTACTTAAGGTATGAAATTGTTGTTACATCGAATACTAAATGCATTTTGGAGGTTTTGTGGTACGTTTTGGTTAATTAAATACATTAGAACAACTCTAAATCGCAAACGCAGTTTAGTCAAAAGGACAAATCAGCCCGATTTTTGAGCCCATAAACCAACCCAAACCGCTCAAAAATGGTTTAGGTTGCCGTTTGTTGCGGTTCTGCTTAGCCTAAGTCAGGGTAAGTGGGTAACCAGTAACCACATCTCATTTAGAGTCACTTTATATCCCTTCTAGTACCATCACTCCTCATCGAGGTTAAAAGGTCAATATACTATGGGAAACTAAAATTTTCACAGAATCAGTAAAAAGGAGGAGTAAAATTGCATCTGTTCCAGTGGTAAGGATAGATTGCAAGCATATCTTTACATAGTCTACTTTTTCAGTATACCAAGTTAAAGTACATCTGCAACATTATCCACCACTTAATCTGCCATCGTACAAAAGTGCAGAACTATAAAGTACTCCAATTTACTAATATTCTTCCCAAAGACCCAAACCAAACAAACTCAGCTAAACCGGGACCCCCCAGACCACCACAAGTTTCTTCTTTTTTTTGGTGAATGATAACCGTACTGAATTGAAACCTCGCACAGGTTACTACTCCCTCCGTCTCCCAAAGGATTTCCCATTTCCTTTGGGCACAAAGTTTAAGGAGTGATGTTGATATAGGGCCTAGTTTTCATTTTAAAATGGAAAAATAAGGTAGTGGGTATTTTTTAGAATTATTTATTATAAGAGAGAATGTGGGGTCAAGTACTTTTTGTAAGGAAAATAATATTATGGTAGGTGGGCCATATCCAAATAAGGAAATGGGAAATGTAATTGGGACAAACATAAATGAAAAAATGAGAAATCCTTTGGGGAACGGAGGGAGTACAATTCAAATTTGCATGCCAGGCCCTTGACGGTGGGACCTCAAAGTCACCAAGTGATTAATATAGGGTCTGTTCGACAACCATAGTTGTGGAGGTAGCTGTCAGATGTAGGGGTATCTGTGAGCTATAGTAATAGCTGTGAGTTATTAGCTAGTGTTCGGTAAAAGTAGCGGTTGGAGTAATCATTAAAATATATTTCCTTTATTATTTATTAAAAACTTTATTACTTCCCCCGTTTTAAAATAAGTGATACACTTTATTTCTCACGCTTATCAAGGAAGCGATTTAAGGGTGTAAACGAATAAATTTTTCGATGAAGTTTTAATACAAGCAAGAATGAGACTCTATATTACTTGTGTTAAAATTTTATCGAAAAATTTAATAGTTTACACCATTAAATCGCTTCCTTGATAAGCGTGAAAAACAAAGCGTATCACTTATTGTAAAACGGATGAAGTATATATTTTCCAACCTCTACCTCTACCTTCAACAACTACTATTTTTTTTTAGCTTTCCACGACCACTATCTAAACCCGAACACGCCCATAGACCACAATAAATGATGAAACGTACAACCCCAAATTTAGACCACAATCTTTCCCTTTTTTTACTTTGTCTTTATACTTCGACCATAATTAATATCTTTCCTAAACCTTAATTTTAATGAAATTAAGAACCTGAAGCTAATTTTAAGTATGTTTCTACAGTATTGTCTGTGTATTCCCTATAAAAATTCGCATATTATTTTCAGCATATTCGCATAACATTCACTAAAATATTCGCATAAAATTAAGTGGATGGTCAGAAGCAACCAAGGTTTAAATGTGACTAGGGCATGAATAAACCAATAATTGACAAATAAATAATGGTAGTCATGGTACCTAGTACAGTCACTTAAACAGATACTTCACAAAAAAATCAACCTCCATAATAACTATACTTCCTCCATATCTTTTTAGATACTGCAATTTTTTTTACACGCTTATTAAAAAAACAATTTAAAACTATAAACGAGCAAATTAATCAATGAAATTTTAAAATAAGTAATATATCATCTCATTTTTATTTGTATCAAAATTTTATCGAAAATTTACGCAACCTCAAAAATGGCATCATCATCAAACAAACAAAAAAAAAAGGGAAATGAAAATTCAAAAAAAATAATTGAGCAGAAAATTAAGAATTCAAAACAAAATTACAAACTCACCGGTTATATAGAAGAATCAGGTGGATTTATGATTAACGAGACGAGATAGAATTCAATAATGTGATGAAGAACGCATTGTTGTTACAAATTGAGGAACAAAAAGATTCAATCGTAAATAAATAGTTATTGAAATGGATTGACGATTTCTCATGAAAAAATTGAAGTGTGAAAATCAGGAGAGAGAAAGAGAAGGTGGTAGGAGGAGAATGTCGGTTTATAGGAATGCTAAAATGAAGGACGAGAGAGAGGAGAGAGAAAAACAGAGGATGAGCGCCGATGGCGGGAGTGAGAGAACGAGAAATGTATTTTACGAGAAGAGAGAGGGTGGAGGTTTCGAGAGTGGGAAAGGGTAGAGCCACGTGGATCTTTTCTGACGCCGTAGTACTTTGGACGTTCTTCTACTTCACCGCCACGCTGGCTAACCACGAACCTTGAAACTAAATTAATTTTGTGGTGACTGCGGGTAACGAGTCTACACTATGTCAAATTGTCAATATCATTCTTTGCCTATTTCTATACTATAAGAGATTGTCTAATTTACACTTTATTATTTAATTAATAATTTACAAAAAAAAAATATCATAAAAAATAAATAAAAAATTAATGAGAAACATTGCATAAATAAACCACCTATAATCATTCCACAATCCCACTGAATCACAAAAAATAACTACCCACCACCCACTCACCCAACCTCAATAGATAAATAACATAAAAAAAAATGATTCAAAATATCAAAACTACTAGTATGATACAATTTTTGCACACATTAAGTGCATATAAGACTAGTACTTAAATATTCGATGAGCATGGTATATACTTCCTTCGTTTTTTTACTCGCATTATTTGGGATGTCACACTATTATTTATGTTGCTTTGAATCAAATTTGTAATTTATAGTATAACGAAAAACATAGTTAACTGGAATCTTGTTAGAGCGTCTCAATGTGTAGATTATTAATATCAACTTTGTACTTCCTCCGTTTCGCAATACTCGCAACATTAGCATAGTAACCACTATTCATCTATTAATCTTATGTTATATTTTTTTCACAAGTGTATAAGAAAAAATATATTCAAGTGGGGTCTTATTTGATTCGTACTATCATAATATCAACTTTTTATAATTTTTTCTTATCAATAATTAGAGATATAAAAGTTCAAAGTATTGCATTGAATAACGTGCAAACAAGAAACGTTGCGAGTATTGCGAAACGGAGGAAATATAATATTTTTATATATAGAACTCAAGATATTTAATTTATAATTTATAAAGTGTGCATTGGTTGTGTAATATGGTTCAATGATGCAAGTAAAAAAAGAGAAGGTAGTATTTTCTTAGTTTCGCAATATTCGCAACGCTTTTTGTTTGCACGTTATTTAATGCAATACTCTAAACTTTAATATCCCTGATTATTGATAAGTAACAATTAAAAAAATGATATTATAATAGTATGTGTTAAGACGAATCAAATAAGTCCCCATTTGGCTATATTATTTCTTACTAGCCTTATAAGCACACAATGTGTGAAAAAATTATACTCCCTCCGTAACACAATAGTTGCAACAATTGAACTAGGGGAAATTCCTAGGCATAATATGTTAAGTATGGATAAGTGGGTTAGTTAATAAAGGTAGGATAGAGAAATCACATGGGTTAAAGAGATAAAATGAGGGAAAGAAAGAAAACAACAAAAAAAAGAGTATAAAAGTGGGTGGGGACCAAAAAACACAACATCATTTTATGTGTAAAATTTACCAAAATAAGAAAGATGGAAAATTGTTGCAAGTAATATGTTACATCCACTTTAGGAAATTTTTGCAACTATTATGTTACGGAGGGAGTACATAATATTGGATTTTGGAGTTATGTTGTGAAAGATGAAGAATAAGAAGAGATTAAGTGAATGTACTGATTTTAGTCTTTTTTGGAGCAAATGTTATACTTCAATCTTTGTTGTATTTATTGTACTCCCTCCGTAATGTAATAGTTGCAACAAAACAATTGAACTAGGGGGAATTCCTAGGTAGAATATGTTAAGTATGGATAATGGAGGTTGATTAATAAAAGTAAGAGAGAGAAATCACATGGGTTAAAGAGAGAAAAGGAGGAAAAGAAAGAAACAAAAAAAAGTACAAAAGTGGGTGGGAACCAATCATTTCATGTGATAAAATGTACCAAAATAAGAAAGATGGAAAATTGTTGCAAGTAATATGTTACACCCATTTTAGGAAGTTGTTGCAACTATTATGTTACGGAGGGAGTATCATAGTAGTTTTGGTATTTTGAATCGGTTTTTTTATGTTATTTATTTATTGAGGTTGGGTGAGTGGTGGGTAATTATTTTTTGTGATGTAGAGGGATTGTGGGATGATTATAGGTGGTTTATTTATGCAATTGTTCTCATTAATTTTTTATTTATTTTTTATGATAAATTATTTTTTTCTGTAAGTTATTAATTAAACAACAAAGGGTAAATTAGGCAATACATTAAGTTTGGTGTCCCACCCCTCTTCCCTTACAGTATAGAGATACATTTAGGGAAAAATATAGTATAAAATTGATAGATGAATAGTGGTTACTATGCTAATTACAAGTATTGCGAACGGCGGAAGTATATTTTTTTAGGTATCTCTAAATAAATAAATAAATAAAAAGTAGACATTCAATAAGGTAATGAAACAAAAGATAACATAGATGTTTCATGATCATTACAACCAGGTGTATGATAAAATTTATTCTTTAACTCTACAAGGTGAGCCGGTGAACTAGTGAAGGTTGACAAATGCTCCCTCACTCCATCTCTAATTGTTTGTTTCCTGTCTGAACGATACAATTTAGGGAGCAATTGGCTGAAAAATTCTATAGTAGAAATAATCGCGGGAAAAAGGGGAAAGGAAAAGGAATTAAGAAAAGGTTAGCTACGAAAAAGAACTCAAACTCTTAATTTATATATATACTACTGCCTCCGTTTCAAATTAGTCGCTACACTTTTTTTTCACGCTTATCAAGGAAGCGATTTAAGGGTGTAAACGAACAAATTAATCAATAAAATTTAACACAAGTAATATAGAATCTCATTCTTGCTTGTATTAAAACTTCATCGAAAAATTTACTCGTTTACACCCTTAAATTGCCTCCTTGATAAGCGTGAAAAAAAGTGTAGCGTCTAATTTGATACAGAGGTAGTAGTTATATATGCCGATGTGTGCGAAATCATGTAAATCGATAAGTTTGTTTAAGGTGTTTTGCATTTCTTTTCCAAAATTTAAAAGTGTGAAAACAGTTAGCTATGGAGAAAGTTCTTCCATTTAATTAGGATTTTTATTTTAAAAAAAAGATAAATGTTGATTTTTGGTGTCCCCCTACACTTCACTTATAAAATAGAGATTAAAAAGCGTAAGCAAGGAATGCAATCTGTCACGTGTCACCATCCCTCTTTGAATGACACTCTATCCATTTCATTCTCATATAATAGAAAAAAATATCAATGTGAAGATTCGAATCCGTGACCTTGAGTAAGCAATAAGGAGTTCTAACCACCACTCCAACATGTTATTAGTGCTTCTCAACAAAACGATAGAAACCAAGAGTTAAGTTGTAAATTTATAAAAATGCATATTGTAAATGAGAAGACTTTTTTATATATATAATTTTTCACACTACATGAAATGAATTATTTTAACTATTATCAAATTTAGTAGATAAAAGTCCTGAGCATCATTGGGGCCTAAATCCTAGTAATTTTTAAAAACTTGTTTGGTAAATTAAGGGAAAAGGTTTAAAAGAGTTTTATCGTCCTCCCACTCTCTCCCCCTCTTTTTTGGCAGCTACAAGGTTCATTTTTTTTTTGGAAGGTAATGTGGTGGACCCCTGGCCAGATCTCAACTAGCACATTTTCTTGATCTGGTATTTGCGGGGCCCGATATTTGAGAACAGGAGGAATGGTAAGGGGATCCCACCCCCAAATGCCCCTAGTGGGATTTGATCCCATGCCCTTCAAGTCATGAGATCAAACCTTTACCACTAGACCAAGCTTGAGCTTCATGTCACCAACATTCTCTCCTCTTTCTCTTTGGCGTATTTCCTCTCTCCGACTCCTTCTTACTCTCTCTCTCTAACTCCCTCTCGTACTCTCTCTCCAGCGCGCCTCATTTTCTCTTCTCCTAATTCTGACACGTATTTAAGGTAAGATTGGTTGGGGTGGGATTAGGAATGACAATGGGTAGGGTCTGGGTCGGGTCTGACCAGACCCAGACCTAGACCCAGACCATTGGGTCTAGAATTTTCAGACCCAGACCCATATTCTTTGGGTCTGATGGGTCTAGGGTCCTTATAAGGTCCTTAGTGGATCCTTTTGAATTTCAAGTTTAATAGTATTTTTTAATCTAATAAATTTATTTCGCCTATTTTATAGGTTTGTGTGACCATGGTTAAGGCTTGTATCAAAACAATTAACATAATATAGCTCATAAAATCTTAAAAATGTCTAAATTTACATTATTACATGTTTTAAAATGGAGTCACAAATTACAACTTTATTTTTTTTTATGTAAATGGGTCTGTGGGTAGAGTCTGGACCGGGTCTGGGTCTGATATAGTTGGACCCAGACCCGTCTGAGAACCTTATAAATGGGTCTAAAAAAGTTGGACCCGACTCGACCCAGACCCTTATAAATGGGTCTGGATCTGGGTCGGGTCCAAGACCCATTGCCATCCCTAGATGGGATGGGTCTTCGATAGGGTGAGGTGGGTGGTTTTCGAGGGTTTTCGCTTCTAATAGGTTTTAGGGGTGGCTTTGGATAGGTTGGTGGGGTGCTTTTGGGTAGGTAGTGGCGGACTCGGAGTTTGGGAGGTGGTTTTGGGTAAGGTGGGGGTGGAGGCAACAGTGAGAGTAGGGTGGTGGGGTGGGAGGCAGCCTCGTAAAAAAGGTGGTGAAGGTGTGTGTGGCGGTGGGGAGAGGGTGGTAGGGGTGGTCAGTTGGTTTTTGTAATTTGGTGGGTGTGGTCAGGTAGTGGTTGTGGTTGGATGGTGGTGGTCAACAAGTTTGGTCAATGGTTTTGTTGTAGAAGGATTTGGAGGAATAAAACCTTAGGTAGGGGTGGGAATCACTCTAGAGGGATTTGGGGGTAAACTACAACTGAAATTGGGCACAGGTAAAGGAAAAAAAACAGCAAACAAAAAACAAGTAAGGGAAACCTAAGGTTTCATTACCTTTATCCTTCTCATGAAGACCCTCATCCAAATATCGGTCCATTAATAATATAGAAATTATATCCACATTCCATACACATGAAAATGAGAATCAATACAAGATACATCTTTTCAAACTGATTTAAAAATATTTGTTACCCTTTAATTTCATGCAAAATATACTTGTATTTTTACAAGTATCACCAAATTTCAGATTTGAGTAATACATTTTGATAGGATAAATTGTTAGAAAATACCAAGGTTTTAGTTCATTTTCAAAATAAATATCAACGAGCTGCGAAATCAAAAATAAATACCAACTACTGCTTCTAGTTTTTTTATTTGCATACCAACTAACCGAAACCGTCAAATTTTCCGACTGTGCTGTTAGTTGATATGAAAATTTGACGGAAAATGTGACAGTTTCTGTATAACCATCATTTCTAGAGGCTTGAGGGAGTTAAACTGTCGGGAGGGAATCATTAAAAATCTTAGTTGGTATGAAAATAAAAAAATAGAACTAATTGGTATTTATTTTTGATTTTACAACTAGTTTGTAACGCCCCGAAAACGGGTGCCTTAATTAATCACCATTAATTATAACTAATCACAAGATTTGCGGAATCGTTTCCTTAAACCTGTGGATTATGGCCCACTAATAATATAATATTCTTACAAAAGCTCATTATCTCATAATTACAACTAAGACCTTAAATACTTGCTTCATCTCATTTTCTTGAAATCCATCCTAAGCACTTGCTTTTCCCAGATCCATCTCCATCCTTCTTTCATAACCTAAGCTTCGTTCAGAAGAAAAATAGAGAAACAAGAAAAGACAGAAAACATTCCAAAATGAGTGGAAAACTCGTAACTTTACTCCAGCCCGTAAAAACGATTTTGGTTCGAAAATATTTTTGCACTTACAGGCACATATTTGCAGGAGATAAAGCAGACACATACTTCACATGTAAATCATATTTCCTTGAAATAAGACAATAATCATATATGCCATATAAATCATACTTGACATATAGTACTCACGTTCATACGATACATGCAATCATGTTAACGGACACTTTCATACTTTCATAAGAATATACGTAGACTAGTAGAACTTAAAAGCTAATCATGTAAGAAACTGACGTCATGCATTCCATGTTAATTACTTTAAGTACAAGCACCTGTCATGAACAGTATGTACTGAGCATTAAGTAAATCCATTACGTTAAAATGTAACCTCAAACTTTAAACAGAAGGAAAGAATAATTCAAACATTTATGATTACAGTGTGATCCATAATGATCCATAATTCCTTTTTAATCCATTTATACTGGTTGTTGGTCTGTATTTCAGGGGTGGGACGTCTCCCACAATGGGCCAGTGCCCCAGGAAAAGAGCCAGTGCTCATCAGGAATAACATTAGCGGGCCAGTGCCCCAGGATAAGAGCCAGTGCTCATCAGGATACAGGATACAGCTCGGTACGTGCACGACCATCAGTCAGGATATATACAGCTAACAAACCAGTTCTTTCACTTGAACTTATCATGTTTCATAACTTTTAATATCCATCAATGATATTCCGTATACTTTAATCATTCAGCTCAGCTCTACCTTTATATAGGTAGTAAAATCATAACATAAACAATATTCATCATTCGTAAGCTTTCAATTGCTTCCTTATGAAACGTTCATTGAGCATTCATACTTACCGTTATTTATAAAGCATAACGTCATCCAATGACTCATAAGATAACATACTTAATTTATAATCATACGACACTTATTACTTTGCTTATAATATTTTATAACTTTATTAACGTATTCCCAGACACTAATTGGCTTTACAGAAGCTCACATTTCATAATAACTGTAAATGGACAACAACACCTCATATATCACATTGGACATGGATTGAGACTTAAGATTACTTATAATAAGTCACGGAGGTAGAATCATAGGTCATAAGCCTATCATGGAAATACTAGACATAAGTATTCATAAATCATATAAGCATGTAACTCATGGATAACAACATAAAATAACATATTTCATTTAATACACGTGATTCATGAGTCTTGAGTCTTGTAATAAAAGTATTAATTATATATATTCACGAAATCACATAAACATGTATCACATAACTCAGAATCGACATTCTTTACATAAACATTAAATAATTATATGAACAATAATTAAATAAATAACTCACAATAACCTCGAGTTTTATATAAACATGGATAAAGCCGTATAAGTCATACTGGTCACGTAAAATCATACTTTCATACATTATTCACTTATGCACATTATAAATAATAATTCATATATACTTTACTTACGTGAGCATGAGTCATGGATCGTTCATACTATAAATTACTTTAACTTATTTTAAACATGATTTTACTCGAATGACATATAACATGAACATACATAAACCACTATTCATTGCATATAATAATCATTTAAATTGCATGAATTCATAAGAACATATATATCATGCCCTTTTAATAAATATCATGATTTCATATAATAAAATAATAACTTATCATATCATCCTAATAACTAGCTCAAATACAACAACATTGATTTCATAATCTACACGCATCATGAATTACATAATATAATATATTCAATAAACTCTACGTATTATCATTAATATATTTATATAACATAAATTTCGTAATTCGTTATATGGAGGTTCATATAATCACATTATTTCACATTTTCACATACGGGCACATAGTCTAATGCTGGACATAAAGGTTACCTTAACCGCTCAATCCAAAATATCGCCATAACTCCCAAGAACGTCATCCATAGACCTTTCGAATTCCCACATTCCATTTACCGCTCCAAAATACATAAATAAAAATAGTCATTAGAATCGACTCAACTTATTATTAATTACCACTCTTCCTTGATGACCTCGTTTTTTATAAATCTTAACTTTAAAACCCATTATTCTTAAAACTCATTTAAAATATACTTATCATAATTTAAAACAATTAGTTATAATAATAATTATTTCTTAAAATGATTTTAGAAATAATTATACATAATTGGGCTTTAAATGAACAATAGGTAAGAGGGAGTAATGGGTTTTATACCTTATGAAAGTCAACTTTTGACTTTGGGATTTTTATTTCTCATTTACTGATTCTTAAAGAAATAAGTAGCTTGGTTCTTATTGAACCAGAATCGAAGGCAGGGGAGGAAGAAGAACAAGGCATGTGTGGTGGTGCGGCCATGGAAGAACTGGGTGCGGCGAGGTGGCCGGAGCCACGGTGCTGCTGTGGTGTAACAGCGGACTAAAGCAACGAAGGGGAGAAAGGAGTAGGGGAAGCGAAAGAAAGAGAAGGCAGGGGAGGGCTGCCGTATCTAGGCGCGGCGCTTGGTGGCTGTTCTGGGTGGTCGAAGATTGGAGACGATGGTTGAGGGTGGCGTTTGGTGGTTCCTCAAGGTGTTTTTGGTTGTTGTTGGTGATCAGCAAAGCTGTCTGTAATCAAACGTGGTGGTGGTGGTGATTTTTGGTGGTTGTTTGTTTGCTTGAAGGATATTATTAGAGCCTTTAATGGCTGAAAATCTTTGGGACAACAAGAAGGTAGAAGAAAGGTATGAACTTTGTGTTGGATTTTTGTATGAGCTTGGAAGATAGTTCTATTTATAGCTTTTTAATTGGAGATATTCAATTTCAAGTTGAACTCTTCTCCAAATGGATAAGAGGATAACTATCAATAAGGATGAAGATGATGATACTTATCTTTGAAGCATTCATTTCACTATCCTAATCTGATAACTCATGCTCTTGTTTGCAGCTTTAAGCTCATCCATACCTTACCTCTTGTGTGCTCCAATAGTGAGAAAGAAAATGAAGTAGGAGGTGGAGGGAAAACTTTCTCTTTTGATTTTCTGGTTGGCTTTTTGGGTACAATAGCATTTGGGTTGGGCTTGGAACTTGTATATGGACTCTAGGATGGCTATGAATTGAACTCACAAGCTTACTAAAACATTTCAATTTTCCTAATTAGCATTAATAATTGATATAATTAGTACTTAAAATAACTTTAAAGTTTAATCAAAATATATTTTAATTAGAAACTTTAATACTTATTCATTAAAATAACAAGGTCGTATTTAAGTTAATAATCCTAATTATTAAATAATAAAATAAGGTTAAAAATCGGGATATTACATAGTTGGAATTGGAAATGACCTAAAATCTTTGTATAGTCTGTCAATTTTTTCCATTCTAATATAATAAGTTTTTTCGATATATAGTTTATTTCGAAAGATTCATTTCATGACTCGATTTTTTCAAGATTTTCTTCCATGCAAAAGACTTACCCGATTCTTGTGCTCTAATAATATGTTTGACACATGTCATCTGGCTTAAAACGCTAATACGAGGCAAAAAAAATTGCATTAATAATTTTAAATTTATAGTACTCCCTCCATTTTTTTAAAATAGGGACACTTGGATTTGCATACGAACTAAGAAAAAAGTACAAAAGTAGGAAAGAAGAAGTGAAAAAGTAAGGAAAAAGTACAGAAAGGTAGGTAGGGACAAGAAGAGCAAAAGTAAGAAAGATGTGCATTAATGAGGTGGACCAACCTACCATATTTAGGTAAAAGTGTCTAATGTCCCTATTAATAAAAACATCTCTAAATGACAAAATGTCCCTATTAAAAAAAACGGAGAGTATAATCAATAAGCATGCCTCGAATAGAAACTAGTAAGTGATATAAACATAATATTGTTGTCTTTGAATTAACTTGGAGTTCATCCTTAAGAGAAGGGTACCCTAAGATTTCCTTGTACCAAATGCAAAAAAATATTGTTGTTTTTGTTTTATCATGTTTACCTTTGCCAAAAAGTTATAAAATTGATGCTAGATATTGATTAAAAAAAACTAAAGAGTTGTCAAGCTGGTGGTTAGATCAAGAAACTTTCATTGTTGAGATTATAGCGTGAACAAAACATATAAAATTGAGAACAAGTATAAATTAAAGGATGCTCTCACTTTCACAAAGTATCAACTTTTATGTGGTATCAGTGTTCTATGGCTTTTTCTTTTATTTTTCATTGCTCCCGTCCATTGGCTTCAACTAAGAGGTGTGATTTGTTTCCATCTTATTGTTAATCTCTGTAAGACTGTAATTGATTCACTCGTGATTCAGTATGCAATCGAGCGAATGACTTACTTTATTACACGTTCTTGGACATTTGCTATGAGAGAACACTCTAGTTACATAGTTCTTCACATGTTGTAAGAAAACGAATAGAGACATGTATAAAAGAGCGGTTGGTTATAATGAAATTATGCCCAAACATGTGTATGGGTCATGTTCAAGACACGGAAATATATCGTAAACACGCGACTTTCACGAAATGTTCGTATAACATAGGATTTTTCCTCTATGTTATGATGTATCATTCCTTAAAAGCTTTATTTTTCTGCTTACAACAACCGAGGGTTGTTCATGCCACCCAATGCAAAGATACAACATAGATTTTAGTCCTGTTTCTTTCTATTCAAACCCTTTTCAATTTTTGCGTATAGAGAGCGACGAGGATCAATATTGTAAACGACATTCAATCCCAAGTAGAGATGTCAATTAGGCTGGACGAGTGCAAAGGGTGGTCCCTTTGGATACTTACCCGCCCAAAAATCTCATCCTCATCCCCACCCAAACGGATTCCCAATAGAGATCATCAATAATCCAACACCAGCATCGTGTATCCACACCCACCTCACACTCCTGCCTCCACTAATCGTCCTATTTTTGCTACTCGGTGTGAATTTTTTATATTAAAAAACATTATAAATAAAGGAAAAGAGGGGGCGAGTGAGAAGTGGGTAGAGCGGGCTGTGATATGACGGGTACAACTTCATATCTACACCTGCTCCATCAGTTTATCACCCATGACATGCATAATTGTTCATCTCCATTTTGTCCCATCACCCGCCACAACTCTTCCATCCCCCCCCCTAACTAGTACGACTGTAACACATATCTCCACAAAACCCGTGTCACTAACATCTTTAAATACCAAGTCTTAAGAACCATTCATTCCAATCTTATAAGACTTTATCGATTAAACTAGATGGCATCTCCATCCAAAAGCTTTTAGGAAAATTTGTCAAGAATAAGTCAACCTTTGCGTTGACCGCTTTTAACAAGTCTACCTTAATTTATTCCATTAACAAGTCAACCTTGTAACCTTTCCGCTTTTAACAAGTTTTTTTACAGGTTACCTGATGTACCTGTAAACTGATTTTTAAATCCTTTTCATTTGACTTGACTCTTTCCCATTTCCTATGTCTTCCACAGCAAAACAGTGGCAAGAGAACCCCAACCCAATTCCTCCTCCACCATCACAAACCCCTGCTTGCCCCATCAAAACCCATCGACACCAGCTCACCACCATCCCCAAACCCGAAAACCATTGCCGCCCCCAAATTCCAAAAATTAAGCCCTCCAAAGACCCGCCCAACCCAAACCCAAAAACCCAACAATAATATTTGCCGTAGTTGTCAATCAACCCAACAATATCAACAATGCAATAAAGTTTCAATCTTTAAAAAAACCCAAATTATGAATATTACTATGAATTCATTTGGGGATGATATACATTCATATCCCACAGTAATAAGTTAATTAAAGGATCAATTCATTTTCAGAATTCTTACCATTATGAATATCTCCTCTGGATATTATACATTCATATCCCTAATTATTGCCATTTTACACATCCGGGTTCGGCGAATCAAAATCAAATGATAAACACCGAATTGGACCAAAATTAATCAAAGGAAAATCAACCGAATTCAGTGAAATTCAGAAAATTGTATTGATGAATCACAAAAGGGGAAAAGAGTGAAGAGAAAGGAAGCAAAAAAATGGTGGAAACGTGTGGAATGGAGGAGGGTGGTGGTTGTGATTATGTGAGCTTATGGAACCAGACTTATCTCCAAGGCACACATAAAGCCCCATTCATATTCATAGATGTAAGTGAATCTGCAACCTCGTCAGCCATATCGTCCTCAAATCCCATGAAAAGGGATGAAAAAATGGTGGGCATGATTTGTTGGGCATGATTTGTTGGGGTTTAAAGAGATAAAGTGAAATCAGTGAGAATATCGTCCATAGCGTATGATTTGTTGGGCATGATTTGTTAGGGGTTTGTCAACCACGTCGTCTTCAAATCCAATGAGATGCTGGGCATGCTTTTTTGGGGTTTAAAGAGTTAAAGAGTTAAGAAAGAAGGAGGAGGTGATGGTGGTGAAAGAGAAATCAAATCCATGGTAGTGGTGGATGTAGAGGATGGTGGTGAAATCAAATACAGTGAATTAGAGAATGAGAGGGAGGCAGAGATGGAGATACAGAGGGGAAAGATAGGTGGGGAGGGGGATTTGTTTTTTTATATATCTTTTATTATTTTTTGAAATAAAAATGTATATTTTAGAATGTCCAACCAAAGAGTGACATGTGTTTTTTTGACCAGTTAAATAGGTTAATCAGACTTAATAGCCGGTTTTAACTTGTTAAAAGCGGAAAGGTTACAAGGTTGACTTGTTAATGGAATAAATTAAGGTAGACTTGTTAAAAGCGGTCAACGCAAAGGTTGACTTATTCTTGACAAATTTTCCAAGCTTTTAAGTATTGAAAGATAATTTAAATTTTTTTTGTTGTTGTTGTGACTGATTGAGCTAGAAGCCCATAATAATCACCCAAAGAAAAACATTTCATAAGAACGTTGGATCACCTTAAAAAGAAGCCCATTCTTCGCTATGCAGTACTTCACAAAATAAAAAAGAAGCTAAAAAAAAACCACAACTCTGAATTCTCAACGGATAGGGGGCGCAAAACCAAAACGCATGAGAGTGAAGGAGAAACTATAGATAAGCTTCTCTCTCTCATCATTCTTCCTTCTTCTGAGCTTCATCAATGGCGTCCAAGGTTCTTCCACAGGTTTATCTCTTTCTAAAATCTCTCCTTTTTTTTTTAGTGGAATTCTCTTTCTAATGTCTGATTCACCTTCAATTTTCTCTTTCACAGGCACTTCTTACAATTCCTTCAAATCATTCACTTCAATGTCCGCCATTGAAGAAGCAGATAGTGTTTCCACTTCAATCTTACCGTCGTTTCTCTCTTTCCTGCTCGGGAGGTAATCGTTTGGTTTCTAGGGCTTCGTCTAACCTCTTTAGCTCCAATTTCAGCTCCATTTTCGCGAGAAATTCGTTCGTTGTGAGGTCCGAAGCTGAGAATAGCTCCGACGCTTCGGCGGAAGGTAGTGAGAGTGTAGCTGTGATCGCGGAGGAGGATTTTCCGGAGAATTCGGAAGCTGATGCTGTAGTTGAAGAAGAGCCTCGGCCGCCGAGGCAGCCGAGGGTTAAGTTGGGAGATGTTATGGGGGTAAACATGTTCACATTGCTATTTCCTAGTTTAATTCTACTAAATTAGTGCAATTTAATTGATAATGTGTGTTTTGAGCCTTTGATTTTGCATTCTGACATTCATAGTGGAATTTAGTTTTGATTCAAGTTGAATTTTGAGGAAATGTTTTGTTGTCTTCGTGGAATTTCAGGTTATGAAATGTTAATCATGTTACAAAATGAAATAGAATTAGGATATTTGGATATCAAATTTGAAGAGACATGAGGTGAGGAAAAGGAGTTTGTTTAGCGTTAGCTTTCGTTGTGATGATGAAATTTGATCAAAATGGAGAATGATGATAATCTGGAAAGGTTGAGTGACTTGATTGTTAGGAATGTGAAGACGAATTCTGGATTTCTAGATGTAATTGTGGACTGGATAAAGACTGAATTTCGAGTTTCTTGAGCTTGAATTAGGGATTTACAGTCTTATTTGTTTAGATTTTGAATAAGAGAGTAATTGATGCTTCGGAGGAGCAGTTTGAATCTTGAATTTCTTGAACTTGAAACGGCGTGCTGACAATTGCTTTTTGGTCTGTTTAGATATTGAACAAGAGAGCAGTTGATGCTTCGGAGGAGCAGCGTCCAGTGCCAGATATCAGGACCGGAGACATCGTGCAGATCAGATTGGTTAGTGGTGGCTGTGATTTTTTTTTGTTTTATATTGAATTTCAGCATTTTCCAGTGCTTACTCGGTTGAATTCTATTCTGGCTTCATCTTAATAGGAAGTTCCAGAGAATAGGCGTAGGCTATCCGTGTACAAAGGTATTGTGATATCTAGGCAGAATGCAGGGATCCATACCACCATCCGGATTCGGAGGATCATCGCTGGTGTAGGTGTTGAGATTGTATTCCCCCTGTAAGTATTTAGTGTTTCTTATGTGCTTGGTTTATGTTTCCCAGCACCACAAATTATGCTCAGGTGCTTCTGTTTACTAGATATTTTTAGTGTTAGGAGCAGAATAAGTTCTAATGAGTAACTATAACAACAAAATCTGATGCGAAGTTCGAACGAGTAAAATTTCTGTCCATGTTGAAAAATGACAGAAGTAGGTTGTATGCCCAAGCGCAACGGACAGGGGCCTGAGGCTGCTTCATTTCTAGTTTTTTCTAATAATTGTTTTCGACATTTAACTTTTTAAAGAACTGCATCATCTGTTGAAACCTATATTTCATGCTGCTCCACTATAACATGCTGGATAAATTGGCAAGAGCAATGGAACATCAAGCTCACTCTAGAGCTTTTGAGTTTGTCAGAGGTTGTAGCAACTAAACGGTCTCTTGACTCTTGTGAACCCATACTATTCCTCAGAATTATTCTTCTAACCAGTAACAAAGCTATTGCCTAGGGCAATGTAAGGGCGTGTATAGCCTTTCACTGTTCCACATCCAAATGATGTTTGCAAACACGATCTTCAGCATTGCTCCTATGATTGAGGGATATCTTAGCTATGCCCTTAATCTGAAAGGTAACCAACTGGCCAAGTTTTTTGTTACAAATAAGAAGCAAATCACAATTTAGTGCCCATTTAAGATTTCTTTCTTAGAGAAGAAGGGTATTTGTTTGACGTGCTGGTGATGTTTCTAGTGTTAGCATTGTTTAATATGCAACATGCAATGCTGTACGACTGTATGTTTACTTGATCACTAGCTTAAGGTAATGGAGGTCTTCAACTAATGATATTGATGCACATCTTGCCATTATAGTAATGCAATATCAATCCTTTTTGCAAAAAGCTCTAGGGTCCGTTCTTTTCAACTTATTTCCAGTCCTTCTCAGAAAAAATAAGTTCAGATTAGGTCGAATAAAGTCGAATGATGTCGAATAAGGTTAGGTCTAATAATTTATGATAAGGTCGAATAATGTCAAATAAGGTCAAATAAAAAGAAAATCAGATAAGTTAAGATAATTATTTGAAAAGAATGGAGCCTTAGTCTAGTTTAAAAGCGATCAAGGGTAATGGGAAAGTATGTTGCTTTACGAATTTATCGACTCTTACACTCTAGTGTTGCTGCATATACTAGTATAGGATGTCTGTGAAACTATAAGATTATAGTTTTACTCTAAATGCCCATGTTGAGGAAGCAAAGTGCTAAGAGTGTTATTGTGTCTAAGGATTGTTCTCTTCGGCTAAAAATAGTTGAACTGGGAATTGGAAAACATTGAACTGAATTGAAAGGAATAATAAAACGCAAAATGTGAGAATAAAATTATTGTCAAGACTCAAGAGCTGTACTGAATTGAATTGAAAAAAAATCTAAACTGTGATAATAAGTTGAAGAAAATAGGCCCTTAGTAATAGTGTTTAATTATTAGTGGGACCTTGTAGTAAAATAAGTGCTTATCGTTAGTGATAAATCTTTACGAAAGCTCCAGATGTAAATTGTAATTTATATTTAGACGTTTTTACATCCTGAAATTTGTTTACTTTGCGTGCATAATTTATCGCTGTTTTTCATTTTTCTCTTCTTAAATATGCTTCTATGCGATATATGTTCAGGTACTCACCAAACATCAAGGAAATAAAAGTAGTTGCTCAAAGGAAGGTCAGAAAGGCCAGGCTATACTATCTAAGAGACAAACTTCCCAGGCTTTCTACTTTCAAATGAGAACATAAAATTAGCTGAAGCTTTCTCATCTTGTGAGCTTTCCATGCTTGTATCATTGTTTATGATTTACATATCGAAAGGAATCCTTTTTTGTGATGATCTATTTTCTTTTAAGGAAATTTCTTGTAATTTTGGTCCAGAAAAACAGTCGAGAGTAGATGAAAATGTGCAATGTTTATATCTTTATGAGAATGTGCAATGTTCATATGGTTTATATCTGTTAGAAATTAGTAAGTGCCACTTACCAACAGCTTTTTGTTTCTAAGCCCAAACAAAAATAACTTCGTTGCTACACCCGTAAACCGAAAGACTAGTTTGTAGTAGTAATATTTCTAATCTAAGATTTAACACTTGATGGGAGAGCGCGTACATTGAAATAGTTCGACTAAAGTTTTTTTCTCTATTTACATGTAAGATAATGACATTTATTATAGTACTAGTTTTGAGGGCCCGGCTCTGCTCGGGTTCCTCTTACTCCCTCCATTTTTTTTAATATGCATATTCTCCATTTTAGATTGTTTTTTTAATTGGTACATTTCTACCTTTTGTCATAAATGGAAGGTTAATCCACCTAATTATTACATTTCTCTCCAACTTTTTCTTTCCTTCTCTATACCTTTTTCACTTTTTCCTTACTTTTACTAACCTTCTCTCTTACTTTTGCACTTTATATAAGAATAAATAGAGAAAGTTAAGAAATTTGATTATATATTAGTGCAAAGTCTTAGGTGCATATTAAAAAAAAGGAGGGAGTACTATATTGATTGCATTAGTTTGAAAACATGATTGTGTATTATTAGCTATTTGACGTACTTCCTCCATTTCAAAAAAATAGCTACACTTCTTTTTTTGCAGACGCCTAGGCACTTTTTGTTTGTGTGAGAGATTGTGGGGTAAGATATGTGGTAGGAGAGAGATAGAGAGAAAAAGTTACCAAAAAAAGGAAAAAGGAGAAGTGTAGTTATTAATTTGAAACTTTTTTAAATGGAAAGTGTAGCTATTTTTTTGAAACGGAGGAAGTATATTTTAATAAGATTTTTATTTTATTGATTATAATTGTTATATTTAGCCAACTATTATATACTCCTACATATATACACACACATTCCTAATAAAAAAAATTGAAGTGTGAAGTTTATGTTACACTATTCTTCGCTAAATAATATGCCATATTTAATACTCGTAACATGATACATCATATTGTTTTGATTTACATTACTATCATCATTTTATATGAGAGAGAAGGGCAAATCACCTTCTGAGCGTTCGAATCAAAATTATGTACGTGAATTCCGTCCATGTAGACTCGAGTTAACGTTTATTTTTTTGCGCACTTTAGAGAAAAGCTACTTATGTTAAATATTAGCTCT
The DNA here is from genome assembly GCA_947645195.1 of Patellifolia procumbens. Lineage (NCBI taxonomy): Eukaryota > Viridiplantae > Streptophyta > Magnoliopsida > Caryophyllales > Amaranthaceae > Patellifolia > Patellifolia procumbens. The sequence continues at coordinate 7,935,349 of CANSGD010000972.1, forward strand.
CTTAATAAAGCCGCTACTCATAATAGCGGCTTCTATCTTAATAGTAATCCCCACCCCTTTTTAAACCGTGGCTTAGCCTTTGCATCAAAACTGGTTCTAAAAACACACGAAGTGCACCTAAAAAAAGGATACTTGTGGCAAAATTATATAAGAATAAATAGAAATTTCTTAACCTACATAAAAAATAAGTCAAATTATGTCAAAGGGTGAAATGGGAATATTGAAAATTACTACACTCTTAATTCTACTATGTATGTCTCAAAATGGATCATTGAAGGCAAGAAAAATAAAGTTTGGATTATTTTGATAAGGTACCCAAATAGTTTGGATAATTTTGGAATAACTTATAGTTGGGATTATCCTGAGCGGGACGGACATAGTTGGGATTATTCCAGTCAATTTTTCCTATTTAATAACATGATGCATCATATTTATCTTCAAATACATTATTATTATTATTTTATATGGAAGAGAAGGGCAAACTCAATGGATAAGGTGTTCTTTTTGAATTTAAATACTTCGTACATTATATTATTTTCCATTGATTAATATATGTATACAACATTTATGTTTTCACTTACATATATGTAAAAGTGATACTCAATTAATGTTAAAATAATCAAATTTACTACAAGGTGAATTGTTAATTATCAATGGACAAAATGGGAATAATGTAAAATTACTACAAACCTTTTTCTCCTTTTTTATATAGGTAATGGAAATCGACCTCTAATAACTATCTTTAATCCTATAGATGCGAAATCAGATTGTCATGGTTGATCAAGCTTTTTATTTCCACTTTCTTTTCTCTTTACTTCACAATTATGTCTTCCCCTTCAATTGCCGAAGTTACCGTCCTTTACAATGGGCTAATTCAAGCCAAAAGTATGAAAATCAAAGATCTTATGATAAAATGAGATAACCTCATTGTCATCAATGTGCTACAAGGAAAGTTTAGACTCCTTAGTGTATTCAGACACTTATAAATGATGTTCGGCACCTACTCACTTATTTTTGTTCAACTTTAGTGCATCATATTTTCAGAGAAACAAATTCGATCGAGGCCTACCTTTTCAAGCAAGGACATCAGATTACTATTAAAAAAACAGTCTTTCGATGTCCTTGAGGACCCTATGTTGTATCGTTTTTATTTATTAGATAACTTAGGATTCACCCTTAAGAGAAGGGTCTCATAAGAAATTCCTGTACCTCCCAAAAAAAATAGAATATCTAACAAAGTGCGCCGAGTTCCTTAGTGAAAGGATAAAACGTAGTATTTATTTTTTACGGACGTGTATACTTTGGATTTAGGATAGTAAACCATTGAAGAAATTTTTGTAGGGTAATGATATACAACTCTAAGGGTGAATTCATATCAAAATCAGGCATGAACTGGTGTTATTAATGTTTAAAAGATACTTAAATTTCTCTTTATACCTCCCTATATACAGCCCTAAGAATTGTATTTATCATTTTTCTTTTTTTAATGACACGTTACTTGTTTTTAACTACTTATATATGGGTAAGTATCACTAACAATGTGTTGATCATAATTAGATTAGTGTGCAATCATTATCTCTCGTTAACGATGGAGTTCTAAGCTGTTGCTCACCTACCATCCCTTAAAAGGTGAAATTAAAGCTCCTTTTTGATGGTTACAAAAAGAAATTATCTTTAATTGTTTAGGTATTACTATTGAATCTTTCTTGTGGGGTCATATAATTGAAAATGAAAAGAAATAGAGGCTTAAATAAAACTAAAAGATGTAAAGCTTAAAAGAACTCACCTTAAAAAAAAAGACTAGCGTAGACCTAAAAAACATCGCCTCAAAACAAAGAACCACAATCCACACACACCTAGCTCGTTCGTTATAATATTTCCTTTCTTACTTATCTATTTTACTTAATTTATCTTTAGTACTCACTTTTTGACAAAGTAGAAGAAGAAAGACTAGCATATATATAAAGAAAATGATAAACACAATCCTTCGTTCTATATATAAGAACCTAAATAAGAAAACTTAAGTAACTTTTAAACATTAATAACACCGATTTACACGTGATTGTAAACTCCCAACTGAATACTATTTAACGAAATGTATTTAATGCTTATATACAACTCTTATGGCTATATATATACTTTATTATCCTATATATAATTAGTATGCTACTTTACCTAATTCCAATTGATTTGAAAATAGAACCCCGTTTAAACTATGAATTTATGTGTGGCAATACCCTCCTCTTATGCAAGCTTGTGTATACAACCATTTTTAAATTTATCAATATTCTTAAAACGATTGTTTGACTCATGCTCCAAAAGGGAGAAATGACGTAATTTCCACAAACTTGCTCATTTTCTTAGTTTAGTTACTTGATTTTACTCCTTTTTTTGTAGATGACCTATAATTGTGGCAAGTGGAAACCAATTGGTATATTATACACTGTGGTGTACATATTTCTAAGTACATTCAAAATATCTAAGTCTAAAAAAATACTTCCTCCGTTTCTTTTTAAGTGCTACATATTGACTTTACCACTATTCATCCATTATAAGTTGACCGGCTTTTACGATTTATGCATAAGAAAAAGTATAGTCTTATTGGATCTTGTTTTATTCGTATCGATGTATACATTTTTAATATCTAGTTGTCATAATTTTTATAAATGCATAATTAAATATAAAAACGATACAAAATGTGTCTCGACAAGTGTGAAAAGTGAAATGTTGCACTTAAAAAGAAACGGAGGAAGTATAAGTTGATTAAATGAATGTGAGACAGCTAAATAAGTATGAGTTAAATAAATGAATACAAGTTACCAAAATGTGTACTCCCTCCGCCCCATATTAGATGATATAGTTTCAAGAGTATTATTTGACTAACTAATTTTATTGAGAGTAGTTGATCATTGATATTTGTTTTAGTACTCCTCCGTAAAAGTTTAATGGCAACAATTGCTTTTGCACGCATTTTAAGGAAATGATTTAAGGGCGTAAACGAGCAAATTAATTAAAATATTTTTAATACAAACAAGATTGGGATTATAAGTTACTAATGTTAAAATTATTGTGATTAATATGTTCGTTTACACCTTTAAATAACTTCCTTAAAATGCGTGCAAAAGCAATTATTGCCATAAAGTACATGTTGGTGCCTTGGTGGGGCATATCATAGGGGTTTGGGGGTGAGTAAAGTTATTAAATTAAGTGAAGGTATTGGGTCGGACGACTTTCAGTTGGTTTCATTTTTGTTTCCGTTGGTTTCATTTTTGTTTCAATTGGTTTCAATTTTTGTTCAGTTAGTTTCAATTTTTTTTCAGTTGATCTTTTTTATTTCAGTTGGATGTCTTTTAAGTTCAGTTACTTATCTTATTGTTTCATTTACGTGTTTTAGTCTAACTGAAAACTAAAGTTAAGTAAATGAAATAAAATAAAATCTAAATGAAAGCAAGTTAGAAGCAAATAAAAAAAAGGGGTGTAAATGAAAGCAAGTTAAAAGCAAACGAAAAAAAAGGAGTAAATGAAAGCAAGTTAGAAGCAAATGGAAAAAAAGGGAGTAAATGAAAGCAAGATAGAAGCAAATGAAAAAAAAGGGAATAAATAAAAGCAAGTTAGAAACAAATGAAAAGGGAATAACTACATACCTTCATCCTTTTAACTGAAACACTAACTCATTTCTCTCTCCTCTACAACAATGGCTGCCACCAGACTTTCTCTCTTGAATGTCCATCTTCTTTTTATACCTTATGGCACAGAGAATATACACCGATAGGTTCATTAAGCTCAGACAACCCCAGAGAAAGAAGGAGCAGCGGCGCGGCGACGGCGGAGGAAGAAGATGAAGGAGCAGCGACGCCGTTCTCACGGCTTCGTCCGACGAAACATATTAGGTTAGACGGTCTGACCCAATAAAATTAATTATACGTGGGTTAAAAAATAATACTTCCATGACTTAAGTATTTCTATTGTACTTCCAAACCATTTATAAAAGTGTATCAAGTAAGGGTATGTTTTCTTCACCAAGCTTGGCTTGGTATAGTGGTAAAGGTTTGATCTCATGATTTGAAGGTTATGTGATCAAATTCCACTAGGGGCATTTGGGGGTGGGGATCCCCTTACCATTCCCCCTGCTCTCAAATGTCGGGGTCCACTACGTTACCTTCCCAAAAAAAAGGTATGTTTTTTTCGACATAAAACAACTGAACTGAATTGAATTAAAATGAATAGTAATATGTGAGAGTAAAAATATTGTTTAAACTGAACTGAACAGAAAATAAATAGAAAAAATAGGCCATAATACGGATTTAATATGAGACGAAGGGAGTATAACTTAGAATTGCACAAAATGTAATGTGTGGGTCCAAAATCCAGGCTAGCAAAGTCGAAACCACAAAACCCCGAACGACTCTCAGAGAGTGAATCTCTGACATCATATAAATGCCACGCGTCACTCCTTCTTCCTCCTCTCTCTCTCCCTCCTCTTCTCGTTGTTTCTCTGTTTGTGTTGAGAATGAGAGCGTAATAGTATCACCTCCAAAAAAAAAAAAAAAAGTATCATAACTTAAATCCAAAATTTAGAAATTAGGGAGAAACTATAATTAGTTTGTTACTCCTCCCTTTTTATCTTCGACACGATTCGATCCGCCATTTTCGCACCTCCTTCCTCCTCTCGCATCTTAATGTCAGTTTTTTTTTACTTTCATTCATCCCTACATTTTTGCGCTTTTCTCTCTATTTTGTTCGATTTTATTTGGTTCAAAAAATCTGATGAATTTTTGATAGGTTATTGTAGGTGCGTTTATTTGATAGGGTTTGAGAATTAATGGTGGTTACAACCATGAATGTTAGCAAACAATTGATTTCTGTTCATCCTGATGAGCTTAAATTTCAATGTACGCTCACTTCTTTAATTTCCCCTTTTTTCCATGTTTTTTTTTTGTTGTATGCATTTGTTTCTAGTATATTGCTCTTTGTTCATTATTTGTTGTTCGAATTCGCTTCTATTATCATCATAAATTTATAATTGGCAATATGCTGCTTCTATTTCGTTTTCGAGACTGTTGTATGATGAGAACCATGAATTAATAAAAAATTGAGAAGAGAGGATTTGGAGAAATGCTCTTTGGTTTTATGTTTTTGTCGCAATACTTAATTGAGAATTTATGATCATGTTGGGGGAAAGGTAGTTTTAGAGCAGCGGATGTGCACGGGCGATCCTCTCTTTCTATCGAAGAAGGGAGGTGTCCTTCCCCACCATTTCCGACCTGTGAAGATTTTGGATAGATGGTAACTTTGTTGTAAATGGTACTCCCTCTGTCCCATATTAGATGATACAACTGACACAAAGTTTTAGGAGTGTTATTTGACTTCTTTATTTTATTGTGAGTAGTTGGTTGTCGGTATTTGTTTATATATGGAGTACATGGTGGGGGTAATGTAAAGGGGTTGGGGTGGGTGGGACCCATTCATAATAAAAATTATATTTCTGTTATAGGGTTACTTCTATTTATAGAAGTGTATCATCTAATGTGGGACAGACGAATATAGGAAGTGTATCATCTATATGGGACGGAGGGAGTAAATAATATTGAGGAGGGTTTGATTGGATGACAATTACTCTTTAGTAATAGGGTTGGCCTCAAAGTATTGTTTGATTTGTAAGGGACTAAGGAATGTGTCATAGGATTGTCGTGAAACAGTTGAGGCAGACATAAGCATTTGATATGTAAAAGAGGTGGAAAAGCTAAGAAGCTTAAAGCAAAAGAGCAAGGTGATCTTGGAAATTTTTTGGCTTTTTGTTGTATAATAATTTCTATGGATGTGTGGATCCGGGCCCTTATATTAAAAGGCTTCAAATTTTACTAGTGAAAGCCTTATTTTTTGGGGGTGATGGTGGTGGCTGTATGTGTTCAGTTTTTTCACATCTAAAGCCAATGGATAATAGAACATCAATTAATTAGAATGATAAGTGATACTGCATTGGTTTTTTCAAGTCGTTGATCTAATTGGTAGAAGAAAAGTTACTTAGTTGGAGTGACAATGAAAGAATGGTGGGAGGGACTCCTGTGGATTGTGATTATCCTGGATCTTGCAGTCAAAATATTCATTTGTAGCTTGGTATTTTAGAAGCTTGAGGTACAATATATTGGTGTTGGTGTGTTGTGAGTTACCACTTGATATGGATGAGAAAGAAAGGCGCTTTGTTTGTTGGACGCTTCTTTTGGAGAAGGCTACTGAACATTTATCAATAAATTATTTTACGAACTTCCAATGGGGATTTTCATAGAAATCTTATTCGGAGTAGTCAAGAAAAGCTACCGAAATCATATTAGATTTTTTGATGCTGGGTGCATACTTTCGAAGAATATTTCATTTTTCTAGTTTAGGATTGGAGCTTTTTTTGTATAAGAGGTGCACATGCATCAACTACTTTTTGGCAGACTTCGTAGCATTGTACATTGAGTTGTAGTACTATTGTAATACCTTACCATGATGTCCATGAAGTTTAACATAGCTTCAGTGTACTTCACCTTTGGCAGTTGTCTAAAATGGGGTTGCTTATAACCTTATATTTTTGAAATGTTCTGCAAGACCCTGGGAAATAGACTGACCCACTTTTCCTTAGATAGTAGGGGACTGTTCTGAGCAGCAAATTATGTCAACAATATGATACTGAGATATTTGTAAGTCAAAATCTCTGTGGTCACATCTCACATGTACTCGACCTTCACCAGGACCTTGTTTTGATTTTTTATTAGAGTAATACAAATGACCTACTTCAGCTCAATGGGCTTTCTTAAATCGCTCCTAGATGTTTTATGTTTTTAAAGTAATAGGATGATTGTCCATCTGCATGATATCAGCTTGGTTTATCAAAAACTCCTTGTTTTGGTGGAAGAGAGTTTTTCAATAAGCAAAGTGCAGTGTATGATGATTAGGAAAGATGTGGAGAAGATTTTGTGGCAAAATCTAGTTTAGCAACTCTTTGTTTTGCCAAGGATAGAATGGATCACAACCTGATCTTGGTCATTAGGAGAGTGGTTTGCCACCCTTGTTCACATGCTGCAATTTTTCTCCCCTTCCACTCTCTCTTCTTGGGTATGGGGATATTGCTTAAGTTTTTCAATCATAATTCAAAACTCAAGAACAATAACATAGAAAGTCAATCATGCCTTTTACTGCGGCTACAGCTTTTCAAGGTAGAATGAGGTGTCATCATGTCAAAATTCATTGCAGAAATTGCTGTTTAAACAATGTACATTCTGGAGTGCCATTTAAAGAATGAATGGTCACCAACGTGGGGTTGGATCAAGTGGTAAGCGGCTTGATACCGCTTAAGGAGGGTCTCGAGGGCTATGTGCATAAATCCTCGTTGGGAGACTCACCCACCACAGCTAGGTGCGCATCCCGGGTCGGATCTGGATGTAGTCGGAGGCTCGGAGCTAAGCTCCGGTGAACCAGATGGGCAACCAAAAAAAAAACAATGAATGGTCATTTCTATGCAATAAACATTCTGAAATTTATAAAACAAGCACGCTGCACGCTTATCTTTTTGGATGAGAATCACTTGCATAGTTTGATTATCTTTGTAGTCAATGAGTAGTGTTATTCTTGAGTTTTGGTTGGTTGCTCTGTTTTGCTAATCTGTTATCTTTTTAACAGTTGAGCTGGAAAAGCAAAGCTTTTGTGACCTGAAAGTTACTAACAACACGGAACAAAATGTTGCATTTAAGGTAAACTAGCTCCCAAAAATGACTTATATACCATCTGAAATTGTTTGGAACCTTTCAAATGTCAAACAATTTTAACTCGTAACTATTTCATTGAGAATTACTTACACATTTACTATTTGCGATATAAATTACTACCTCTGAATTGCTTTATTTTCTTTATGTTTAGTAGCTCCTTTTTTTAATAAACCTAATCTTTCTAAAACCTTTCCTTTACACGCGCGCGCGCACACACACATATATGTATAATTCAGCAGCAATGAAAAATATGATTAGAGTCGAGCTTGAAGATTGCGAGAAGTCAATCAATCTCACAAAATGGAACAAGGGAAGAAATTATCTTTTTTTATGCAGAATCTGAGTGCTGATTTTGTTGCCAGGTCAAGACCACTTCCCCAAAGAGGTACTATGTACGGCCCAACACTGGTGTTTTACACCCTTGGGATTCATGTGTCATACGAGGTAAAACACCTTTGCTTGCAATAAACTTTGTTGTACACTAGTCCAAGTTTTAGGTAAAATAGTTATATAATCTGGTGGATATATCAGCGATTGTTTGCTTGCAATGGTGAGAAAGGCTTCAGTTAGCATACTATATTGCCCTGGACCCCAGTGGTTCTTTAATGATGACCTTGGTGAACGTACTTTTAACAATTGTAGCTGGCTACTCCCATTTTTATGAACCTATCTAAGCTAGCATGGTATAGGGTCCTTGAATTTTGCTTGCGGAACGTGGAACCCTTTTCAGGATCAATGTGTTATGAGATTTTCTCGCAGAATCAATGCCTGGCTTCTTTAACAAAATGGTTCGATTTTAAGAAGGTCTTTTTAAGAGCTTAGTGGACGGTGCGTCTGTGCATCCCACTGGAAGTGATATATCTGTTCTGTCTGTCTTAATTACCCTTAGATGCCGCTTGCTGCAAGATAGTCTCTTTCCGAATGGTTCATGGACCTATCGTTTTTGTGTCTTTGATTGATATCATGGCTTGTAGTTTTTTTTACGATTTTCTACTGCTGGTACGTGGAATGTAGAACTCTGATGGATTTTTTGAAAATAATGAAATTGCAGTCACTCTTCAGGCTCAACAGGAATATCCTCCAGATATGCAATGCAAGGATAAATTTCTTCTCCAAAGCACAATAGTATCTCCAAATAGTGAAGTTGATGATCTTCCACAAGACACGGTAAGAGAATCAAACAGGCATCTGTATCGAAGATCCTAATAATACATGCTAAAACATGGCTGATCTATCTAATTATAATATTGATTTAGTTTAACAAGGACAGCGGAAGGACGATTGAGGAATGCAAGCTCAGGGTTGTGTATGTCTCTCAGAACTCAGCTCAGGGTAATGCGGACGAGGACTCAGTTAGTAAGCCTGGAAAAGGCCTAAATGTGAGTTCAACTAGAATGCAATGTTCTTTCAATAGTCCTTCATGTTCCCTTTAAAAGATGATATGTCTTGTGGTGGAGTTGATTTTGCGCTACATTGTTTATCCTGCTTTCTCAACTGCATTTATTGCTTGCGTTTATGCATTTTTCTTAAAGAGTCATCTCTTTTGATATATTTCAGGCACTGGGCAATTCAAGTCTCGAAGACGTGAGTTACTATCTCAAAGCTCTTTACTAAACCTTTTAAGGGTGTTATCAGCATGACGGACGTACATGATTTAAACTTCTACATTCCTCTTCATATTCATTGTTATTCTATTTCATGAGAGGAGGCAACGAAAGTACTTGAAAGCAATACACCCAAAGATAGACAGTGATATGGGAATGAGATCTTTTGCTTCCATTTCTCATATTTGTAGGGTGGGAATAATACGGGTGGGTTGTTTTCTTCACGATAGGGGTGGGAAAATTATCTCAAGTAACAAACCTAACTTGATTAAAGTCTGTAGTCTGTACCACCAAATCACCATTATGAATAAACAACAATGCTAATTGTTTTTAATGCATTCATTTTCGTCCACTTCTCCTACCCTCTGCTTATCCTCTCTATTTTATGTGTAGAAACAGATTTTGCAGCGTGTGAAAGAAGAAAGAGATGCAGCTGTTCGGCAGACACAGCAACTCCAACAGGAATTGGTAAGAGTCCAACTCGCTATACTGTATCTACTTGTTTTTTCACTTGTTCTATGTAGTGTAAAATACATTTCGACAAGTGAGAAGATTACAGATCTTAAGTCATTAAGTATTCACTGTTAAGAGTTAAGACTGTTAAGATGTTGCTCATTATGCAAGTATAATCCATTATGTAGCACTTTCTTAGTCTCTTTATTTGGGGGCAGGGGTATATGGGTGGATCGGTCTAAGTTGGTCCAGTTGAGCTGAGAGGACCAAGAGAGAGAATATAAAACACTCGAAACGTTAATTTGGGACTAGGATACCCTGATTTGGTGTCTGAAGATCAGGTTCATGCAATTGTAGCATTGTGTCGCTCACTTACTAGTGTTGACTAGTTTGAGATATGCTGCATAGTTCTGGACCTTATAAGTAGTATCGTTAGGGGATGATGGGGGAATTGGTAACGGTGGTTCCATTAGAAACATCCATTTCTGAATTCCTTCAATAGTTTGATTTTAGGGGGCACTGGTTAGGAGAAAAGGGAAAGAGAAGGGTTTTCAATTTTTTCCTCGTCTCCCCTACACCCAGGCTATGTTCTTTTCAACTTATTTAAGCACTCTAGTGCTTATTTTTGAAATGATCAGATCAGATCAGAAAAATTCAAATCAAATCAGATCAGAAAAAATCAGATCAGCTCAGAAAAGTTCAGACCAGATCAGATCAGAAAATAATAAGAACAAAAAACAACTAAAATAAGGCTATGTTCTTTTCGACTTATTTAAGCACTCTAGTGCTTATTTCTGAAATTTATCAGATCAGATCAGAAAATTTCAAATCAGTCAGAAAAATCAGATCAGATCAGAAAAGTTCAGATCAGAACATAAAATAATAAGAACAAAAAATAACTATAATAAATTCTGATTAGATCAGATCAGAAAAATTCAGATCAGATCAGAAAAATTCAGACCAGATAAGAAAAGTTCAGATAAGAAAAGTTCAGACCAGACCAGATCAGACCGGATCAAATTAATTCAGACGAAGAGAACATAGCCTAAGTTCAGATCAGAAGAATTCAGACCCGATAAGAAAAGTTCAAATCAGATCAGAAAAATTCAGACAAAGAGAACATAGCCCCAATCTCTCTTTGGCAACTCATCTCTTTCTGTAACAATACCAAAGATAGTAGCAACACAAAAACTGGTGCTCTTCCTCCCTCGATCCGATCTTTCTCTCTCGTCGGCTGCGTGCTTCTCTCCTTCTCTCTGTCGTGATCGACACTAGGTTTTATGATTCCTCTCTCATCTCCTTCTCAGTCTCCAAGGTTACCGCCTACTGGATCTCGCTTTCACCGGCGAATTTAGGGTTGGGCGAAAAGCCGCTTCTTACCACTAGTTAGGCCCCCCAGGTCCATCCTGCTCGACGGCTAGGGTTGGGGGCAGAGGTGGTGGGATATGGATGAGATTCGTGATTGTGACAGCGGCGGTGGCGGGGTCATCTTAATAGTAGTCATTTAGGATATGGGTTGTGGTTGGGATGGTCTAAGTGGTCAGCTTTTTTATTCCCTTTGGTAGATGGTAATAAATGGTAGTAATAGTAATATATTATATGTCGTTCTATATTGAAAGTATCATATCAACATCCATGCCTCCATTGATGCTTGCCACTTGTGATTTTCTTCCTAAAATTTCATTACAATCCGTCATTGAGTAGGAATGAACATTCGTAAAGAAGACATCTTCGGAGATGTATTTTCATTGCCTTGGGTAGTAAGTGAGGGATTCTCTTTCCAAATTACATATTTTCTTATTACCATTATCGCCAGTCAGTACCACTTGACAAACAAGCCGTTACTCTTTCTGGAAGTGGGGAGAGGGAGGTATCATGGTAGTGGTTTGGGCTAATCAAAGAGGTAAAGAAAAATGACAAAAATAACTAGACAAAACATCACCGAAGATAGGGTTCTTCAATCCGTTACCCTTTCTTGAGACCCCTATCGGAATGGCCCCTTACAATTTAGCAGTTATACGACATATATGAATGTGAACATTGGATCACACAGCTAAGCATTGGTAAAATGTCACATTTACTATTTTCTGGTCCAGGCTGCATCAGCTTAAAGAGTTTGTAAAATAGTAAGCTTATTAAAATAAATAAGCACAGAAGATTAGTCCCTTTGATGCACATAGTAGGGTTTGACAAGTGCTTCTACACCGGCTTTGGGCCTATACGGCTATACTCTTTGTGTTGCTGCTGTTAGAACTTGATATATGGTGCTCTTTATTTATTGTAGAGAAATCAAATTCTCTTCTGATACTTCTGGGTTGGAGTTGGTCCCAAACCGGAAAGTGATATTTTCTTTACATGATACTGCTGTTCCAGCTGTTCTAGTAGGGCCTGTGATTTACGTTGGTAAAATCATGTTGCAAAGCTATCAATAGTATAGTTTGCTAGCGATGTATCTTCGTTCCCCTATCGCCATCTGCTCCATAACTGAGTCCATATTGCCATATGCAGTATTGGCATAAATTTGCTGCTGTTGTTTCAGACGTATTAGTGGTTCCTTGATTTGGGGTATAATCGTGTTGCAAAGCTATTTAGAACTTCTCATGCAGTAGGCAGATTAACACCTAGCTGTTAAAAATCGAGTGAAAATAATTGCTGATGTTGCTCTTTTTCCTGTGCTGATTCAGGAAATGTGGAAGAGACGCAGACAACGCAGGAACAGTTCAGGCTTCTCATGCAAATTCTCTCTTTTTGTGGCACTAATAGGAATTATGCTCGGCATTTTGTTAAAACTTTCTCTGTCTTCACCAACTACAGCATAGTGACTGATCATCTTTTGTATCATTAGCTATTTTGCTATATTTTACCTTTCTTGTCCAATCTTCTCTCTAGTCTGCTCGTCGCTTGCTGTAAATTTTTCATCATTTGTTCTTTCCCCTCTTTTCTCTTCCTTTTATTTTTCTCCCTCTCGTGTTTTGACTCTCATGCTATACTGAATAGATTTTGCTTCTGGCGGTTAAGCTATTGCACTGTGAAATATATGCTCTTGTTTATTTTGCTGCCTGCTAATTTAATTATACGTGTTTGAACGAAACAAAATTGCGGAATCCCTCAATGAGACATCACATGTCACAATAACCAGTTATCATAGTACACATCAAGGTTAGTACCTAATACATTCTATGACAGTGAATATAGGAATTAGAACCTGGGATAAATCCCACCACGAGTGACACCATTTAAAAGCATAGATCGTTGTCATTGGTTGTGATTATTGGGAAGAAAAATCTACCCGGAGAAAATAATAATTCCTCCGCTTTTTAATACTTGCGTCATTGGAAGTGGGCACAGTATTTAAAGAGAAGAAAGAGATAGAGAGAAGGAATAAAGGGGCCCCATGTGATAGGAGAGAGTTAGAGAAATTCTATTTCCCAAAAAGGAAATGATGCAAGTAATTTGCAACTTTCAAAAATGGAAAATGATGCAAGTATATAAAAAACGGAGGAAGTATTAGCTAGAACAGTAGAAGAAACCAACTTAATCACATTTTATGTTACGCCATTTGTTTGTTATTTCGTAAATAAGTTCTTCTATGCATCGGGTGCGCGTTATTCTACATACTTCATCATTTAGAAATCGGGAGAGAAGGGAAAACCACTGAAAAATCCAATAGAATTTGAGTTTCACAACCCACGTCTTCCACCACCTCTTCTTTTAAGATATTATTACTCCTCCTTTCATGACTCCCTTTCTTAGTTTTTCCTTACCTGGATCTCGATGGCTTGATCCATCGATCCAAATCCTACACTGTTTTTCAATCTTGATCAAATCCTACACAGTGTTTTTCAATCTTTTCTCGTTGAAGTGGCAATTTTGCGGACACCATCTAGCCACCACCTATTCAAATGCTTTTCTCGAAGTAAAAAAATGATGCAAGGGGCAACAACAACATGATAGATATCTAAAGACATGTAGAAAAACTTAATCTAAAAACCCACTTATTTCAAATCGGATTCAAGTCGAATTAACATGTCAGATCAGCTTTTGCCCGCCCTAAGTAAATTGCTGCAGGGCAGACACGAGGTTATAATACAAATTCACTCATTGTCACAAAAGAAAGCATAGTGATCTCCGCAAAAAAGGAAATCTCATTGTATCCAGGAATTAAGTAAAACCATTTTATGACATAGGAAAAGTACAAAAGGCTCAAACCCATTCAAGGATAACATCTGAAAACCAATATAGATGCACATAGGATCCGCAAATTTCATAACCAATAACAAAAGCAATTCGTTTGGTGTTAGGTTAAGATACATTCTGTGCCCTGGTCTCTCCAAATATCTACAGATCTATATGGTGCACATCAAACTATAACAAGAAGATCAAACTATAATGCCAAGTTCAGATATTAAAGAGCTACGAAGAACACGCTAAATTCACATGGTTGACGGTAGTGACAACTGCCACAAAGTCAGTCTCTTCTTTTCTTCTTCTTCTCGTTCTTTTCCATCGAGTTCTTCAGCTGCAAATAGACAAGACCTTATTAGTTCCATTGCATGTTAAGAAATCTTGAACAGACAACCATAGGGACCTATAGACTTCCCCAGTACCAGCAACAAGGAGGGGACACACATGATAATCACTCCACAAAGTAAAACTCAAAAACAAATTCTTCATAGAAGACATACAGTATTACATACCATAATGATCAAGATCCTGACGAATACAGCTACAAAGTCAGTGAAGAGAGTCATAGCATGCTTCACATAGTCTAGGTCGCCAAAGTGAGCCTTCTCAATAATCTGTTGAGTGTCGAAGACGATGTATCCCACAAAAACCAACAGGCCAAGATACAACTGCATAACATAACATAGAAAAGTCATCAACACCAAAGCACTAGCAGTGCCTGCAAAAACTAGACCTGTAAGACCACTATCGGCCCATTCCAGCTAAAACCCCGCCCATGACGGATAGCACTGGGGCCATTTAGCAATCGGTTAGTAGCAAAAATTAACCCTATAACACATTTTATCTCACTCAGCGGGAGCCTGTAAGGGTAAATCATAAATGACTTTTGGACTCGTCGTATGTTCTCCTGGAAAGTTGGCTTTTGTTAAGGAAATTGCTAATAAGTAAAAGGAGTCACTATGTTGGAGGTTTTTGTTGTTTTGCTCAATTCTGTAGATCTACGTGTGTGGTGATTCTGAGGATAATATCCTTTTTTTCATCATTATTCTTTGAATAGCTCCATTTGGCCAACGGTTTGGTAGCAAGCAACTCTAAATACATTGAACTTATTAATGAAGTTATTGATCCCACATAAACGGTGTTTATGGTTTATTAAGACCTTAGTTCATCGTGCAAAAGATAAATGAACTTCGGCTCTGTTTTTTTGGATTGAAATGAAATGAGCTGCACTGAACTGAAATGTTCTGAAATAAACTGCAATTAATGAAACTGAACTAAAGTAAAATATTCCGAAATGAATTGAAATGTTTTCAATTAATCCAGTCCAAAAGAACAGGGTCTTCATTTGTTATTGTCTATAAGGTAACATACCTCAAATTTGAAAATTGCCGCGTAGCCTCCAAAAAGTGAGGAAGCAAAGTGCAGCCAGAAGAGGATGGAGACACCAGATGAAAGGAGAGCCCCCAAGTACAGAAATTCCCTGCGCCTTGCAAACATAGCAGCTGCAGAAAAGCTTCCAAATGCTATTGCACAACCCACAAACGCAGTAACCAAAATGCTGTCAACCATAAACACGCATCAGCAAGTGCATCTGAAATTGGTGAACACAGCATAGACCAGAATATTCTACAAACATAGTTGAGTACTTCAATAATCTAAAGTCTATAACCTACTATTACATTAAAGCAGCAAACAGCTGCTTGAGCCATACACCCCCACCATGAAAAAGAAGTTGACTAAACCTCCCCTACGGCATGGAAGCAACTTCACAGATAAACTTGAGTTTGATAATGTGAAGAAAAAAAACCTATGTTTATTCTTCGAAATGTCACATGTAAACTACAAGGAACGGAGGAATACAAATTATAAACCTCCAAAATTATACCCCCTATACAAAAAACATGCTTAGTTTGCCCGAAACAAAAATAACCTAAATGCCGCAACCTTCATTCCCGCCTCTTTAACCTTATTTAATTAAAAGCAGGAATCTGATACCAATGAAGATATCAATGATAGACTGACATCTCTAGCACCGCGTCTTATAACTGATTCAGACTACTTTCACAGGATTGGGCGATAGTGAACAATGAAGATCAACGAATGTCACATAACTAAAAATACAAAGTGCCATCTCAGACAAATATCGTGTTATACAATGAGTTGAAAACATCACATCATTAAAATTCAAGGCATCAGCTGAGCAGTTCAAGCATCATACCTTGAATCAATCTGAATAGTCAAGTCAATAAGAGGACCAATAGATGCTCCTTCAAATACAGCAGCGGCCATCAACAGCCCAAGCCTCTTTTTCTGTTAGTGAATAAAGGATGAGCTAGTCAGTCAGAAGACCCTTATATGCAAGATTAAGCAAAAGCGTCAGAAAACCCTTGCTTACAAGGGTAAGATGAAAACAATACACGTATAGATTACCTCCTCGTATGGAGGGGTAGAAAGTACCCAAGCCATGCAACCCATGCAGGCAAGTGTAGTTATGAGGCCACCAACATTCCATAGAATATGCAGATATGACCCAACTGCTGATGCAACCAAAGCACAACATAATGTCATGTACACCTGAAACCGAAAGTTAAAGCTTTTAGATAACAATCTATCAAAAACGATAAAAATTAGTAACGATAATCCTCATTCAAGATACAAGGAAATACAACACCAAGCTCAAAGAAGTTTCCTTTTAACTTTAGGGATCATTTTGTTGCATAACTCTATGACAAATAAAATACTTCCTCCGTTTTATTGCAACAAAGGAATTTTTTATGTCTCACAAATAATGCCCCTTTGTTGCAATTAAAAAGAAACGGAGGAAGTTGAAAAAACACTACAATAGAACTTTAACGGAAAGCCATTGAAAAGGAATATCACTTGTACTCCTCCATCTTATTTCATTACCGTGTCAAATCCTCCGCACTCTTAACGTGGGCATGATCACTTCGACACTCCATTTTAGGCCAAATCATGTAAAGTTTTCGATTAAATAGACAAGTACGACACTTAAACACGAATACAAGGCCGACATAGGTACACGAGTTCGAGCACCACAGTCATCACTCATCAGGTAGGTAGATTTACATAATTTTTCATTGTTTAGCTTGCAACAAAAGGCAAACAAGTTTCACAATATACCTATAAATGTCACGCACTCTAAATTTCTTTAGTTTTCCATAAATTATGAAACGAACAGTATATAAAAACTATACAAGTGAAAGATTTTAACATTTTGTAAAGTTTCGACTAAAAAACGATAGAAACCCTAAATCACGCCAAATTAATTGCAATCACTAATACCTGAACCCTAATTCAACTTTTAACTACAAAATTCGAAATAAATCCTAGCATTCATAATCATGCCCTAATTTTACGCCAATTGAATACAGTCTAAATTGCTTATAATCAAAATCAAAATTTGACAGGAGATAAAAGAAAGGGTAAAGTAACCTGTTTGAGATGAGATTGAACAGTGGGAGAGATCTCATGAAGATTCTTAAAAGCATCGAAATTCCAAGAGCTTCCATAACCAGATTGCGATTGAAAGAAAGACTCCATTGTTGTTTCTCTGTAAATTTTGTGAATGATCGAAGAATATTTCAAATCGTAATGGCTAAGATGTTGTTGTTTATATAGTGATTGCTTGGTTTCCTCGAAATTTCTCGGGTCTCGTTGGAATTGACAATTCTGTCCTTTATGAAATTACCCATGTAAGGTTGGCGTAATGGCGTGTCTATGTGAATATGTGATGATTCTGGAGGGTATTGTAGGTAAGTGTAGATTCCGGAGTGTCCTGGAAGACCAAAACTGAAGTCAATTTAGAAAATCTTATATCGACATGGCAGAACCTATTAGAGCTTGCCAACTCAGCAGATTTTAGTTTATGCTAGACTTCCCAATTTAATATACTTTCCGTGCCAAATTAAATGCAACAGTCAATATTTTGCACTATTCACAGTATGTACTTTGACTAAAATTTGAGCTTTACACATAATGAAAAACATGGTCAAGTGGGATCTTGTTAGATTTGTCTCGTTAAATACTTTCGTAATATCAACTTTTTATAATTTTTACTTATATATTATAGTGGATATTAACTGTTAAAGTTATGTCTCGGCAAGCGTAAAAGGTGAATTGTTGCATTTAATTTGGAACGGATGAAGTACTTTTTTTTTTTGAATGGTAAGGATTTTTCCGGGCCGTAACCCGAACAAGTACATCTGACATGGTCAAGCGGGCTAGACACATTTAGACACATTTAGGAATAGGGAGAGAGGAAGGGTATTTTCACTCTCAAGGCTTGATCTTAATCACCAGATCAAAGTTTTGTTTGGTTCTCATACCCAATTTAAAATTTAACTTAGGGCACGTTTGTATCATTGTGGTTTTCTATTTTTTGGTTTTTTGATTTTCAAAGTCGTATGATATATTCTTATAATGAATAAAAAATTAGCCAAATTTATTTAGAACATGATGATTTTGAAATCTGACAACTAAAAAGTTAAAACACTTTTTCTGGTTTCATGTTTTTGGTTTTTAGTTTTCAAAAAAACTGAAAACTGAAAACAAAAAACGATAACGAACATACCATTAATTAATTATTTCCTCTGTTCTTATTTAATCTATATTGTTTAACTCTTACGAGACATCACATAAGCTTGAGTGTTAGTATCCGTAATTATCAATTTATCAACAAGTAAAAGTGACAAAAGGTTGATATTTTAAAAAAAGACATATTGAGAGTTAAGACACATCACAAGACCCATTTTAAATGTTGGTTAGAATATAATATATGATCATTTGAAATAATAAAATGTGTATATCAGTAAAGAATGGAGGGAGTAGTTGCTGATTTGGTCAACTTATGTACCATTGCATATAGTTTGATATGAATTTTGTACTGAATTATGTGAAATATAAATTTCTTACATATAGTTTGTGATTGCATTAAGTAGCTTGATATTACAATCCTAAATTTGAAGTATTATAAACAAAGGAAAAATAGTTAACGGATACCTAATAAGTATCAATTTTCATAAGAACTAATTTAAAACTTTTTATAAACAATTACCTAACTTTATAGTTGCGTCAACCAACCACTAACAAAACCATTAACTTTTGGATTTTTCATCAAACTTCTGAAATCCCTAATTTCATGAGCCCTAATTTCATTTAATTCATTAATTTTTTCAAATAACTCAATTTATAAACCCTAATTTCATTAATTTTTTCATAAGCCTCAATTTCAATTGAACACCTATGACAACAATTTATGCAACAACCCATAACAACAAAAAAAGGAGGATCAAAATGTGAAGGAGCACTAATAGATCAAGCTGACATATTAGGAATGACAATAATGCCACCGTGGTCCGTGGACCGTGGTGCAATGGCTGGCACCAATCAAAAGCAGCCGTAGAAAATGAAGTAGGAGAAGAGAAGGCATCAATCACTAAGAAAAATCAAAAGTTAACGAAATTAGGGTCCATAAATTGTTTTTTTTTTCTCGAAAATTAATGAAATTAAGGGTTTCTAAACATTGATGAAGTTAGGGTTTTCTGAATATTGTCGAAATTAGGGTTCATAAAAGTAATAAAAAGTTCTTCATGCTCACTAAATACAATCTTTTCCCTCCAAATCAGGTTTTTTTTATCAAGCTAAACTTTTGCTTAGTGAATGGAATTTGTGTGGTTGACACCAACTCTTTTATTTTCATCGCATTCCCTTACAAGTCCAAACATACTATACAAGTTCACTAAATAGGCCACCTCACAATTTTATCAAACTTAATTTCAACGACTATACTACTCAATCTTCAACTGCCGTCGACATTCTATTACGAAACAATAACGAGTGAATTCTCAATGCAGTTGCCCGTCATATAGGAACCTCCTATCGTGGAAGAAATTGCTTTGAGGAATGGTCTCCTCAAAGCTCACTACATAGGCATCCAAGACCTCCTCATAGTAGAAGACAAACTAATATGGTCGTCATCCTTAAAGATCAATTCAAGACTCCATAATTCATTCAAACGCTCATTGATGCTATTAATGGCTTATTTTATAATTTCACCTCACTTTTATTGCCCATATTTTTCATGAAAACCAATTGAGTTGAAGACTATCTTTATACACAAGGGTATTAGTTATCAATAAAAGATTATATACGTGTAATATCATTGAAGATCAAACTTTGCATTTTCTTTGACAGTTTAAGATTTTAACTTTGAGAAAGCGGTCCCTTAAACTTTACTTGTACTATTATTATAAAAAAAAACCAACTTCATTCCTTTCAGAACCAAATCCCGCACCTGCATTTCGCTGCTTTCTGTAAGAACGAAGGTGTTATATTTATGTGAAGGTTAAGATGGTACATTTTATAAAGGAAAGTTTGTGAAGAACACCCTTCAACTTTCCATTTTTTGTGAATAACCCCCTGTAACTTTTTTTTATGGAAAAATAACCCCCAGGAACTTAATAAAGTTATTGGATGCACCTCCAAACACCTAACGCTGTTAAAATTTCCGTTTTGTGGGCCCTGATAGGTTCTAGTCGTATCACCTAATCAAAAATAAACCTACAGACCTCTAACTAGGTAGTCAGTGGAAGCAGGGTCGAATCCACAGGGAGACAGAGTTTCTAAATCAATATTCAACCAATTCAGCTACTCCAGATGAAATCAGGGAAGAATTAATTAAACTAATAAATAAACTACAGAAGACGGGATAAAACGAGGAGTTGACTATGGACTAAAACCTAGGGTATTAGGTCGGTCCACCATGCTTATACCAATCAAATAGGGTAAACTACTACCAAAACCTAAGTCAAGAGTCGGGGGATTAGATCCTATGTTGAGCTATGGTTAAGATCAACGCTCATAGTTCAACATACGCCGCATGGTCACTAACGTAATCAGAACTACTGATGTGTCCTAGGCCTCTAGTCGTAAGACGGATCTGTGCAAACAACTATTAACCACAAGCAACCAATGAAATTGCGCAATAACATTAATTACTCAATAAAGAACAAACCACATCACAATCACCCTAATCAAGCCCTAGAAATTGATAGAAATCTAAATCACAATCATGGTATAAACATGGCTTTCCTATCTAACACTCTAGAAAGAGACTACTCAGACATGATCGAATTAACAACGACAAAACTAATATGAAACCCTAACAATTGCATCATGAACGATTAAATAAATAAATTAAGCAATCAAGAGTAATAAAAGAGATTAGGGTAGGAAAGAGTACCAATTGACGGAAAGCAGGAACTTTTATTGAAATCGAAATAGGTTTGATCACCTCTAAATTAATCTAAAGTGTTTAAACTAGACTAAGAACAATGAGAAATAAACTAGAGTCTAAAGCAGTAAAAAGATGTCTCTAAAAATGAGAAAAAGGGTATTTATATTGCCCCTCAAGTCTAAACAAAATACGAAATAAACGACAAATTTTGCGACGGAAGACGCCAGACCCGATCGGGCCCGAGCACAGTACCCGATCGGGTGCCCAGCAGCTTTAGCATTTTTTAGTCTTCTGGCGCCTTCGTTAGCAGCAGCGCAGCATTCAACGCAAAACGAGGTCCACCCGATCCAGAACCCGATCGGGTATGTGATCGGGTCCTCACACAAATTCCACTAGCGTGCTCTCTTGACACGCAGCATCACAATGGACCTAGCAGCATCCGGCCCGATCGGGTCGGGCACACTATGCCCGATCGGGTCTGGTGCATTGATGCTCGCCCGATCTGATCGGGCACGCCTTGCCCGATCGGGTCCGTGACTTTCATACCCGATCATAAATACTTCACCCGATCGGGCCATTTCTGCCCGATCAGTGTACGGAGACCTCCTTTTTGACTCTTAGGCTCTCTAATCTTCACGTTTAGGGGTCTTGGGACCTCCTAAACTACCCATAAAACTCGTGAGCCCTTCCTACGTGCCCCGTAACATCTCGTGAAGCCGTGGTTGCTTTCAATTGGCTCAGGAATAGGGAGAAAACTCCCTAAAACCTGCAATTCAACACTAAAACACGAAACCACAACTATTTACGATAGTTAGCACAAAATAGCTCCCAAGAGCTCCAATGAAGCACAAATTAGCTTGTAAATAAGGGAGAAAACTCTATATAAATACGTGATATCAGGCCCCACTTTTATTCAGTTTATAAAAACCTTTTCCCATCCCCAAATGAAATCAACGGTAAAATTGCAATTCACGAACCCTAAAAATTGCAACGGTAAAATTCGCCCCAAAAACCCTTAAATTCGTGCTCGAAATTATAATTGAATAACAAAATATTGAACCCCCAACGTTTTTATTGTTAAACTCGAGAATTTCAAACTCATTATTCTATTTTTATAAGGGAAAATTGGATCAAACAGCACAAACTATACGTTTTTTGAACAAAACAACACCAACAAAAAAAAGTGCACAAAACAACAAGAACTTTTTCTAATTGGTGCAGAAAACGACAAGTGGGTTTTTCGCCTGAGATTCCCTATTCCGGTGAATCTTTAGTATTTTAGTTTTTTGATTTCTATTACCTATACCCTATAGACATTCCTTTTGATTTCTTTTTTGAACATTTGCCACTGATCCTCCAATTCTAGGGTTTGATAGACAAAATCAATTTGGGGGAAATTTTATGGTTTCAAAGAGGAAATAAGGTGATTTTTAGATCCAATAGTTTATTTAAAGTGAAGGGGAAAAGATAGCAAAATAAAAAGTAGCTAAAATACTAAAAATTCGCTAGAAATAGGGAATTTCAGGCAATAAAATCCACTTATGTCATTTTCTGCACCGATTAGAAAAAAGTTTGTGTTGTTGTGTGCACTTTTTTTTGTTGGTGCTACTTGTGCAACAAACGTATAGTTTCTGCTGTTTGATCCAATTTTCCCTTATAAAAATAGAATAATGAGTTTGAAATTCTCGAGTTAAACAATAAAAACGTTGGGGGTATCAGTCTATACTTAGTAATCATCACATAACTAGGGAATAATGTATTGAAACTTTTTTGTTATGGATTTACTTAAAAACATGACCCAAAATACTCAAATCACAATTGTTTACTCTTGACTGAATTTTACGGGATAATATTATTCTAAAAAATCCAATAACTTTTTGTATCACGTGTACTTTTAATTTGTTCGAACAATTAGAATTTCACGTGCATTTTGCTCGGGTCTAAATACTAGTATGAATACTACAATTATTCCTTAGTTAACCAATATTACAAGAAAAAACAAATGTTAAACAACTTATTTTTATACTAGTATTTCTTAGAAAAGAAAAGTAATAATAAATAAAGGAAACAATTAAATTACTTAAAACTACACTTAGTTGATTCGCCAATACGCGTATAGGAAAACGGTAAAAACGACAACGGCGAATAAAATGAAAAAAGGAAAAAACGTTTAAACGAGAATTTAACCCAAAAAAACGTTAAGTTTTAACACCCTATTTTCCGATACATCATTATAAATTGAATTGATATTTCTTGTAAGTATCCTTAATTCTCTCATCTATTTGTTCGAGATTCAAAAATGACCCCTTCCAAATTTCTACTGTGAAAACAAACAAAGCTTCCCCAGTTCCCCATCCTTCATAAATCAGAAATCAAAACCCTCGCTAAGTCGCTCCTTAGCCCTCAGCTTTGGTCTCCTGCTGCGGCTAATACCGCCTCAGTTTCGCCGGCAGAGTTTCGGCTGAAGTGGTAAGGTAAGTTTGGTATGGGTTTATGAATGTGTAACGCAATGCAATTTCTGCACTTAGAGATATCTGCTTCTAAAATTGAGCAAATATTCCTAACTGCAACTATATAATATTAAGGCCAAAGTTTCAATACAAACCCACTAACAATCACTTATTCACTTTCCTATTCTTATTCCTATTCCTAACTGCAACTATATTAATTAATTTGCTGTAATTTGATTATTTTGGGCTTTTAGGGGCCAGATCATGCAAAGAGAAGGGGGGAAGAAGAGGGAGAGGTGGTGTATGTACATTTGATTTTATGCTGGATTGGTTTTCAGATTTTAGAATAGAGAATACTTCTAAATGTTGCTTTGTTTTAGTAATTGTTGAATTTCAGTTTAATTTCAGATTGTCGGAGTGTTTGAGGGTATCATATTGTTATATATTGTTCTTGATTTTGTTGAATTCTTACTTGATTTTTATATTTCATAATAAAGAGAAAACGTACTCCTAATAAAATGTAAAACATTGCTACTTCTTCATAAATAAAAAATCCTGCTGCAAATACTCCTCCACATCCAACACAAGATGTACAAAATTCGTCTCCACATCAAGCAAGTCAACAACATTCTTTCAATCACACTATTCAACTCTAAATTCCCCTCAAAGTACTATTTGGTTGTATATTGTAGTACTACTTGGTTGGATTTTCTAATTTTATTTACTTGTATTTTTTTTTTCAACTTTTGGAATGAAATTTATTATGAAGTTGTTGGATAAAATAAATTTGTATCTAATGTGTGATCGGTAATTGGTGGTGAACCACCATCTGGAAAATTTGGATCCGCCACTGTGCATGTCGCTTTGAAATAGTTGTAATTTGAATCTTTCATTTGGATTTTGGCATTGTGCTTTGGGTTATTTGATTTTTAAATATGTTGGTACCCCATAATTCCGACTGCACATGTTGTCATGGAGTAGAGGTTGATATCTAAGTAGGTGTGAAAAATCATAAAACACATTGCATTGTCAAGTACTGTTGAATTTTGCTTCGATGATTAAGTTTGCATATCTTCGAGATGATATTGAATCTCTAAATACGAGCTGGAATTATATTGCAAGTAATTGATTTGGTTTGGTGACCTGATGCAGGGAATTTTTGTTGGTTTCTGGTTATCTGTGCTTGTGAATCACAGTACATGATGAATTTTGCTGCATCATTGTGCAAAAGAGTGAACATCAGGGAGCTGATCTCAAATGTTCCTGCCTATGCAAGTGCAACTGGTATTGCCTTTTTGCTGTAATTAAGTTACGACCTGTCCTTTTCTGTTTTGCGGATTGAAATTTTGGGTTTTAATGTTGGTCTTTGGTGATTTTTGGTACAGATGCTTCTGGGGCAGGATTGGCTTTAGTATTCAGGAGGTGGGCTACAAAGAAGACAGCTGGATCATCGAAAAATGGAAGAGATTCCAAGCCCAAGAACCTTGGAGTGAAGAAATTCGGAGGCGAGGTATTACTCATATTCCCATCTAAAAAGCTAACGATTACGTGGAGTTCTTTGGATGTTCGCATTTCTGTGTCATATATTACCATATACTTCTATATTACTGGTGCAAATAATTATTAATCGTGTGGTAAAAGAGTACAAGGGCTTGCTTTGGAATAAGTAGCAAATGAAACAACTGTCTTCTCTTGTTTAAGGGCACTCTTGTATTTGGCATTTTATCTTGTCCCCTTATTGTTTTTTCTTTGATCGGAATGTTTCCTAATTCTTAGTACTTGTTATAACATTCATTAAAATCAATGTTTATGTATTTGTTTTAAGTACATGTTTCAGGTAAACGTTATTCATAATTTTTGGTAGTTTGGCTTGTTGTCATTGTTTGATTTGCTTTTTTCTTGGTTAAGGTTTATGGTAGATAAAGGTATTTCTGGTTTAGCGTGTGCCATGAGAAGTTTCTGTCTCCCCTTGCTGGTACATTTGTTGCCTTAGAGTGTATGCATTTGACGAGTAATTTTTTTTGCTAGTTCCACTATATGTTAAGTAGGCATTCTTCTCAAAAGAAAAAGATTGGTATGTAATATTATGAGCACTAATGGCAAAATTATCTTTGTACTTCCTGTTGCCACTGCCCCCTCCGCTTCTCCTTTTTTCTTCTTGAGTTGGGTTGCTCTAGTAATATCCTTACTCATCTTGGTGAGTGGGAGTGATTTTTTAATACCAGTTAATTTGATGCGAAATTGACAAAATAGTTAATCAACTAGTCAAGACCTCTGAACCGAACAAGATATACTTCCTCCGTTTTAAAATAAGTGATACAATTTCTAAAAATGGGTGTTTGGAAATAAGTGATACACTTTAGTAATTTACTTCATTTGGCAACTTTTGGTATGTGAAATGACAATTCTATTATTACTAAAAACACTTAATCATGTTTATATCCTAATAAACCCAACCCCACTCTCCTAATTTTACCCACCTCTCTCTCTCAAATCCCAGCCAACCTACCACCACCATATCCACCCACCAACTCACCTCAACACAAAACCACCTTCTCTACCCCCCCATTCTCCCTCCTCTCACTCGACACCACTTCACCACCACGTCTACCACCATGTCTCCAACACCGCTAACACCAATACCCTCTTACGAGACCGTCTTCCTCTCTCCTCCGCCCACACCGTCTTCTTCTCTTCCTTGGGTTTTCTCTCTGGTGAAAATACAGTTTTCCGGTGGGGTTAGGGTTTAGAGGGTTGTTTTTCGAGGAGGGCTGCCGGTTTTTGAGGGAGAGTTGTTGGTTTTCGACCGGATCTGAGTGGTTTTCGAGGGAGGTTAGTGTTTTTGGCTGGTTGTGGGTTGTTTTCGGAGGCGGGCTGGTGGTTTTGAAGGAGGATTGGTGGTTTTTGAGGGAGGGGTGGTGGTTTTCGACCAAATCTGAGTGGTTTTCGAGGGAGGGTTGGTGTTTTCGAAGGCGGACCGGTGGTTTTGAGGGAGGATTGGTGGTTTTCGGCGATGTATAGGTGGTTTGTGAGGGTGGGTTGGTGGTTTTTGGCCAAATCTGAGTGGTTTTCTAGGGAGGTCGGTGTTTACGGCCGGCCGTGGGTTGTTTTCGAAGGCAGGTTGGAGGTTTTGAGGGAGGATTGGTGGTTTTCGGCGTGGTGTAGGTGGTTTGGGAGGGAAGGCTTGTGTTTTGGCGGGTTATGGGTGGTTTTCGGGGGAGGAAAGGTGGTTTTATGCAAGGTCAGGGTGGTTGATTAGGTGTTATTGGTGGATGAGGGTGGTTTTCGGTGATGCTGGGTGGCAGTCAGGCGGGTCAGGTGGTGGGGTTGGCGGAGAGAGAGTGGGAGCAGTGGTGGTAGGTGGATAGTGATTATGAATTTAATTATATGCCCCATCCCTCACTTTCATTGTTTAATTACACTTAATAAATTTTGCCTCAAAATGCGTAAAAGCAACAATGTATCACTTAGAAAAAATGGAGGAAGTATTATTATGGCAGAAGTATACTCTTACATTTTGCTTTTGTAATTTGTAAGAGAATGGTTTTGCTGAAAACGATCTTCAAGAATGTCAGGAGTGACTTTTAGCTCCTTTTAGAGTTGGCCATCTCTTATCCATCCCGATACCTTGACCCCAACTGATCCTAACCAACTTAATTTCAATCCTTTTATCATTATTTGTAATCGTACTAAATTTCTATAGTTATATTATGATAGACGACGTATGTCGAGCACAACCAAAAATTGCTCGGAAACCAAACCTGAACCTCACTGTATTTTGGTGGTTGCCTGCAGAGAGTCATACCTGGTAACATCATTGTTCGGCAGAGGGGAACCCGTTTTCATCCGGGAAACTATGTTGGGATCGGAAAGGACCACACACTCTATGCACTGAAAGAAGGCAATGTTAAGTTTGAGACACATAAGTTGAGTGGTCGTAAGTGGGTGCACGTTGAGCCCAAGCACGGACATGTGCTTCATCCTGTTTATGGGAACGGTGTCAATTGAAGACTCCGGCAGCTTAAGATTGTATTACCTTTCAACATACAACAGTCTAAACTCTGGCAAGTTATGTTATAGTCGGATTTCTAAGCATGCTTACCAATCTTTCTTAGTTTATTTGCAGATTATATGCCTGAAAACTAATTTCAGAGAAGAATCTAAATGGCCTTGAGTTTCATCACGTTCCTCTCTTTTTGCTTCATTCTGATTTCTGAGATCTTATTATGTTCAACCGTTCAAATGCACTTCGTATGATGGAGGCTGCACAATGCAACACAATTTAAATTGTCAATCTATCAATATTTTAGAATTACATTAAACAGTCACTTTATTGAATAGAAAGGTCATAGTAGCGAATAAATTGGACAACAAAGAAATAATTTTTTGAACCCGTTTAAACAATAACGACAGTAGAAGAATAAGGAGATACAGAGAAGAGAGGACAGGGGATAGAGAAAAACAAGTCTTCATTATTTTTTTTCTTTCTAAAAAAATCTCTATTGATTTTGTTGAGCAATCTCACGTGATTGTTTTTCTTTAAAAAAATTCTTCGTTTAATTAAATAATCTAGTTCCATGGTCTAACTAGCAAGGTACACCCTAGTACACCTTCTAAAGACTGATTTTGTTAGTTTTCCCTATTTCACATTAACTAGTATTAAGCTCGTGCGATGCCCTGAAGTGTGCATTACAATTTAGTAAGTGTTATAACCAAAGTCATTAAAAAGTCGCTTATGAATTTCAAAAGTTACATCTTAAATCTTGATTTTCATTCATATATCAACATTAATTTGGATAAAAGAAGCAATATTTGTATGATGGAGGGATGGTTAGAGCTCTTATTTCCACAAAAAAAAAAATTAGGTGTTTTACCTTAGTTTTACTATGTTTGACTTTTATTACCCCCTTAATACATTACCCCCATCCCAATCATGCCTTTATAATATTTTTTGTGATAAAACACCTTATATGTCTTCAGTTATCAAATTACACACCTTATCATCGTATTTAAGCCAAAAACTCAACAATTGGGTTTATTTTTTTCCTCCCTTTTGTGCGTCGGAGTCACGCACATCAACGCAAATTTTTAGACCAAAGTCTGATGCACAAAAATGAAGGAAAGAATATAGAGTCAATGACCCAAAAGTCGACCTTTTTGATCAAAATATGACAAAAAAGTTTATAATTTGATATATAACATCATATAAGGTATTTTCTCGCAAATAAAACTATTTACGATATTTTCTCACAAAATTTATAAGGCCCTTTTTGATAATATTTCCTAAATTTTAAATTAAAGTACCAAGTATAAAAACCAAAAAGCCTAAAATCTAAACCTCTCCTCCCCTTCCAGCCTCCCAGATGATAAGATTAGATTAAGTTTCTCTCCATCATAATCTAATCTTTTGTATTCTCACGTAAAATAATGTAATCTCATGTAAATCCTTAGTCAGTCAAAACTTATCTTCTACTCCTACCGTCCCCCAAAGGATTTCCCATTTTCTTTGAGCACAAAGTTTAAGGTAGGAGAATGGTGTGGGGCCTAAAGTTGTATTTTATAATTGAAAAGTAAGATAATGGGTATCTTTTAGAATTGTTTATTAAGAGAGAAGGTGTGGGGTCAAGTGCTTTTTGTAAGGAAAATGATATTATAATAGGTGGGTCATATCCAAATAAGGAAATGGGAAATGTAATTGGGACAAACAAAAATGGAAAAATGGGAAATCCTTTGGAGGACAGAGGGAGTACTATATTAGCCATGCGAATATCGCTAAATAATTGAAATTCTTTAAAAAAATAAAAAAAAATAAAAAACTTACCTTCCTTTCTTGATGAACTCGATGTGTGCTTTGTGTGAAAGAGTAATATGTAAAAATTTCGGAGAAGTTACAATTATGGTCGTGTGGGACCTTCATAAACCAGCGTTGTGCGGGAGGCAACCCGTAATTCCCCCTCATTCCTTTTCTTTTTATTTTTCTTATTTTTTCTTTTTAGAGTGAGAGAGCACTAACGTTGTTTTTCCTCTTAGTATCGTCATTTGTTCACCTTTTGGCATTGAAGACACTGCCAAGTTCAGCTTGGGGGAGGATTTATGTTTGTACTCTCTATCACTTTTACTGCTTCTTAGGATAGATTTATTGCTTTCCAAAAATACTGAAAAAATCAAAAAAATATGATTCACATGACTGGTTTAGTTGTCTCCCTGTGCCCCTTGTTGTGCTCTTATTGAGAATGATTTGACTCTGTTTTCTGGATAGCTGGCCATTTGTGATTTTGAGGCTATGATTTGATGTTTGATTGCTATGATTTCGAGCGAAATTTGATCATTATACACTACATTGTGTTGCATGCCTGAATTGGTTAGACTGTGAGGCCTCTTTGTAGCCTATTGGATTCATATGATTATCCAGTTTGTTCTTGTGTGTTAGTTCCTCTTTAGTGGATTGATCTTGACTTTGACTTCGTACTTGTCTGATATTCGATGACTTCTAGCATTTGTTGTGATAGAGGTGTTCTTTTGTCTGATTCTTGAGCCTCAGAGTGAATTTTTGATATACTTTTATCTCCTTTAGCCCCGCTGAGCCTAATGACCTATTTCGTGTTACTAAACCCTTATTATGAGCCCATGGCCTTTATTTCGATACTATTACCAAGCCTAGCTTGGGGGAGCGTTTGTTGGGTTGAGTTTTAAAATTGGTTTGATGGTTTGGTTTGGTTTGGTTTTGGGAATGATTGTGTATTTGATGTGGTTTAAATGTGAGAAAAAGAAAAGAAACGGCAAAGTTTGAGTTGCGTGAATGTTTGGTTCGAAAAATGAAAGAAAAAAGAAATAAAAGTTCAAAAGAGTTCAAGGTTCCTTCATTCGCGTTGTTTATAAAGAAAAATGTGCTACATTGCTTGAAATTTGGGTTTGTTGTGAGTTTTCATTGTTTCATAAGAGTTGGGATGTATTTTGTGGTTATATAGTGTTGTTGGGAATTGTTTCGGCCAATCTTCGGTCTTGTGTTGAGTTATCTTTGCTCCCCCGTTCTTGGTTTTTCCACCACATTTCCTAAAAATATCCCCTACCTCTTGCCTAAGCCCCATTACAACCCTATAAAGTCCTCTTGAGCTTGTGTTTACATTGTTTATTGGATTGATTTCGAGTCACTTTGTCAAAGTTAAAGAGTATGTCTGCTAAAAGAGTCGACTTGGCTTGGATGAGGTCATTTATGGTCGGGTTGGTGAGTGTTCGACATTATTCTTTGCCTGCCACAAAATTGAGAGGAGTGATACCTTCGTGAAAACCTTTTCAGGATTTGTATGCCATGTAGATGAGTTGAAATCTATGGTTTGCTTGGATGATTGGTAGTTAGATGGATTTGAATAGCTGAACTTGAATTTTGCCTGCTTGAATGATTCTTAGTCTTGAAAATGTTTTTGAGCTTTGAATGTTTTATCTATGGGGTGAGGCAATTTATTTCATATTCATGTTCTATTTGCTTGAGGACAAGCAAAGGTTTAGCTTGGGGGAGTTTGATATCATATATATATATAGAGTTTTTCCACTTATTTATGAGCTAAATCGTGCGTCAATGGAGCTCTTCGGAGCTGTTATATATTAATTATCGTATATAGTCGTGGTTTTGTGTTTTAGTGTTGAATTGCAGGTTTTAGGGAGTTTTCTCCTTATTTCCGAGCCATTTGGAAGCATCCACGACTTTACGAGTTGTTATAAGGCACGTAGAAGTCATCACGAGCATTATGAATGAATATAGAGATCCCGAGACCTCTAAACTTGAAGATTTAGTGCCAAAACGTTCAAGAAACAAGCCAATGGAGTTGACCCGTACTCTGATCGGGCAGAATATAGCCTGGCCGGGCGAAGATTTATGTGATCGGGTGTTGGAGTTGCGGGCCCGATCGGGCAGTCCTTGCCCGACCCGATCGGGTGAGAGACCCAAGTGTTTGATGCTGCTTGTATGCGAGAAAAGAAGAAAAAAAACAAGTCTGGGCCTTTGTTGCACCAACTCGATCGGGCAACTTGGCCCAACCCGATCGGCAGGCCCACAAGCATATTACTGATGCTGCTTCACCAGGGAAGAAAGGCAACGTGATGGGCTCTGTTTGCTTTTGGCCTAATCGGGCATTCAAGGCCCGATTTGATCGGGTGGCCCAAAATCTTAATCATATTGCTGCTCTAACACGTGAGGGAAGGGACTTTTGGGCCATTTGTACCCGCGGCCCAATCGGGTGGTGATGGCCCGATCGGGTAGGCTAGCCCATATTCCTTGTTGCTGCTGTGCTCGTTTGAGCCAAGGAAGAAACTTGAAGTTTTGATTTTTGTACCAACCGATGGCATAGGGCAACCATTGCCCGATCGGTTTGCGAGTCCGCGGAGCCAAAATTCTATTTTTTTATTGCGTTTTTAGTTAGTTTTTAGGGGCTATTATAAATACCTAAACTTCGTTATTTTAGAGGCATCTTTTATTCAGCTTTTTCTAGTTTAGTTTTAGTGAGCTTTTATAAGTTTAAACACTTAGATTAGTTCTAAAGGTGATTGAACCTCGGATTTATTTCAATAAAGGTTATTGCTTTCCGTCAATTGATATTACTCTTTACTCTTAATCTCTTTAGTTATTTCTTGATTTTTTATTTTAATTATTGAATTATTCCATGATGTTAAGATTAGGGTTTCATATTAGATTTATTGTTGTTGATTTAATTATGAGTGAGTAATCTAATTTTTAGGGTTCTAGGGAGGAAAGTCATGTTTATATCATGAATTACATTTGAATTGCTATTAGTTTCTAGGGCTTGATTAGATTGGTTATGTTGTGATTTGTTCTTATTGAATAATTAATGTTATTGCGCAGTTTCATTGATTCGTTGAGGTTAATAATTATTTTCACAGATCCGTCTTACTTTTAGAGGCCTAGTACACATCAGTTTTCCTGATTATGTTAGTGAATATGCGGCATATGTTGAATTATGAGATTTGAGTCTTAATCATAGCTTAACACATGCTCTAATCTATCGATTCTCGACCTAGGTTCTGATAGTTATTTGATCCTTTTGATTGGTATAAGCATGGTGGACGGAACTAATACCCTAGACCTTTAATTAATAGTTTAATTCCCATCTTTATTCTTCTTTCTTGTGTTTAAATAGTAGTTCAGCTGCTTTCTATCTGATCTTGTCTGAAGTAGTTGTTTAGTTGTTAGAGGACTATCATTGTTAGAGGACTTAAGATTATCTTTGATTAGGTGATATGACTTTAGCCTGTCAAATTTTTTCGCCGTTGACGGGGAAACGACTAGTTTTCTATGTTTTTATTTGATATACTTCTCTCTGCCTCATTAGAACTTCATTGTTCCAATTGAGGTACTTTTTACTGCTTCCTTTTGTTTCTTTTGTATGCCTAGGTCTCAAAGAATAGGAACCCCCATTCCTGAGGATCCCAATTTGACAAAGACACTCAGACAGCTTCGAAAGAAAGTTCAGAAAGAAAAGCAGTCTGTTCATCTGAACACCTATGGATCAGACACCTCAAGTTCAGTTATGACTAAATCACTGAAGTCAAATGGGGTGCCCAACCCAGATGGTCTTTCCACTGGACGCACTATGCCTACCATCGTTGCAGCGAACTTTGAAATTAAGTCTGGACTCATCAACATGGTTTAGCAAAATCAGTTTGGTGGGCATCCTACTGAAGACCCGGCAAATCATCTGTAGCAGTTTCAACAGCTTTGTCGAACCATCAAACATGCCGGCATCACTCCAGACCAGTTGAAAGTAATGTTGTTCGAACTGGCAAACATGCCGACCTTACCCCATATGTGAAAATGTGATATTACAAATTGTAATGTATAATGTGATTATATGAAGCCTCGTATTATGAAATATGGAATTGAAGTTATTTTCTAAGTAAAGTATATTCATGATATTACGTAAAGTTTATTTATTAAATTTATATACATTATGATTCACATTTCAGAGTACAATTCTTATTTATGTACGATACGGATAAGTTATATAATATGAGTTATGTGAACTAAAAGAATTATTATACGTTTAAGCAAAGAATAGTGATTTACGAGATATGTTCATGCTATATGCTTATTCGAGCAAAACCTTGTCTATGTTAATTTATAGTTATAATCAATCCATGATTCATGCATATGTAAGTAAAAGTGTAACGATTATTATTTGTAATTATGAATATGCCTGAAATCATGATTTGGTGACCAGTATGATTTATACGAATTTATCTTTGTTTATACGGAACTCGATGGTAATGTATGTCCTCATGATTATTTAAGGTTTAAGTGAAGTATGTCGGTTCTGAGTTATGATTCATGTGATACATAATTTCATGGATATATACGATTGATGCTTTTATTACAAGACTCATGACTCATGTAAATTAAATGAAGTATGTTATTTCATGTTGTTATTCGTGAGTTACATGATTTACGAATACGAATGATTTATATGCCTATGATAGATTCATGACCCTACCATTTCTAACTCTACGAGGTATTAAAAAGTAATTCTAAGTCTGATCCATGTGCAATGTGATGTATGAGTTGTTATCGTTCATTAACAGTTATTACAAAATGCATGAGCTTCTGTGAAGCAAGTTATTAAAATATACAAAACATGATAATCGAAAGTGAAAGAGGTTTCTGGCATTTACAATTAATAAAAGCGCAAGTCATGAGCCGTAAACCCGGAAGGGGTACCGCAAGGTGGGAGGCGTCCCGCAAGGTTATATTTGCTAGTAACCAAGTTTAAATGATGTGAATCACGTAATCTAATTAAGTGTCGTATAATTACGTGAATGATCGTGATTAAGTTATGGCTTATGAGGTTTTTCATGATACATGTTAACATGATTAATTTATGATTATATCATGATTAAACGATTTATAACATGACTTATGAGAATGTCTTAGTATGATTATATGAAGCGTCTTATGACTAAGTACTCGGTTATGATTAAGTTTGTTGCTCTGTGAGTTATGGTTTATGATGTGTGTAAACACAAGAGTAATAAAAAACGGAAAACATGATAAGTAATAAGTGGAAAGAGGTTTTGGCAGTATATATTAAGGATTACGCTATGTTATGAGATTAAGGTCGTGCACGTACCTTCACACCGTCGTACGCCTAACACGGGAGAGTGCTCCTTGAGGGGTACCGCAATGATTATGGTGCGAGTAATAGATCCAATACGAGAGAGTGCTCATTGAGGACTATTACAAGGGAATATCCAACACGAGAGAGTGCTCCTTGAGGGATGCCAAGGGTAGTATCCAACACGGGAGAGCGCTCCTTGAGGATAGATCCAACACGGGAGAGTGCTCCTTAAGGACTACCTCGAATACTAGCCGCTTACCAGGTTAAAAAGAATGTGAAAGATATAAACCTATTTCAAGAGTATTAATGGAAACCGATGTGGTTTCAAGCTATTAATAATGAAAAGGATGGAAACACGTGATGTTTCAAGATGATGTGTGAATGTTCATGAAAGTATTAAGTTTTAAAGTATATTGATGATCTATGTTGATTTATGAATGTTCTTTCATGTTAATGGTCCTATACTCCTATTTATGACTCGTTGTGATTTATTAAGTACGAAGTGTGATTACAATGATGGAAATACGTGATCTTTCAAGATGATATGTTTAACGTTATCAAAGTTTTAACGTAATGTCGATGTTCTATATGAATTTATTCACTCCTTGTTACATACCGTTCATGACACGTGCTTGTGCTTAAAGTAATTAACGTGATTTTGAGATGCATGACGTCAATTGCTTATGTAGATTAAATTCCAAGTTATATAAGTTTACGTATGACCTTGTGAATTATGATTATGTTTACATGTATCGTATGAATCGAGTTAATGCCAGACACATGATTTATACGTGGTATGCTTATGCTTTATTTTATGGAAGTATGTGAAATAACAATACGTGATCTATGATTCAGGTTCATATGAGTTTAATAGTATGTTTATAATTTCATGTGAGAATGGTAAAATGTGAAACGTGATCCATGATTTATGCTGTTATGAGTTTACAAGTATGTTTATGATTACGTTAATGCTTATGATGTTAAAGTATGTTATGGGAATTGCTCCGAATACAAGTCTATGAGTTTAATGAACTAAGATACGATAATAAAAAGTGAAAAGAGAATGGTTATGTTGGTTCGGAGTTATGAACTGAACTGATAAATATGCAAGTTACAAGTAGAGGAAAGGTTTATGATGTTTAATGGCCAACTTGGCCTAGTATGATGAAAAGTAATATGAAAGTAATGTAAGGCCCAAAGCCCGTACTTGCCAATGGTCCAAGCTCGTGTGAATAGTCCTTGCCAACAGTCCGTTCAAGTTAAAGTTTAAGTTAATGTCTTACGAATCGTATTCTGATCAATTACCAAAGTTTATGTGAAGCATGATCAAGTGAATGATGAGATATGTGCCTATGTGTGAAAAATGTTTTCGTAACAAATTCACGGGCTGGAGTAAAGTTACGAGTTTTGCACTCACTTTGGAATGTTTTTTGTCTTTTCTTGTTTCTTTTTATATTTTTCTTCTGAATGAACCCCAGGTTATGAAAAAGGATCAGGATGAATCTGTGAAAGCAAGAGCTTAGGATGGATTTCAAGAAGTGAGATTAAGCAAGTATTTAAAGTCTTAGTTATAGTTATGAGATTGTGAGCCTTTTTGTAAGAATATTATATTATTGGTGGCGCATAGCCCACAGGTTTAAGTAAACGCTTCCGCAAAGCATGTGATTAATTAGTGTTAATAATGATTATTTAAGGCACTCGAGTTCGGGGCGTTACACAAAAGAAGGACACTTAAAGTTCAAAATAAATAGTTACAAACAACCAACAATAAAGGGATCGTAAAAGCACCCTCAATTTGAAAATAAGCAATTTAACAATGAAAGACCGGACAATAGTGACCCGCAACCGCAATCGCAACCCACTTCCTCAGGAAATGTCAGATTGCAACCTCCAGAACGGCTTATGGGTTACGTTCCCTATCGTCTGTGTATAAGAATGGCCAAACTCACGATGCGGGATAATACATGCAGTATCTCCCGACCTCTCGAACGAGAACAAGTCCTAGGTATCTCCAAGGTAGGATAACACCCAACGTGATGTCCCCTAACTTCTCGGAGTGTATGTTCGTTACCTTCGGGATATCGTCCCTTAGACTACTCAACCCAATTAAAAACCAAACCTCAAAGTTCAAAGACAACACAAAATACTTCAACCCATCAAATTCATCAAACCATCAAATTCATCAAATCATCAAATTCTTCAAAATAATTGAATTCATCAATGTCATTAAAATCATCAAAAATCATCAAAATCACTAAAATCATCGAATCCTCAAAATCACCAAACTTCACAAATCTTAAATTGAAAGGATATACTCGTCAAGGTATATTATAAGTACGAAAAAGGCATACATAACATCAAAACGTCTTCTTAGTTTGGGTACGTAGTCAATTATGAGCGAGTCACAATACTCACAATACATAATTTTTTGGCGAAGTGATGCTAAGGGCAGTATTATTCTCCCCCGAGCATTACGACGTTGACAACTCAATTTCACATTACAAACTTACGTCAAACAATCAACCCAAAGTTACGCAACAATATAAAGTAACTATCCTCAATACCAACAAGCTTTAAATTACGAAAAAGTGCTCAAACATGCTCAATATACATCTAGGTATCAATTAAATAAAAAATGGGCATGCTGTAAATATATTTGGGAGCAAACAAAAAAACACGAAGAAGGGGGCAGGCAGAACCCCATCACGAGGTGCGACCATGATCGCGACTCGTGACCTGGGCACCTGATGCCTTCGCGGGGCGCTAGCCTGCTCGGGTATGGCGAGCAGATATTGCTTTCTTCCTGTGGGCAGCTCTTTGCACACCACTCGTCACCAATGCACACAAGTTTAAGGCATACAATCCAATCTCCAATCCAACCAACACCACAACATACAAAATAAAGCAGCATGTGAAATCAACAATCATGAATTACTCCAAATTTCCTCAAACCATTTCGACCAACAAATTTCACAACTCCATTCATATAATCAATATTCAACAATTTTCATTCATTCCTCAACAAGCCAATTTAACACTAACACAACAAGGCAAAACACAAGCGTATGGGCATGCTAGATATGCAAATTTTCAAGTATAAACTTAGACTAACATGATACTAGGAAGAGCAATACACAAACAATCTTCTAAGTTCATCCTAGCATGATTCTAAGTTCTCTAACGATAATTCTATCAATGTAAGGTTACTTTCTATTCCAGAAAGTTCTAGAATAACACTAGTTACCTTGATCGCCATGCAGAGTGCAGAAAAACAGTAGAGAATAGACTAGGAAGTGTGCAGATCGTCACTACCTTCTTCTTCCTTGAAAACTTCCATTTGCTTGCGTTCTTGTCCTCCATTGAACAAATTATCTTCCTCCTTAAATCAAATTTAGGTTCCTCTAATACGAAGAGTTGTGTTTCGATTAAGATTCCCGGCGATTTAAAGCTGGGATTCCGGATTTTTTAGGTCAAAGT
Source organism: Patellifolia procumbens (assembly GCA_947645195.1). Taxonomy (NCBI): domain Eukaryota; kingdom Viridiplantae; phylum Streptophyta; class Magnoliopsida; order Caryophyllales; family Amaranthaceae; genus Patellifolia; species Patellifolia procumbens. The sequence continues at coordinate 7,973,644 of CANSGD010000972.1, forward strand.
GAAAGCCTTGATGTTCCAAACATGTTTTCTAAAATTGAAGAAAATCCAACGGTTAGATCTCCAGCGATGGCCATATTCGTGAAGATGTGCCATGAAAATCCGGGATGACTTTTCTCTTCCCTTCCTTTCTTTTTCTTTGGGAAAAACCTGAGGTATGAGTGTGAGGGAGAGGAAAAAATTTGCTACTCATCTAGCCAGCTTTTAGGGGGAGTTTAAAGGGAGTTTAAGGGTGAATTTAATGGGCACATAATGGCCATTATGAGTGAGTTTATGAGGGTGAGTGAAAGGGTATGACTATTGACTAATGGGTTATATTAAATTTACAAAGAATTTACAAAGGTTAGCCCAACTCTACATCTTCCTCCAAACTTTCAGAATTTTGAACCCCCATATAGCGAAGTATGGTACGCTTAACTTGTTCATTCACTAGACGGTCCACGAAATATATTAGCACTCATAATAAAATCATAATCTAATACTTTTATAAATAAATATCAATAATATTAACGTAATATAAATGTACACCTCATAATCATATACATTTTATATTTTACGCACATACAAACGTCATATTAATCATTTAAACAAAACCGTCACAAGTATAACCACCAAAAATAATTAAACAAGTATATATATTCTATTTACTATGTAAAATACATATATAAATATATAAAATGAAATATAAACATAATTATAGTTTAAATATAGATTTAATTATAATTACCGTAGAATTTATATAATGTAACACGCGAAATTTCTATTGAAACTGCGGGGTGTTACACTGAGGTGGAGGACGCAGGGCAGAATTCATGAGGATATAGCTTTGGTTGAGAAGGAGTTTTCTAGGGCCCGACGACTATAGAGGAAGAGGATGTTCAAGTTGAAGAAGGAGTGGTGCACTCAGCGCCATTGGTTGAGGCGACGACGCTAGAGTAGGCCGACCAATTGGAGGTGATATTGGAAAAGACTGCTGAAAGCTAGGTCAGTTTGGGAGCTTTCGTAGTTTTTGCGGTTGCGTTTTCTTTGGTTTCTTTATAGGTCATGTTGGATAATTTTAGTCTTTGAATATTTCTAGTTATGTTTGGATATTGTGGGTTTGTTTGGATATTCTTTGTTTATTTAGATATTTTGTGTCTGTGTGCATGGTTTGGTTTTCCTATGCATGTTGTCTATGTTGGTTCGTTTGCCTGTTGAGTATGTTGTGTGTCATGTCGTAAGTGTACGTTCGTACTGTGTGCGTTCCAGCTTCGTGGAATTTGGTTACCTTGGTCGTCGAGAAGTGAGTATGCCCTGCGTGCCACAATCTTGCTGATTTCGTATGGTCCTTCCCAATTCGGTGCCAATTTGCCATCATTAGGGTCATTGGTGTTTGGGAAGACCTTTCTTAGAACCCAGTCCCAATTGAAACGTCCTTAGTCAGACATTCTAGCTCTAACTTATGACCACTCTTTGTTGGTAAACTGCCATTCATACCTTGGCTACGTCCTTGATCTCGCGGACGGTGTCCAGATCGTGACCTAGTGCTTGGTCGTTTTGCTCGGGCATCATTAGAACATACTTGTTGTTGGGATACTTACCTCCGGTGGGATGACGACTTCACATCCATAAACTAGATAGAATGAGGTCTGTCTAGTGGCGTTTTTGGCGTCGTCCTATCTGGCCATAAGATTAGGGGTAGTTGTTCAGCCCATTTCCCTTTAGCTTTTTCAAGACGTTTCTTTAAGTTGTTGGTGACGGACTTGTTGCTTGACTCTGCTTAGCCATTAGACTGTGGGTATCTAGGTGTGAATTTGTATATGAATTGAGACCCATTGTCGCAGACCCATTGGTCACAGAATCTTTGGGTCTTTTTGCTTATGAATTGAGACCCATTGTCGCAGACGATTTCACTTGGGATTCCAAACCTGCTCAAAATATTTCTCTTGATAAAAGAAATTACCTCTTTGTCATTGATGATTTTAAATGGTTCTACTTCTATCCAATTTGAGAAGTAGTCAGTCATGGCCAGCATGAAGACTTGTTGCCTTGATGCTTAAGGTAGCTTGTCTACTATGTCCATCCCCCACTTCATGAATGGCCATGGAGACGGGACTGGATGTAACAATTCAGATGGTTGGTGCAGGATAGCTGCATGTATCTGGCACGCCTAACCTCGTCTCGCGTAGTCTATTGTGTCTTTCTTCATGGTCGGCCAGTAGTAGGCGAGCCGACTGGATTTGAGCGACAAGCTTTTTCCCCAGAATGGTTCCCACAGATGACGTCGTGGATGTCTTTCAGCACATGCTTGGCCTCGTGTTGTTCGAGACACCTAAGATATGGTCCAGCGACATAAGCTCTAGCTATGACGTCGTCAATCATTAAGAATCTGGGTAGCCTTTTCCTCTTTTTTCTGTAAAGAAAGAAGCTAAACTAGGCTGAATAAAATAAAGTTTCTTTCAGTACTGAAACAATGTTCATACTTACACAAATCATGCTAATCTTCTGATCACTTTACCATATCTTTTAGAAATACAAGGAGCCAATGGTAAGGATATTTTTAAATAACACAAAACTAATGTAAAATCTTGAAGGTTGACTATTTTATAAGTAGTAGAGTTACAAAGTGATAAGTAGACTTTAGGTTCACTTATTTGCATTTAGTTTTAGGTCATTTAGATACATTTTAAGCCATATAGTTTCCTATTCTTTCCCTTTTTCATCATTTCTCATATTCTCGTACTTATCATTTAGTTTTAGTGCATTTGCATATAGTTAGGTTGCATTTAAGTCATTTCATTTGCATATGCATTCCTCCTCCCCCATCTAATATCTTCTTGGAGTGTTTTGAAGCTAGATAAGCAAGGAAGAGCCTCCAAACAGGGGAGCGGGCGCTCCATATGTGAAGAAACAAAGGCAATATGGCAGTAGCTAGGATCATCCCTGGAGCGTTCCAGAAGCGGGCGCTCCGTCGCCCAGATTTGCTATTTCGATTTCGGTTTTGTATCGGTCGATTTCGGTTTTGTATCGTTTTTTTAGACGGTTTCAGTTTTGTGTTTTATGGCTTTGCCCTTAGTACTTTGGGGTATAAAAACCCATTTTTGTAATAATAATGGACTATGCTTTTAATTTCTGAACTTTAATTAGCTTAATTAGAGAGTTTTATAGAGAGAAGTAGAGGTTAGAGAGATAAAATAGATACTAAATTGTGAATTGAAGCTTTGGAAGCTATTTCAATGGAGTTTGATAATTGATTTTCATCTATCTTTGAGTATTTCTTCTTACTCTTCTCTTTATTTGATTTATTTTGTTTTGGCATTTGATTAGTAGTGATTAGTAGATGATTAGCTCATTTATGTTGATTTTCACCATTGTTGAATCACATATGTTGTTTGAAGCTTTTTATTTGACCTTTTTCATTGCTAGAGAGTAGTTCTTTAGATAGGGGAAGGGGATGACCTAGGTGATCATGAGTTGACCTTAAAAGTCAAGCTTGGGGGTTAGACTTATTGGAGATTAGGTTGTCTAGCTTATTTATTTGCTTGTTTAATTGCTTGATCACCACTTGAACTTGATTTGGGGATCAAAAGTGAAGGATTGAGAGATGAAGCTTTTGACGGACCTTAGGCTAGTCAATAGGTTGACTTCACCATAAGAATAGGTGATTGGTTTCCTAGGACCTTAGGCTAGTCAATAGGTTGACTTCACCATAAGAATAGGTGATTGGTTTCCTAGGACCTTAATTGAATCTCTATGAGTTGTGGAAATACTTGATTGATTGATTTTACCATGAGAATAGGTAAATTGGTTGATTAAGTCCTAATTAGCTCGAGAGAGTAATTAGGAAACATATGAGTGACTTAGTCCCTTAGTTGACCCTAATGAATCCCCTTGGCTTGACAAATAGGTTAGCTAATGGTTAACTAGTGATTCCCCTACCCCTAGTGTCTTCTTATTATAGTTTAAACCAAATCATTTAGTTTAATCGTTAGCTAACTCGTTCACTACTTCTTAGTTAATCATTAATTTCAAAAATCACCCAAAAATAGGCTTAGCTCGCTAAATCGCTTTCAAACCTTGATTAATCCTTGCTTCCTCGTGGATTCGACCCTTTCTTACCCTATATTAGGCTAAGTGAGGTTATTAATTTGGCACGTGCAACGACCTTGACACAGAGCGCGGGAATATCAGTTGTTTACAACCCATAATTTTATACACAATTTCTCTCTCTCCAAACGCGAATCAATCTTTAACAAGCCATCTTCTCACTAATTGTCAAGCTCCAATTCTGTGCGATAGCTTCCAACATGTGTTGAAAATAGAATTTCAGATTAAATACCTCTCCATTGCCGTAAGTAATAAGCGTGACAAATGTCAAATCTTGGAAAATAAAATGAAGTTCTTGACCCAGGTAATTATTTATAATTTTTTACAAGGAATTTAATTTCTATCTACATTCATGATACTAATTTTATTGTTGATCTAGATGGTGGACAAATCATTTCCACTTCCTCAATTTCCACCCTTTACTCCACGTGCTCAAGAACCCCAACCCCAACAACATCTATGAGTATGCCTACTCACAGTATATGACCTCCAACATGCAATACAATCCCTTTACTGAAAGAAATTGGATTTGCAACAGAAATTTGATAACTTAGATGAAAAGCTAAACTACGTCATGAATAAGTTGGTGAATTTTAAATAGCTATTTTATTAGTTTTTTTTCTTGGTTTTTCTGATATATTTTTTTCTTCAGGTTTCATCCTTCTATCCTATTGAGGTTGCTCTGCCATTACTTCTCACCCCCACCACCACCCTTATCATCTTTTGTGTGTTGTCACGTACCGACTTTTTGCTACGTGGCCTACTTGCTTCACACTCCCATCGGAAGGCAATTTAAGGCACTCAAAGGCTTGGCTAGACTTTTTGTGTGGCTAAGGAAGCTAAGTGGAATAAGCTAAGTAAGGCAAAGAGAGGATGGATGGATGCTTTAATAATGCTATGTATTGAATGCTTTCTAAGTGATGGATGTAGAAATGAGCCTCCTCCTATTTATAGGGGAGCCAAGTTAGCTAGAAACTTCCTAACCTCCTCAATGGAGGGCTATGATTGTGCCAAGTGGCACCATCCTATAAATGCTCTAGAGTTTTCTACACAATTCTACAAATATCTATACAACACTAGTATTTACATGATGGTCCTAGGCTTCTCTAGAGAAATCTAAAGGATTCTAGGTTCTTCTAGAATCTTCCGTAAAGTACATACAAGAGAAGCTATCCATCGGAATTTGTTGTTTGAGTGCGGATCGTGTCAACGCTCGAAAGACGAGTCATGACATGCTCCCCCACCAAAATCTTGACGTCCTCGTCAAGGACACTTTTCATAATCCGCAACTTTGTCTGGGAATCGCATATCTTCTTCTTTTTCCCACGTTATCGCATTATCTGGTTGACCCTTCCATTGGATGAGATATTCATTATAGTTTGGCACTCCTCTCCTTCGGATGAGTCGTTTGGCCATGATTTCCTCGATGTGCATGTCGAATGAGGTCACAACAGCGGTGGGTGCGCGTTGTGACTCGCCCCTTGCTGGATCTTCCTTATCTTTGTGATAAGGCTTTAGCATGCTCACATGGAAGACCGAGTGGATATTTAATTTTGGTGGCAATTCCACCTTTTAAGAAACCCTCCCAACCTTTCGTACAAGTCCCTTTTGTACGGTGCGGAAGACTTTGAATTGTTGGGGTAGTAATTGCACCATTACCAAGTCGCAAACTTGGTATCCATTGGCCGCCCGTGCTTGTCTGCCCACTTCTTCATTTTCTTGGCTACCTTGTCCAAGTAAGTCTTGGTTACATCGAGTTGCTCATGCCACCCCTTGGCCAACTTATATGCAGCGGGGCTGCTCCCCGTATAACCCGATGCAACAGCTTGCGGTGTCAAGGGTTGTTGTCCCATGACAATTTCGAAAGGGCTTTGTTGTGTTGCTTCAGACTGCGGCAAGTTAAAGGAGAATTGGGCTATGTCAATGAGCTTGGCCCAGTCTCGTTGGTTGGCACTCACAAAGTGCCTCAAATATAGCTCCAACAAGGCATTCACCCTCTCCGTTTGCCCATCGGTCTGCAGATGAAAGCTTGTTGAGAAATGAAGACCCGACCCCATCAACTTGAATAATTCCGTCCAAAACTTGGCTGTGAAACGAGGGTCGCGGTCACTTATGATGCTCCGAGGAAGACCCCAATACTTCACCACATGTTTAAAGAATCCTTTGGCAGCATATTCGGCGGCGCAATCCTTCGGCAAGGGATGAATGTGCCATACTTGTAAAAGTGATCGACAATCACCATAATTGAGTCGTACCCTTCTGATTTGGGTAAGGCGGATATGAAGTCCATAAAGATGCTTTCACATGGCCTCTCCGGAATTGGTAGTGGCTCTAAAAGTCCGGCTGGCGCACGTTGCTTAATCTTGTCTTGTTGGCACACAAGACAAGTCTTCACATAGGCCTCTACGTCATCCCGCATATGAGGCCAATAATACGTTTCCTCCAAGAGTGCCATTGTGCGTTGAATTCCTAGATGTCCAACCCATAGTGAATCGTGGCACTCCTTCATAACGTCACGCCTAAGGTTGTCCCACTTAGGCACATATACTCTTCACCCAACGGTATAGAGAATTCCATCTTCGACCCAAAACCGTCAAGTCTTTCCCTCTGTGGCCAACCCCATAAGTCCCTTGGCCAACGGGTCTTTTTCAGTTCCCTCCTTGATCCGTTCAAGAAGGTTGCTAGCAACACTACTTGCCCTAGCGAGCATAGCCTTACGGCTAAGAGATGTAATAGCAAATAGGTTGTCTTCGATTGACCCTTGATAGCAAACAACATCCACAAATACACATAAATAAGAAGTGCACATGATTTAGAAGTTAAGAACATGGTGTGTAAATATGCATTAGAATTGAAGGACATAAAATGAGGAACAGGGGAAAATTAAGCAACGACAACCATAGCTAAATTAGAGCAGCAAATTATGATTAAGAAAAATAAATGGAAAAATGAAAGGATTGTTGTACCTTTGCCAGATGGATATACAATCTTACGGGAATCCTTACCTTTTATCCTCAAATTATACTAACTCTAATTGGACTTAGTGATTCTTTTTGCTACTTTCTTTTATGTTGATGAATATGTTCTACTAAGGCTCTAACCATCTAGCTTTTTTTATTGTATCCTTAGTGAAACAAGTCATCTAAGGATTATTTTGGGAGAAAAAGCTAAATTGCTAACAAAGACCATTGTAGACTTGTGCTCCTTTTCGGGATGGTTATTATGTTATTATGTTACTAATGCATTGTGTTACACTGTTAGGTGTACTTTAGTCTTTGAAATTCCATATTGTGCATTATCTATTTAGTTGTCAAATTTGTATGTCATGATAGTTTCACGTTGTTTATATGAATGCGGATGTGGAATGATGCTTGCCATTCAACAATTTTGCAATTAAGTATTTCTTACTAGAACAATTACGTATATAATGAGGAGCCAAAACAACATAAAAAATGATTAACCATAAGCCTCTTGAGCTTTCTCACAAGTCACCCTTGTCTGTACTCTGTAACATTGGAACTTCACCAGTTTCACCATTACTTCTTGGGTTAACAGTCCACCAACCTGCAATCTTCACGAGTTGTGATTTAGAAGCAAATATCATCTCTATTTTTGATGGTAGAGAAAAGACAGGGATTAGGGCTTGTGAGATAATGTTATTTCAAAATCTCTCCCTGGTATGATTCTTTTCAACCGCTGAGTTTATTAGTGCATTGCCTGAGTTGGAATCCTTTGCCAAATTCTGTTGCGTGACCATTTGTTTGCATCAAAGTTAGATTAGTGCTAGATAATATGGAATGGAGGGGCTAAATGATAAGTAATGTGAGCAAAGTCAATAATTAGTTGAACTTAATTAAATTATGAAATTAAAGGTTCATAGAGACAAGTAGAACAATTTTAGAGGAGGATTTTCTTTAAGGGGCCAACTTGTTATGCAGGCCACCCTATGGGAGAGAGAGCTTTTTCTCCTCATAGAAAGAGGGGTTTTTGCCTGCGAGGCCTTCGATCACTTGGTGCCTTTCTCTTAATAAAGTGCCTAATTTAATTATAAAAAAAACAAGTTGAGCTTTTTGTGATTATCTTGGTTATTATGATCACAATGCCCTTATTTGCTATTTATTTTACTTTGTGTTTGTAGTTACTGAACTTACAGGTGCATATAAATGCGGTAACGGTGAGTTTGCAGGTGTTTAGTTTGCATTCTGTGGTGTAAATTGTAGGTAAACAATTTAATTTGGACTCTAAGTTGGATTCTTTTCATTTTGCTGAGTTAAATTCCGAGTCAGTTTTGTTAAAATGTGTTGTTTTGTATTCTTGTGTTGTATTCTTGTTAAAAGTTCAAACCTAACCTATTTCATAAGTGTGTTGTGTAGGGTCAACCCTTAACTTAAACACGCCAAAATTGTTGGCCCAATCACCGATAATTTCACGTCGGATTCAGTTTGGGTTGTTGGATCAGGTCAGCTTTTACATCTAGGTGAAACTTATTGAGCGTAAATTTAAAGTTGTGATCATGTATAAAAGTATATAAGATTTTGGTATAACAATTGCTACAAAGTCTAATATGAACCCGGTCTACACTAAATTTATTGTAGACCAGGGCTAGGTCCCAAAAGTTAAGGTTTTTTTTAGCAAAAGTTAATATTTCGCTCACCAAAAGCTAAGCTTTCTTTAGCAAAAGTTAAGATTTTTTAATTAAAAGTTAAGGTTTTATAATCAAAAATCAAGTGCTATGAATGAAAAGTTAAGGTTTTTCTAGCAAAAGTTAATATTTTGTAATTAAAAGTTATCAAAAGTTAAGGTTTTATAATCAAAAGTTAAGTTTTATGAATGAAAAGTTAAGGTTTTATTATCAAAATAAAACCCTAAATTTTCCCCAATTCGACTTGATTGGGTGTTAAATGGGGATTTGACATTCCAATTCGTAAAAAGCATTTGAGTTCATGAAATTGAAACATAAAGGAAGGGATTTTATGCTTGAATTCGCCTAATTTTTGCTCAAATTGTTCGAATTTAACCCATACGTTTTCACATTTTCGAAATTAGTTCGAAAATTTAACCCATAAATGGACATCTTGGCTCGTTTCCCGGCGACAGTGACGGTGCAAATTGGATGCACTGGGAGATCGTCGTTTTCCGGCTATAATCGTTGTGTCTCCTCCCAGCTTCGCAGCCAAAAATGTGGCTGTTGTGCACTCTGGCTTGTCGTGGTTGGAGAGTAACATCTATGCTTCTTTTTTTCGACCCGAATGACTCTTCTTCCAGTCCACTGTTTTGTGGCTGGTGGAAGACTGGTCTCCGGCGAGCAAGGGCATATCTCCGGCGAGTGCAGTGGCTAAGTGATAAGTGGCGGGTCCACACTAAAGTTAACGTGGACCAGGTCCACGCAAGTCTTTTGCAATTTTTTTTGCGATTTGTTAAAATCGGTTCGAGATTGCATATGTTATTTGTGTAATGATAATTCATGTTTTATTTTGCAAGTTGTCTAACTAAATAAGTTGAATATATTGAAGAAAGAAATTTGGTTTAAAATTTTTCTCTATATACACATTTATTTCAAACTTCTTTTTGTCTCTTAAATTTGTATTGGATAATAGCATCAATGTAGAAATAAAAGCACCAGAAATGTAAAAGTTATTACAGTCACGTTTTGTATTTTCATAATGAAGAATATAAAGGAAAAATTGCTTTTAATAATGCAACTTTTTAGCGATTCGAAAATAATAAAGCAACCTTTTAATTATTCCTGAATATAGCAACCTTTATACCCCATTAATTTTAAATAAGTCATATGACCGGTGACCCTGATAATTTTTTAATTACAAATTTTAATTCTAATTAATAATTAAATAAACCCTAAAAAATCTAAACTAAACCCAACCCACCCCCACCCACTGCCACCGACCCAAACCACCACCCACCCCCCACCCACTGTCACCACCGAGTCCGGATCATCTATCCCACATAGTGTCCCATTTAGTGTCCCATTTTCTATTATTTTGTCCCACAACTTAGATAAAATAATTTTTTTCTTATTTTGTACATTCACCTTATTAGTAAAACCTCCCCAAACATAAAAAATAAAAAAACTAACTTTACTTAGTAAAATAAAGGGCGAAAACGATTTATTTCCTTTTCGCTCTTTATTTTAATGAGTGAAGTTTATTTTCTATATTTTTGTTTTTAAGGAGGCTTTACTAGTAGAGAGAATGTACAAAATAAGAAAAAAAATTATTTATCTAAGTTATGGGACAAAATAATAGAAATTGGGACACCAAATAAGACACTATGTAGGATAGATGATCCAGACTCGTCACTACCACTCCCCTCCCCTTTCCCTCCCACTAATAAATACCTAAAATATTTAATCATATGTTTATACTGATCCTAACACATCTCAACAAGACGACAACCATCTTCATAGCGTTATTGATGGCGACCAGTGCACGCTACCAATTCAGACATTTTAAACTGTCTTTCTCACAACATCCAAAAGACCCCATCTTTAATGAGCCTCATCCTCATATCTAAAACCAACCTTCTTCAATTCAATTCAAAAAATGAAAAACGAAAACTCCTTCAACTAATCAATGATATCAACAAATCAAGAGAACCCCAAAAATACCCATGAGTTAGTTTTGCCTAGAATTTGATTGTGAATGCAATAAAACTGACATTGCTCATAATAATAATATTCTAGAAAGAGGAATGCTATGCTGCAGTTTCTTATTCTCTTCGCGGTTCTTCCGCGGAAGGAGAGAGTAAATAGAATAGGAAAGAGGGAAATGGAAAAAAGAAAGTAACAAATGATAATGTGATGTGATGTCGGTTGCAATCCGATTACATCGTTGAGAAAAGGAGAAAGTGAGATAGAGAGTGGGGGCAGGACGCAAGAGAAGAATATGGAGCAAGGTAGGGAAAGAAGAAGGAGAGAGGAGGAAGCGGCGGCGACGGCGGCGGTCAGGTGTGGTGAATGAAAAACAACCGACCGGCTGCCGGCGGTCGGGGAATTGGAGGGGGGTGGTAATGGCTGGGGGAGGGGTAGAGGAAAGAGAGGTTAGGGGTGGGGAGGGGTGGGGATTATGGGGTGGGTTAAACGGCGGGAAGGGAGCACCGACGAGCTAGGGTTAGAAAAAAGCGGCGGGAAGGGAACACCGACGAGTTAGGTTTAGGAAAAAGCGGCGGTGGACTAGGGTTAGGGTAAAGCGGTGGGTTAGGGCAACATTCAGCTGTGTTTTCTCTCTCCTCACTCTGGCGTCTCCTTCTCTCTCCTCCTCACTTCGGCTTCTTCAGGTGTTCTTCTATTTTTTTATGTGTTGTGTCTGTGTGTTCTGTTGATTATACAAGTTTTTCGCTTCGACTGACATTAGGCCAATAATTAGCCATATTAACCAAGCAAAACCACTAAAAGGGACATTTTGCCAATTACTCCCTCTTTTTTATAAATATCGAGATCTATTTAATTATTACACGTATCTATTACTTTTTTATCTCGTTCTTTCAACCTTTTAAAAATTTTCCTTACATTTACCATACTTCTCCCTATTTCTTTTTTACAATTTTTCTTGTCTACTTGAAAAAAGTACAAATGGTGAACGTGCACCTACGTAGAGGAAGGTGCACTCACTTTAAACGCAGCCACAAAACAACAAAACGCAGACAAACTCTCTCATCTTTGACACGGGATGAACAATGGTTCACTTTCAATGAACAATCGTTTATTTCAAATGAACCAGCAAAATCGGGAATTCTACCCATTTTATCTCTCATCTGACAAACTTTTTCCTCTCCTTCATTATCTCTTTCTTTCATTTTGATTCAAAATTTAAATTCATTTGCCAAAAATTTCCCCCTTCTACTCCATTTTCTCTCAAAAATTTCTCCATCTTCTTTCTAAAAACTCATTCAATTCATCATTTTCTTTCGAATTTCAAGTCAACTTCAAACATTCAACTTATATTTGTTAAAATATCACACCTATTCATCATTTTCACTCAAAATTTCAAATTTTAACCTTAAAAACCTTTTAACCCTAGTAAATTTTAAACTCATACCATAACAAAGAAATTTCGAATGAAAATGTAGTTTTTGAGTTTTTCTTTTCCATAGATCTAGAGTTTGTTTAAATTACTATATCATTACATTCTTTGGAAATGCAAATTAGTAAGTTCATTTTATTTGATTAATGTTTATTTTATTTCAATAATGTTCATTTTGTTAGAATGAATGTAAAACAACTGTTTGATGTATGTGCAGATCCTGCTGCAACCAAAGAAACATATGTGCAGCAAAGTTTATTAATTTATTTCAATAGTTCATTAGTTCTTCCCTATTGTTCACTAGCTATTTTTCGTAGTCTAGTAGTTTTTTTCCATTGTTCAATTGATCAATTGCTCATTTTTTTATTCACCTGTACATTTGTGTTATAAAATTGTTCATTTGATCATATCGTAATATTCAATGGTTTGACCCCATTGTTCATTAACTCAATCAATTATTTATTTGGTCATTTTATTTTACTCAATTGTCCATTCATGTATTAATCGTTTTTCATTGTACACTACTCCCTCCGTTCCCTTTTGATGTTTCCATTTTTCTTTTTGGGATGTTTCAAAAAGTTCTTCCCACTTTGAATCTTTTCCATTTTAAGAATATTTATTTCTTCATCTTACCCTTTAATAACCAAATATTTACTATTTTTTTTACTTTTCGTCTTACACATAACCCACTTTAGAATCTTTTATTTCTCTCTCTTTGAAAAGCAAAAAGGTACCAAAGTACATTTTATACAATATAAAATTAAAAAGATTTCCATCCACCTCACTTTGCATTGGTTTTTTCCCATATTCCAAATGGAAACATCAAATGGGAACGGATGGAGTAGTTCTTAATTGTTCTTTATTGTTCACTAGTTATTGTATATTGTTCATTAATTGTAATCATTTGTTTAAGTCTGTTGTTCAACCACCTACATTGTTCATTTATTTTATTCAGTTGTTTACTTTATTCAGTGATTCATTCAATCCATTTAATTGTTCATTTATTTCTTTCAATTGTCCATTCAGTTTATTTGTTTGTCCACTCATTTAATTGTTTTCATTTTACCATTTCATTTATTCAATTGTTCATTCAATTTATTAAATTGTTCTAACTTATTTTTTCATCTAGTTCACTCAATTGTTCATTTGATCATTTTGTTTTAGTCAATTGTTCATTTTGGCATTTCATTTTAGTCAATTGTTCATTTGATCATTTCATTTTATTCAATTGTTCATTTGATCATTTCATTTTAGTCAATTGTTCATTTGGTCATTTCATTTTAGTCAATTGTTCATTTGATCATTTTATTTTAGTCAATTTTTCATTTTATCATTTCATTTTAGTCAATTGTTCATTTTATCATTTCATTCTAGTCAATTGTTCATTCATTTCATTCAATTGTCCATTTTCTGATTTTTTATCTATTGAATATGTAGAACTGAAAACAAAGAGGCATAATTCGGTATGTCACATGTTTATTTAGGAATCGCTTGTTATATTTCGAGACTAAAATTGAAATAAGGAAATGAGAAAAGAATGAACAACTAGAATGGTGTTAAATGTCTAGGAATAGCATTGGACTAGAGTAATATAGAATGGACTTATTAATAGAATTTAGGCTTTGTTTGGTCTAATTTTATGTCAAAATTAGACCGCCTCTTTTAATTATTTGTAATTTGATGGATAGGTAAATAGGTTCACAACATCACAGGTCGAACTGAACAACTAGTATTTTTTTAGTTCAAAATACAAAAATAATGCTCCAACTACTATCAATCAATCAAGAGTATAAGACCAATAATTTTGGGTAGAGGTGGCCATGGGCGGACTGGCCCTGACCCAGTCTTGAACCGGCCCAATGAAAAACCAGTCCGACCTAGAACCGGAAAAAATAAGCCCTGAACCAACCCAGCCCGGTTAAGGAGCTGGTTCGGTTCAGGTTCATGTGTTTCAAATTTAAGAACTGATCCTAAACTGATCCTAGTCCAGTAGCCCTTAATCAACCCTGACCTTGAAAACGCCTGTAAACCAACGTGCTCTTGAACTAGCCCATTCTTTAACCAGACATTGAACCGTCACTAAATCCTACACCATAAATTTAAATCTTAAGTTGTAACCTTATACTCCATCCATTTTCATTTGATATTCCTTAGGATATGGGGAAAACCAATCCAAATTAAGGTAGATGAGAATCTTTTTAATTTTATATTGTATAAAGTGTATTTAGGTACCTTTTTGCTTTTGAAAAAGTAAGAGAGAGAAAGAAAAGTGGGTGATTGAAAAATAAAGGATTCTAAAGTGAGCCATGTGTAAGACAAAAAGTAAAAAAAATATAGTAAATATTTGGTTGTGAAAAAATAGGATGGGAAAATAAATATTCTTAAAATGGAAAAGATTTAAAGTGGAAATAACTTTTTGAAAGATCCCAAAAAGGAAAATGTGAGCATCAAAAGAGAGCAGAGGGAGTACTATATACCCTAAACCCTAAACCCTAATTAAAATCTTAAAAATTATTATTATTCTTATGATGATGGCTAGTGGATTAGTAAAGTATAAATTATGATTATGATCAATGAAGTATAAATATGATTATGATTTATGATAGTATATGAAATTGAATTATGGTTATGATTAACAAACTTTAAGTTGTAATTATGATTAAAAAACTATAAACTATAATTATAATTATGATTATGATTAATAAAATATAATAATATTATGATTATGATAAATAAGCTTTTGTTATTGGGAGTTGCGATTGGTGAAATTACTATATGAAATAAGTATTTGATTTACTCTATGAGTTATTATTTCTAAGAATTATCCTTTTTTAATACAAAAATGAATATTACTTTAGGTGCATCTCTAATATTACAAACATATTAAAAAATGAAATAACACTAAACCAGTACTGAACCGACACAAAACCTAGCCCTGAATCAACCCGACCCCGACCCAAAATCGGGCCTGAACCGGCACTCAATCGTTCCCGAATCAGTTCAGGTTCAAAAAAACATAACCCTAAACAGGCCCGGGGTGATCTCAGGACCAAGTTTTTGTGAACTGATCCGTATACAATCCAGCACTGAACCGATACAACCTACTCGTGGCCACCTCTAAGTTTTTGGGTATGCCGCATAAGCAAAGGCATGGAGGCCGAAAGTCTTAAAGTAAGAGTCCCTTTTAGTTGCTGATTTTATTCATCAGAAATTCAACCAATTACCCCCATTTAAACCCTTTGCGTTTTGATTCATCAGAAATTCAACCATTTTCTTTCCTTTTACACGCCTATTCAGCTTGTCTAGTAAGAGTAGGGATGTCAATGGGGCGGGGCGGCGCGGATGTTGGCATTCCTATCCTCATCCCCATCCCCGCCCCATCAACCATGGGGGGGGGGAATCTTGACCCCATCCCCGTCCCAACAGGGACAAGATAAAATCTATCCCGCCCCATCCCCGCGCGAATCCCCACACCCGCCCCATCCCCACCCCAATCTATTAGGGTTAAGGGAGAGGAAAAACAAAAGCTTAAAAGTACTTTTGGATTTTAGCCTTTGGGCCTTTGGAAAATAAAAGTATCAAATGAAAGTAGTAAACAACTAACAACATTTACGATTTTAAGCCTTTGGAGAATACATATGGCAGGGCTCGGACGGGGCGGCCGGGGATGGGGCGGGGCGGATGGGGATGGGGCGGGCGGGGATGGGGCGGGTATGGACTAACATCCACCTCCGCCCGATTACCCATGGCGGGGATGGTTTTCATCCCCATCCCCCACCTAGCTGGGGCGGGTGCGGGGCGGGTCTCCATGAAACCCACCCCACTGACATCCCTAAGTAAGAGACTGTCTACTTTAAATTAAATTTAGGTAGGCTCAAACCCAATGTAAAAAACGAACAAAACATCTTTCCGAAACTAATGACAAGTCTAATTCATTTAATGACCAATTAAATTCATTCCGTCACCTATTTAATCTATTAAACAATCACATTGTTTAATTCAATATGTGACTAGTTTAATCCATTTAATGACTTGTTTAATGCATTTGGTAAATGTGATATTTTTTTTTCAAAATTGTTGTAACTCGAGACTAAAAGTGAAGTAAAGAATGAGAAGACAAGAGACGATTATGTTGGTGTGAAATGTCCAACAATAGTGTCGGACTAGAGTTAATGAGATGGGCTTGTAAGGATGTCGGGTTAAGTTGGTCTAATTTAAAGTTAAAACTAGACCATCTCTTTTAATATTTGTGGCAGCTTGTCTTGTAAAGACCATCTACTTTTAAATTAAAATTAGGCACCCTAAGCCCAATATTAAAAAGAGAACAAATTGTCTTTCCAAAATTAGTGACTAGTTTAATCCATTTCGTGACCTATTTAATCTATTCAACAATCGCATTGTTTAATTTATTATGTGACTAGTTTAATCCATTCAGTAAGTCTGATGGTTTTTTTAAAAAAATTATTAAAAGTTCGAAACTAAAAGTGAATTAAAGAAATGAGAAGAGAAGAGACGATTAGATTGGTGTAAAATATCCAAAAATAGTGTTGGGTTAGAGTTAAACGAAACTAAACTTATATGCACGCGATGTGTGTGGAATCAGGTAAAAATCTACATAAAAATATAACATTTAGTTTATTTAGGGTGTTTTGTATTTCTTTATTTAAAATTTAAAAATGTGAAAAGATTAGCTATGGAGAATGTTGTTCCATTTAATTAGGAATTAAAAAAAAATGTGATTTTTGGTGCCCCCTCCTCTTCGGTTATAGAATAGTGATAGGCTTGTTACAATGATATGGGCTTAAATTAATCTAATTTAAAGTTAAAATCAGACGGCCTCCTCTAATAATTTGTGTGCCTTTTAACTCAATATTGAAAATTTAGGTGGTCATAAACTCATAATGAAGCAGTCAACTACCAAAATCTGATTTGAGAACATGAATTAACTTTACAGCTAAACCTTCCAATTGACATCTTTAGAACTTTAGAATATCAAAAGAACATATTATTTTAGAGGTCTTACAGGTTCACATAACAAAAGCAAAGAGTTGTTTTTAGAATCCTGATCATGACTTCGTCTCGACAACCTCTGCTTATGCATGGCTTCATGACATGGAGCAAAGAACTCGTGATTAAGGGCTTCATCAGCAGTAATCCTTAATCTTGGACTCACAGTTAAGCACTTCTCAAGCAAATCAAAAAGCGAATCAGGAATAACCTCCAACAGATCTTTTCTCTTTGTGTTTGTAGAATACCATTCTTTTATTGTAATCGATCGAAAGAATCTTATATCCAAAAGTTCCTGCAATAATTTTTGTCCAGACAAAGTTTAATTCATTCAAATTCTTCCACAGTCAAATTTTCTCATTTTAACAGACTAAAGAGATTATATATTCAGGAGGAAGTATATTATATGAAATAAATTACCACTGGAAAGGAAGATTCGCGGTTGTGTAACTTGGCCACTTCCCACAGCTCTTCATTTCCTTTCAGTTTTACTAAGTCCTTCATGTTTCTAAGATATTAACAAGAGTTGAGAAACTTTTATTTTGACTACCTTAAATAGTTAAAAGTAATGCTCACACAACAAAGAGTAACAAAAAGCTTACTGTTCTGGATCACCGTTAAAGGGCATTCTACCACTTATCAGGTAAAGTAAGGTGACACCAGCTGACCACACATCGATCTTAGGACCTTGGTGCAAAGATCGGAGTAAAACCTGCAAAATACGGGGGATAAAGAACAAGATCCAAGAAACTGATTTTATGCAATGTCGAAGAATATGCATTGATAAACAGGAAAGCTACAAGTTTTCAAACGTTACAAAAACAAATTGTTTGTATTTGCTGATGCAAAGAAATTTTTTGGAGGCAGCAGTGAGACCAGACAAAAATAAAGATTTAATAGAATCTCACTTCTGGAGCACGAAAACCTTTTGTTCCCACACAAGGACCATCTTTGTTCGGCTTAACTTCTCCTGCGGAAAAGATAGAGAAAACATATCACATAAAAGGGCAACGTTTAAGATCCTACATCCTTATTCAGCGTAACTTCTGAGTTGCATGTTCTTCCATCACACCACAATTATGCTACTAAGAGATCATGAAAGTTCAATTTGATAAAAAGAGCATGGAAGAAATACAATAAAAGAATATGCATGTATGATGAAAAAAAGCATGTAACGCAAAGCATGTTGCAGGATCTATGTTCTCACAAGAGGGATCACAGAGAACGGTTGCTCCATTAACAGTTTTTACACAACATACCTCTATTTTTGAAGGAACCAGCACCAGAAATTGCAATGCCAGAAGAGTGAAGCGGAGTTGGGGTGGGATGAATGAATTTTCTGTCTGGGATCCCAGGTGAAGCTGCCACCCTTTTACGATTAGAAGTTGGAGCTTTTGCTGCTACGAGATTTGGGCTCTGCATAGCTTCCTGAGCCAGGTTAACCAACTCCTTGCGACGACCTGTACAATAAAGGGGCTGGGTCTTTCTTAACCTATCCGCTGAAGGAGTTCGAGTGCTTGTCATGTCCTTTGTAGAAGTTATGCCAGACCCATCAGCACCTTGGCTTGTTAGCGAATTGCAACGGCCTAAATCTTCACACGCCTTTACTTTGTTCAAAGCCTTCTTCTTCAGTGTCTTGCTCTCCAGTGCATAGTTTGAACCAGTAGCTGCACCTCTCTTGATTTCGGAGAATTTACCACCCAGAATATTCTTTCGTTTGTTGGGGGAAGTACACTTAGATTGCGCTGATGAATTATGCCGAATAGGTGGCACGTTGCTAGGATGTTTTTTTTCTGTAGTGACATAGAGATGTTTCATAAATATACATGTAGGTATCAATGTCACAACAATTTGCAGATACCAAATTGAACTCTAAAAGTAAAGGGAATATATAGCTATTAATAGCACTATTAAAAGAAGGTTTATGTAAGAATTATTTGTATGATAAATTTACAAATTATTTGAGTTGAACTCCAAGATGTAGGCTCTAATTACTTAACGAGCACCCAAAAGGTAGACCAGCTTGGAAGGTCGACAGAATAATGCAAAATTCTCATGAAGAGGGGTACCATTTAATTACGATCAATATCATATCCATTAGCAGTGGGACAAATGTAATTTCCTTCCAATAACCCACCACAAGAGAGAACGAGAGAGAGGCAAACATAAACGACACAGGCGACAATTAAACTAAGGTTAGAATAAAGAGCTGATGGAACTCACCGATATTCCAATTCTTGTGATTCAGATCCTGTAATTGATGGGAAAACGGTAAACCAATTGCTAATTTGACAAGGCAAGAAATCAGTTCCTATTGAATCAAAAAACTGTAGACTCACCTTAGCAAGATTGAAGTCAATCAGATACCCTTTGTGGGTTTTGCATGAGAACAGAAAGTTCCCAGGTTTGATGTCTCTGTGAAACACTCCCTGCAAGCATATAACAGTACTTTATTTCTGGATGTGAGAAATCTCTTTTTAGCTCTAAGCTAACTTAAACATCTAAATCTTAAGCATCGAGTCGGCAGCACTAGTTTATATGGCTGTACCTGCTTATGAAGACCAACAAGTGCCCTGAACATGCAATAACCATACCACTGCAGCTGATAGATATCAATATCCCTTTTTAACACCTGCAGCAGAATCACAATCATAAACGGGTCGAGAAAAATATACCAAAATGGCTAAGGTGCAATATGATGGTAAATAGAAATCCAAGACAATCAACTTACTTCAGGCCTGTCATGATCAACATGCTCTAGAACAAAGCAATCAGAACTTTCACTCTTGAGAGAACCTTCATATTTTATCACAAAATTCTTTCCCCTGAGAAACAATATCTTTAAAATCATCATCTGATATCATTAATTCAGCTCATAAAATGAACTTCAAAGTAAAACTGTGCATACCCAAATCGTTCAAGCACCTTAAGCTCATTCTTCACATGGTGTTCATGAGCATTTTCATGAGGACCTACATTGCCACAAAAAAGTTCCTTGCATCAGCTAGGATAATTGTTTAGGAGTCTTTTGTGCAGCGAGAGAACACATTTCTACAGTAACTTTATGACATCAAAAATTGCATATGCATTTACTAACAATTACAATAACTATAAACATGTCACCTAAACAAAAGCCCTGAATTTTTATTTTTTCTGCTAATTTACTTTCAATTTCGCCAAATCCAAAGCCACTAACCCGTGCAGAATTTAACAGACTACTTTATTTAGTGAGTTACAAGCACTTAAAGTATGCCTACCTTTAACAAAGCAACCAGAGTTTCCACTGGATTAAGTTAGTAAGTTACAAGCAGTTACTTTGATTACTTCCACTACACTGCCAAAAGCTGGAAACAGCAGGAAACTTTGTTTCAGGAGAAAGTCTCTTCTAGTTGACTTATCATTCTCAGCTTAACTACTGAACTAAGGTTTTCGGCACCATGTTCCTAATACCAACCACCCAAGGCCTGCTCCTATAGCATTGAAGCAAATTCCAGGGACCTGTATCATATGTTATGTTTATTTGATTATAATTTTGCAGTTCTCCATAAGCATATACAATTCTTGAACAAAGTTAAATGGGCAACTGTATACAATGCAGCATTCATATCATATGTCTTCTAATACATCCTCCCACCGGCAAATGGGACAAACATTAAAAAACAATAAGCTTTCCTTGACGAACTGACAGAACATTCCACAGAGTATAGACATGTCACCTAGATAGAAGCCCTGAATATCAACTTTTTACTCCTAGTTTTTGTCGAGGATAGAGGTGATTTATAGAGAACAAAAGTAAAGATCACCAGAAAAGCAGGCCCTAGTTCCTGCCATCTGATCACCTTTTGTCCCCAATTCATAATGTTGAGTTAAGTTCAAAATTGTCAAAGTGGCTGCAACTGGGTTCGGGCCAGCAAGGAGTGATTAGGTGCACGCAATGATCAGGAACTCCAACTTGGAGCTGCTCGGGCGAGCCGGGTAATGCTCGGACGAGCTGTCACATGTTCGAGCAAGTGGTCATGTGCTCAGTTAAGCACAGCTCGCAGCATGTGACTCTGTTTTGTGTCAAACTGTCGATATGTTTTATTACAGTTTTGTATTAAAGTTTCTTATGAAGTCTCCGCCATTAACTCATACCAGTATAAAAGGCCCTAAAAACCCTAAAGAGAGGTAAGGGAAATAGAGTAGTAGCCTCCAAGAAATTTTTAGATTAGGAGAATTGGAGAAAGCAAAAAGGGGAGGAAACCAAGAGAGGTTGAAAGGACAAACACTAAGTGAGGTTTGAGAGCCACTAAGAGTGTTTGTATCATTGTGTGAATGTAATTGTTTGAACTACATTAATATAGAAGGTTTTGATGGTTAAGGAAGGGTAACTAATTTACCCATATATCTTATGTGTATATTGCTTGCTTTGGTTTGCAATTGCATTGATCTAAGTTGGCTAATTCTTTTTGCCTGATCTTGTTCCTTTATTTCATAACATATTAGTTTGTTAAGAATGCATATTGATGCACACATATAGCAACAAATAGGCAAGAGGAACTGTAAAATACACAGTTTTCATAGTTTCTGTTGAAGAAATCAAGGCCCCAAAATAGAAACGAAAACAATTTGATAAGAGAACTTTAAAGTTGGATAGAGTTCAAAGTAAAGAGCAGTCAGACAATACTTTTCGTAGAAAATATAGTTTCACTCCAACACTATAGATAATACCCACTACGCTCTGGAAAAAAACTGCCACTGTGATCGTATAATTTAAATTAACAATGTGATGATGAAAATTAAAACTACTATTTCCTACCGTCAGTGCGTAGAAGATTTTTACACATTTTTTAGCAAGTATAACAACAGATAATTTTATTCCCTTAAGCCCTGTCTGGTATTCATTTGGCTACATCATCACACTAATATAAAAGAAATTATATCATCATGTGGGGTCATGTTAGAATTCTTACAATGTGTATTTTCACATACTAACATACTATGACCAAAGAGATGCAGACAGTGAAAAAACACATAAAATAAGAGAATGAAAATGGAGGTAATAAAGTATGTCTGTTTTTCTTACATTTTATGGCAAATTTCAAATCATCACTCTTCCTTCTCGCTCTATAAACAGTGCCATAACCACCTGTAAAATGAGCGAAATGAGGGCCAGACTGCCAGTAAATTCACAAAGACTGATGTGTTACCACATACGATCATAGCCATTATTTTACCTGATCCTTCTTCCTCCTCCACTGTGTAAGACTCAAATTCTGGAAATTTTGACTTCTGTTGATCCTGTAGCAAAATGCATCAGTAATTTGAGATACTTATGTGCTTGAAAGAGATATAAGCTTCACTACAGAATCAATCTTGTCGTTTGCATAAAAAGTATTAAGAAAAAGTATATCAGCCACCATTGCAGCATTAACTAAATGTCAAGCCAGAATTTCTTAGAGAACTTTGTAAGTACGACATAAGAAAAATGAA
The DNA here is from genome assembly GCA_947645195.1 of Patellifolia procumbens. Lineage (NCBI taxonomy): Eukaryota > Viridiplantae > Streptophyta > Magnoliopsida > Caryophyllales > Amaranthaceae > Patellifolia > Patellifolia procumbens. The sequence continues at coordinate 7,996,245 of CANSGD010000972.1, forward strand.
AATTAGCAAGAATAGCATATAGAGCTATGATATAATTAGATGAAGGTTGCAGTTTAAAGCCTGGAATGGGGTAAAACGACATAGTATAAACATAATGTACAGAAAGATCCCTACTTTGGAAGACTTGTGAACATTGTCACATCTTTCTTGGATGGATGCATTGTTCCTAACCGTGTGTTTGGTTTTATCCATCATGGCAACAACCATCCGATGTTTTGGACCTCTCTGTTCTTTGTGGATGATATCAACTTTATTATGCTGCATTAACTTGGATGGAATGTCCAGGTTTTGCATTGGTTTATCATAATGAGCATTTTTCAGCATTGCTGATTTTGTATGCGACTTTTGAGCACTGGATTGTGGATCAGCAGAAACCCTAGGATGACCCGTTGATTTGGTATTTGCCAGCTCTTCTTTCAAAGTATGTGAGCTAGCAATAATCCCAATGTTTGACTGGCATAATTTTTCTTTGGAAGGAAAAACCTCCATATAAGGGTCATATGTAATATTCTTGACCCTTTCTTCTGGAGGACTATGATCCATCAATGGTTGTTCACTCGACTCCTCTATTTTAGCTTTGTGCATTTCACTGTGTCTGAAGTCCTGAGCAGGATGTAAAATAGCTGCAGACTCCACCAATAAGTTTTTATCTTGTTGTTCAAGTTCTACACTGAAAGGAGCATGAGTATCCATCGTACTCACCAAGTTTGACATTTCAGGATGTCTTCCTTCTAACACAGCTGCAAATTCTGCAAAAATCTCTAAAAAAGGATCTGTAGATACTTTTCCATTGTGATTAGGCAGGTCTAAGGCTGTCCTGTTGGCATAACATTCATCCTGGGGTCCTTCCATTACTACACAATTATCCATGTCATTGACTACATATGGATTTTGCTTGTCCTCGCTTTCCTGATCATCAATGTTTAATTGATATTCCAACATTTTAATACTAGCCTTCACCATAGATGGTGTCAAAACCATGTTATTGGTGCTTAGAGGACATATTTCTTGGTGAAATCTGCCAAATGATGGTGCGTCTAAGCGTGTGTCTGAGTAAGCAGTTTGTGAATCAACTCCCTGCATGAGACGATAAAATAACAACATTAGAGATTGGGATGAATGATAACTCTTTATAAAGAGAAAAGATCGATAAGCAGTGATGGTAACTTCACATCTTTATTGAAATCGGCAAGTGCTCAAGAAACATGACTAAAAACAAAGAGAAAGAGTCAGTGGTCTGACAAATAATCATCACTTCACTAAAATGGTTGTGCCATTGAAGCTTCAAATTCAAGTTGTTCCCACCCACAATAACAGAGTCAAAAAGGGGAAAGATGTGAAGGATTAGTGAAGGAATACTGATGATAGGGAAAAGGTCTCAAGAGGAACAAAAACAATGTTTGAGATGTGCTGTGAAATATCCTTGTCGATGCCATCTCTTATTTTTTCAAGGGTTTCAGATGTCGATTCATGTTAGCCAACCCCAAATCATTTTGGGAATAAGGCTTAGTTGTTGTTGTTGTTGATGTGCGGTGAAATATCCTTGTGCATTGATCCGAGTCCAAATTGAAGTATGCTGCTAAAAAGTAAAAACAGTCCTACCACATGAAAGTTAAGCATTTTGGCTTTCTCAACAAAATGGGAACAAGAACACGTGTAACTCACCAACTCTTTCTTACCACCGATTAACTCTTATCCTGGTGGCTTGAGGGCCATGATTGCTAAAGTGGTTCTAGTTAAAGCTCATAGACCCCAAAAGATCTAACATCCAGCACAACTAATTTCATCTACTATCATGTTTCCCCTAGCGAAACTCCCCTAATAATCACTATAAACTTCAATGGCAAGTCTCATCATCTATACACCTCTCATCTTCTTCTCTCCCACAAGTATGAGTCCAAGAGGTTAACTAAAAACTCGGAAGAAGAATGATAATATGTTTGAGCAAGATGTGGTTGGTTCATCCTTCAGAAAACCGCTTTGACTATCCAGTGTACAAGCACAGTGTCCTAAGACTCCTGACACCATCATAGTTGAGTCGTCAACTATTGCAAGTACTGAGCTTCCTGCCAACTTCACACATCATCGATAAGAGCTGTAACTAACTACATTTACCTTAATTTATGGATATTGTAAGAAGGTTGTTGCTTGTTAGATCTCTATAATTTGTAATAAGCTGTAATAATCTCCAACACTCCATAATGATAATTATCACCATCCTTCTGTTTACTGTTCAACTCTCACTAGAATTCTATCCCTCTAGATTCTATCATCAACAATACAAATGAGTTGATAGCTCAGCCTTTCCAATGAATAAAGCTCGCGTACATCTGCTTATTCGGCTTGCGAAACAAATTTATTAAACGCTTAGTGTGATACTATCATTTTGCAGATTATAAATTTTTAGATAATTACTCATATCAACCTAGAATTAGCTAATGAATAAGATTTTGAACATCTTGACAACTAATCAGCCATAGAAAATGATCTTAAAAAACGACATACCTCAGAATAAGTGCTTAATAATCTCTGATTTCCACTTGAACTCACTACTTCCCGTTCAATTGCTGCAATTCATCAGTTCCTCATATAATCAAACTCTAGAAATTAAAAAAAAAAATGAGCGACATAGAGGAAGGAATAAAAGATACCAGATATTTTACCATTAACAGATCTGAAAACCGCTCTTTTCTTCACTACCGGCATAATTTCATTCCCTAACTTCTTCCTCTTCCTAAAATAGATTCTAACCACTTCACCATATCTAGGCAATGATATCTTTCCACCATACAATTTCAGTTCAATCTTCGGCATCAAATTAGCGAAAAACTCACCAAAAGCACTAAACAATGACATCGAAAGCACAACAAACTTGTTCGCAGTCAATTGAAGCGGCGAATTAGGGATTGCGCAAAGAAATTCAACAAACTCCGGCGATGTTCGGAACAACGAGCATCTTCCAGCAAGTTCATGTGAAGAAGCCGGTCTTGCGAGTAACAGAAGAATAGACGCCAAATGCCATGCCTTCTCAGTGTGACAGTAGTTGCTGCAAACTGCGAGCTCTGAGCTTGATGTTTGAGCTTCCATGGCGGTTTGGATACAGATCTGGTAGCGCGAAGTTCAAAATTAGGGTTTCCGAAGAAATTGAGGGGGATGATTAACAAGGTGCAGGATCCATGGTGGAGAGAGAAAGAGAAAATGTGAAAATGGAGGAGAGAGAAAATTGAGAGCGGGAAGAGTGATGATAGAGAGAAGTTGATTTGTTTTAGGTTGATTTTTGAGATGTGAAGAAGATGTGATGTTCCCGCCATAGTTTACTGTGAAATTTTCGAATGTTTCGGGTTTGGGTTTTTCTTCATTTTTCTTGCTATTCACTCTGGCTCTACTATTGAAGAAATAAGGAAGGTTGGGCCGTTTGTTATTGTTAAAGCTTTAGCTTGAATTTGAAACTTGTGTTGGCGATCCATGCCTTAGCTTGGCCCTTGGGTTATTCATCCTTCGAATTAAAAAAAAAAATAGTTTTGAATATAGAATAAAGTTGGTTTAGTATAAGACGGTCTTAGATTAAGCTTAATCTCATACCAGCCTAATAAGGTTTAGAGAAGCCCATGACGCGCGCCACATGCTAAGCAGCCCAGCCCAGTTGATTTTTTTAACTTTTCGACCCAAAACCTTAACTTTTTGCGTTTTTTAACTTTTCGCCCTAAAACCTTAACTTTTGCATAAAAATCCATAACTAATATCATATGTGGAATCGATACCCTTCACTCCATTAGCCCTATTAGTTATGTATTTTTATGCAAAAGTTAAAGTTTTAGGTTAAAAAGTTAAAAAAACGCAAAAGTTGAGGTTTTAGGTTGAAAAGTTAAAAAAACAGTTTTTTGCCTATAGAATAAGTACCGTATTTTATATAAGGTAATGTGGTGGACCCCTGACCAGATCTCAACTAGCACAGTATCTTGATCTGGTATTTGCAGGGTCCGACACCTGGGAGTAGGGGGAATGGTAAGGGAATCCCCACCCTCAAATGCCCCTAGTGGGATCTGATCCCACGACCTTCAAGTCATGAGATCAAACCCTTAACCACTAGGCTAAGTCAAGCTTGGTAATGTATTTTATATATGGATGTAGTATATAAGTTGTAGAGTTTTAAATTGTATGATACTTTTTCGACTTAATATTTAAGATTTTGAATTTAATTAATTTGAATCCAAATTATCACTATGTAATAAGCATGGGGAACATAATTATGTATGATCTTGTTAGATTTATCATTTAGTTGCATATTATCACAAAAAAATAAAATATTATTAGTAAAAATATTAATAGTTAAAAATTGTAACGGTAAAAATTCAAATATTGCATTAATTTTGGAACGATGGAAGTGTGTCTGAATTAGAGCCATTGTATAGTTTATGTAGAGGAGGATCTTACAATAATATGGATGTATGATGTTTTCGATGATGCGAGAAATATGAGGTCGTATCAATAAATTACTTGGAATAAAATCTAAAAAATTGAAGTATAACTTTGCTTCATACTTTAAAGAGGTAATTTAACATGATTTTGAAGAGTGCTAAATATATTTAAGTTTTTTACTAATTTCTCATTGCAACATACTATAACTCATAAAATTGGGGGTATTTGGTAAAACAAAAGTTATTACAAAAGGCAATCTAACTTTGTATTAAAATTCAATTAACTTAAATCCATCACTTTGTTCAAAAAGCCCATCACTTTGCTTGAAAAGGTGATTCATTCTCTTCTTTCTATTAAATTAGGTTAGGCGGTGTCTTATAATTTATAAAACCGGCTCTTGGTAAAATAGCTTTCAGATTATTATTTCATGATCTTTTGTGTTTAGAATTTTTTATGTGGTCAAACAATAAAAGAGTGTATTTGGTAAATGATTTTATTAACAACAAAAAAAACGTTGCTACAATATTTAACTATCATTTTTGTACTAGTATTTGGCATTCAGTAATTAGCCAAATCAACCAAGTAAAACAAAGCTAATAGTCAATGGGGGTGTTTGGCAATCGGCTGGTGGCTGTTGGCTAGTGGCTTTTTGTTGTGGCTGGATTGACCGGCTTTTTTTAGTGGCTTGTTTGACTGACTGTGTAATTATTGGCTGTATATAAAAGTGTTTGGTAAAAACGGTTGTTAGTGTTGGCTGTTAAGTACAAAATTAAAGCAAAAGCCAAAAGCCAGCAACAAAAGCTGGTAAAAGCAGCTTTTGGCTTAAAAGCCGGCTTTTCAACTACTCCAAAAGCCATTTACTAAACACTTTTTTTGGCTGTTTGACCAGATATAAAAGTCAAAAGCCAAAAGCCAATAAATAAGTCACCCAAAAGCCATTTACCAAACACCCCAATGCCAATTTGCAGACATCCCAAAAGCCAAAAATAAGTATATTAGCTCATATAGGCTTGTCTGATGCGGTTAGGCCTATTTCAACCCATCAACACTTGTATAATGACCAATCCGAAGAACCCACAACACCAAAAAGCAAATTATTTCAATTTAGAGTTCAGAATATACCATTATTATTCTAGGACTAGGAGCGTGGGTAGGGATGGCAATTCAGTCCGACTCGATCCGAAGGAAAAAGTCCGATCCGAATCCGAAAACATAAAAGTCCAAATGAAATCCGATAGGAGTTGGACCTTAGGTAAGATCCGATCCGAATCCGACTAGAGTCCGATTATTACTTGTTACCTCGTCAACTAATAGATTGAAAATACATTTTAATAGAAATAATAGATTTACATTATAAGAAATTAAGTAAAACATTAAAAATTTTATATTAAAGATGTGTTTTGGTTATTTAATATGGTAATTTAATCCGAATCCGATCCGAGTCCGAAACAATCCGAAGGAAAAAGTCCGAGTCCGAATCCGAGAATATATAGTCCAAATCCTAATAGGAGTCTAAAAATCATAGTCCGATTGAAATGGAGCGGACTTGGAGTTTGGTAAGTCCGATCCGAGTCCGGTCCATTGCCATTCCTAAGCGTGGGAATTGGGATCAAAATAGATAGATCAGTAAAAAAAATAGATAAATAAATAAATAAAAGGGAATATGTGATGAACAGGTTAATAGGTTCACAGGTTGAACTGAACCACTTACTTCAAAAAAAAAAAAAGGTTGAACTGAACCACTAGTATTTTTTTAGTTCCAAATAGAAAAATAATGCTCCAACTACTAGTTATCAACTTATCAATCAAGAGTTTAAGACCAATAATCTTGGCTATGCCGCATAAGCAAAGGTATGGAGGCGAAAGCATTAAATAAGAGTCTTATCGAATGTTTTGACTTTAAGTTATTTGCATTAAAGATAAATCTTATGCATACATCATACTCTTTTACGAGGTTACCAATTTTCGGATTACCATAACATACTTTTTATTCGCAAGTACTTGCTACTTATCACTATTAATATCTAATACTACTAATAATTATGTTACAATGATGTGAAACACTTTATAATAGGAGTAGTATACATACATTGGAAGATCCGTTCTGTTATAAATATATGCAACTTGACTTTTGCACACAAGCGATGTTTAGTCTAGTGAAAAGGAATGGACTCTTACAACTCTAAGGTTGGGGGTTTAATCCCCACTATGAGCTCCTTTAAAGTATGAATTTCTCTTACGCTTCTCCTACCCTCAAATGTCTAGCATATTTGCACCTGGTGTAAAAAATCTCATTCTAACCTTTGTTGATGATAGTACAATATTTTAAATAAATATTGTAGTATGTTAGGATTACTAGTCAACTACCACAAATCAGCCTAATGTTCTCTCTCAAGATATTCCCTAGTTCAAAAAAATTCAAATGAAGTACTTCCTCCGTTTTTATTTAAATGTGACACTTTTAAATTCACGGACTCCTAGGCAATTTTTGGGAAGGAAAGAGATAGAGATAAAAAAATAAGGGGACCCATGTGAGAAGAGAGAGATAGAGAGAGTTTATTGACAAAAAAAAATGTCACATTTAATTTAAAACTTCCTAAAATAGAAAGTGTCACATTTAAAAAAAACAGAGGAAGTACTATTCTTCTCTTGGATCATATTCACGTCTTGGATGCCCTATTATTGACTCACAAGTCATAAAGAAAGACTTTTAGCGATATAATAGGGGGTGATACGAACCGAGACTGAACAGCGAACACCCTTGGCCTCAGCTTGGCTCAGCTCGTGAGCTCGACGAGCCTGAAAATCGAGAGCTCGGCTCGAGTTCATTAAATATTTTGGGGCTCGAGCTCGGCTCGGCTCGCTTATGGTAGGCTCATTTTTGAACCATTTTTGAAAAAAATAATCTATTTTTGTAGGAAATAATTTACTATTTTTAAAAATATCCTAAAAAAAGCTAGTCGAGTCTGTTCACGAGCTTTCGAGCCGAGCCTAGCCTATCTCAGCTCAGCTCGGCTCGTTAAACTTTTGAGCCAAGCCCGAGTTTGAGCCGAGCTTCTACGAGTTTTGACCGAGTCGAGCTCGAACTGTTCACGAACAGGACAGACTCATTCTCACCCCTAGATATAACTATCGAGGTTAAGAATCATCTCCCTAAATGGAAGCTAACTCCCTCTCTTAGACAGGAAGGACGAACCTCCTACAATCTAATTTAGGAACAAAGGCTAATCCCAAAAGCAACGCTTTCACCTACTCTACAGTCAAACACCACCTCTTTTCTTTCTCACTACCCCCTTCAACATCCAAATCAAGTCCATCTCCACAAAACTTGAGATTTTTAAATTTCGGGTTAGGTTTTTTTAATTTATTTGTGAAGAGGTTTTTAAAGCTGGGAAGTGGTGGTAAGTGGCAAAATTTCAAAGGTCGGTGGTGGTCGGTGACGAAATTTCTAATGATGGTGGTTGGTGACGAAATTTCTAATGGTGATGGTTGGTTGGTGAATTAAAAGGAGATTGCATATATTGGAGGCGAAATATTGAAGGGTGGTGGTCGTCGTGGTACGGTGGTTGGTCGGTGGTGAATTTAGGGGTTAGGGTTTTTGAAGGTGAGGTTGTGGGTAGTGAATATAGGGGTTAGGATTTTTAAAGGTAGAGTTAGTGGGTGGTGGGTGGTGGGTGGTGGGTGGTGATTGGTGAGTGGTGGTGATGGTTCAGAGGTGGGTTGGTAGTGGCAATGGTAGTGACAGTTGGGATGACGATGGTAATGGGGATAAAAGATGGTGAGTGGCCCCCATCAAACGGAAAAAATAACATTTTTTGTTAAAAGATGGTGCTTTATAAAATATTGCAAATTTATATTGGACTTCACAAAGTTTTGCAAAGTTATAGTAGTTAAAAATAAGTCATTGGTTGTTTTTTTTAAAAAAAAAGTGTAAAATTTAGTGCTCTTCGACACTTCAATTCAAAAATCCCATCTTTGATGGAAAAAATGCCTAGAATAATGCAATCTTTTGACGATTCGTAAATAATAATGCAACCTTTCGATTATTCTGGAATAATGCAACCTTTATACCCCATTTATTTCAAATGGGGTAAAACCGGATTTAACCTAAAGAATAGGTTAAATAACACACGTGTCATTCAGTTATTGGTTATCATAATTTTTTTTTTAAAAAAAATATAAACAAAAAAACCTCCCTCTTTAAGCTACCACCGGAGCCACCCCACCCCTCTTCCCTCCCCCCAGCCACGACACCACCGGCACCCAGAATGCCGCCGCCGACGAGTCACACCACTCAGAACGCCGCCGCCGACGAGTCATCCCTCCAGACGCCAACGACGACAAGCCACCACAGCCATACGCCGCCGCCGACAACCAAACACCTCCAACACGCACCTCCCTCTGTCCACGCACGAAGCCACTCATATGCCGCCGCTGACAAGCTATCTCACCTAGGCACCGCCGTCGCCGAGCCAAGCGCGGGTGTAGGGGTTGATAGAAGCGGTCATGATGGGGGTTGATAACAGCCACAGGGGGGTGGGGGTGGGGGATGACAGCAGTGCTGGGGGTGATAGGTGTGATAGCAGCAGAGGTGTGGGGTGGGGGATGACAGGCTGACAGCAGCGCGCGGGGGGGGGGGGCTGATAGGCGTGATAGCAGCAGGGGTGTAGGGTGGGGGTGGGGGAAATTTATTTTTCTAATTTATAATAATATATTAATTAAAATTTAATGTTTTAAATAAAAATTATCAATTGTTCAGGTAACCAGTCATTTGTCCTATTTAAAATAAATGGGGTATAAAGGTTGCATTATTCCAGAATAATCGAAAGGTTGCATTATTATTTGCGAATCGGCAAAAGGTTGCATTATTCAATTTTTTTCCCATTTTTTATTCCCCTTCCTACAAAACAAACATGAAAATCAAATTTCACCTCTATTCTCAATTCCACACTTCTAATTTCCTCCAAACAAACACCACCCTTAACTCGTTCTTTATTTCTTTTGGGGTGGGTACATCTTCCATTTCTTTCTTCTTAAGTAATTTCCAAAAAAGGCCTTGTATAGTCATATTCCTAAAGTTTAGTGCTCACATAGTCTTATCATACATATAAAAGGTAGTGTATCTTCCTCAGAAAAGCATTTGTGATCCCAACTAATTTTGCTCGGCCACACCACATTCCAATGTAACTACGTAAGTCAAATGAATGGTAATCTTGGTCAGTGCTTACAAGTTACACCCCCCAACTTTCATGTTTGTTAAAGCATCTTTCCAACAAGCCCGGCCATCACTGATCCACTCTTATTTTAGAGGGGTAAGACCGCAAATTCTATTATATACACGTCACCATAATTCGCATGGTGCGCTTAACGTAATGAATTTTAATTCATTTTACAATAAACATTATCATGTTACATACAATGAACAATGACAAATGGTCCCAAATTTTTTCTCTCTCTTCCATTATTGAATATTTTGAATTTGTTTGTCCAAATCTTTTCCGCTTTTTTTCTCAGCCATCTATGTTCTCCATAAAAAAATTGTTCATTTTAAATGTTCATTATTATTCATATCAAATGTTCATTGTAAAATAAATTAAAATTTCAATGAAAAAGTTACTTACAATTAAGTACGTCCATTTTGTTTATTGTAGATGTTCATTTAGTGATATAGAATGTTCATTGTAAAATCAACTTATTTACAAATAAGTGTTAGTTTCAATTTGTTTGAACAATTTTTTTTTTACATATTCCTAATGTTCATTTGTTTAAAAAGATGTTCATTTGTTGATAATCAATGTTCATTGTAATCAACTTAAAAAAATATTAGCTTCATTTCATTTGAACATGTCTTTTTTAACATAATGCTTATGTTTTATTATGGGTATAAAGGATGTTCATATATCCACAACCAATGTTCATTGTAAAACCAACGTCAACAAAAAATAGTTCCCAATTAACGTAGACATTTTTTTTTAACATAATACTAATATTCATTATGGTTTTTCAAGTTGTTTTTTTATTTACATCAAATGTTCATTGTATAATATAATAAACAGGGGAAATGAGGTAACTTTTGATTAAACAATTGTTTGGCCCAAAATAAACTGTGTGATGGCAATAAATGAACATATGGTTAATTACATTTTGAAATCATTTGCCCAAAAATATTCTCTCTTGTTTAGGAAAATTTGATGAATATCTTATTTTAGGCAAATGGTCAAGTTATGATATATAATGAACGTATGGTAATAAAAAAAATGAACAATAGTTTAATGATCATATAAATAAAGGGATAGAAAATTATATTAAAAAATTAATGAAAAAACAAGAATTACATAAAATTAATGAAAAAATAATAAAATAATAAAATAATAAATAAACATAAATTAATGAATTACATAAAAGCACTTAGTTTCCTATTTTTCAAGAATGACGCTTCTTCTTCATCAATTTGTTTCTCTTGGACTTCTTCATTATCGTCACCAATGCGCTTCTTCTTCATCATTTTGTTTCCTATTTTTTAAAAAATAAACATAAATTAATGAATTACATAAAACACTTAGTTTAACATAAAAAATTTGTTAAAAATTAAAAAACAATGACAGAGGTTCATTAAAAACAGACCAATTAGAAGGTTCATCGAAAAAACCGCCATAGGTTCATCCTAAAAAAATTAATGACTTACCAAGAAACTAACATAGGTTCATCCCAAAAAATTAAAAGGTTCATCCAAAAGCAAATTAGAAGGTTCATCCTAAAACTAACATAGGTTCATTGATTTTTAAAAAATAACAAAATAATTCCCAAAAATCACCAAAAAAAATTACGTAAAATTACGTGACATTACCTATGATTACCTAAAAAAAAGACAGAGGTTCATCAATTTAAAGCAAACAAACTGAAAGAGGTTCATCGTCTTTATAACTAGTTAATTTGAAGAACATAAAGTGTTTTATTTCGTACTTTTTATGGCGGTGTTTGACAATTGGCTGGTGGCTTTTTGTTGTGGTTCGTTTTACCGGCTGTTTTTAGTGACCTGTTTGAGCAGTTGTATTATGCTTGGTTTTCTATAAGAGTGTTTATTGGTAGAAACAATTGTTAGTGTTTAACTGTTAAATACAAAATAGAAGCAAAAGCCAAAAGTCAACAGAAAAAACTGGTAAAAGCAACTTTTGCCTTTTAACTAACAAACTTCCGCCACTTCAAAAATTATTTACCAAACACTTTATTGTTATTTCACCACAAATAAAAATTTAAAGTTAATAAAAAAGTAACCCAAAAACAATTTTATAAAACACACCATATTTCTGAACTAAGGGGACCATAAACTTCATGAAGTCATCAGTCATGACTCATGAGACATTGAGATGGCGTTTGCTTTGCGAATGTACCAAAGCCACCTAAAGCGAAGTTGGTGTGCGAGTTCGGGATTTAAGTCAGAGCAATGATAGTCTCCCACATGTGCGTATTTTATTGGACTGCATAGGTTGGGCTCTTTTAAACTTCTAGTCCCATCTCTCTATTTTGGACCTTATCAGTTATAACCCATCAACTTCTTTCCGTTGTCCACTTTTGGCTACACTACTACTCCCTCCGTTTCCTATATTTTACCCATTTTTTATTTTCATCCGTTTTTTAAGTTCTATTTATTTCTACTTCCTCCGTAATAAAATAAACGCAACAATTTGTTTGGGCACGCATGCCAAAACAAAACTTTAAAGATTAATATCTCTAATTATGTATTTGTAAAAACTATAAACATTATGTCATAAAAAACTATATGTTGAGACGAATCCAACGAGACCCCACATGACTATACTTTTCCTTATGTATAAGTCACAAATTACGGTCAAAGTTAAAACTGTGAATAGTGTCAAAAGTACAATTGTTGCGTTTATTTCGTTACCGAGGAAGTACTTTATTTCTAAAACGGCAAGGGTTTATTTCCTCTTCCTGCTACTTTACTTATCTTTTGAACCCACATAATTTTACACTATTTTACAACTATATTATTTCTCCAATTTAGATAAACAAAAGTGACCCACTTTACACCATTTTTCCTCTTTGCCTTGGTTTTTTGTTGCTACAGTAAATGGGTAGATCAATAGAAAATGGAAGGAGTACAATACAATACAACCAATTTAAATTAAAGAATTTACCTCGTAGAAGTATAAGTATAACTTTGTATATCCGACTATTTGTCCATATATGGTATGGGATTCCATGTTTCCTTTTTCATCAAGGAAATTGATAGTATAGAATCAGTAGATGTAGTAAATTAACCTCTTAATTTTGACAAGTTGTGAAATTAACATTATTATTCTATCAATGTAGTTAATTAGACGCCGCTGTTGTTACTAATTGTGAAATTCAATCTTAATTACTACCTCCGAAACATAAAATAAGCAACGATTTGACATGAAGTGTGAGTAGAAAATATCTAATTGTATTTTTTATGTTACGGAGTTAGTATGATAATTCGGATTTCTTCTATAAAATGATAATGTGACACGCGTTAACCATTACAATGTATCTTTTGGTAATTTTAGTAAATCAGATTTTCTAAAATTTATTAAGTATGTTTGTAGTTGCTAAATCATGTCATATCGTCATTTTTCGTTGAGAATTTTAACATGCATTAAAATGGAGGTTTGTCTCGTTGAATTACACAATTGGTGAAGGTGACGCAGTCTAACTGCTACATTATGAAGTTAAGGGACTTAATTTCACGTACAAGTAAACTTAAGGTGGTAATTTGCCATAATTTCGTTTCATGAGGTTCTCAAAGTTAGGGCCAGTCATAGAAAACGGTGAAAATGGAAGAGTTACATCAGAAAAAGGGGTGCTGCTAAATACCGCCCGGGTAATACCTTATATTTAATATGTCTAACTACTAACTATATATTTTTTCTTTTCCGACATACCTATATCTGGTAATGGTGGGTTTTTCCGACGAGCGTTATGGCGAGAGATCCGATATTGGCCTGCGGTTTTTTTCCTTTCCGGCAACGGCGTCCACATGGGTTTTCCGCGCGACAAATGAGGCGGGCCACAGGCATTTTCCGACAAGCGATTTTTTGCGGCGAGTGGCGGATGCCGGTGAAAGAAGGTGAGGGAATTTGAATGGGCGGGAAGTGAGGAGAGTGAGTGAGAAGAGTATGTATAAGGTGGGGGGTTTTATGAGAATTTAATATGTATTTAGGGCGTTACTTAAAATATCTAGGGCGTCATTTAATCGCCCACAAAAATAAATAAAGTTCATTTATTTTCTTATATATAGACAATGACAACTAGAAGCTCCTAAAAGAAACTCTTTTTCTTCTCCAGCTATGCACTATTCGTATTAAATTAAGCTAAAAAAAGACCGATTAAGTTATCAATTCCTTATTTTAAACAAAAAATGATATTTAAAAGCTAAAGTAAATAAAAAAAAAAGGAAAAATTAACAGGAAAATTCTCACCTTTGGCCGGTCTTCCACCAATGGTACCACCTTCAAATAATCCCACTTTACTCCATCTGCTCATATTGGATCGGGGTGACCTGTAACCTGTTTGACCTTCAAAATGACCGTTGACTTTTTTAAAAAATAATTAACTTAAAAGACAACCCTCCCAGCCAACCCCCACCCCCTCCCCTCCCCTTCCCCCACCGCTGCCACCATTTCTCTTTCTCTGCCCTCCAACTCAGGGTTTATAGAGAATATAGTTTCACATTGTCCATAAACATATCTGTCAATTATCTTATGGTATTAACTTTACTGCGATTTTGATCCTTTTTGCTTGATTGAAATGGATTTCCAATAATCAAAGAGAGAAAGAGAGAGTAATAAATACGACATTAAAGGCGGCAAGCTCCGCCGTTGAATTCACGACGCCATTTTTAAGCATAAAGCTTCATGAAGATGTTTCACTCCTTCTACTCCATTGTCGAACCTTCGAGCTCTCCACCACCGGTGAATTTAGTCATCACCATAGGTTTTTCTCCAGTGCCGTCAATGGAGAAGATGATAAAAACCCTTCCCCGGGGTGAGGGAGGGGGTTGTTTTGTTTTAGGTGGTTGGGTGGAGAAGGTGGTGTTTTTCGGTGGTGGGGGAGGGTGGCAGAGATTGGGGAGGGGTGGCAAGAGTGGGGGAGGGGAGGGGAGGGGGTGGGGGTTGGCTGGGAAGGTTTTATTTTTAAAGTTATTTTTTTTTATAAATTTGAATTAAGTCTTAATTAAGAATTTAAGTTTAAAATATAATTAATTAACTGTTAATCACGTAATTAGGAAAGTTACCAATAGTTGTAGGTCATCAACAGGTGACGGTCTAATATGAGCAGATGGAGGTAAAAGGTGAGATTATTGCTAGATTATTTGAAGGTGGTACCGGTGGAAGACCGACCAAAGGTCGGATTTTTCTTGTTAATTTTTCCTAAAAAACATCATAGGCATCTACAAATTAGAAAAAATTCTTTCCTTTAGTTTTCCAATTTTCTTTTTAGGATCCGTTTGGTTGCCGGAAAATCATTTTCAATGGAAAATAAATTTTCATCATTTTTCAAGGAAAAACTTAATTTTAGATTGACTTCCCTTTGTTTGGTTCCTTACATGAAATATAAGAGAAAAAAGTATGAAAAAGAAACGGGGGATATATGGGCAAAAAGGAAAAAGGAAGGTAATGAATATTGAGGATTTGTGTTTTTCATCTCCGTTAGGGAAGAGAATCTTTTTCAGTCCATGGAAAACTATTGGTAAACTATTTTCACTCATTAGAAAAAACTATGTTCAACTCTTACAAATTCAAATAAAGGAAAATAAAAATATAATCTTCCGGAAAACGTTAGTCTTAACGTTTGAAGCATACCCCATCCGTCCCTATATCATCTACACATTTTGTATCTTTGCACTATTCACATATTTCGATCACCTTAATAGTTGTTTTTGGTTTATGCCCAAAGTAAAACATACTTGTAGGATTTGTTTGATTTATCTCAATAAATATACTCAAGATCCCAAATTTTTACATTACTTACTTATAGAAGATTTGAGATATTAATAGTAGATATTGACAAATATGAAAATTTAAATGCTTAAATAGAAAAGGGACTGAGATACAAACACCATAGCTTCAATAGTTTTTCAATCCAATTTAATGAGGATCTAAAAGCTCGGGGTTATTACATTGCCCAAACGTTGACGTATTATTCATTAATAATAGAATAACAACACGAGATGATTTCTAAAAACTTATATTTTAATATTTGTTTTTACTAGTTTAGAAAAGTATCAAATGTTTATATATACCCTTAAACACTGCATATATCATTTGCATATATAAATTATGACCTTTAATGTTTCATATTCAATGGTTAGCTAATTATTTTATAGCTTTCTTTGGATTGGGTGGTAATGGAGCTTAAGGTAATGCAAGAGTAGTACTAGATATACATATAAAATATGTAGGGAAGTTTCAAACTTGGAGCTTTGTATACTCAAAAGTCAAGGCCACGTCTTATCCACAATCCTAAACATTAATTGGTTCCAGATTTATATCGGAGTAATGGGGAAATTAATATGTTGATGGGAATTAGTGTAGCAACCTTAGTTACTTAAAAACGGAACGGAAATTAAACGGAGTTCAATTCGCGGAGTTAAAAACGGCAAAAATTTAAAAAATACGGTTAAATATTCGACAAAAAAACGTTGACTTTTTATAATACGGAATACGGATGTATACGCGTTTAAAACAGCTCCACCTTAAAAGTTCGGCTAAAAATCCGGACACTATTTTCTTACGTTTTACTCATGTTATGCTCTAATTTAAAAGATATCAACTTATATACCTATTCATCATAAGTAGGTCTCAATATTTTCGAAGAACATATGCTATAAACGACTCAAAACAATAATTACGCTAAAACTCTAGAAGGTCACGTATAGTCGCAGAGACATGAGAATTTGAGACACGTGGTTTCTTTTTTTCTTTAAAGGAGTTTTTTTCAAAAAGACGCATTCGGCGCGTTTTAAACGCGTTTAATACGGGAGGTGGAGTTTTTTTGTGTTTAAAAAGGCGGGGGCTCAAAAAAACTTTTTTTGGCTTTTTTTCAAAAAGACAGAGACGGAGTTTTAAACGCTTTTTAACTAACTAAGGTAGCAACTACCAAATGGCAAATAAATTGGTTATCCTGACTCCTGAGATAGGATGGCAACTAAAACCTCATGGAAATAGCTTGATACATTTTTTTTTATTTTTTTTGGGAAGGTAATGTTGTGGACCCCTGGCCAGATCTCAACTAGCCCAGTTTCTTGATCTGGTGTTTGCGGGGCCCGACATTTGAGAGCAGGGGGGAATGCTAAGGGGATCCCCACCCCCAAATGCCCCTAGTGGGATTTGATCGCATGACCTTCAAGTCATGAGATCAAACCTTTACCACTAGACCAAACCTTGCTATTGAAACAAACAAACAAACAAAAGTAATTTGATACATACTACACATATGACATACATGCATGGATGTATTGGCAGGGAAAAAATTTATATCATATCAGTTAAATAGGTTAATTCGACCCATCTTAATCGATAAGATTTCTTAGGAGTAGAAGAAAAGATACGGAAATTACAACTTAGTACATACATGGACTATGGGAGCATCATAAGTTAGGCTAATTGTCTAACAAGTGGGCAGCTGATTAGGGGCAATACTTAACTAGTTTTGACTAATTGAAGGCCATGTTTCATTTAAACTTGGAAGAAAAAATGACTAAAACTCGAATTCCATTAGTAATAATACACTTTGATTAATAAAAATATTTTTAATCAGTACAAATTAGATCTCTAATTCAATAACAAAAAGAATGTCTTTTGACGCAACACTTCCAAAGAAGCCAAGAAGGTCAACAATACAATAATTAAATCACAATGTTTTCAATATAATGCAATTTGCAAATCACAATGTCTTCTTAAATTGAAAATTACACCAATAAGTAATTTTTTCAAACTATTAAAAGAAAGGCAAAAAAAAATGACATAAGTAATCCCAACTTTCACCTAGATATATATTAGGATAGGGAAAAAGGACAATCATTGCGAACTTTAGGTATTATATATCTTACATGTTAAGGGATAAAAAAATTAAATACGTATCTTTGCATAGGACACAATGTTTATTCTTAATCCAATTTTTACGTATATGTGAGCATATAGTTCACTTCCTATTGTTTCATTCTCTTTATCTTGAAATATAAAGTTCGTAATCAAGTCTAATCAGTGCTAATGATGCCTGATTAGGCGTAAATCAAAGATGGAATTAGAGGTGATTAGGTCCAATCATCAAGATGAGTGCATTTTGAATTTTAGAAAAGCTAACCACCTCCCTAAGTAATAAGCTCTGGTCATGAAGAGAATACACTTCCAATTTACCCACTTAGCTTGTTATTTTAGTCCCTTGCTCATACTTCTTCTATTTTTTTTTTATCAATTGCAACATTTAAAGTTTCTTGCTTGTCAATAAGCAAATTTAACCATTAATATCTCCTATTATTAAGCAAAATTGTAAAATTTTGATATTTTAAAAGTATATATTGAGAAGAATCTCACAAGATCCAACATGACTATATTTTTTAATAAGAAAGATGGTCAAAGGTGAGTGTGCGAATAGCGTAAAAGTCCACGTGTTGCAAGAGAAAAAGAAGGAGGAAGTAATTAACAAAACGTATAGTTTTAATCATCTTATTAATTCTCCATCCGTTTCTCCAAACTTGTTACACCATTATCTTCTACGCAATGTAAATGTTTGAGCATTAATGTTTCTAAGAATGTATATGTAAAAACTATAAAAACTGTATTTTGAATACATATCGACACAAATCTAACACGATCTCACATGACTATATTTTTCTTACGTAGGAATTACAAATGATTGTTAAAAATCAAAGTGGAATACGTGCATAGAATCAAAATTAAAGTTCAACAATTTTAATTTTAGTATTATACTATAGATAGACCGCATAAAATTTTAAGTTAAAACTATGAGATTTTAGCCTAAAATGTTCAAAACTTTTAATTTTAGTATTTTACTCCATGACCTACTCAAACAAATATAGAAAATAAAATTCGAACGAAAGCGTAGGAAGTAGTAACTACTTCCTCCGTTTTTTATTAGTTGACCTGTTTCTTTTATCACGTTTGCCAACGCGTGATTTCAATCACTTTTATCTTGGAAAATTGATGAGTAAAAATTATAAAAATATGATATTTTGTATATAATGAGACGAATCTAACAAGACCCCACATGACTATATTTTCTCTTATGTATAAATCACAAAAGATAGTCAAAGTAGATTATGTGAATAGTGTCAAAAGTCAAAACGTGTCAACTAAAAAAACGGAGGAATTATAAAATATCGATCCACATTCCACCACACTGCCACACTGCCACACTATAGATTAGTTGGCTCTGCTTGACGGGCTCATCAGCTCATGGTTCTCAATAATTACCAAGTTACCACCATGGCACCATTATGTCATTATGTGTTGTATACTCTAAAAAATGAACATGGGATACCACCCCCATGATTTAGACACTCACTAGCCTCTTTCTCTCTCACTAAGCTTATATACACGCGATGTATGCCTCGTAGTATTAATATACAAAAAATTGGGAGAAACTACATTATAATTTCTCCTGTTAAGAGTATACCTATTTTTCATATTTTTAAAAATAATCGTTAAGTTTTAGTTATTTGTTCTTTAGATGGTGTAATTGCAATATCAAAATAGTTTAAATAGTGAAATAATTTAAATACATAAAAAGGAGTAATAAATATTAGAGAGTAGATTAACAATAGTGATTTAAGAACAAAACGCCAAAAAGATACTCCCATCGTTTTTTTAATATGTACATTTGCTTTTGCACGCGAACCAAGGAAAAAGTGCAAAAGGAAGAGGGAATGATAGTAAAAGTAAAGAAAAGGTGAAAAAGGTAGAGAGAAGGAAAGAAAAAGTATCAGAAAAGTGTAATAATTAGATGGTCCAACCTTCCATTTGTAGGAAAAAGTAAAAGTGTACCAATTAAAAAAATACCCCAAAATGGAAAAAATATACATATAAAAAAAACGGAGGGAGTAAAAAATCTTACAAAAGATTATTGGAAGATGTCATTAGCATCATCACTCATGTGTAAATAAATACATCATCCCTCTACCTCTACCACTTTTGTCTTATCCAAAAAAATTTATCAGGTTGATCTATCAAATGCACCCCCACTCATGAGCAATCAACTACTCATGCAATTGAAAATATAAAAAAAATCAAAAGTATATAAAAACATTACAAAGTGGATGTCTATTTATAGATCGCAACAAAATATTACTTTGTAGATTTTTAGATATTTTAATTCGAAGTTTTAAACTTTTTTGGCTAAAAATCTAATGACTAAGTTTGCAAATAAAATGCATATGGAAATCTAGATTTCTATGCACCCGATGCGTGCGACAATAATGTTATCATGAATTTTTATAATCTACAGTATATAATTTTATGGATAGTCGCATCTTATCACCTAAACTTTTCATATTTTTAGAAACTCCCACCTTAATGACATTTTTTTCAAAAAAATTCACCTACCATTTACAATTCACCTTGACACGGTCGTTGCACGTGCCAACTTAATATACCTAACTTAGCCTAGTTTAGGGTAAGAAAGGGTCGAATCCACGAGGAAGCAAGGATCAATCAAGGTTCAAATGTGATTTAGCGAGCTAAGCCTATTTTTGTTGATTTTTGAGATTAATTGATCAACTAAGAAACCAAGAACTAATTTAACAATAATAAGAAGACACTAGGGATAGGGGAATCACTAGTTAACCAATTACTAACCTATTTGTCAAGTCAAGGGGATTCATTAGGGTCAACTAAGGGACGAAATCGCTCATATGTTTCCTAATTACTCTCTCGAGCTAATTAGGAGGACTTAATCAACCAATTTTACCTATTCTCATGGTAAATCAATCAATCAAGTATTTCCACAACTCATAGCTATTCGATTAAAGTCCTAGGAAGCCTAACACCTATTCTCATGGTGAAGTCAACCTATTGACTAACCTAAGGTCTATCAAAAGCTTCATCTCTCAATCCTTCACTTTTGATCCCCAAACCAAGTTCAAATGATGATCAAGCAATTAAATAGGTTAGACAACCCAATTTCACCTAAATCTAAGTATCTAACCCCCTAGTTTGACTTTTGAGGTCAACTCATGATCAACCTAGGTCATCCCCTTCCCCTAGCTAAGAAATTACTCTAAAGCCATAAAAGAAGCAAAATAAAAAGCTTAAGATATCAATGGAAGATCAACAATGGTGGAAAACCTCATAAATGAGCGAAACATCAACTAATCAACACTAATCAAAGGTTAAAACAAAATAAGCAAGTAATAAAGCAAAATAAAGCAAAGAGATAGAAGAACTACTCTAAATAGATGAACATCAAATGAAAAAACTCCATGGACATACCTTCAAAAAGCTTCAAATTGATTTCAAGATCTACTTTATCTCTCTAAAAGCTACTTCTCTCTCTAAAGTTCTCTCTCTAATTAAACTAAATATGATTCAGCAATTAAAACATATCCTCTCATTATTACAAAAATGAGTTTTTATACCCCAAAGTACTAAGGGCAAAACCATAAAACACAAAACCGAAACCGTCTAAAAAACCGATACAAAACCGAAATCGACCGATACAAAACCGAAACCGAAATACACAGCCTGGGCCCTGGAGCGCCCGCTCCTTGCACGCTTGATATCACGTATTTATATAGTCTTTTCTCCCTTATTTACAAGCTAATTTGTGCGTCATTGGAGCTCTTGGGAGCTATTTTATGCTAACTATCGTATATAGTTGTGGTTTTGTGTTTTAGTGTTGAATTGCAGGTTTTAGGGAGTTTTCTCCCTATTCCCGAATCATTTGGAAGCAACCACGGCTTTACGAATGTTACAAGGCACGTAGGATGGCTCGCGAGCTTTATGGATAGTTTAGGAGGTCCCAAGACCCCTAAACATGAAGATTAGAGAGCCAAGGAGTCAAAGGAGGTTTCCGTGCACTGATCGGGCAGAAATGGCCCGATCGGGCGAAATATTTATGATCGGGTATGAAAGTTGCGGACCCGATCGGGCAAGCATTGCTCGAAGTGATCGGGCGAACACCATGTACCCAGACCCGATCGGGTGTTCATCGCCCGACCCGATCGGGTGGGCTGCTCATAGGTCTTGTTAGAGAGCTGCTGAAGAGACGCTTTCACTAGGCCATTTTGTTGCCTGGCCCGATCGGGTGGCTGACCAAGGCCCGATCGGGTGGGCGTCAAGTCCATCTAATGCTGCTGCGCTGCTGCTACATCACAGCCGAAGACGAGAAAATGCGAAGTTGTATTTGACCCGATCGGGTACTGTGCTCGGGCCCGATCGGGTCTGGCACTTAATGACGCGGATTTCGAGTTTTGTTTCCGATTTCTAATTAGACTTGAGGGGTATTATAAATACCTTTTCCTCATTATCTTTTATGGACTCTTCATTAGGTTTTAGACTAGTTTTATTCTGCATTGCTTTTAGTTGAATTCAAACACTTTAGATTAATTTAGAGGTGATCAAACCTATTTCGATTTCAATAAAAGTTCCTGCTTTCCGTCAATTGGTACTCTTCTCTACTCTTTATCTCTTTAATTACTTTGATTGCTTAGTTTATTTATTTAATTGTTCAAGATGCAATTCTTAGGATTTCCAATTAGTTTTGTTGTTGTCAATTCGATTATGAGTGAGTAGTTCTCTATCTAGGGTGTTAGATAGGAAAGCCATGTTTATACCATGATTGTGATTTAGATTTCTATCAATTTCTAGGGCCTGATTAGGGTGATTGTGATGTGGTTTGTTCTTATTGAGTAATTAATGTCAGTGTACAATTTCATTGATTGCTTGTGGTTAATAGTTGTTTGCACAGATCCGTCTTACGACTAGAGGCCTAGGACACGTCAGTAGTTCTGATTACGTTAGTGAATATGCGGCGTATGTTGAACTATGAGCGTTGAGTCTTAACCATAGCTCAACATAGGCTCTAATCCCCCGACTCTTGACTTAGGTTTTGATAGTAGTTGACCCTATTTGATTGGTATAAGCATGGTGGACCGACCTAATACCCTAGACTTTTATTCCATAGTTTAATCCTCGATTTATTCAGTCTTCCGTAGTCTATTCCTTAGTTTAATTAATTCCTTCCTGATTTCATCTGGAGTAGCTGAATTGGTTGAATTTTGATTTAGAAACTCTGTCTCCCTGTGGATTCGACCCTGCTTCCACTGACTACCTAGTTAGAGGTCCGTAGGTTTATTTTTGATTAGGTGACACGACTAAAACCTATCAACGCTCTTGGGTCGCTCCAAGTTCCTGTTTCCTTCTCTTCACTTCTTGACCCATGGAGCGCCCGATCCCCTGTTTGGAGCTTCTTTCTTGCTTGTAAATCTTCAAAACACTCAAGGCAAACATTAGATGGGGGAGGGGGGTATGCATATGCAAATGCAATAACCTATATGCACCCAAACTATATGCAAATGAACTAAACTAAATGCTAAACATGAGATTATAAGAAATGATGAAAAAGGGGAAGAAAAGGAAATTAAATGACCTAAAATGCATCTAAATGTCCTAAAACTACATGCAAATAAGTGAACCTAAAGTCCACTTATCACACCTACCATTCAAAATCACCTAAATTTTTCACGTTTTTAGAAACTCCCACCTTCATTAATTTTTCTTTTAAATTTCCACTTTATCATTCCCAATTTTATTAGAAATTCACACCACTTAATGATTTTTGTTAAATTCCGTTAACAAAACCGTGAAGTGGGTCCCACATATGAATTTTATTATTAGTTTACGCTGAAAATAAAGTCAATTTCATAAATTTAAGGGCAAATTCTCAACAAATTTAGAACAAATTTGGAACGTATTACAACTATTTGGAAAGAATTGCAACTATTTCAAGTTCCATTTTGTTAACAAAATGTATATGTGGGACCCACTTAACGTTTTTTTGTTAATAAAATTTGACAACAACCGTTAAGTGGTGGGAGTTTTTAATAAAATTGTAAATGTTAGGTGGAATTTAAAAAAAAATCATTTAGGTGGGAGTTTCTAAAAACATGAAAAGTTTAAGTGGTAAGATGCGACTATCCATAAAATTATCTACCGTAGATTATAAAATTTCATAATAAAATTGTTGTCGCACGCATCGCGTGCATAGAAATCTAGTAGTATAGAGATTAGCAAGCTAATCATCTATAGGACATTTCACTTGATTTTTTCACTATTTATATATTTTAAATTTATCGTATTTTTATTAATAGAAATAGAAGTAATGTAATATATTATAGTATGATTTGTCTTAGTAAATATTTTCAAAACATCAATTTTTTTATAAAAAATTACTATTATAGAATTGAAGATATTAAAGGATCAAAGTTGTGCATTTTCAAGTCAAAGTATAACAAGTAAGAAAAAAATAGAGGAATAAACAATTGAACACAAACTGGGCTATATTGACGTCAAAATTACTGGGCTATATTCATTTCAGCCTAATTTTACTAGTTTATATCTATATACTACTCCCTTATTTTTTAATATGTATGTTTTACCATTTAGGGATATTTTTTTAATATGTGCTTTTTTACCTTTTCCCATAAATAGAAAGTTGACCCACCTGATTATTACACTTCTCTCCTACTTTTTCTTTCTTTCTCTCTACTTTTTTCACTTTTTTCCTTACTTTTAGTCTTTTATTAACCTTCTCTCTTACTTTTGCATTTTTTTCTTGGTACGCGCGTAATAGCAAACATACATATTAAAAAAATGGAGGTAGAATATGATATGTTTTGATCTATTTTGTAGTAAACTGGTTTCATCTAAATCTATTATTTCCAAAATAATAAGCCCTCGATCAGCAATTTTTTCTAGTTTGATGTGATCTTGACTTCTTTTTTCTAGCTTGATCTAATCTGATATAGACTTTTTCAAGAGATAAATTTTATTTTAAATAGTAATATTTATTATTATTATTTACTATTAAATTTAATATCAAATCATTATTGCTATTGTTATTGTTACTATTATTATGAAAATTCTCAATTATAAGTTATAACCTTGTAGTTTAGAGGAAATTCTATAAATATCCCTTTTCCATAATGAGAAGATTTCTCCAAGTTTATCAAATAATTAATCTATGATTTTCTAGAATGTCCAAAATTTAAGGGTGTTTTGGAAAGGAGCCAACTAATGAAGATTATTTGATAATTTTTTAAAAAGTAATTATAATACAATCTTTTTCGATATTTAGTTTTAAAATTTTGACTTTTACAGTTGTCAATACATAAGTTTTGACCATTAATCTCTTGAATCATCAAAGTAAAAATTATAAAATTTCTTATTTTAAAAGTATATATTTTAATGAATCAAGAGCCCACATTACTAATTTTTCTTTGTGTATTCATCACAAATAAGTGAAGTAAGCAAATAGTTTTAAAATATAAAATGGACATATTACATAGTGACTGAAGGAGTTATAATAATAATAATAATTTTTTGTACATCAAACAAGCTTAAAATATTTACAAAAAATTAGGGAGAAGTCGAAATACTATCTGGTCCCCTACTCCTTCAGCAATAGCAAAACCGATCATAGTGAAGATGTTGGCAGCAGCCCGCACCCAATATC
This sequence comes from Patellifolia procumbens, assembly GCA_947645195.1. NCBI lineage: Eukaryota > Viridiplantae > Streptophyta > Magnoliopsida > Caryophyllales > Amaranthaceae > Patellifolia > Patellifolia procumbens. The sequence goes on from CANSGD010000972.1 coordinate 8,021,397, forward strand.
TTGAGTCATGAAGAACCTCTGTATCCGCTTCATCAAAGTAACATCATCCTTCTCTAATTCTCCTAAAGAAGAGAAGGAGAAAGGTAGAAACCATATCCAATCATGGCACATTTAGCCTCATTATTATTATTATTATTACTATTATTATTATTATTGTTTTCATTATTATCATTGTTGATACTTCCTCCGTTTTTTTAGTTGCAACAATTGTATATTTTAACTCCCACAAATATTCCCAATTGTTGCATCTAAAAAAACCTGAGGAAGTATTATTTTCGTTGTTGTTGTTGTTGTTGTTGTTGTTGTTGTTGTTGTTGTTGTTGTTGTTGTTGTTGTTGTTGTTGTTATTATTATTATTATTATATACTTCCTATGTTCCAAATTAAATGCAACATGTACAATTTCATTTTCCAATGCGTAACTTTAACCGTTAATATATTCAATTATAGATAAGTAAAAATTTAAAAATTTGATATTTATAAACTACATAACAATATGAATCTAATAAGATCTCACATCACTATGTTCATCCTTATGTATAAACCATAATAGAAGGCCAAATAAGAGTATGTGAATAGTGTAAAATTTCACATGTTGCAACTAAAATGGAACGGAGGAAATATCAAACAAACTCAAAATATTTACAAAAATTAGTGGAAAGACAAGATAATATCTGAGTCCCCACTCCATTAGCTATAGAAAACTAATTCTAGTAAAGATGTGAGCAACAACTTGTGCCTCATATCTTGATCCATGAAAAACTTTTGTATCCGCTTAAGTAATGCAACAATATTCTTCGCTAGTTCCCCCAATGAAGAGAGGGAGAAAGGGAGGAAACCATATCCAATAGCTGCACACATAGCCTCATACTTGACACGTTTGTTATTATTTAGGCCTGCTTGGGATGAGGGTAATATATTAAGGGGATAATAAAAGTCAAATATAGAAAAACTAAGGTATTTAGAGGTAGTAATAAAGGGGACAAAAGTGGTGAGAGGGTAATGTGGTGTTGGTAGGAAGAAAGAGAGAAACTATTACCCTCATTATGGGGGTAATAATTATCCACCACCATCCTTAGGTAACTATTACCCTCATTTGAAGGGTAATAATTTCCCTCTTTCTTCCATTTCCTTCCTACAACACCACAATATTCTCTCCACCACCACTAGGGATGGCAATGGGTCTTGGACCCGACCCAAATCTAGACCCATAGACCCATTTATAAGGGTCTGGGTCCAACTTTTATACCTAATGGGTCTGGGTCGGGTCTGGGTCTAGAGGTTATCAGGCGGGTCTGGGTCTAACTATACCAGACCCAGACCCGATCCAGACCCTACCCAAATACCCATTTACATAAAAAAAGTTCAAAAAAAATTTTGTAATTTGTGACTCCATTTTAAGACATGTAATAATGTAAGTTTAGATATTTTTAAGATTTATGAGCTATATTATGTTAATTGTTTCGTTACAAGCCTTAACCATGGTCACACGAACCTATAAAATAGGCGAAATAAATTTATTAGATTAAAAAATACTACATTAAACTTGAAATTCAAAAGGACCCACTAAGGGCCCTAGACCCATCAGACCCAAAGGATCTAGGTCTGGGTCTGAAAATTCTAGACCCAATGGGTTTGAGTCGGGTCTGGGTCTAAAAGAAATTAATGGGTCTGGGTCTGGTCAGACCCGACCCAGACCCTACCCATTGCCATTCCTAACCACCACTCTATCCCGGCCCCTATCATCACCCTAAATACTTTAGTTTTCTTATGTTTGAATTTTATTACTCCCGTAATACATTACCCCTATCCCAAACATGACCTAATTATTATTATTATAATATCATACAACCTACAAAAATCATACAACCTACAAGAAATTAGTGGGCAACCGAGATACAATCTGGGCACCCACTCCTCTAACTATAGGCCCTATCCTATTGAAAATATGGGCAGCAGCACGTGCCCCTATGTCTTGTGTATTCGAGAAGTTCTGAACCCGTTTCAACAACGCAACAGCCACCTTATCCAGTTCCCCAAGAGAAGAAAAGGAAAAAGGAAGGAAGCTATACCCAATTGCTCGACAGCCACCTTATTATTATTATTATTATTATTATTATTATTAATTTTATTATTCTTATTATTATTATAATAAAAATCATACAACCTACAAGAAATTAGTGGGCAACCGAGAAACAATTTGGGAACCCACTATTATTATTATTATTATTATTTTCATTATTATTATTATTATTATTATTATTATTATTTTCATTATTATTACTAGTTCTTCTCCTTCCTCACCTCACGTCCTCCCTTTCTCTCTCCTATCCTCACCTCACCTCAGACCTCACCTCACCACACCACCCCACCCAAAAACAACCAAAACCCAGAAATCCCCTCCAACTTTCACGAGCTTTCTATCTCCTCCACCAACAGCAAACCCACAAAATCAAACCAAAATTAAACCAACAAAATCAAACCAAATCAAAGTGATAATATCAAACCAAATCGAAAATCAAACCCACTACATCTTCAAGATCGAAAATCAAACCCGTGAAAAACAAAATCTATAATAGATCAATGGTTTTTCGATGGTCTATATATGACATTGGTGGTGTTTACAGCTAGGTTAATTGGTGTTTCCGGTGGTTATGGTGGGGTTTTTTTCGTCAGGATGTGGTTGTTGGTGTTCCGGTGGCGTAGCTTGAGAAGGTGTTACGGTAGTTGTAGTCATTGCTGTGGTGTAAGGGGAGAAGGTGTAGGTGATAATTAACCATTGATTAATGATGAAAAAAAAAATGTTTTGTAAAACTCTGAACAAAACATTGCATTTTGCAGCGTTTTGTTTTGAGAGTTTTGATCCCAAAAACTCTCAAGCAAACTCTTTCTTATCAAACACCCATATTAGAGTTTTGACCGGTCAAAACTCTAAAATGGGGTTCAAACCTCTAAACTCTGAAAAATAAGCTCAATACCAAACAGGGCCATTCTCTTGTGATTCAGGTAATAAGTCCAAGTTTCTTTCTATTTGTATCCTAGATCTTGCAATCAAGATGGCCTAGCATGCAAATGGAATATACTACTATTTATAATTCTAGTAAACTAGTTTGTGCTTTTGTGGCTCCCGACGATGCCCCACATTTATTTTTTGATATTTTAATAGGTTAGAAAAATATTCCTCGTCATCAATAATTGATAAATAATTTTTTAATTTTAAAATTAAATTTTGAAGGTTTTATTCAAAGAAACAATACAACAATATAAAAGGATCATGACTTGACTTTTTCCCAAAATTTTATAAGGTAAAAGAAATTATAAATTGCAATATGACAACCAAAAGGATGTTATTTGGTAGCAAAACTCAGAATGTTCTAACTAATAGGTTGCAGACTGGGGTATCTAATCCCATTCGCTCTCCTAGCTTTTGTCTCTTAGTAGTATCGGCTCAACAGAATGCTTTCATCGTTGGTGTTCTTTTTGATCTCTATACGCATTTCACCCTCCACTGGAAATTCCCTCTGCCCATACCGTACTCTAGCTTGGTGGTTTCCACCACTTGTCTAGGGTTGAGCCCTGGGATTTGACGACGGACTTAAAAAGCCACCTAAAAGATTAATCCAGTTGGAAATTTCCACAACAAGATCTTTATATCACTAACAAAACCTGAGGCTGATACCTGTAAGCCCAATCATTCCATTACATGCATTTTGGAGATATGGAAAAGAAAACAATGACATGCGAAAACATATATGTGGCAAACTGCAACTCTTGGCTACGCGTAATATGTATATTGATGCTAACGTGTTAGTTTCTGATATACTACCTACAAATCTACTTTGATTTATAAAAAAAAGTACAGACAATAGGTTGGGCTTTGGGTATCGGGTTGGGAATTGTTATTTGTCCAAGTACATCAATCCAACACACATAGGAGTACTAACTTTATAATTACCAAAATAGTTACTATTAGCTCATAAAATACTCTTGTTTAAAATAATAATCTAATTTAGTAGTAAAATAATTTTTATAAAAAATTTAGGTATTACACCTATGACCTCCGCATGTGAAATAAAGAGTTTCAATCACTACTCTACCACACTCTTAATGCTTTTCTTATCATGGGGTTTAAATGACTATAAAGAATCAAACTACAATCAAATGCATGATATAGATAAGATGAGTTATTTCATTTTCTGAATCTTTCTTTCTTAACCCACAAGTTAGGGTCTATTCTCTACAATTTATTTTCAATTCAGTTTAATTTAGCTCAATTTAGTGCAATTCAGTTCTATTCAACTTCATTCAATTCAGTCCATAATTTTTGGGATAATTATTATTAGTTATCATTATTTGATCATCTTTGTTGATATTATAATTTTTTTCATTGATCTAATTAATTTTGCTAATTATTATATCATTATTATAATTATTATTTCTCATTATATTATTACTTTTATAATTATTATATCTTTTTATTATTTAACACTATTAATATCATGATTATTTCTTCTTGCTATCATAGTTTTTGTTTTTTATTATTTTTTTCTAATTATATCAAAAATAAAAATATTGTCGAACATTAATTGCCATCACGAATTTCATGAGCGGTTATTATTGCTAATTATCATTGTTTCTTTGTTAATACTTGTTTTTTTGTTAATATTATTAATTATTTATTAGTTTATTATTTAATTTTTATTAATATAATATCATTGATATTAATATTTATTTTGATTAATTATTACTTTATTAATTTGAATATATTATATATAATTACTTTTGATTGAGTTCAGTTGAGTTCAATTCAATTCAACTTCATATAGTTTATTTCAATTCAGACAGTTTTTTTTAGCCCAAGAGAAGAGGCCCTTAAACTACAATATTTCATTGTATATTACGAATAAAATAATTTATCTATCTTTCAATTATGTACGTCCACACCATATAATATTAGTTGTAACTAAATTGTAACATATACACAAGAACTCGGAGCATTGCCCGGGCCTAGAAACTAGGTTTTCAGCTTGCCATGTGTCATCCCATATTAGCATTACCATTTTCAGCTTGCCATGTGTCATCCCATATCAGCATTATCATTGTAATTTGTACATGATAGTTTTCTTTCAAATGTTTCCAAAATGCAAGTAATATGTTTTGAACACATGACCTTTTAGTTGGAATGTCATAGGCGCAACCACAAAGCCATATCCCTTTTTGTTGTCAAATTGAAATTAACAATTCATCTTACCTTAATCAAGATTTGGTAAAAAAGTGAAGAGATATCCTTCATTACAATCTTTCATGACCTTTTAGATTGTTTAATTAATTCTTAATTTATGTGTCTAATTTTGTAACTATTAAAAATGAAAAAGTAATTATCTGAAAAATATTATTCTAACACAATCAAACATAAAAATGGACCTGAGGCATCGTCGGTGCCATAAACTAGTTGAAATTTGAAAAGATGTTAACTTGTTCTTTTTTTTTATTAGAAACATATTTATAGAGATAATTAATACCTATGAAAACTTCATAAGTACAATGTAGTTAACTCTTAATTCATTTCCCTACTATTTTGAGCAAAAGTGTTACACTAAGATCGCCAAACTAATAAGGAAACTGAAGTTACCATGTGACTTTATTGAAATTTATAACTTGTAATCATGAAGTTTAAGAGGTTGGTTTGTCTTGGACTACCCTATTGACTAGGTGAAGTTCTTTAGTTATCTCTATTATATAAGTGAAGAGGTGGGGGTGGACACCAAAAAGAGAAAAAGAAAAAATAAATCAATAAGTTTATTATGTAATTAAGTTTTGTTTCCAAATTTAGCCACCATATTTTTAATAGAAGATGTTCAAAACTTCTAACTAAAATATCTAAAAACCTACAAAGTAAAAACAATTTAAAAAAATATCAACGATTATATTTTTTTGAGATCTATAGATAGACACCCACTTTGTTATACTTTTATATACTTTGAATTATTTTTTTTGAAATACATTGATTGTTCATGAGTGAAGGCACATTTGATTAAATTGATCATGATAAAGTATTTTAACATGAGTGAGAAATATGATAAAGTATTTTCAAGTAGTACTTTTGAATTTTTTCTCATCTGAACTATGAGCAAAAATACCTTACCGAGTACTACTATATAACAAAAGTTGTAGTTGATGGTGGGGAGTAAGGGGAGTTTTCAAAGAAAAATGAGCCAAAATGAATTTAACTTGAAAACAAAATATGTTGTGTACCTTCACATTTTATCATGTTACAGTAGGCAAAACACACATCGTATGCAAATAAAATTAGGATTTTTTGTTCAAAAACACCTAAAATTTTCACGTTTTTAGAAACTCCCATCTTAATGAATTTTTCTTTTAAATTTTCACCTATCATTCCCATTTTTATTAGAAACTCCCACCACTTAATGATTTTTGTTAAATTTCGTTAACAAAATCGTGAAGTGGGCCCCACATATGCATTTTATTATTAGTTTACGCAAAAATTAAAGTCAATTTCATCAATTTAAAGGCAAATCCTCAACAAATTTAGAGCAAATTTGGAACAATTTACAACTATTTGGAAAGAATTGCAACTATTTCAAGTTCCATTTTGTTAACAAAATGTATATGTGGGACCCACTTAATGGTTTGACAAAAACCATTAAGTGGTGGGATTTTTTAATAAAATTGTAAATAGTAGGTGGAAATTTAAAAAAAAAAAAATCATTAAGGTGGGAGTTTCTAAAAACATGAAAAATTTAGGTGATAAGATGCAACTATCCATAAAATTATATACTGTAGATTATGAAATTTCATAATAAAATTGTTGTAGCACGCATCGCGTGCATAAAAATCTAGTTTGAATATAAAGGCCTAGGGGAATAACATTTTTCATCATGTATTCATCAAAGCAAAGCTCTTCTTTTACTGATGGTGATCGAAATTCGAATACTCTAAATTGTAGGATGTTAGAATTGGATTGCAGGGTGATTTGTAGAGTATTTATAGGATGAACAACACTCTTTGGCTGGTTAATTTGAAATCAAATGCAAATGGGACAATATTGGGTAATTTTGATTTAGGGTGAGTGTGCCAACAATGGTTATTTTTTCTAGACAAAAAGAAGAAGCAGTATATATAATCCCCACCTTCTAGTAAGGGTTGGAAACTCTTACTCATCATGTGTACCTACCTCAAGAGAGAAGAGAGCACTCACCGATGATGGATTTAAATGACACAATCTTGCGTATAACATGAAAAAGATTTAGGACTTTTAGTTAGTTGGAGCTCTTATTTGTGAAGCAATATATTAGAGTTTTGGCTCGAGATCGTACTATGTGCAACAACTAATCTAATAATTTTATTATCCCGTGTTAATTAATGCTTTGATAGAAAGGCCTTTGCCTAGTAGTTATTCGATGCTATTATCAACTGTATAAATTTGCTACCTTAACTTTTGGCGGGCACAACTATCTAGTTCGTTATGAACGCAATAATTTATATTCGGTTTTCTCATACGGATAATTAACTTTTCCTATTAATGCTGAAGTCATTAAAAATGGAAATAAGAATAAATGTGCAGTATTTTGCATTCATTAAGTATCTATTTTGGAAGATTGACGAGTTACCATTTTTTTCCCGGCAAAAGATTTACAGTTATGAAGAGTAGACGTTTGAAAAGAACGACAGATAGAACTAGTTAGAAGAGTTATGAGGATTGCATCCTTGCTGGTTAACAAGGCCTGTGTATTCTTCCATAATCGGCTATTTGCCTTCTATTATGGGATAATGAATGACCAGAGGATAATCAATCACCATGTTAAAATTATAGAACAAATATTTTTCTCTTTCAGACGTGCTTTATGTTTTATTTGAATTACATACCGAAGACAAAGTACTTTCTAAACAAGAGAGCATCTCGGTCGCTGATTATATAAGTGTTTGTCTAATAGGAGATCAATTCATAATAGAATATATTTCATCCGTTCCTTAATAAGTGACACACTTGTATAATGTTTACTATTCACAGTTTAAACTTTGATTAGATTTGGTGCTTTATCTTTTAGGAAAAACATAGTTTTGTGGGATCTTGTTAGATTCGTTTCAACGTGCATTAATTTAATATCAACTTTTTATAATTTTTACTCATTGAAAATTATAGATATTAATGTTTGAAATAATGTATTGGCAAGCGTGAAAACATGAAGTGTGTCGAACGGAGGTAGTATAATGCTGATGATATTCCAAATATTTTGTATACAGTGAGATTAATTCAAACATTATATTAAGTGCATTGTTTTAATTGTAGATTGATTTTGTAACAACTCGATTTCAAAGAAATCTCAATATTATTATTTGATTGCAAATTTGTGTAAATAGTTTTCAAGGGTCAAAATCATTTTTTTGCAAAAAAAACACACTAACATAGAACCTTGTATTGAGACCATACAATTTTTTAAAAATGATTGCACCAAAAAAGAATATCTTAATAATTGTTGGCCCCTTAATTATACAAAAAAAAGATTGAAGTCTAAGTGTAATATCTCTCTTTTCTTTTTTTGTGGGTTTTTTCTGCGGGCCTTTGACGAAGGGCTTTCCTCTTTTCATTGCCCCCTTCTTTACTTCACGTTGTAATGGCCTTTCTTGCAAATTCTGATCCCTGTAGCAGTGTAATGTGTGAGGTTAAGTTGTTGAATAGAAAAGTCCATAGTCAACATGGATATATGAAGTAATATTCCTTAATTCATCTCACAATCTAATTCAATTTATATTGATTCAAAGACACAAAAAATGGAGAATTCAAGAAAAGGTTACTAGTTGAATGAGTAACATTGAGAGACCTATAATCGACATTTAGATAAATGAGTAAACTTTACCCACTTTTTTTTACTGGGCTATTAAAATTCACCATATTTATATCGATTGTTAAGTTTGTAACCATGAATTTTCAACCTTAAACCTATAACTGACACGCCAAAACTAAATTCTTAAATCCACCATTACTACTAAATGAATAGTAATGGAAAAAGATTAAAAATTAATGAAAGCAAATCAGAAATGAAAGCAAATGGAAAGCTTAAACATTAACTTCACATACAATACTACAACAACAACAACAAAACAGCAAAGAGAGAGAGGAACAAAAATTAAAAAAAACCAAAACAAAAGTCTTTATGCAATTACATGCCCTCCATTTTCAACCTGCCTTTCCCCTTCCCTTCCTTCTCTTCTTCTCTTTCTTCCTCCATTTCTTAGATTCCTTTTTCTTTGTGTTTTTCCCCTTCAATTGTATTTTACAGATTCTCAGCTACAAAACCCATCTTTTTTTTTTCATTTCTCCTAATTTTTTTAGTTCATGATTTGTAATTTTTGGTATTAATTTCACTCTTTTAAGACCAAAATTGATTCTGGGTTTCTCTGAATTTTAATTCTCTTATCTAAACTCCATCTGGGGTTTTTGTAAAACACCCTCACGGACTACTTTTTCAGTGTATATGCCGCCATTAAAGGGTTGAAGAGAATAAATTCCTTGTATTTTTATTTGGGAAAATACCCATTTTTAATTTTTATTTTTGGGTTGTTTAGAAAATAAGCTTTCATTTGTTTTTTTAAATTTTCTGGGATTTAAAAAAAAAAGAAGGTGGACATGGGCAAGCAAGGACCTTGCTATCACTGTGGTGTTACAAGTGAGTTTTTGTCTCTTGAATTGTAGTATTGTTAAATTAACTTACCTAAAAATAAATTAATGAACTGCTAATTCTTCAGTTTCTTCTCCATTTCTTTAAAAAAATTGTACTTTTGAATTTTGACTTTTCTAGATTTATAAGTTGAGGGAGCTGAAGACTAAACTGGTAATGAAATGAATGATAAATATGATGTGGGTTTGGGTTTTTATTGATGTGTATTATGTTTGTTAGTGAAATTGAGATTGAGGGGTAGCTGAATTGCAGGTTCCTTTAATCTGGGAAATTTGTGGTGTACCTAAATGAATGGGTTTTTTCTTGGTTTAGGACTCTTGTGTGCACCTCCTTTTGACTCTGGCAATATATGCATCTCGAATTTACAAACTCGAATTCGAGTTGCGATTCTTTGAAGAATTTGGAGTAGTTCTGAAACTCATTCATCACTTTTCAATGCCCTCATGCTCTTGGCAATCCTTTTCATATGTCCTCATGCTTTGTGTGATCCTCTTTGCCTTTTTGAGCTGCTCCCATCATACCTTAAGTCATAATGCCTCAATCAGAAAAATGTTATTCCCATTGGTCTTGCTCAGCTGTTACCTAATTCGCTAAACTCCCTGCGAATTGCGAATTGAGACAATTGAATTATGGTTTGGGATATTAGGTTACCCTGGTCTTGCTTCAATCCACTTTTAAGGTTTTACCTGAGTGTTGTTGCTCTTATTGAAGTCATAGTTCAAAGCTAAACTGTTGAAGAATAACCTGATCATTTGTTAGGAGCAATTCAATTGGTGTTTGTTGCTCCTATTGGTTTCTTTCCAAATGGAATTGTCAATTGGTTTCACTCAGTTGCCTGCTCCTATGTGCTCTTAGTACCTTCAAACCCATTAGTGGAATGTGCGTAAAATGTGTCTCTTCATCTCAATTGTTCCCTTTCTGTTGCTCTACCTTCACCATATTCTAGTAGTTGCCTCTTACTTGTTGGCTGTGTGCCAATGGACTAAAAGAACTTCTGCGTAATACGCGTGTTGTTTTGTCATTGTCCTTTTCCTCTTCCGTGAAGTATAGTTTTCGTTATAACTATATGTGTAATCACTTAGTGTAAAGTTTGCATACCTATCTTCATCTCTTGTTGATGCAACTCCGTAGTCTCGAGTGCCTCTTGCCAAAGTCTATCTACTGTCTAGTCCTTGCTTTTGGCAATGTCAGGGTTTCCATATGACACCAAGTTTCTTCCAGTTTGATCATAGACTTCCATGGTATCAAGTCCAGTATCATAGTGAAGTCAGAGCCTACAAGAGCTCAATACCTCAATCATTCTTCACATGTATTGCTGCAGGAGAGTAATAGAAGCCTTAAGTGTCTGTTAGTTGAGCGAGAACTTCCTATATCGGGGAAATGCATTTCACTTGTTCTTTGAATGAGAATATGGATCTCAACTTTGGTATTCCAAGTGGTAACACTTCTATGTATGAATTTCTTCTACCTAGAATGTTGTGAAATGTAATGATAATTTCATTACTAGCCCTTTACTTACCTGTGGGTTATTGTCGTTCCTTTTTTGCTGGGAATAAGAAGGACTTAAAGCTCATGGCAATTGTTTTTTTAATCATTACTGGTTAACCATGCTGTGACATGAACTCCCTTTTTCACATGATTGTTTAGAGAAGGTCATTTGCATCACAAACTTCTTGTGACTTGTGAGGATGTATGTCTCAACTCTCAACATCAACTCTTATTAGTAGGTCGTAGGTGCACAATTTCCGCCTTTTTGCTCTCGCTTCCACTAAGTCCATATCTTCTAATCCTTCTGTCCCACTCACTTTATATCCTCTAGCTTGTTATGGAATCATTGACACCTTCCCTATTCCTATTTGAGGGGCATCAGTAATAGTCCCTTCTGTTAACCTAAATGCTTGATGCATTCAGCTGTTTCTGCAAGTGATTCACTATATCAGACAATTGTAGTTACCCTGTTTGCCAATGCGAACTTTTGACTGCTACAACCTGGCTCACAAGTTGTTAAATTTCAATTTGAGGGAATATTAAAGAAGAATGTATTCAGTAGGTGCGAGGATCTAGGAACCTAGACTAGGTTAGAAGCAGGAGAGTTTGCTTATTCAACATTTCGACTACTGCAAATGTAAACTATATTCATCATTCTAATGAAATTATTTGAAAAAGTCTGTGTGTGTTGGATGTTTTCATCTATGTTAGGTTACTCTTTCTTTGTCTTGCAGTCAAGTGAGTTTGGTTCCTAGAAATGTGGAGCACATTTCTTGTATTAACTATAGCTTCTAGATACTGGGATTTGGGAAGATGTATGGTATTTTGAGGCTGAATGTCCAAGACATTTTCTTAAGTTGCACTTTAAAAAAGAAATTAATGTTGAACAATGGAAGTGGTAGTTATTGGTGAAGCCTTATGTGAGTTTGATGTGTAGATTACATAATTGACTAGTTACAACATTCTTGCTATTGGAGCCATTTGATATAATAAGGTTTATGACATTGCTGTACTTTCACAGGCACCCCACTTTGGCGCAATGGTCCCCCTGAGAAGCCTGTTCTTTGCAATGCGTGTGGATCTCGATGGAGAACAAAGGGAACTCTTGCAAATTATACCCCTCTACATGCCAGAGCTGATCCTGATGAATATGAGGATCACAGAGTGGCCAGAGTGAAGAACATTTCTCTAAAGAAAAGGGAGGATAAGCTAAACAAAAGGAAACTACATTATGACAGTATGCTAGATGGGGGGTTTAATCCTGATTATAGCCAGGGATTTCAGAAGAGTTTTGATGAGGATACGAGTAATAGATCAAGTTCAGGCTCTGCCATTTCAAATTCTGAAAGCTGCGCTCAGTTCAGCAGTGCAGATGCTAGTGAATTAACAGGTCAGAGGCTTACCTGCACTCTAAAATGGCTTGATTGGAGGATGATGTTTATGCTAAACAATAGGTCATACGTGTATTGTTGCCCCTTATAAATCTTGGTTTATTGGAAAATGAGACTAGATGCTAAATAATGGATGACACCAGCGAGCGATATGTTTGCTAGTGGGAGTTATTGAGGTTATCTCTGTGATTGGGGTGGGTTGGTGCTTACAATTATTCTCAAAGCTACATGCTACAATGAACATTTGGAAGGATTTGTTGGTACTTCATTGATGCTGTATTCTCTAGATCATACTGCTCACATTTTCCATGTAGAGATTGCCGAAGTTATCATTTGTGAATCTCATGTAAACCATCATTCATCAATATACATGACTTGGAGTGAGAACAGCTTTATTTTATGTTGTTGGATAACCAAGCTTTGTTGTTGATGAATCATATATTGGAATGTTTGTGAATAGAAAACTTATGTACGATGTTCATGTATGACTTGTATATTTTAGTCTTACTTTTGTCCTTTTCCAGGTCCAGCACAATCCATTGTCTGGGATGCACTGGTTCCATCAAGGAAAAGAACATGTGTGACTCGTGCAAAGCAATCTTCAGTAGAGAAGCTGACAAAGGACTTGTATACCATCTTACATGAACAGGCTTCTCACTTTTCAGTCTCCTCTGAGGAGGACTTGCTTTTTGAGAGTGAGGCTCCAATGGTATCAGTAGAAATAGGTCATGGAAGTGTTCTTATCAGACACCCAAGCTCCTTTGCACGAGAAGAGGAATCTGAAGCAAGTTCCCTTTCCTTTGAACATAAGCCTTGCAGAGCAGACGAGGGTTACTCAACTCCTCCTTCTATGCTGCTGCTTAATGACATCAAGAGTGTGAGTAAATCCAGCTTGGCTGTGGAAAAAGTCAGGAAGTTAAATGGCCAAATCATGCAGCTGGAGCAAGTTAAGCGGTAATCCTTCTAAACACGAGACACCTAGACATAGCCTGAAGTGATGAAGTTACTGACAATTTCTTGCCTGTTTTGCCCAAAGGATGCCTAGAGTGTATCTGTTTCATATTTCTTTACATTAAGCTGAGGTTTAAGCTAAATGTTATCAAGAATGAGATTAGTTATTAATGTGGATGGAGCTTCATTGCAACTACAATCTTTCTAGAATTTCAGATAGAGATGTACTTTGACATATCAACTGTTATTTGTGTTGCAGGGAAAAATATGATCATGAGCAGTTCCAGATTCTGTGGAATCGTAATTCTCCTCTGTGCCACATTGACTTGACTGTGAGTTTCATTCTCATATGCTAACACAGTAATTACAGATGATGCCCAATGCTACTGTTAAAGGTCTCCAATCATTTTTGCACCACATTTATGTCTTGTTATGCTTGCTATTTTGGTTAAGAATTATGTCCGTAGAACAACTAATTAAACTTATATCCATCATGCGTGAAATTGATCTAACTTTGTATTTGAATGTTGATTATCCGTGTTTGCTCCAGGAAATTGCCAATTTTGATGTATTTTGCGGTCAATTAACGGATGAGGAACAGAAGGAGTTGCTCAAGTATCTACCAAATGTTGATAATTCGAGAGTTTCTAATAGGTTAGTCATTAGTGCTGTCAGTCCTTGATGATCCATGTTTCTTATGAAGACAATCTAACACATCTCAAATAGCGCTCACCTTTCAAGTTTGAGAGCAGATTCAAGACTAATTACTTTTTTTCTTGCTCAAGCAGTCTTGGAAGTTTATTCAGTAGCATACAATTCAAGGAGGACCTATCTTCCTTTCAGCAATTGCTTGCAGAAGGGGTGTTTGATACTTCTTTTTCGGGAATTCAAACTGAAGATTGTAAGGTCCTCCAGAGACTAGCATTGTCCAATGTGACCAAGTGCAAATGGGTGGAATATTACAATATGCTTAAGGTTTGACCTAATTTTCTATTCATCAAGTGAAGTGTATTTCACTTGCATAAATATGCAGGACGAGCTGATATGTTTGAGGTCACTGCAGGATAAGAGAACTAAAGAGAGTACAGGAGAGTCTCACCGCATGTCAGAAGATAAATCCAGCTTTTCTGGTAACCTTTATAATGCTAAGAGATCGAGAGAGGGCCAAAATCATGTTTGGCCAGGTTAGTCACGCTTCTTCTGTGAATCGAACAATAAAAATCCCCATTCCCGATATAGTTTGGTGTCTGTTTCATCTTATTTTTTCGCTGCGATCATTGTTGCTTAAGTGTTTGCCAATAAAAATAAGGCGGAGATGGTCGTCAAGGAAAATTGTAGAAAGTAGTAATGTACAATTATATTGGGGAATATTCAACTACTTCATGCATATTGGAAACAGCCGATTTTTTTCTTAATTAGCTCTGCATATGTGGAAGAAGGCTACGCATTCTTTTTTCTCAGGATAAAAAATTTCACTGGCTGAATAATTGACGATAAGTTGACAAGTATACAGCGAGACAATTTTCGTGCATGACACAACTAAATCTTTACTTGTCAAATATGTAGTAGTTTGTACAACAACAATGTCGGAGCCTGAACCCCGATAAGATAGGGTTGAGTTTAAGATTTTATCTCTGGTGGTCGTCCACATGGATCTTGTTCCCATTCTCTTCTTTCAAGTGTTATATAGGTCCTGCAAACTGAATTTCATTGTAATGCTCTCTAAGTCTCTATCCAAGTCATCTTTGGCACATGTATTCACTTTGTAGAGAAATGGTTGGTCTGTTGAGATTACACTGATGGAAAAAGTGGATCCATGAAAAGCATGATGATTTTACTATTAGGTACCATGGCAAGTGCTCTATGATACAATTTTATTTTTAGATTCAGACTTATTGGACTACACTGACGAAGTGGATATATGCTTATAGAACATGCTTAGAAACATGCCTTGTTATATAATGTCTTACTTGAGAATTGTCTTTCCCCCCATTACAAAATATACTTTGCATGCAGATTATGCCTTTTCTACTCTAAGCTGACAGTCCTATATTGTTCCTGTTTAGAAACAAAAAGTGCTACAAAGAATCCGAAAAGAGTGCTTCTGAAAGTTGATTGCAAGAACAAGCAACCCTTACAAAATGAAGGCTCATGCTTCACTCCAGAACCGAGAAACCTCTTCACAATGCCGAGTAATGGTAGTTCTCTCATGCTTGAGTCCTACCAATTTGAAGACGAAAGCTCTGATCAGGATCTGCTGCTTGATGTTCCATCCAATGGGTCATACCCACAAGCCGAGGCCGAGCTCCTCTGCCCAGCCTCTAGTTTTGCATCTCAACAAGCAAGTGCAAGTAGTAGCTCTATACACCTTTCTTATCTCCGTCCTTGACAGACATTAGGGAACTGTTTCCACCCACAGCCAGTGGATAATGTCATCCGAATCCACAGAACAAGTTTTCTTTGGATGTTGTTCAATAGTTTTTTATGATCCGCCATCCCCGTTCCCCCAAAGTGCCTATTTTAAACTTGGATTGGTAAGGGGATTATGTGGATTGATCTTTTTGTAAAGGTTGATGACAAAAGCTTGTAGCATATATAGCCATAATGCAGAAGAGATGGTAAGATTTCGGGGTACTGTATGCAGCTTAGTTTCATATAGCTAACATATGACATCCTTTCGGGTGGCTTATGTAGGGCCGTAGGGGAGAAGGGGGGGAGGGGGGGTACATAGCTTCCTAGACGCTCAGGAAATGGAAATGAGCTTTTTAGATTCCTGTAAACAAAGGTCTTCCTCATCCATATATATGGAGAGTTAATTTAGTTGCAAAGGCTTTGCAGCTGCTTTGTACGAATAGCGCTTACACAGGAGGTAAGCTTGCATATATGTGACATCTCAGA
Source organism: Patellifolia procumbens (assembly GCA_947645195.1). NCBI lineage: Eukaryota > Viridiplantae > Streptophyta > Magnoliopsida > Caryophyllales > Amaranthaceae > Patellifolia > Patellifolia procumbens. The sequence goes on from CANSGD010000972.1 coordinate 8,037,828, forward strand.
TATCATTTTAGCTGGAAGCTTAACATATTGGGTGTCAATATACAAGTGAAATGAGTAGATGAATTTTATCATGTAATTCACTTATATGTACAATGGCATTAGGTCAAATATGATTTAGATTTACCAACCTATATATCCGATCCTTTTCTATCTGTTTTCGGATCTTAAACTTGAATTAAGACTCGAATTTTTTCTCGGATTCGGATCTGATTCTTTATAATTTATCGGGATATCACCACTTAAAATCACACAAGTTTATTATACTACATTCTTTTGATTTTTAAAAATGCTTTAATCAATCCGCTGATGAGGTAACAATAATAACTATTATTGGATTTGAGTCATATCTTACATAAAATCCCCTTTCCTCTCGGATTCGGTTGGGATTATAATCAACCATTTAATTTCAGGATGAATAGGGACTGAATTTCATTCCTACTTGTAAGTTGTAATTAGCAGACTCAGTCATACTTTAACTAATTCTAGTACATGGCAAATACTAGTCTTGTCTGAATGTCTGAATGTCAAAGATTAGTGGGGACTTGTTTACTAGACAGGCCTAGTTTTAAATATTTTACCCGCTAGCAAAATGTTGTTATTGAGTAAAACTGCCCCCAAGATCATGAAAAAGTCACATTAATGATGGTAACCCCTAATCTCATGTGCTACCTAGTCCAAATTAGGATAATTACAACATCTAAATCATAGAAAGGACCACTGAACATGTAAAAGAAAATAAAATAAAATCTGAAAGCAAGTGGACTATAAAACTCAAAAGTTGCACAAGAGTGTAAGCACAACCAAGAATAATTGGCTCAACAAAAGATCCCTTATCACTTATCAGCAGTAGTGGGAACCAAAGTTAAAGCAGTACACAAGAGACATCATAGATGTTTACATATTGATAATACATCAGTACTTGCACTTTCAGAGCACAAAGCATATACATCTTCACAAGCTTATAACCAAAATCATTAGCAAGATGCTAAGTTAAGTTACTTACTTTATAAATCCAAAATACTTCCATCCAATTCCAAGATTTTTGTTCCGAGAATTTCGTATTCAAACTACGCATCCTTCTCAACCCGCCGTAGAAATCTTGACTGAGGAAACGTCATGCCATGTCGCTTGGCAGTCTCAACAATATCAATCTCCTCGTTATCATTGGAACGTTTCTCATTCGCAAGCACTCTCAAAACATCCAAAATGCACCTAATTGCTTTCTCTTCAATTCTCTCAGACTTCCCCTCTTTACTCCCCCCTACACTTGCTGGCTTCAAAGCAGCTTCGACATTACTGTTTCCGGCTACAATTGCCTGCTTCAAGCCACCTTCCACACTACTATTCCCCTCGACATTTGCCTCCTTCAGACCACCTTCTACGTTACTATTCTCCTCGACATTTCCCTCCTGCAAACCACCTTCGAAGTTACTATTCCCCTCGACATTTGCCTCCTTCAGACCACCTTCTACGTTACTATTCTCCTCGACATTTCCCTCCTGCAAACCACCTTCTAAGTTACTATTTCCCTCGACATTTGTGTCCTTCAAACCATCTTCTACATTATTTCTCTTCGCATTTGCCTCCTTCAAACTATCTTCTACATTATTTCCCTTGGCATTTGCCTCCTTCAAACCACCTTCTAAGTTACTATTTCCCTCGACATTTGCCTCCTTCAAACCACCTTCTGCGTTACTATTTCCCTCCTTCAAACCACCTTCTGCGTTACTATTTCCCTCGACATTTGCCTCCTTCAAACTACCTTCCACATTACTATTCCCCTCGACAATTGCCTCCTTCAAACCACCTTCTAAGTTACTATTTCCCTCGACATTTGCCTCCTTCAAACGACCTTCCACATTACTATTCCCCTCGATAATTGCCTCCTTCAAAAGACCTTCGACATGTCTATTTCCAACAACTCTATCTCCAATCTCGCACTCACTTCCCTCACTCCAAACTAACCCAAACATCGAACGAGGCAACTCTCTTTTTCCCCTCTTCACTATCTCCTCCTCTTTCTCCTCCCCTGTATTTACATCACCACCGTGCTTCTCATCATCTCCTACTTCCCCACCTCGTTCCCCATGACACTCGCCTTCCTTATCCCTCTCCCTAATTTCTTCCTCTTCCTCCATATTAATCACCTCAGTTTCCAAACTAAAATCCAACTTCCTCTTCGCTCCACCACTACCTGTCTTCCCCTCACCTTCACTACAACCATCATCACCGCCACTTCCGACACCCAATTTCTCCGTCAACTCCACACTTTCCGGCACAAAAAAATTCAAAGGACTCACCTTCTCCACCTTCAAATCACCTTCAACCATAACTACTTCCTCCCCTTCAATCATCAGCTTCCCGCTACAATGAACCAACGGACTCACCTTAAATTTCTTCAATTTAGGCTCAATTTCTGTTCCTCCTTCAAAAAACCCCTCCGATTTCGTCCCCGATGTTTCCCCCTCTTTCGATCCTCGAAACCCTAGATTCTCTTCTCTCACCGAATCCGCATCAACAACCACAGATTTACCTCGATATTTCGCTCCAGACTCATTTCCACCATCCAATTTCTCACGAGATGCGACGGAATTATCTACCGGCGGCGAATTCTCGTCATCGGGAAAGGACTCGTCTTCTCGGGCGAATTTGGCGTGAGAGAGAAGCTCTTCTTGGGAAGATGAGTAGAGAACGTTATCAATGATTGATGCGAAAGGGTCTCGATCATGATCCGCCATTGATGAAGCTTTTTAGAGTTTTGAAAGAGGGAATTTTTTGAAAGTTTGATTTTGGGAAGAGAGAGAAAATGGGTCGTTAGGGTTTATGGTTTGAGTTTCAACTGTAATGAGCTGATTTTCCCGCGCCATTATGGAAGAAAAGATTAGTGGGTCCCTTTTATCCAATTGCGATATTTTTAAAAAATGGGTATTAGGCGGTTCCTTTTATGTATGTACCACAGGCCTAGCCCAATAAGTTAGTCGTTTTTTTTCTGAAACGAAGTTACTGATTAGTCTCAATATTACTTCCTTAATTTTTTTTTTTTTTTTTTAAAGGTAAGGAAAAAGAAAGGATGGTTAGGAGACCCTCCGCTCGAGGGGAATTCCTAACACATCATTACAAAGTATTTTAGCCAATTGGGAACCATGCCAATCCGTAATACAAATAGAATCTACAGCTAGATGTCCCGCATTAGCAATCCAGTCAGCTGCTTGGTTTGCTTCTCTGTAGATATGCTCTATCTTGAACTCTTCAAAAGCTCCTAGATTGAGCTTAGTATCTTCAATGATGTTGTCTATCTGCCATGGGGTGATACATTTGCCATTTGTCGCGTTGATAACTAGGAGGTTGTCGCCCTCTACAATTAACTTAGAACATGGGTGTTTTGTTGCTTGATAAACACCCCTATGAAGTGCCGTTGCTTCTGCAATTACAACGGAAGATACTCCTAAGTTGAAAGCCTCGGCTGCTATAACTTTGCCCTCGTGATCTCTAATGATGTAACCCGCAGCTGCTAAGTTGTTTTTGACCGACCCGTCGAAATTAAGCTTGAGAGTACCAGGAGGTGGAGGCGTCCAGGCTACTTGGATTGTATGGATTGAGTTTGTTGTTGCCGTCGAATAAGGGGGGAAGGGGGAATCGTAATTGGAAGGATTCAAGGCGAATTCATCATAGTGAGTTCGGACTCGCCATTCATAAGCGTATTTTCTTGCACGATGGTAGATTCTATGGATATTTAGCTTGGTATTACTGAAGATCAAGTCGTTCCTTTCCTTCCATACACTCCATAATAAGAAAGAGAGTTTGGCAGCTCTGCTCTTATCTTGTAAGTGTTGACGGTATAAGGCAAGTATATTAGGACTGCTGATATAGCAGCCTAACCACTCTTTCACTTGAGGTAGAGACCATATGGCAGATATGCTCGGACAAGCTAGGAAGAGATGTTCTATTGTCTCCGAGCTGTCGGAGTTGCAAACTAGACAATTCTGAAATGGAAGTATATGTCTTTTGTGAAGAGTGGCTCGAACGCTAATTCCATTGTTTAAAGTTTGCCATATGAATATTTGTAGCTTTGGTGGAATTTGTAGTTTCCAAATGGCTCTGAATTCCCATTTTGGGGTTTCGGGATTAATATTGTGCGCCAACCAGTTTGCTGATTTGACAGTGAAATCCCCATGGGATGACAAACCCCAAATTGGAGTATCTGCATCTATGTTTTTCGGGAGTGGAATACCCTGTACGTTTGCCATTAGGTTGTCTGGTAGGATAGATTTCAGCTTGGCTAGATCCCATGTTCTTTCCTCGGTTATGAATTCTGCAAGTTTGAGATTGGTGTTGATCATATGAGGATCTGGCTCTAGAATTTCTAACAGAGACTTGCTAGTTAGCCAGTTGTCTAGCCAAAAGAAGATTTTGGACCCATTGGCTATTTTCCAGCGGATGCCTCGTCTTATCAGATCCCTCTGCTCCATTACTTTCCGCCAAATGGAAGAGTGAGACGGCTTTGGAATGTACTCAAAGAAGGTAGTGTTTTTAAGGTACTTTTGTCGCGCAATGTTGGCCCATAGGTTACTTGGATCAGTCAACACCTTCCAGGCTAACTTGGCAAGGAAAGCCTGGTTTAGGGGAAGGGTTTTCCTTAGGCCTAGACCACCAAGGTTTTTAGGTGTACAAACTTTATCCCAAGCAATCAGAGGAATACCCTCTTTGCCTGGGCCTTGGTTCCAGAAGAATTTCCTGTGAATAGAGTCGATGGTGGACGCAGTCCTTACTTGTAGTAAGGTTGCTGAACACGCATAGTTTGGTATTGCTTCTAGGTTCGTTTGAATAAGGGTATGTCTACCTGCTTTGGATAACAACCCTGCTTCCCAAGATTTGACTCTTAGGTCAGTTTTGGACAGTAAAAGGGCCAGGTCAGCCTTAATAGGACGAAAGGAGCTGAAATTGATACCCAAGTAGCGTCCTAGGCAAGCCTTAGGTGACATGTTAAAGTGGCTAGCTAAGCTGTGTTTTCGTGCATTGGGAACATGCTTTGAAAAGATGATTGCCGACTTATGAAAGTTGACTAGTTGGCCTGAGCTCTGACAGAAAGCATCTATAATATTCTTGAGATTGGTGCAACCAGTATTAGAGGCTTTGCAGAAGAGAAGACTGTCATCTGCAAAAAGGAGACAGGGAATTTTACTGGTGTGTGGGCTGATCTGAAACCCCACACCACTATTCCTTGAGATTGCTGAAGCATTCAGTTGTCTGATGAACCCTTCCATACAAATAATGAAAAGGTAAGGAGACAAGGGGTCACCTTGTCTTAGACCTCTAGTTGGCGTAAACCAACTTGTGGTGTACCCATTCACCTTAACAGAGTAAGAAACTGTAGTGACACATTGCTTGACGAGTTCGATCCATTTGTGGGGAAAGCCTAGGTGAGACAAACACCCCCATAGATAATTCCACTCTATTCTGTCATATGCCTTTTCCATGTCCAGCTTTAGGGCGCACCACCCCGTTTTGCTGCTAGACTTGTGAAAAGTATTAAGGACCTCTTGGACGATAAGTACATTGTCGTGAATAGAACGACCTTTAGTAAAGGCATTTTGGTACGGACTTATGATTTTATCTAGAATTGGTTGAATTCGTGACACTATGATTTTCGAAATGGCCTTATAGATTGTGTTTATAAGGCTGATTGGCCTAAAATGGTTTGGTTTTTCCGGATTTGGGACTTTGGGCATGAGTGTAATGATGGTGTGATTTATGGAAGGTGGGAGTTGGCCATGTTCAAAGAAGCTTGCTATTGCCAGGCAGATATCTTTCTTTATTATAGTCCAGTACTTTTGATAGAACCCAGAGCCAAACCCATCGGATCCTGGTGCTTTGTGTGGGTTCATATCAAAGAAGACTTCCTTGATCTCTTCCTCAGAGACCTTGGCCATAAGGTTTTGTGAATCTTGGTCAGAGACAATGGGTACCAAGTTCTCAAAAGCTGTGCTTGTAGGCATTGTTTTTGCGGAGGTGTAGTTCTTTTTGAACGCATTTTTCAAAAGGTCTTTGATACCTTCTATAGTGTCAATCCATATATCATCTTCATCCCTTAATTTGTGGATAGTATTAAGGGAGATCTTTTGTTTCATCTTATTGTGAAAGAACCTTGTATTTCTATCACCTTGGGATAACCATTCCTTTTTGGCTTTCATTCCCCAATGGGATTGATTGAAAAGTAGGATCTTTTCCCTCTGAGTGACTAGACGTTTGAGGTGTTCAACCAATATAGGGTTAAAAGGTTGGTTCCATAGTCTTTCTTCAACCTCTTGGATCTTAGCTATATTCTGAATGAGCTTGTTGGAAGTATGTTGGTACTTCTTTCTTGACCAAGCTTTAATGATACACTTTATCTCTTTTAATCGAGCTTGTACTCTAAAGAATCGTGAGCCTTTTGCCTTAGTGCTCCAAAGTTTGTTTATAATATCAAAAACCTCCTGGTCTAAGGCCCAAGCCTGTTGAAATCTGAACTGGGGGGGAGGTCTTTGCGGGTTTGTATGTGTATCGCAAATTAAAGGAGCATGGTCGGAAACCGTGAAAGAGCCATAATTTACACTTGTATTTGGAAAACAATCAAGGAAATCCTGATTGCATATAGCTCTATCAAGTTTTTCGTATATTATGTAAGAGTCATAATGTTTCTTCCATGAAAAAGCATTCTGTTGAGACGGGACCTGTAGGCATTGAGATTGTCCTAAGAACGTTGGAAAACGTTTCCTTAATGAGAGTTGGTTTCTAATTAGGATTTTAATTGCATACGACTATAAATACCTCAAGATGAATATTAAGATTAATCTTCACTTTTAAATATTTTTAGTTTAGGTGCAAAAAAATAAAAAACTTCCTCCGTTTTTTGAAAAAAAGGAAAGAGCTTCCCCTTTGATCTAGTGCATAAAAGGTATGTACTTCCTTTGATTTTTTTTAAATAAGGAACATATTGATTTGGACGCTATTGATACATTATAGTTTGAATGACTTTTACGGTCTTTGCGTAAGGAAAAATATAATCTTGTTGGATCTCGTTTGATTTGTCTCAATGTATACATTTTTAATATCTTGGTGTCATAATTTTTACAAATGCATAATCAAAGATAAAAATGGTACAAAATCTGCCTCGGCAAGTGTGAAAAGTGAAATGTTACTTATATTTTGAAACGGAGGTAATATGTCTTAATAGTTAGTTTGCTTAAATTTTTAAATAGTGCTAATGTGCATGATTATTTGAGGAGAGTGTTGAAAATTTAAAAAAAAACAATAATTCAATTACCGAACTCTCTTTATATCTCATGTGTTTGTTATCGTTAATTAAAGATAAGTTTATTCGCTTTGTTTATTTCTTTACTTGACAACGGGATCAACAATATTATTATGGATGAAAAACTGAAAGATACAAAACTCGGGCCTCGACTCTAGCTCTACGAGCTAAATCGAGGGTCTCCTTATTAGAGTTTAATGATTAACCCGCACAAACTTCCCATTACTTAGGCCTATGGCCATTTCATGGTAGGACAAGCAAATTATTACAAGACTTCAAACATACAGAAACACCGTGACCTAGTTTATTCGCTATTAAGTTTATTCGCCGACTTCATCTCCGAACTGAGTGATCACATCAATCAAAAGAGTCATATTATTGATGCGCAGAAGGAGTTGGAACTTTTCAAGCTTGTCAATTTAGATAAACTTAGGGTACACCCTTGAGAAAAGGGTACCCCGAGTTTCTCCTTGTATGAGAGTTAAAAAAAAAACTCTAAGGTCGAAAACTAATAATACCGAAAGCACCTCGAGACAACATATATAAATATAACAATATCGTGCCAATGTATCAAATTGGAAACAAATGCAAAGCGGGTTAAGTTCTTTTTCCTCTGAAAGCTAATGTATATGTAGCCATAAGGGTTGATTATAATGAGTAAAAAAATTGGAAATTTAAGCATGGCTAACTAAGCATTAATAACATAGATCATAGATGAATGTGTGAGGCATGATATTATCACAAATCTCTAAAATTAATACCACACTAGAAAATATATATTATAATGTTTATATATATATCCCTTAGGATTGCATCTATCAAATACTTATTATTTTTGTAAACATATTTAGTATAGAATAAAATCTTTCATAAAAGTACCATAGTTACAATAAATGAAAACTCCTAATAGCTGCCTTTCATTTATCAAGTTGTAAAAACTACTACATTTCTGTTTTTAAGAATTCAACAACCTTTCAAATCCACAAAATTATATAATTGCCACTTGTTAACGACTCCTGACAAAGTTTTCATCCATTATAATTAGTCTCATATGCATGTGATATGTATCAAATAGTTAAAAACTTAATTAGTAAAGTAATTAATAGTCTAATTAGCAAAGCGGTTAAGATATTCTTTTTAATTTTGATTTTTGGTATCTACCCCATTTTTCCTATATATAGAGATACGCTTCTTCGTGTTTTCTACTTGCACCTAATTTTTCTCATTTCTTCATTATTTCTTACATAAATAGGAATTTAATTGATATAAAGAACATATAAAAAAATTGTGACTCTCACGCGAGAGATGATCAACGAACTTGTTGATTGATATCACGTATTTGTATAGAGTTTTCTCCCTTATTTACAAGCTAATTTGTGCGTCATCTGAGCTCTTGAGAGCTATTTTGTGCTAACTATCGTAAATAGTTGTGGTTTCGTGTTTTAGTGTTGAATTGCAGGTTTTATGGAGTTTTCTCCTTATTCCCGAGCCATTTGGAAACAACCACGGGTTTATGAGATGTTACGAGGCACGTAGGATGGCTCACGAGCTTTATGGGTAGTTTAGGAGGTCCCAAGACCCCTAAACGTGAAGATTAAAGAGCCAAAGAGTCAAAAAGGAGGTCTCCGTACACTGATCGGGCAGAAATGGCCCGATCGGGCGAAAATACATTGATCGGGTATAGAAGTTGCGGACCCGATCGGGCGAGCATCAATGCACCAGACCCGATCGGGCATAGTGTGCCCGACTCGATCGGGCCAGGTGCTGCTAGGTCTTATATTGTTGCTGCTTGCGAGGCGCTTGTGCTGGGCTTTAATGCTCCCAGGCCCGATCGGGTGGCTGCCCAAGGCCCGATCGGGCGGACCTTAATCTTCATCTGCATAGCGCGCTGCTGCTGCCAGGACCACGAGATCACGAGGGGAGCAATTTGCACTCGGTCCGATCGGGTACTGTGCTCGGGCCCGATCGGGTCTGGCGCTTAATGACGCAGATTTCGAGTTTTGTTTCCGATTTCTAATTAGACTTGAGGGGTATTATAAATACATTTTTCCTCATTATCTTTATATACATCTTTTATTCATCTTTCATTAGCTTTAGACTAGTTTTATTCTTCATTGTTCTTAGTTCAATTCAAACACTTTAGATTAATTTAGAGGTGATCAAACCTATTTCGATTTCAATAAAGTTACCGCTTTCCGTTAATTGGTATTCTTTCTTACCCTAGTCTCTTTTATTATTCTCAATTGCTTAGTTTATTTATTTAATCGTTCATGATGCAATTGTTAGGGTTTCATATTAGTTTTGTCGTTGTTGATTTGATCATGTCTGAGTAGTCTCTTTCTAGGGTGTTAGATAGGAAAGCCATGTTTATACCATGATTGTGACTTAGACTGCTATTGATTTCTAGGGCTTGATTAGGGTGATTGTGATGTGGTTTGTTCTTTATTGAGTAATTAACGTTATTGCGCAGTTTCGTTGGTTGCTTGTGGTTAATAGTTGTTTGCACAGATCCGTCTTACGACTAGAGGCCTAGGACACGTCAGTAGTTCTGATTACGTTAGTGAACATGCGGCGTATGTTGAACTATGAGCGTTGAGTCTTAACCATAGCTCAACATAGGCTCTAATCCCCCGACTCTTGACTTAGGTTTTGATAGTTGTTGACCTTGTTTGATTGGTATAAGCATGGTGGACCGACCTAATACCCTAGGCTTTTATTCCATAGTTAAATCCTTTGTTTAATTCGTCTTTCTTAGTTTAATCATTAGTTTAATTAATTCCTTCCTGATTTACTCTGGAGTAGCTGAATTGGTTGAATATTGATTTAGAAACTCTGTCTCCCTGTGGATTCGACCCTGCTTCCACTGACTACCTAGTTAGAGGTCTGTAGGTTTATTTTTGATTAGGTGATACGACTTTAGCCTATCATTGATCGTGACCAACTTGTATTTGACTTTGTTGTTTCTCTTGGAAAGCTACACGAGGGAGTGAATTGTATATGTGACTAATGAGCGTATTTTTTTGTAGAATTATAAAATGATAAAAGGAATAATAGAAGGCACGAGAAATTTTTACGAGGAAGTACTTCATAGGTCCAATAGGAAGAAATAACCTCAACTATAAGGGATTTTGACTCAAACTTTTCCACTAAGTAGGCCAAAATCCTTTAGTAAACCTATTATTTCTTGGGCCACTCTTTGAGTATCTCTACATACTTAAGTCCCAACAATAATATAGTTCCCTCTAATTGTTATTCCTCCAAGTTACTTTCACTTTCACTTACTTCACTCGAAGCCTCACTCTTTGCACGCAATAGTTCACTCAAACTCCTTTCCCAAACTCAAACTACTAGAGTTCCTCTCAACTTTTTTCTCAAATCGAAGTACATAATAGAATAATAGTAGAAATACTAATGGAGCAATGAACTCATATGATATTAGAACTATGAAACTTGGGACTTTGAAATGTGGTGGTACTGAAATTGATACCTTTGTAGAGTAATGATCAATTTGTTAGAGACACTTAGAACTTAATTAGAACAACTCTTTTATTTAATATTTTCTTAGTATTCAGATTAGAACGCGCCTTAATTAAGTTCCTTATCTCGAGAACACAAGTTCCACTACTTTCACTAACCCACGTTCATCAAAACGTGCAATAGTAACGTGGAAGTGAGTTAGTGGGATTGCACAATTAATAATTCAGTTAACTAAATTTCATATGTTTAAATAAAAAGAATCAGATTAAAATCCATTTATCCAAAAATAATTTAATAAAATATCCTACGGTAAGACCAGCCCAATAAGCCAATTAACAAACCCAATTACGCGTGCCACACGCTAAGGAGCCCAGAAAAATTGATATTTTAACTTTTCAACCTAAAACCTTAACTTTTGCGTTTCTTTAACTTTTCAACCTAAAACTTTAACTTTTGCATAAAAATCCATAACTAATACGGCTAATGGAGTGAGGGTTTCGATTTTACATATGATATTAGCTATGAATTTTTATGCAAAAGTTAAGGTTTTAGGGCGAAAAGTTAAAAAACGCAAAAAGTTAAGGTTTTGGGTCGAAAAGTTTAAAAATCAACTTGGTTGGGCTGCTTAGCGTGTGGCGCGCGTCATGAGCTTCTCTAAGGCTTATTGGGCTGGTCTGAGGTTAAGGCTTAACCTAAAACCGTCTTATAGTAAACCAACTCTTAAATCTTTATCATCGATTATTCAATTCTCCTAATTTGTAGCATACATTAATCTCAAATTTAAACTTTTTGGCATGCTAACATGTAAGAATTTTGCATTGTTTGTTACTTTAGTAAGTTCCTAAGACTTGTTCATATTGACTTGTTCCCAACATGTGTTCCTTAAGACAAGTTGGTTAAACTACTAGAAAGTGTGAACAAAGATCACATAACTTCATATTTTTATATTGTTTTCTCTTTTACTTAAAGATGTCTAAAAGATCAAATAAATGGTATTTTATTTTAAATAAAATACAAAAGATATATATCAAAAAAAATATGCAAAAGATAATCATGTAATCTTTGACTCCTAGACTTATATCACATGTTTAATTGAATAACTGACATTTTTTGAAGCTGCCATTATGTTTTTACTTGTTCCTTCGTCAACTATCTATCATTCCTTAGACGTATTTATCTAATAAGAAAAATTATGTTTAGAAGAACAACTCTGCTCGAAGGAACAACTCCTATTCAGTTTATGTTTCTTATGACATTTTTTCAATTCCTATTTTTAGACATATGTTCCTTAGATTAATTCCACTAATATTGTTCCATAGGAACTGTTCCTTTACTCAAGGAACAAATTTGAAGTTCCTATTCCTAGACTATAGAAATAGCTCCAATTCCATATCTCATGGTGAGATTTTGTAAGTAATCTCTTTTCTCTTGAAGTTCCCGCTCAGGAACTTCATTCTTCTCTTAGAGTTCCAACTTAGTATCTTCACAAAGCACCATTACTAGTTCATGAACCTTGCACACGTAAAACTTATAAATGGACCTTGTTAGCTGGCCTTGGTTATTTCTTCGTCTTCCTGTTGTTCTCTATTGTGATAATGTATCCGCTACCTATTTGATTGCTAATCCATTTTAGCATGATCTGAGCAAGCACATTGATGTCTCCTATCACTTTGTACGAGAAATGGTTGCTAATGGTGGTCTACGAGTACGTCATATTTTTACAGTTTGCCAAACATTTTTACTAACAATTTGTTAAACGATTTGTTTTTAGACATTGAACCAAACTGTTCGTAGTTGCAATAAAGACTGGGGGGGGGTATCCGACTATCAATATAAGGGAGTATTCATGTGTAAAGGACATAGAGGTATTTTCATTATTTATTATGTAAAAACCGTTATATAAACATAGTAATGACCACCTGTAATCAGGTAAGTTAGAATAATTCTCGATACTCGCACAAATTACTCTAAGTCATCAACAAAACCATATTAGGTTAACATACTTGATTCAAACATGGTCACCTTTTGACTCGAATTATTTTCGAGTTGAGTTGCATAACACACCTCCCAATCGATTCACTCGATAACCACCCGTGTTGTGTTGCAATGTTAGGGTTGTCTAGAAAGTTGCAAAGAGAAATCAATTAGGGGATAATTGTTGTTCCTATTTCCTCGCTGACCCATCATGGGACTTCCCCTGTCCCAGTTCATGTCTAAGTAGCACCTAAGGGGAACCCGACCTTTCATTATTCCATCCCTTACCCTCTTTCGGTAGCAATATATGGAGCAAGAATCGGTAGTCTCCGCTACCTGGGTATAGGGCTAGCAACAAAATTACATTTTATATATGGATATGATTGGAGTGAAAATGGTGGGGTGAGAAAAAAAACAAAGGAGAGATTTGATTGAGAAACTCTAGTATTAAGGAGAGTACAAATAAATTAGGAAGGGTAAATGAACGAGATTAGTGAAGAGTAAGGTGGAGAAAATAAATAATGATATGGAGAAAGTAAGAAAGGAGAGAAAAATATTCAAGCCCTTTTGCGATGTAGATGCTTTTCGTAGGGTTGAGCAAAAATACTCGATACTTGATTCCGTATCTAAAACTAGCGAATATGTCTGATTCGTAATTGGAACCGACGCTGTTAAAACCAATTCTAGGGCTAGACAAGTACACCTGATCGTAACCGAGTTTGGTTCTTAGTTTTTTGGCTCCTCTGGAAACCAGTTCCACAATCGAGAACCTAAACTATCCGTTTGATATGACATATGTGCACAATGAGTTGGTTTTATAGGAGACCACCTAATTTTAATTTAAAATTAGGCAATGGTCCAAGCCCGATAGAATGAAGAGAATGAATCACTTTTTTGAATAAAGTGATGAACTTTTTGAATGAAATAATGGGCTTAAGTTAATCTAATTTTAATATAAAGTTCTACTGCCTCTTTTAATAATTTTTGTATGTTTATTATTTGTATATACATATACGAGGAATAAAATAAAAAACACTAACTTAACACTAACATATAAGATGATGTATTCGACAATAAATATGGCATATAAAATAGTAAATGTTGCGTATAAAATTTTGGGGAAAGTCCTAGTTCCTATATGATAGATATTGAACAGAACATCTATAAGATAGGACCTACTACAATTTCTAAACAAATATACTATAATTTCTATTAAATTTTATTAACTTCTAAAAATAAACTACTTTATTCAGAAAATATACCACCTTACACTTTATATAAATATGCTACATTATTTATAAAATATAATTCCTCCTTTTTTTTAAAAAATGTGACACTTTTGGTTTGCACAACCCCCTAGGCAATTTTTGTTAAGATGAGATTAAATGAGGGAGGGAAATTAATTAAATATAAAAAATATCCATCAACACCACCAGTCCATCACCATCCACCACCACCTCCAACTCCATCCAGACGACCACCACAACCCAACTCCATCGCCATTACCAACGTGCTGCCACCATTCCCACCACCATCATCAGCGAAAGCCACCAACACCACCCAAAACACCACAAAAACACCAATGTAACCAATAATCCATAAATTACCGCCACCATCAATTGAAGAAAGAGGTACAGGGAAGGATGTCGAAGAAGAAGGTGGCGAGGAGAGAGAAAGCTGACTTAACAACGAAAGAAACCAAAGAAGAAGTAGATCTGGGTTGTTGGTGAAGGATCTTGGTGGTGGTGTACTTTGGTGGTGAGGAGAAAGGAAAATATCGGTGGTGGTGGAGTTGAAAGGGAAGATTGTGGTGTTGGTCGGGAGGAAAAAGGAGGAGATTGTGGTGTTGGTCGGGAGGAGAAAGGAGGAGATCGGTGGTTGCGGTTGGGAGGATAAAGGAGGAGATCCGTGGTGGCGGTCGGTGAACACTGCTGGTGGTGCTGGTGGCGTTTGGTTGCCGTTGCTACCGGTGGCGTTTGGGGGACGCTTCTGCTGGCGGCGGTTGGCAGTCGTTGGTTGGTAGTGGTGGGTGGTGATGGGTGGGAGAAGATGAGAGAGAGTGTGTGATAGGTGGTTTTTGATGGTGTTGATGGGTGGATGGCAGGAGAGCAGAGAGACATTAAGGGGAGGTCTTAATTGGATTATTAATTTAATAATATTGGGTTAATGTATATGAATGTGTTTAATTTTATAAATTAAGGGTATTATTATAATTTTTTGTGTAAAAACTTACCATATAAGGAAAGAAAAAAAAGTGTCACAATTAAAAACAAACATACCCTAAAAGAAAAGTGTCACATTTTAAAAAAAACGGAGGAAGTACTATAATACTGTACACAAGATGTCCAGCCCCTATCTCAATACTATAAGGGAAGAGGGGGCATGGACACCAAAAATAAGAAAAGAAAACACAAATAACAAAAATTAAGGAAGTTATTAAGTACAAAGTAATTAAGTTTATTTCCAAACTTAGCAATCAGATTTTTTTAAAAAAGTGTTTAAAACCTTAAACTTAAAAAATATCAATGGTTATATTTTCTTGAGATCTATATATAGACACTCACTTTACTATAATTTTATATACTTTAGTTTTTTTTTTTTCAAAACATGAATAATTAATTGCTCATGAGTAAAGGTGCATTTGATCAAATTCAATCCTGAAACATGATAAAGTATTTTAGGATGAGTGAGAAAGTGGTAGAGGGATAGGGATCAGTCTACTTCCTCCTCTTCCCTTCACTGATTTTTCCTCCATTAAAGCTATTACAAAAGGTTCACCTTCTCCCTCAACCTTCCATTAAAGCCACCACTAAACCACCATTTTAACTCCTTCCCTTCTTCCCTCTCTATCCGCATTTATTCTCCGGAAAACTGACCTCACTCGCCGAAATTAATGCCATTATTACTCCCACCCCTATGCTTCCTTTTCTTGGTTGCTGCCACCAAGACCACCGCCCAGAAATCACACCAAAACTCTGCCCAGAACCACCCTTAAAGCCACCGAAAAACAGAGATGAAAATGGTGTGAAGAGGAGAGGAAGAAGATGACAGAAAATAAAGGAAAGAGAAGAGAGATTGAAGGTGAGAAAATGGGAGGAAGGAGAGGAAAATCAGTTGGGTTTAATTAGGGGTAGAAAAGTAATTTTAAAGAGTTTTTGGTGGGAAAAAATAAAGTGGGCTCCACTTAATGAAATATTTTAACGTTTTACGTTTTTTGGGTGTATTCAATAACTTTAATAAATTCTTGGGGGGTTATTTTTCCAGAAAAAAGTTATAGAAGGTTATTCGCAAAAAATGAAAAGTTATAGGGTTCTTCAAAAAAATTTCCTATTTATAATCAAAATATTGAATTATTATAAAAATAAATGTTTGCTTCGAGAAAAATAAAAATAAAAAACGTTGATCAGCGATATGAACTAGGCAGTGCCACTCCTGAAGTCGGTGATGTTCCACTTCCTCGAGGAAGCACAGAGAACTAACTTCCATTGAATTCACTTGAAGCTCCGCTGTAAATTTCCATTCTTTCTGATGATTCTCGTCGTTTTCGGTACTTTCTATAGCTTCAATTTCTCCATGTCAATTTTAACACACTTCCTTTTATACTCTTATGTTTCAATTCAACTTTCTAGTTTTTATCCATTAGGGTTTTCTTAGTTCTCTTCAAATTCTACTCATTTTACTATTCAAGTTTCCACCTTTTGTTATTACTTCTAAATTACTCCTTTCTTTTTTATTGGCAAAGTACAATTGATTAGTTAATTCAGTATTTGATGCTAATTAGACTTGCGGAAGTGTAAACCCACAAATTTATGATCGTATAAAGTGGATGCTACATTGGTTGTGTGTGATATAGATCAATAGGATAGATAATATAGAGTTAATGTGATCAAAGATTTTTTCTTTGCTTGCAAATTTGTAAATAAGCTGAAGTGTTTAGGCACATCAAAGGGGAAGTTATGTTCTTTTTGTTCATTCGGATTTTCGAATGAGCGTATTCTCTTGAAAACGAGCAAGAACTTCGCGTTGGTTGTATAGTGGAACATACTGATAAATCGTAGGTAAGATGAGTAGATGAGCAAAGCAAGGTTTAGATGATTTCGGTGTGTTAAGTGACAGTATACAAATGACTAAATGAGAAACTTGTGAGTTGTGCAGAACAGTTTTGCTCCGTATGTACTAGGAGTTGATCTTTATACTTTAAAGAGAAGAAGAGATAGATTTAAGAGGAATTAGGATGAGGTTCTATATGGTGTACATAGAGCTTCAATAGGACATGACCCGTGGTAGTAATTGTTTTAGGATCCACTTATTATACAGGCGCCCTCTTATCGGGCTGGCCACGAGCGGGTCCGAACTGAACTCTACCTCATATACTCTTGGTTTGAGCTCGAACTTGAAGTTGCCAGGAACTTAAGATCTTTGTTTGAGTTTGGCTTGATGTGTATAATCATGAGTTCTCGATAAACCATGTCCTAACAATAAATACACTAAAATAATAAAATGTTAGTACTAGGCATCATTCACCTTGTGCACCTTATTAATTACCTTCTTTTTGTAAAAAACTTTGAAATTTAGGCTTTCGGGTAAAGGATATATAATTTTCTTATACTTTTGTAAGTTTTTACTGTTTTACCTAAAAGACTTCAAGTAACAAGCTGTCAAACCGTAAACTTTTGTGTTTGACTTTGACTTTTTTTAGTATCAGAACCATACTTTTAAGGTTAGCCTCAGTTTGTTAACAAACGAATCAGTCTTGAACTGAGCTTTGTTCTAGCATAATTCGAACTGCATATGAACTTTTCTATTCGTGTCTTTCCCTACTTCTACGTGTATGATTTTGGCTTGTTTGAGTAGTTTTTGGGGCATTGCGGGTGGTGTGAGACTTTGAGATTTTCGGACTAGTTTTTGGGGCATTGTGGGTGGTGTGAGACGTTGAGATTTTCCATAGTAAATGTGAATTTTTGTGGGATGGTGTAGAGTGGTTAAAATCTTGCTTCCTTTAGTACCAATGTTTGGGGGTTTTGTATGCTTCAAAGCTATGTTGTGTGGTTGGGAATGCTGTTTTTTTGTATTGTTTTACTTTTAAGAATGTCGATGTCCTCTACTTCCATAAGTACTATTTTAGTAACTTTCTTATTTTCTAGTAGGTTCCGTTTTTCTGCTTGGAAACAATGTTTTCATGTTTTTTTTTTATAATTGGAAAACGACTTCTTAGGCTGTGTACACCTAGATCTCACTGAAGCATTTGCCCACTTTGGGATTTATATGGGATGTTGTCATGGTAATGGTATGTCATTAGTTTTTACAGCAACGAGTAAGTGAGGATTCCTTGACATCAAATAGATCTCTTTAGTTAATTGGGTTGGCTACATAGAATATTTTAATAGGTTGGAAAATATTAAGCACTAAACCACTTGGTTTGGGTCTTGCTTGTGTCAGTTGTGTCCACTCAACTTTTGCAGTTTTGCTTGGAGAAGTTCAGCAAAAATTTTGTGCAGGTTTCTCTGCATGTATATATGAAAGAGAAAAGGGTTGAGGACTTTTGACATTCATTAATCCACTTAATTTAAACTCATTGACTCAACGCACTGAAACAACTTCAATGCTAATCCTTTTTTTTGTTGGACTTATCTCATGTTTTTCTATATTTTCCGGTTATACTTTCTATCTCCAGTGAAATGAATGTGAGCTGTATTAATTAGAATTCACCTTATGCTTTCATAGGCTTCAGTAAAGAGAGTAAATGAGCTCAGCGATTGGTGAGGAGATGTTGGATAATGTAGATAATTCTTTGCTGATGTCCCCACAAATAAATGAAAGGCGAAAAATTTCAGCCAACTGTGGTCTTCCTAATGTCGGTAGGCCACATAATAGTACGCAAAAGAAAGAAGTGATGATTCGTGAGGAAAGAAAGGATGACATCCAGAAAAAGTGTAGAGATCTTCGTGATACAGAGCGGGTAATAATTACGAAAAAAGCCAAGAGGCGTGATATCCGTGTTTGTCCTAATGGAGCTGAACTGGCTGCATCTAGCTCAGTGAAACGCGACAAGGCAGAGGATGGAAATGAAGTGTTGCTGGAGATGCCATTTGTGAACCCTAAACCACCAAGGGCATGGAGTATACTCGATCTGAAAGAACCTATTGATGGTGTAAAGCCTTGTGTACCGCGGTATCACCGGAAGGAAAAGAGGTGTCCATCTCGTAAAAGAGTTCCTTCTGACCGTGAAATCTCTGCTGGTTGTGAGTGTAAAAAGCCTCGACTTGGTGAAACTCAGGACAACCATTTGGGTCAATGTGAAGCTGTATTTGACATTCACAAAACTGTTGTGTTGAATAGTGTAAATCAAATTGGAGTAGAGCCCGAAGCTGAGAATGCTTTTAAGGAGAAGGTACAAGAAGTTCCTATTTTTGGAAATAGGGGGGATGTACCTAAAGACCCAATTGAGTCACACAAAGTTGCTTGTGTACAGAAGATTATGCAAGCACCTTTGGTCAGAAAATCATCTGTGATCAAGGGACACGCAGCAAAATTTGAAGGTCACAATGAGGAACAACAAGGGAAGGGAAAGGAACAATCAGAGAATCATGAGAAAGAGATTACATGTCCCATTAAGGCTAAAAATAAGAAGCAGCAGGGGAAAGAGGTGTTTAAAACATCCTCATCAATGACTGGGGTAAAGATTGAAGAGGAAATAGAGAATGGTGGTGCTATGAGAGGTGAGAGTAATTGTTCACCTGATAAAATTGACGATCGCCGTAAAGTACGGGACACACTACGCTTATTTCATGGCGTTCTCAGGAAGCTAGTGCAAGCCAACGAAAAAAAGAAAATGGGCCGAGTGGATGCTAGCATTCAGATAAACGCTGCTTTACAGATCTTTAAGGATCATGGGAAGTATATCAATACAAAAAAAATGATAGGGCCTGTACCAGGGGTAGAAGTAGGTGACCTTTTCAACTACCGTGTGGAACTTGCAATTATTGGGCTCCATAAGCCACTACAAAGTGGTATAGACTTTGTCAAACTAGATGATAGATGTGTTGCAATAAGCGTTGTGGCTTCTGGACGTTATGATAATGATGTGCACAACTCCAATGTCTTGATATATGTCGGTCAAGGGGGAAATGTAGCGGGTGGATGCAAAAATCTTGAAGATCAGAAACTTGAACGAGGGAATCTAGCTCTGAAGAATAGCATTGATAAGAAGAATTTGGTGAGGGTTATTCGAGGGTTCAAAGATAGGAAGATGTCGGGTGGGAAACGTACGACAACTCCATCGTATACTTATGATGGGCTGTACACTGTAGAAAGTTATTGGCAGGATTTCGGGCCTCAAGGACAGCTGATCTATAAGTTTAAGTTGAGAAGAGTTCCACATCAGCCAGAGCTCCCTAGAAAGAAAGTAAAGCAGTCAAAGAAGTCTAAGACTTTGGAAGATCGTATTTATGATATTACCAAAGGTAAAGAGACCACCCCAATCTGTGCTGTCAATACCATAGATAATGAGAAACCTCCACCATTTACATATATTACTTCAGTGATGTACCCTGACTGGTGTCAGCCACTACCTCCTAAGGGCTGCGGTTGTCTGGATGGCTGTTCAGATTCAAAGCATTGTGCTTGTGCCCTCAAGAATGGAGGGGAGATTCCATACAATTACAGCGGGGCAATTGTTGAAGAAAAGCCTCTTGCATATGAATGCAGGCCTTCATGCAAATGTCCACCAACTTGTCATAATAGAGTAAGCCAACATGGTATTAAACATCCTCTTGAGATCTTCAAAACTGAATCCAAGGGGTGGGGTCTTCGATCTTTGTCTTCCATTCCATCCGGTAGCTTTGTATGTGAGTATGTAGGGGAGCTGCTTGATGACAAGGAAGCCGAACAAAGAGTTGGAAATGATGAATATCTGTTTGATATCGGGCAAAATTACAGTGATCCCACTCTTCGCGAGGAGCTTTCAGCTCTCATGCCTGACAATCCATCAAGTTTTAGTGATGTGGTAGAAAATATTGGTTTTACACTTGATGCAGGAATATATGGGAATGTTGGGAGGTTTATTAATCATAGCTGTACTCCAAACCTCTTTGCGCAGAATGTCCTTTATGATCATGGGGACAAGAGGATTCCTCACATAATGATGTTTGCTTGTGAGAATATACCTCCTCTGCAAGAGCTTACCTACCATTACAACTATACAATAGATCAGGTTTTTGATTCTGAAGGGAACATCAAGAAAAAGAGCTGCCATTGTGGCTCATCAGAGTGCAGTGGCCGGATGTATTAATGGACTTGAGCAACTTGCCTTTAAGGATCCTTAGAGATATTGGTAAGTTATTTTATGATTTTATTTGTATCTTTGCTACTTTGTTTTTGGTAAACGCTTAAATATTCAAAGCATGAAAGAAGCATCTTTATATTTTTTTAACCTTTCACGTGTTATGTGCCTCTAGCTTGTTAACCTTAAATTTTTGCAACATGTTATGTGTTTTCTGCCTCTTGAGTGGCTCAATAAGTTCAAATTTCTCTTTTCATAACGTTCCAAAGCTCGACTGAGTTCGTGCACATGAATATTGTTGTAGGTTAACCTTGCTTGTGCTCCATAAAGCTGGGTAGCCTCCTAGGCATCCATTTTCATTTAGCATTACTTGTTCTATTTGCAAATAATATATTTTCACTATTAAGTAAAATCCCAGTCTGCCCCTCTTAACATCGATTTTGAACCTCAACCCTTAATTTTGGAAGAAAGTCGTGCAAAATGTTCATTAAATGGCCTGCAGAGCTTGTCGAGGTCGCGAAGCAAGGTTTGCAATTGAGGCCGTGGCAGAGAGAGGGACAAGGGTTTAAGTAGGTGGTGTGTTTGAATTGGTTTGTTTGAAGGTGATGTTCAGGTGGTGGTTCATGCACCTCAAGTTCAAACAAGAGGAAGTTCGTAGGGGAGGACAAATTCAGCTCTTGGTTGATGACTCGTTAGCTTTAGCGTCTCAATTTGATACCTTTCATTTCTGCCTTTTGTTTCATAGATGTTAGTGGAGCTCATCATGTCGCTAAATGGGTGGTAGCTAGCTATAGTAGAGGTGTGGCTTTTGGGTCCTTCATGGGTTTGCACTTAGGTTGTTTTGGATTCGGTTTCTTCTTCCCAATAGATGCCTACTTTATCATACACTCAAAATAATATTGGCTGACTTTGTATTGTTCAAGGCTTTGTATTTCAGTAAAGGTCAGGTTGGATCGGGTTTGTGTTAGGATCAATATGAAATGACTTGAAAATGGTCAAATGATGGTCTAAAGCGATGAGTTGGATGTGATTTTCATTGTGACGTCTTTACAGACTAATGACTTTCGCTTAACGACAAGTCCAAAATCCGTTACATAATGGCCGTTATGCAACGTAGTGGCCTACTATTGATTCCATGGGTCCTGCATTAATAACCACTTTTAGTAAGGTTTTGGTCGAAGATGAAGAACAACATGGTGTTATAATAGGATTGTCCTTTTCTTCTTCACTTCACTCTAGTTTTGACCCAGCAGAGTGGGGCTTTGCAGCATGATTGACATGTGTTTAATTGTTTATGTAATATTAGTTCTATGAGAAGGGCACCCCCACCATCCCAAAGTATAGATTCCACCTTGAGCAGGGTTCTGGGGATGTCCTGATACGAAGCTTTAGCCTTTCTAGTATATACTGTTAGACCCATGCAAAAAGCGTTTTTTATAAACTGTTTTTTCATCAAATAGTTTGGATAATGCTAATTAGAATTAAGTAGTAATGCCAGGATATCTAATTCTTTGAAGATATACATGGTGCAATAATCTGCATAGTTCCTGTCCTTTCTTGATGTAAAGATGGTATTATTGTCGCCATAGGAAAAGGCCATAGTAGAATGAAACAATGGCCTTGCTGCTTCTTTGTTTTCATTGCGTCTTAGTGTTGCTAGCACTTAGGATGATTTGTACTGTTTTTTTTTCTTCCAAAGACATCGCAGATGAGTCTGAAGCTAGACCGATAGGGATCACTGATATGAGAGTTTGCAAAGCATTATCACTTCGATAGACTGTTGTTCGTGCTTGTTTGGTACGGATATTGGGTAACCTAAACCCCCAAAACATTGCCCCCCCCTCACACCACTTGTAAGAATTCTATTACCCTCTTGGTTCCACCATTTCCTTTCCATTATTGAACCAAATGCTAAATAAAGGTCACATCTATTGTTACCGTATTCCTCTCTATTCTCTTTTCATTCCATAACTTGAACCAAACAAGCTCTTAATGTTTTCCCCTGGATTTAAGTCTTAGGGGAGTGTGATTTTCTAATCTGTGTAACAACTCTTATGATTTAACTTTGGTGTGCTATTCGATCATTATTTATGACATTGATCTCTTATCTAAATTTATACTCATTTTTTGTGAAACTTTATCCATCTAGATTTCTGATATTCTTCTATCACTCAAATAGTCAATGTCTTACTTCTTTGTGATGAATGCAGAGAAATGACTAGTAAAATTCTACCTGAGCCATGGGATTTGATGGAGAGAATTATATAGTGTGAAGAGCCCAATGAAACCATCTCGATTTGCTGTGTGATCCAGCCTCCGATTGAAGGATGTTTATATGTCTGCTTTGCTTCTTTTATTTGAGTGACCTCCTAGTCTCTTGGGCTGGTACGGCGAGATTAATGAATCTCCAAAGCTGATGTTTGAATTAGTTTTAGCGACAGGTTTAGTTTTGTAGTTTCATATAGATTAGAAGCATCTTCTGTAGAGTGTAAATTTCATTCGTTATTGTTTTTTGTTATTAGTTCTCAACATAATTTAAGTCGCCCTCGATGGTGTTGAAGGCAAAATCCATCAAGCATTGCAATGATGCATGGGCGAATGTGTATTCTCATTTGACTTTTCACGTTAATTGTATTCTGGCATGAGATCTTTCTTTCGGCTGTGGTTGTGGCTGGAGTTCATCCGTGTTTTATTTGCAGCAAACTTCATTTGTGTAAATTTCAGTTAGTTAATATGAATTTACGACCAGTGAGCTCACTGGCTACTGGACTCATTCATTGGTTCATGGGTGAAACTGTGAACACGACCAGGCATTGGCTCAATTTGATTAGACCACTTGAAATCCTAATTGTCCAGATTTCGAAGTTGAGATAAACATATATCACAGATAAACCCATGAATGCAATGATTCAAAGATTTACAAACCGTGTAATATCCACTTTTGATGTACCAAAATTGGGAGCTAGAATCGTCTGTAAGACACTAGAAGCAAAAGCAAAGGATGGTGGTAGTAGGACCAAGTTTTTCTTGTAGTACTTTGTGCATGTTGCCATGTTGGGTGTTACTATTATTCCTTTTCATATTTCTACGTTGCATTTTAGGAGTCTCCTGCATAGTTGTATATAGTCTAAATTTGCGGGTTTTTTTTTTTTTTTCTATTAGCAGTTGTCTTGTAAGAAATCGCCTACTTTCAAATTTAAATTTGGTAATAGGCAAATCCAATATAAAAAAGAGAGTAAACCGTTTTCCTGCATATAATGACTAGTTTAATTCATTAGTGATCTGTTTAATCTGTTTCTTGACTAATTTAATTCATTCAATAATCACAATGTTTAATTGATTCAGTGACTAATTTAACCCATTTAGTGACTGGTTTAATGCATTTGATAAGTCTAATGTTTTTTTTTTTATAAAAAATTTGTTGCAATTCGACACCAAAAGTGAATAGAGAACGGAGAAGAGTATGTACAACAAGGTTGGTGTACAATTTCAAAGAATAGTGTTGGGTTAGAAATAAATGAAATGAATTTGTTAAAAGAATGTGGGCTTAGATTGGTTGAAGTTTAAGTTAATGTTAGACATTCTTTTTAATAATTTGTGTTTTATTAGGCTATGCCTTCCCTTTTAAATAAGAAACCACAAAGACACTCTCAACAATCCCATTAAGTCCAATGTATCTCTGTTGTCAATAATCCAATTAAATGTTAATCATTGGTCCAAACGCGATCATCCAAAGTGTCATGAATGTATTATTATCGGAATTTAGATGAAGTGAATAGGATCTGAGCTCAAAATAGATCTATAAAATTTGGAATTTTATTCCCCAAAATCAATTTTTTCCAATTTAACGCCAAGTATTTGAAACTTGATGATTACCATGCATTGGAAAATTGATCGAGGTTGAGTCATATTGGCTCAACAATTAGATGATCGACATAATTAAATTTTCATAACTTCACATTTCTATAGCCATGCATAAGATGACCAGGCCCGATGCTATTTAAACCTAAGTAAGATGAATCAAATGACTCATCTATTATCACTCAAATATGACCTGAATCGACTCCAATTGGTACAAAATGTTTACCGCCTCTAATTCAATATTCTCATATGAAATAAATAAATGATAATGAAAGCTAGAAAAGCTAGAAAAGCTACATACTTATCCTTGAAGTCTAAGATCTCTATTATAAAATCATCAAATTTAATAAAATAGATCTGAAATTCTAATCATTAATTTTTTTTTTGATAAAGCTAAGCAAAACGAACACTATTAGTTTAATAGTGGGAAAATAGTGATCATTGCAATCCATCTTCCTTAATGAAAACACTACCAATACAACCTCAACCACCTAACTCAACTGTGAACCTTTATATTTTATTTTTTAATTAAAAAAATCCCTTGTGTGCCTTGTAGCCTAACGCATTATAAATATTGGAACCCTAAAGTTACCACTTCAAGTTTTTCCCATTCATAAATCATAGTTTTCTTTTTTTCAAAAACCCATTTCAATATATATTTATTATCATCTAATTAGTACTATAATAGTTCAAGGACAATATGGGTTCCATAATTCTTAAATATGCTATTTATCTTGTGTTACTAGTCTTGCCTTCATTAACATGTTGCTTAGAAGAGCCCATCTTCCACTCCAAGGCAACTTATTATTATGCTACTGATGGACTTGGAACTCCAAGTATGTTTTATCATCATATAATTTTGTACATGTATTATTATGTTACTTGATCTCTTTATGTCCGAGTTGATCGTCACGTTGATAGTTTAATTTGGACTAGAAGTGTTGTGAATTGTGATGATCTAGATTCGGATAAAGGTAGTATATTACTTTATTTTATATTCATCTATTAAGTACTACCACAAGCTAGCTAAATTTTTATACAGGATAGTATATACGTGCATTTCTAAAGATATCTAAATTATTAATAATTGTAATTAAGTTAATATTACCGTCTAATAACTCGTATTCTAAGATGTTCATTTTTCTTGATTATTATGCATGAAAATTAGAGGGAGGGTGTGGATATGGTGAATATGGAAGAACTATGAACGATGGAGATGTAGCTGTGGTTGCTTCTTCTAAACTCTACAAGGGTGGAGCTAGCTGTGGTGCATGCTATAAGGTATGTAGTATTCTTGAACTGCTCCTATAACCTTAATTAACAATTAATGGATTATTTCTATATGTTTCTTTTTACTTGACCTATGATGTTTTTTGGGATGTTTGATTTTAGTTGACTCGTTACTTTTTATTTATTTATTTAAGGAAAATTTGCGAAAAAACACCTTATTTGTTATAATTTTTGTGAAAAAACACCTTATATAATTATTTTTGTGAGAAAACACCTTATATGTCACTTTTTATCAAAATGCACACCTTCTTGTCGAATTTTGGCTAAAAAGTCGAAGGTTTGATCATTGAACCTCTTTATTTTTCCGCCTTCCTTTTTTTTGTGCGGAAGGCGCACATTCACAAAAAAAATTGGTCAAAATCTGACACGCAACGATGAGTGAAAAGTTGGAGGGTCAACGTCTAAAAGTTTGACTTTTTAGCCAAAATCTAACAAAAAGGTGTGCATTTTGATAAAAAGTAACATATAAGGTGTTTTCTAACAAAATAATTATATAAGGTGTTTTTTCACAAAACTTGTAACAAATAAGGTGTTTTTTCGCAAATTTTCCTTTATTTAATCACCTTTCCTCACCTTTTCTGTTTAATATATATGTCAAAAAGAAACGAGCCGGCTAAAGAGAAATCGATGAAGTTTAATAAAACCCGAATAAGTTTCCAGATTCACTGATGCAAACTGCTCTTCCCCTATCTCTCACACACAACTGCAGGTAAGGTGTAAGGAGGCAGGATGTAATGAAGAGGGAGTAGTGGTGGTGGTGACAGACTATGGTGTATCCGATGGCGACACCGAATTCATCTTAAGCACTCATGCATTTAACAAAATGGCAATTCCTAATCATGAAAAACATTTGAGGGATTATGGTAAAATTCACATTGATTACCAAAGAGTTGCTTGCCAATATCCTGCTAAATCCCTAACACTAAAGGTGGTGGAACATAGCCATTTTCCCTCTTACTTGGCATTACAGTTCTTGTACCTAGCAGGAAATGCTGATATTACTGCTGTTGAATTGTTTGAGGTATATTTCCAACTTTCTTCTTTATGTTTCAGTTTTCTTCCTTTAAGGTCATGCATTGTGATTTCAAGTTTCATAAAAACCCTAGAAAAGGTGTATTGCACAATATAACAAAAAAACGATTTATAACATAATGATGCTTAAGTAGTTCTAAAATAGGAAAAATTGACTTGACTAATCTCAACTATGTCCGTTCCGCTCAGAATAATCCCAACTATGAGTTATTCTAGAATAATCCAAACTATTAGGGGTACCTTCCCAAAATAATCCAAACTTTATTTTTCTTGCCTTCAATGATCCATTTTGGGACTATTCTACATAGTAAAATTAAGAGTTTGGATTATTTTGAGAAGGTACCCCCAATAGTTTGGATTATTCTGAAATAACCCATAGTTAGGATTAATTTGAGCAGAATGGTCATAGTTGGGATTACTCCAATTAATTTTTCCTTTAAAATATCTCGCATGAATTATAATTCATAAGTCTTCCGTTTTCTAATCCTTGCATCATATGAGTTGGGCACACATTATAAAGAAAAGAGTAGACGGATAAATTAAAATAGTAATTTGAATTGTAATCACCCAAATCTTCTTTCGAACCCGTGTTTACCTTCTCTAATCTTTGAGCTCTTTGTTAAATTGTGTGCCTAACGTAGATGATGTAGGTAATATACATGTGTGGTTAAATATGTGCAGGAAGATACCCTAGAATGGAGGACATGCAGGAGATCCTATGGGACAATATGGGACATATCAAATCCACCAAAGGGTCCCTTAACAGTTAGGTTCTTCTTGGATGGAAGTGTTAATATGAGAGCAAGATGGGTTTTGGTTCCTAAGGTCATCCCTATTTTCTGGCAGGCTGGTGTTACTTATGATACTTCCATTCAATTTCATTAGAAGAGTATTACATTATTTTCCACTACTCTATATGTTGGGTTTTTAATACATTTCTTGTATGATTTTTGTGGAACAACCTTAATTACTACTTATTTATGCCACATATTGTTCCTGTAATGTTATTCTTTATGGGTGAGGTGTGATTCTAGTTGTTTTAGAATTTAGAGTACATAATCCCTTTTTCATTTTGTGAAAGTAATTATAGTTAAGGAGCTTATGGGCCGGGCTTGAAAGTTTATTGGAATATTTGGATGCAATGCATTGTTATCATTGTTGTTTATGTTTTATCCTTTTTAAGTCATTTGGTTAGTTACCGATATGGAGAACATGTTGGAGTTATATGGCTTTCAAAATCGCCATCGTTAGTCAGTGGCACGAGACACCAACACGTGACTGACTCGTGTAATTCCTCGTGCTAGTTCAGTTAGTCAAGTTGGAAAATGAGAAAAGAAGATGAAAATGAAGTGGTACAATGTTTTTTTTTCTATGTGTATGAGCCACTAATACGAGATGAGAATCGATCCTATAATCTCCTGGAATCGAGAGAGATGCTCTAACCAACAGAGCTATTTCTCACTCATATGAAATGACACTGTACAGCTAGCTAACAATATTGGGGATCGTGTCCCTTATTTTATTGACTCCACTGTTAAAGCTCAACTTTGCCACCAATGAGATTCTTAGTTATTTGTACTACTACGTCAATTTTGTAACTTCCCACATCTCTCTTCATCCCTTGCCTTTGTAAGAATCTCCATTTGTTCCTTGTCAATGAGTTCTTGAATCTTGATCCTAACTATTTGTCGAGGGTTTTAAATTCGTGTTCCATAGCTTATGCTTGTTACAAGGTATAAAAGACGGTAATGAGAAATATTCTTTTTAAATCTTGGCAAATGTTATACGTAGCCCTTAGGGTTATGTATAAGTATTTAATACTTTTCTAAACTATTTAAAAAATAACTAAGACCGATTAACGCGTGATTGCCAATAAATTTCCAAATTAATATTATTTTAGATAAAATATTTAATGCTTATATATAGCCCTTAGGTCTTGAATAACAAAACCCTTAAATCTTTGAGTGCTAATTCATCATCTCATGTTTCACTTTTATTCTTCTTCCATAATTTGAGGATAAGTTTGTGTAGCTTCAAACTCTCACCCAACGAACAAATACACTGAGTGGCAAACTTGCAAATGCATATGATTTCTAAGTCAATTATCCTAATACCACAGCACGATAATTTTCTTCCTTACTCATTTTTTGCAAAGTCTTAAAAAATGTCTTTATTGAATTTTCCTCAAGCAACACCTCAATATATATTATCATTTAACTAGAATGGTGCTTATATTTGGTCTTACTTTCTCGGTTGCTCAGGAGCTTGTGTTGCTTCAGTCTGAACAAGCGACAATTACTATGTTGATTAGTTGATTAACAAGAAACTCAATTATGATCAGGAGCTGTGAATTCAATGTTGCATAATCTGAATATAAACTGGTGGGATATAAAATCAAATATGTTTGCTCTAGTGGGCCTCTATTGGATATTTAGAGCACACGTTGTTGGGTCTTTCATTATTGTGTTGCTTTCCAATATGCTCTTTTCTAAGGATACTCACATGTGAGACAGGATATTGATTATTGAACCCCTTGTTTGTTGTGCTTGTGCACATGTAAGTTGTCCCACGTTGAAAACGATGAGAGAAAATAACCACCTTATAAGTTTGATGAGTTACTTCATCAAGTGCAATTTGGTTTGAGGATAAAACTTTGTCGGACTTATAAGTGATTTAAACTCTTCTCCTACATCTTGGATAGACCAAACCCATAATTTAATAATAGTCAGATCATTACTTTCATCAAATATAAAAGCTTAGAGCTATCTAATCATTTTTTCATGCATCACAAGACTAGTAAGCCCATAAATTAATAGTAATAATGATTTCTAATTTATGTAGGATCACATGCTCAAAGCCAAATAAAGTAGATTTTGTATCACAATGATCATGCCTTCACTTCCAAGTTCAGTTTGTAGGATCACTTTTATAACTAATCCAAATAGATTGCGAGGCATGATGAGAGGAACTCTAACATATTTGACTTCCACAAAAATTACAGCTCCTTTGATATTAAAACGGTTTATTTGATACTAAAAAATGTTTTAATCATATAAGATTTTTCTTAATTTGTACAAAGAAATTATTTATTTGATAAAAATATTACATCTCATAGTACTAAGAGTTCCTTCAATAGTTCCTTTGTTTTAGTACCAAACCTATCTTGGTACTAAAAAAAAAGTTATATTACAAAAAAGAGTTAAATTAGTATTATTTATTTCGAAGTAAATCGAGTACCTATATATAATGCATCTATGCCTTAATCGGTACCAATTTCCTTGGAAATGAGGTGCCCGTAATCCCTTGCGAAAAATACCCAAAAAAAAAATTCGCGTTAGAGCCCAATACAATTGAGCTCCAAGAGTTAGAGGCTAAGCTGGAGAACCGCTTCTCATGCAATGATGAAATATCCTTAAGTTTGAAGTTTGGACTCTTTTTTTGAGCATCATGTCTTCAACTTTATTTCATGACGATCATTAGTTGAATTATATCCTACTTATATTGATCTTATTTGCACAAATAAAAATAGAGCACTAACAAATAATAGTTTAAGCACAATCTTCAGACTAATAATACTTTTATTAATCAGCATAATTATAATTCAAGCACACAAATCACTAAATAATTTAAAAAAAGAAAATGAAAAATACTAAAATAGGATCATAAATGATAACATAAAATATGGTAGAGGTAACAATAATTAGAGTGTAACAGCAACTTCATAAGTAGCTCCAGAGTTCCAAAAAGCAGTGATCAAAGAGGGTGATTCGACCCAAGTGGCATCCATAACATTACCAGTAGCACTAAGTAGAAATCTCACACGAAGGTCTCCTTTGGGTGGGTTTTGCATGTCCCAAACTGCTCCAAATGGCTTTCTCATGGGCCTCCATTCTCTGCAATCTTCCTGTTTTTTTTACCATACCAAAAAAAGATACTATGAGCTTAACTTATAGTAATAAAGAAGCCCAAGTTGGGCCCATTCAACAAATTTCTTGGGGAAGTTTGTGTTTACTCTACATTTCTAATATTATGTGGTAATTATGTGGTAACGAATATGGTTTTAGGGATGGTCTAATATTATGATATTATTATCTCTAATTATCTTCTGAATAGATTGCAATGGAATTAAGTGTAAGTTCCTGAATTTCTAATGTTATGTAACCGACTCTCAAAACCTACAATATCACTGTGGTTTTTTGTTTTTCAAAGTCATGATGCATGTTATACTATAATAAATCAAAAATTGACAGACTTATTTAAATCATGATATTTTCTAAAACTGACAATTGAAAAGTGGAAACCGCTTTTTTTTGTTTCTTGTTTTTAGTTTTATGTTTTCAAAAAAACAAAAAACTGAAAACAAAAAACGATCACGAACAGGCCAATTGAAATTGAAAGGAAACCTCTCTAGCAATTACAATGGACAATTTTTATTATACACTCGGTGTGTACCATGAACATGATACATCCAGGCTAATTTTTAGATGAAATAATATTGGGTGTATCATAAGAATGGTACACCCAATACTAGTTTTTTGCTCAAATTATCTTGGGTATACCATGCGTCCATGCTTTATAGTACTCCCGGGTGTATGATGCATAATCTCGTTTCAACTTAATGCAGACGAAACTAAGATCTATGTTCAATATCAGTCTCACTGTCACACACCGTTAACAATTAACCTAGTCGACATCTACATTATCTAAATCCTCAAATTAAATTTTTTGTGAAGATAAGAGTTAGGAGGAGGAAACAAACCTGCCAAATTTGAGCACCAACAACATCATAGAGACCAGGAGGATAAACAATAGTAAGGGCAAAGTAGTGAGGGTATTTAGTGCGCTCATGTACACTGAAGATGAGATTGGACCCTCGGAAGGTGCAAGGAACTCTACGATATTGGATATCAACGACGCCGTATGAGAGTAGATGGGCTTCGGATCCGGGCTGGGCCATCTTAGCGTAGGCCTTTGCTGTAAATAGGAAATCAGTCCAATCACCCACTCCAAAATCTGTTGCCACTACTACCACTCCTTCTTTTGTACATTCTTCTCTTGTGCACCATACCTAATTTTATTTTCATACAAATATATTAACAAAAATTATGTTAATAAGATTACTTCAAGGGTACTTGATTTATGTGTTTTTATTACTACTCGATGTGATATTAGAATTATGTGCATCATTTTTAAAATAAAAAGTGTGTTTAGCATATCTTAAGATGACTTTTATAAACGACATAATTTGGTATATCTTAAGATGATTTTTAAACAATTGTGAGCATTACTGTATGTACTTATGTATTAATAATACACGCAAGTCAACTGATAGTAGTATGTAGATACTTTTATAGTTAATGTGGTAACTGGAATTAATTTTTGTCTAAACAATTAGCTCTATATTTTAAATAATTACTCAAAAACATCATTTTGCCAAAAAACTATTGTTCCCTCTTGATAAATCTAGTTATTACTTGATTGTAATTTTAGTAGTGGTTGATGAACAAGTTATAAACAATCAGTCCACAGTACTTTAAGTTTAGTCGTAAACATGCTATAAGAAGAACTCTACGGAATCAATAAAGTCAACCAATTTAGTTTAGCATGTGAGAACCTTCTAGAATAAAGTTAGTTGCATGTGAGATTATGAGGTAAGGTGTTTAAGAAAGTAAGAATATTGGTCTTATAGAGTTGGCTAATTTATCTTAGTCACTTTCACATCATCATTATTATTAATTACTCCCTTCGTTGTAGTAATAGAGATATTTGCTTTTTTGTGCGGACTAAAGATAAAATGTAAAAGCTAGAGAGAAGAATGGTAAAAGTAAGAAAAAAGTGAAAAAGTTGAGAAAGAGACATAAAGTAGGAGAGAACAGATTAGTGCAATAATTAGTGGACCAACCTACCATTTATGAGAAAAGTTAGAAGTGTCCCAATAAAAAAACATTCCTAAATAACAAAATGTGTCTATTTTAAAAACATAGGGAGTACTTCTTTTACGGAATTATAAACTTCACCTTAGCTCATCGTCATACTAGTAGTCTATTATTTACTAAGGTTAATTCGTTGTACATAATTGAAAAGAGTAGAATTAACAATAATTATAATTTACATGTAAATTACTAATTAGTTTCTATATAGAGCTAGAGCAAAAACAATGAACATTAATTAAAAAAAGAGTACAAATGCATAATTAAAAATAATAGGAGTATAATAGTACCTGGTAGCAACCACCACATCCAGTTCCATTCCTGTAGGGCCTGTGGACTCCAGCTACGTATCCATCATTCACAGTTCTCCCATATTCCCCATATCCACATGCTCCAGCTTAAAAGTAGTCCAAAACATTAAGAAATTTTATTATGTTATTAGCCACTTACTTAACCATAAACCATACTATAAAATAATGTATAGCTTAATATAAGCATGCAACTATTATCTTTTTTTAATTAAACTAGCGACCAACTATCAATTTACAGGCTTACATCCTTAAAAACCAACAATATAATTAATGAAATAAAAAGGTTAAATGTATAACTTGTTCTCCATTTTAAACAGAGAAAAAATTATAAAGGCTTACACCAGTAAATTTATCAAATCAGCTCCCGTTACTTGCTCGCTGTAGAACTATTTTCTGAAAATTGGACTAGTAATAAGTGACTGAATCATATTGCATTTTTCTTGGCTAACCAAAAAAAAAGTATATTTGAAGATCATTTGTTTGTTATGACCTTTAAGATATAGCTTTAATTTATAAGTTACTTTAGCTTATAGGAGATCTTCCACAATAATCAAACATTTAATAGTTTCCCCGATCATAATCTTATTTTATGTGATAACAAGGAGAAAGTTACGACACTTTTATAAGAGTTTTTTCACTCAAAATATATATTCACAATCAGATAAAAGATGCGGTTACTTTTTTAAACTTTAGTTGAATAGTGTATTTAAAATTGATTGTATGTATCTGTACCCTTTTTTCCGAAAGTACACCAAAGTGAATAGTAAGAACTATTATATCTTTGTACTTTTCATAGTAACATGAACATTTAACTGTCTTAGGTGGCAAGTTTTTTTTTCACTTACCTCACACTTTGACTGCTAAAAAGAAAAATATAATAATGTAAAAGTTACCGTACGATTCTAATTGACAAATAAAAGATCTTTTAAATTTTCTTTGTACTATTA
Organism: Patellifolia procumbens; assembly: GCA_947645195.1. Taxonomy (NCBI): domain Eukaryota; kingdom Viridiplantae; phylum Streptophyta; class Magnoliopsida; order Caryophyllales; family Amaranthaceae; genus Patellifolia; species Patellifolia procumbens. The sequence continues at coordinate 8,072,222 of CANSGD010000972.1, forward strand.
CAAAAAACAACAACTGGACTTTAAGAACATATAAAGAAAAAAGACATACTTGGATTTCCTAAACAGTCTGGGCTACCGTAATAGGTAGCTCTAGAGCAAATATAGTCTTGAGTATAGCCAAGTACAAGCAATAGCAACATTATCAATGGAAGCATAACATTTTTGTAATTAAGGATGTACCCCATTTTTCTTCGAGGATCACTAAAAGAGAAAATAACTAGAGATACTTCTTATCCCTAATCAGAGTAACCAAATAATAAGAAGGTAAAGTGATGAAAAGAGATGGTGAGAAATGAAACTTCGAGTCTTGGATATTTATAGAACATCATTTGTTAATAGTAACATAAAAGAGTACTACCTTTTGCCTCCACTAGTGTGACAAGGATAGAAAAGTTAAAGTCCTGAATTAGGTGCTAAGATTATGAACAATTTTAGTTAACAATGAACCAATTGCAAATTAACTAAGCTTTCACTTAATTAAAGTCCCTTTATATAAATATAAATAACTACTTTCTAGTGCACTTGACCATTAAATTTAAGGAAGATGTTATGACATCAGACGTGATAAAATATTTGAAATCTGGTCTTGAATATGGAATATATATATATAACCATTTGGTTTAGAATCAAAGCCAGTAGAACCGGGACTAATTTTCAGGTCTAAAAGTTAGGTCTAATTGTTACCAATAATGGTTCTTAGATTTACGCCTCGATAATCTAGTGGAGCCGGTTTTGAATCGGGCACGCGGTAGATTCGGTTTTAATATAAGGATAATCGATCCGAAATGTAGTATATTTATTATATTTGCATATCATTACTTAATAAGAACACAAAACAATAATTAATGAGATTTTTTTTGTGCAACTTTATCAATAGAAAAATAATATGCAAATGAAAAATTGTAAGTTAACTTAGAGTTCGGGACCGAAATAAGTTTCCAGTAAATCTAAGTTTATTCTTAAACCTAATTAGATTGATACATATTCTGATTCCACTTTTCAGAATAGGTTGAGAGACTTGAGACTAACTCCTAAAATTTTGAACGAGTACCCAATTCTAATCACTCCTAGCCGACTCCTTCATTTGAACCAATGGAACAGCATCTTTTTGTAAAAGAAGCACTTAAGTGTTCAAGTTTGTCACATCTCTATCTCGTGAGTTTGGACATATCTGGTGTAAAAGATGGTCTTCATGGTGATATTTAATTATTACGACTCTTTGAGCCTTGACAAATAATTACTACTCCGTTCATATGTATTGCAATAGAGAGAGTTTTACGCCCTTTAGTAAATTACTTTAGACGATAATATCTCTAATTTTATATAAGTAAAAATTATAAAAAGTAGATATTAATTAAGCATATATCGAGACGAATCTACAAGATCCGACATGACTATATTTATCCTTATGTATAAATCACAGAAGGTGGTCAAAGGGGAGTGTATAAATAGTGGAAAATGTCAAATGTTGCAATTTCACTGGAATGGATGTAGTATATTAGAAGTAACTTGTGTAGTTAAACCTTACGAACTTTTAAACACTTCTTCAGTCATCACGTTTTACTATATGTTTACCTAATTCTTAGGTAATTTTGAGACAGTAAATTGAAGGAATATGTCATTGATAATTTTCGAAAATATTAAATATAATTGGAATATAAGCATAGAGATTATAGGTTAATTACTTTAGTAATTGTATTTATTTGTTAGAGAATAAATATTAATAAGTAGGCCAATATAATTGGGCCTCAGAATAATTAATCCTATGAGGTCATACTTTGTAACATTAATTAAAAGAGAATTAAAATCTCAAATTAGGCCTATAGTGGATGGGCCAATTAGTAGGATTATCGTTTCCTCAAGTTAACCTAATCCGACGAGAATTAGAGTTTTCTACCTCAAGAAAAGCTAGGAGTGGATTTTTTTCCCTACATATATGGATATATGGGTGAAGGAAACAAAAAAGGAAAAGTTAAGAGTAACTTTTACTATACAATTGAGAGAAAGAATTTTGGCAACCACGTCGCTTAAAAGTAAAGTAAGAGAGTGAAATTATCCATCCCATCCTCTTCCATTTTAGTAGGCATGAGAGTTTTAGTCAGTGTTTGTGATCCAAATAAAGGGGCTACAATTGAAATTGATCCTAAAGGTGTTCAGATCGTGGATATACTTTGGAGTATTATTCGCTAACCAGTTGAAGTAACACATCAAAGGGTTTATCTAAACCTATTTATTGATACATACTTCCTCCGTTTGGAAATAAATGATACAGTTTCTAATTTGGGGTGTTTTAAAATAATGATACAATTTGCTTATTTTCTATATATGCTAAAGATTTGGTTGCAAAATGACATTTATACCCTTCCTTTTTTTTCTAAACACGACTTAACAACATTATTTTTCCTCTATTTATGCCCTTAGTGGTGAGGATACCCTCTAACTTTACCATTATCTTTCCTCTAAACACCATTTCAATCTTTTGCCTCAAAATCCATAAAAGCAACAATGTATTTCATATAATCTATATATATATATATTAAAAAGCGTAAGCAAGCAATGCAATCCGCCACGTGTCACTATCCCTCTTTGAATGACACTCTATTCATTTCATTCTCATATAATAAAAAAACTATCAACGTGAAGATTCGATCTCGTGACCTTGAGTATGCAATAAAGAGTTCTAACCACCACTCCAACATGTTATTAGTGTTTCTTTTATCAAAATCAATAATGATGTATCCATAGAAACCAAGAGTTAAGTTGTATAAATGCATATTGTAAATGAGAAGACTTTTTATATATATATAATTTTTCACAATACATGACATCCATTATTTTAACTATTATTGTATTAGTACACAAAAATCCCGAGCATCGTCGGGGCATAAATCCTAATTTATTTCCAAAAAGAGGAAGTATTAATCTATGCATACAATCTTATTATAAATATTAGGAAATTGATTTCTTGAAAAGCCAATAATTACATCTACGAGTTCCTATATAAACATAATGTGAAACTATTGGGTTAGACGGTCTGACCCAATATTACCGTCAGACGCGCTCCTTCCTCCTTCACTTTTTATCGCTGATTTTAGTTGGTTATTATGTATATATGATGAAGATGAAGGTGAGGAGGAGAGTGACCCATAAGTGCAGGAGATGCCGCAGAAGCAGCACCATTAACAACAACTTCATCTTCATCTTCTTCTTCTTCAAGTACAAGAGCAGACCCAGATGGGCTTCCATTTCCATCTTCTCTGCCATTAACGTTCCCCATTTTTTTTTGGGACTTGGGTATTTATATCACCCACTTCTTTTTGTTGCTGTAGTTATATACCTAGAATCTAATAATGATAGGAAACGGAAGGTGATTGTTGAGGAAGGAGCGGTTTAGCCATTGTTGAGGTTGTTGAAGGATGGTGGAGGAGTAGGATTGTTGCTGCTGAAGGTGGAATTCCGATCATGGTGCAGGACGCGAGGAGTGACGGAGCTCCGGCAAGGAAGTCGAACGCCGGCGAAGGAAGAGGTTGTTGATTGCAGCAGTGAAGTGGAAGCCATGGCTAAGCAAGAGAGAGATAATCAAAGAAGAAAGCAGAGGTTAGTTGTTAAATGAAAGAAAAATAAAACCAACTGAAAGAAAAATATAAGTAACTGAAATAACTACATACCTTCAGTTAAAAGGAACTTGCTTTCATTTACTCCCTTTTTTTTCATTTTCTTCTAACTTGCTTTCATTTACTCCCTTTTTTTTTCATTTGCTTCTAACTTGCTTTCATTTACTCCCTTTTTCTTTTCATTTGCTTCTAACTTGCTTTCATTTACTCCTCTTTTTTTTTCATTTGCTTCTAACTTGTTTTCATTTAGACTAAAACACGTAAATGAAACAACAAGATAAGTAACTGAACTTAAAAGACATCCAACTGAAATGAAAAAGATCAATTGAAAAAAATTTGAAACTAACTGAACAAAATTTGAAACTAACTGAACAAAAAATGAAACCAACTGAAACAAAAATGAAACCAACTGAAACAAAAATGCAACAAACTGAAAAAAAATGCAACCAACTGAAAGTCGTCCGACCAAATGTTATGGTCGGACGCGTCTGACCCAATACCTTCTCAAACATAATTAACAAAGAAACAAGCGTACAAACACGAGTTCAATGAGTAAATTTTGATTACCCACTTCTGCTAACTAAGAGCATCACCACTCATGAACAAAAAAAACACATCATCCCTCTCTCTCTACCACTTTCTCACTCATCCCAAAATTTTTATCATGATCACAATGTGATCTACTTTCACTCATGAGTGTAGGCCACTTTTTTTTTGTTCATGCCTTATGATCTATTCTTATGATCAAATAGATCATGAGTGTAGTTGCTCTAATAGCTTGAGCTATAAAATAATTTCTTCAGAAACAACCTCGCAATAGTCGCAAGTCTATCACACTCAGCAATCTCCAAGCTAATTTTCCTTCTTAACAAGCTTTCCACCAATCATCTGCATGTCAAAAGAAAGTTTAGTTCATAAAGGTTTTCCGAAACCCTGTTAGCTAAAAGATAGCTTATGGCTTCCACTTGTCGAATGTAAAACACACTACAAAATCATGTTTCTTTTTCAACTACGATGTAGTTTTTGCCCTTGCAGAGCACAAGTAAAAAGGGCTTACAACTCAATAACTTTCTATTTGCAAGAAAATTCTTACAATTTTTAGACATAACTTCTAATGTTTTACAATAAGTTAGTATAAGTCCGATTTATTTAAGGCTCGTTAAAAATGTAAGCATATAACTTTTTATTGTTCGCTAACATTCCAATTTCCAAGTATATCTTATGATATACTTCTATATGTCTTCAATATCACATGTAGTTGATATTAGATAAGCAATTTCATAAAAACGTTTGAAGTAATACACTAAAACCAAATAGGAAAAGATATACTTCCTACGTTTTAATATAAGTGATACACTTTATTTTTCACGCTTATCAAGGAAGCGATTTAAGGGTGTAAACGAGTAAATTTTTCGATCAAATTTTAATACAAGCAAGAATGAGACTCCATATTACTTGTGCTAAAATTTCATCGAAAAATTTAATCGTTTACACCCTTAAATCGCTTCCTTGATAAGCGTGAAAAACAAAGTGTATCACTTATATTAAAACATAGGAAGTACTATATATAAACCTAAGGGTTGTATATAAGAACTGAAAAAAGAAATTTAAATAACTCCCCAACATTAATAACACTGAATGTATTGTTGTCATAAATTCCCAACTTAAACCGTTTTAGAAAATGTATTACATGAAGATAATGTCAATTTATTTTCTAATTCTTGTTCTTAAAAAGTTGTATGCTCTTTTCTAAAAGGCATTGCTAATAATAATCCTACTTATAGAAAAAGGGCAGAAAACAAACACTAGTTATATAAAAGGGTTATACCGTCAATTATAACTTTGCCAAGCAATTTTAATTATACTTTTATTTTTTGGTGAACAGAGAACGATAAAAATTAATATAGACAAAAAATCTAAATATTGAAAATCACCCAAAAGGCTCTACCAACTTTGTTAGCTGCCATCCTACTCCATCCACAAAATTTATCGAACATTATTCATTGATGTTACTGGAAAATTTTATTAACATCCTAATAGAATGAGTTGACCAAAAGAATGTAACAAATGGAAGACTGGAAAAGGCCTTATCAAGTCAGTAATTGGTTAGGTATATATCAACCTTGCATAGCCATCTGGAGTGTAAATTGACCATTTCCCTATTTTAGGGGGGAAATAAAAAATGATTTATACAGATATTTGAAAAAAAAAACGACCTATTGAATGCTCTCAGAAGTCACAAGTGCAATGAAAACATCATCCTTACGCATCATAGCCCTCCAGGCTAAAAATAGGATGTTGAGAGAAAAATGTTTATCATGAAAGACCTTATTAACCAATAGAACACAGATTTTCTGAAACCTCGCTTTTCCTTCATCAAGTTGATGACAATTGACAAGTTCTTGGCATGGTACTCTATTCCATTACAAGTTTTAAAAGAAACTTTTGCGTAAAATCTTGTTACATTGTTCGCAATATTTACTTTCAAGATAACATATTTTATTTTAAAAAACATATTTATCAACACATAATTAAAGACTAAAAAAATGGTTAAAAGTGTGTACGGGAAATCCTTGAATGACAAAGCGAGTAATTAAGGCTCTGTTCTTTTGGACTGGATTAATTGAAAAACATTTCAGTTCAGTTCAGTTCAGTTCAGTCCAGCCCAGCTCAGCTCCATTAATTTTTCAGAATATTTCAGTTCAATTCAATTCAGTTCAGCTCATCTGTTTTTGTCTCACAATTACAATTCAGTTCAACTCATTCCAGTTCAAAAGAACAGAGCCTAAAAAACGACATTTTCATACTCCGACGTCTGTGGCACTTTACCTCCAAACTATCCACATAGTGCAATCTTTGTGGCTTTCCAAATAGATGTACTAAGATGCATGTGACAAAGCATGTTATCATTATAGACAATTCCAATGCTCAAAAATATATCAGCATTTATCAAAATCTTGGAGCTATTATCTTCTTCAGCCTATCTTTTGTAATCCTGCACCAGAAATATACATAATCCTAAACCGGCAACATCTTCCTTACAAGCAGGTTAAAATACACATTACACCCTTCCCTCAGTTAAAACATATACTTCTTTTGTCACCAAATCACTGGAATTCTGTTTCTAAGTCTCTGGAGTGCTTGATAATCCAGTGTTTCCTGCATGTCATTTTCACTAACTTACATAAAGAGAAAATAATCGAAGTTTTTAAAGAACGAATACATATCTCTTATGGATATTGGATACAGTTTTACTCTAATCTGTCTCAAAAGAATCATCAACATAATTTCATTGGAAGACAAGAAGTTAACTGGGGAAGCATAGTGAGACTTTTCTGTTGCAAAAGCAAATTATGGAGTTCGGAATGATTATATGATTCTTCCAGAAAAAGGGTCCAAAACTCCAAACCAGAGTAACCACCATTTATGTCACAGATTCATCGACGTGGAAGCCGAGAGTGAAAGCTTTCTATAGAGCTCTATTGTTACAAATCACTATCTCAAGGTTGTTGTGAACTCTAAAGCAAGCTGCAATTACCAAAAATGGACACGCCCAGTAGAGCAGTCACAATCAATCTTTAACAAAAACGAATTTTCATGATATAGAGCATTATATAGCAGCATTAAGCAGCACAACGTATCCAGAGAAATCCAAGTGTCTCTTGTTATATTCATGAATCAAGATTGCATACTATTGACACAAAGTGGGATGGCAAGAAAAACTAAACAAAGCTGCCTTCTTTTTCTAGAACCTGTATATATTGCCACTTGGCAATGAATAAGCAAACAGTTATCTTAAGAAATAACCTATGGGCTCAACTCCATAGTTACCCACGGGATCAGCACATCTTAATGGGAGGGACAAAAGGCACAGATTCATAATGGCGTGGACCAGGAAAGTATTGAATAATCCTCGTTTAGTATTTGTCATCAATCCTCTTAATCATAGCATTAGCACCAACAGCACTTCCATCCAGTAAGGTAAGTAAGCTAAAAAATACTGCCAGCTGCCTTAAATAGAACGGATGTAACTTGACAATATTTTATTGCCTATAATTTGACAAAAACTAACGTCCCTGGCAAGTGGAAAAGGTAAATATGTTCTCATAGTACAGCACATTAGTGGAAATACTATGCTCCGCCCACTAGCATGTTCCTTTTTTTTGACACACATTCAAGTCATTAATCTCCTTTTCTAACTTAACTGAACATCCATATAATTGGAAGATTTGAAAAGGACTTACCCGAACTGTAGTGATGACCACCATTTGACGGTTTTCCAAAGATCTAAATAAACTGCGCCTTCTTCAAGTCTGCAACAACTCCTTTGTCTTCCGTGCTCCTTTCATTGTAGATGACCTATGACATTAGAAGAAATGCTTGTTAATGTTGCCGGGTTTCCTATTTAAGGACCATTGAGAAGGAGAGGTCTCAGGGTTTATAGAAACAACCGTTACTGTAAATAGGGTTACCTTATCGATGATACCATATTCAACAGCTTCACTTGGGCTGAAATATTTTGGGCGTCGAATGTCGGCTTCAATTACTTCAGGAGATTTTCCAATATGTCTTGAGTAAAGCTTAACCTTTAAGCCAAAAAATAAATGTTACCCTCAATTCTAAGGTTAGCTGCTCAAGAATCAACATCAAATTTTGATTAGAAATAATCAGCAGGCTGTCATTTTGCTTTGCTAGAATGTAACTGTTGGACCAGATTATTATAAAACACCTCATTGGATTTTGGTCATGGAAGTAGGCATTTCAACATACACGAGGCCTCATAAAGTAATCCCTGTTAGGCTTATGAATGAATGAGTAGGGGCTTGAGAAGCTCAATCAAAACAACCTTCTTAAATAATGGGAAAGTCATTCACGGTCCATAGGATGTCCTTAGAACTGTACACCCTGCTCCAATAGCAATAAAGAACATAAGATAGACACAGCATGAGGAAGCCTACTGGATGGTGAGAAACCTCAAGCCCTACTTAACCTCTCGCTCCCTGGAGGGTGCGGAAGACGATCAGTAAACAGAAGGAGCAAGAAAATTTTCATTATCAAGTATTAGGACTTGAAAGTGAATGAGGAATTTGGAACTCCTGCTTTTCTGTCAAAATTAATAAATTTTTAACTGAGTGAACTTAGCATTAATATATTATCGTTAATAGAACAAGGCAGTTAATTCAGTTAAGCGTAACCTAAAATTTGAATCATAGAGCTTATTTTCAAACGAGAATATTTAAAGGCCCTTCTAGGCTTCTCTTCAGAAATTCCTTCTTTTTATATATACTTGTCTCAGAATCAACCATATCCTTGTTTACAACTACATAAAAAATTTCTTCCACATATGTATTTTTTTTATATGGATCTCACAAATGTACTTATTTTTTCCAAAAATAGAAAAACAAGCACATGTATTTTCTTTCCCTTAAAAAAGCATTATTTGGTGAGAGAAACAAATATTGGAAAAAGGAAAAGACTTAAGTTGAATAAGTTGAATATATGCCGGCTGCAAGCATGAGAACTGAAAGAGTGAAAGATTGTACATGGAGCATTCTTTGGTATCCCCAGGTTCTTTGAGAAACATTGTTCTGCATTGACCTCAAGCATATTCATAGTAAGGGCCGAAAGGTTTCTTTCCACCCTCTCACAACCCAACCTTGATAACTAGTGCCAAATGCAGACAACAGACAACTGCGCATTACATAGATTGCACCCTAACCTTGATATTGTATTCGTAAAGGAGACTCTCATGATCTTAGGAATTTAAAGATCTCAAAATGGAAGAACGAGTTTGCTAGCCCCTCTCTCTAAAGGTCTGGACTAAGTTGTATAGATTTTTAATTTTATAACATCTTGACATACTCTTTTGAATAGCAAAAAAAAAGAAATGTAGGCGAATCCTCGTCTTCCCCCCCCAGGCCCCAACTCCCAAAAGCTTCTAATGCAAGGCCAGTTACTGACACTAAGAATATTCACATTCTTACAACCACCATTCAAGTTCCTCTCTTTTGATAAAATCTATGCACCTAAAACAAGTTGCCTCCCCCACTAAACTCCCAAGAATCAACTAGAATAATTCACAAGTTACACAATCACCATTCAGGTTCCTTCTCCCTTGGTAGAAGGCAGAATTATCTTGGGGGGGTGGACATGACACAAAAAGCATGAATTTGCACAAGAAATCACATGAATACAGAGATTTGGATGTTCCAGAACATCCGTTTTTAGCTGTATAATACCCTAAGTCTGCATTAAGACTTAATAATTTTCTGATTCAATTGAGAATTATCAGTAACTTCATGTCGGACTAACTAGAAACATCATAAAAGATTTTACAAAATAACACAAAAGGAACATATAGCACATATATACCAAGTTCTACAATAAGATTTGTGTCAAAATGAGAGGACCTGCACAACTTAATTCTCCTTTAATAAACCAGCATGTAAGCGATTAAACAGAGATGAGTGTATGAATCACGTAAGCCATACACAAACAATCATAATCATATCTACTTTTAATATCCAGATTTAAACAGAGAATTGATGGATTCCCAGCACATTACCAATTCTGCCTTCACATTCTTTACTTCTTTTCTAGCGAGTTCAACATCAGTTGCTTGACCTTGGAATCTTGCAATTGGCTGAAAGAAATGATGCAAAAGAACTGTTAACCATCTGTATTTTCTAATACATGTTATTAAATACTGAACCATCTTGAGAGCCTATATGACATTAAAGAATGTAAGAGAAGGGAAATCACCAATCATAGGTTGAATAATGACCTGTTTCATCATAATGGTAGAGGATGGCAGAGCAGCCCGATTTCCCTTTGCACCAGCAGCCAAAAGCAAGGCTGCCTCTCCCCAGGCATTGCCAACACAGAGAGTAAAAATAGGTGGCTTAACATATCTGAAAGAAACAAAGAGTTCAACAGTTACAGAAGCCACACTTGAGAGCTGAAAGAAAAAAAAAATTCAAACATTTTATTGCTCTTTCTGCAAAAAAACAAGGGGAATACTATCCAAAAAGAAAAAGTAAACAGAAGATGTGAGAGCAAAAATTAGGTAGCACAAAGAAAATAACCTCATAACATCATATATTGCAAATGCCTCTGTTTCATAACCCAACTTCTCACCACCCTAAAAGAAAAAAAGGTGAGACAACGTCAATATCAGCACTGCACTGGAGAGTGAAGACCCAACAGAAGTTACAAAACAAAGAAGGATTGCACTAACAGACTTCATCAGAATTCAGGACATAACAAACAAGTGCAATAGGAAACCTGCAACAAAATCCACATGTTTCAGTATATTTAGATAGCTTCAAGTGATACCACTACAGGGAACTACACTCCTATAACAAGGTATTGCTAACTGCTGAAAAAACACCTATAGCAAAGGGACTTGACAATTGCATATTAATAAGACCAACCCAGTAATGACTTGCAATTGATTTTCCCTTATATGTCAAGCAACAAGTTTCACAACTAGATGACTATATGTATAACATATGTTCCTGCCACAATGAATCAAGGTGTATTGTCTCAAAGGATCATATTTTCAAGACCAAACAGGTGGTTTGATCATTTCTCACCATATAATGTCTTAAGACTCTTATTGCATTTCATTTCATAACTTAGTTTCACATTTTGGCTAAAATTCGTTAGACACCTTAAATATTCTAAACCAACGATACACACTTCCATGCGTTAATGCAAGCAGCAAGAATCAGCTATGAACTGAGATCAAGCTAAATAATTAAAGGTGGTGGTTGATTTGACCGGCTGTGTAATTATTGGTTGTTTATAAAAAAATTGTTTGGTAAAAACGGCTATTAATGTTGGTTGTTTAGTACAAAACAGAAACAAAAGCCAAGAACGAGCAGAAAGCTTTTGGCGTCTGGCTCTTTTCAACCGCTCCAAAAGCCACTTACCAAACATTTTTTTGGCTGTTTGACCATATACAAAAGGCAAAATCCAACGAAAAAGCCACCCTCAAAACCTATCATCTCAACAAGGCCCATGGCTGATGAGCACGAAACACAATTTTGGTGTTAACGTGCAACTAATGTTCGTGAACAGGTGGGCAAAACATAGATTCTTCTTCAGCTTAAACACAAGTGGCCTTTATCTTGATCTCTAGTAATACTTCCTCTGTTTCACTAAATAGTTACACTTTGCTTGTCATCAAATCCAAGGAGATGTGGGGAAAATTGAGGAGAGAAATGGAAAAGGTGGGGTGAAGAGAGAGAAACAATCATAAAGTAAGATGTGACAATGAAATAAAAAAATGTGGTGGGCCTCATGTGTCAGAAAGGAACAGATGAAGTGAGTAAATTTTTGTGATAACATATCAAAAAGGAAAGTGAGTAAATCTTTGTAAAACAAAGTGACTCACATTCTACTTGACTAAAGCCAAATGAAAAGGCAGCAATAACTTCACGACTTAACAAGCGATTGAAGAAGAAACCCAGAAGTAATTTGGACAAGAAAAGGCATCATTCACATGATCCAATTAACATACAGGCAGGCAGGCAGGCAGTAGCAAAACTCACCTTTGTTGTTCCAGTAGAATTGATATAGAGATAAATTGGCTTCTCCTCATCCTCATATTGAAGATAAAGAAATTCTGCAAGTATCAGCTCAGTCACAGAAGGCACAAGAGACATGCCTAAGTAGACTATCCGGTTCTTGTACAAGTAAGAAGCCAAATCTGGCGGTGGCTGCTCCCAAGCACTTCCTCTAGAGAAAGGTATTACCTGTCATTTGTCAACTTAAAGACATCGATCAACTGTGAATTCTTTAAACAATACTTAATGTGTAAAAGATATAAACTATTAACATGACTAATCTAACAATAAACAATTATAATTTCAAGGATAAAGTGATAATTATCGTCACTAGTTAGGAGTAACGAGAAACGAATAATGGCACATCTCTTGACCTTTCTAGATAAAACAACATTAAATTCACACTAGGGTCGAGTTGTTAATAAACAGAACTAATAATGCCTAGTAGATACTTCGGTTAGAATAGAATATAAGAAGCAAAAGTTATATCCAATTCACGATGAAACTTGAGAAAGCCTCAAGGGTGACAGGCTGCAGATTGTTGTTCAAGCATTTCATAGTACTTCCTAATGAAGTGAGCAATAAAATAGCCTAAAAAGATTTACTACAAGTCAACAAAAAAAGAAACAAAAGAAATCTAAAATATTGGTTTCCTATATATATATATAATTTTTGTTTATTAGACCTCAAATGGTTTTCAACTTCTGGTGTCCAAGGAAATTCATTAGTTAATTTTACAAAGAAAGAGAAATATGCACAAGACATGGAATCACTCACGGACATCATATTTGACCCAAGTCACTCACTATGCCAACCTCATAGGTGATAAAATCAAAACAAGACATCAGGACTAGAACTCATGATCCTATAAGCCTGCCACAAAAAAACATTTGTTTCTACAAAGAGCCATTTCCATCACAAAAGTCTATCCCAAATCAAGCCTTCCATCATAATTCATAAAAGCCCAATTCCTTAACCTTTCTCTAAGATTAGTGGAATATGGACTATACCTTCCAAAAAGTTTCCATCCTCAAGGCTCTAAATACAAATGTTTGGGTCCAAGCTCCTTGTAGAGCTTATTTCTATAACTTTGTGGCCCCTAGAATAAATTTTGTCAAACATGCTTGTCAGCCCTCCTCGAATAAAAGATGCACTGTGGCTTGGAATCATATAAGTAGCAAAAATTGTGATAAATAGATGTCAAATCCTTGGCTAATTTTATGGTGCCTTTCGAAGGCAAGAAATCGGGTACATTATTGACAACATATCTTGATTTTAGCATTCGCTTCTTTGAGCTATTGTGTAATTGGCATTTGGTGTTTCATTCAGGCTTGTACAACAGAGCGGGCCCCAATTTAAGGCCCTGACCCAGACCTTTTAATTTAAAGTTCGACCCAACCCTTTTACTAAACACGGCGGTCCCCTATAAGGTCAACCATTTTATGTTTTTATATGGGCAGGGCGGGCCCTTATAGGGTCAAACTATATACTTCTTCACCACCACATTTCTCTCGCTTCCTCAATACAATTCTCAAATCTTTCTTTAAACCTCAATTTCTCAATCTATAAACTTTTTCCGCTTAATTTATCAACAATGGCAAGAGCAATCTCAAATGAGTGAATGACCATATCAAATATGATGAAAATTTATAGTCGAATGTCACCGGGAAAGTTCTTGCAAAATTGATTGAGTATTGTTCCGTTAAGTCTCTTGATTTACCATCATTAGGTGAGGGTTTGGTCGACAATGATTATCTCAAAGACTGGCAATCTTATTTCCTTGAAGTAGACCAAGATACCTTACTTGAAATCATCTTAGTGAGTTGATATTTTCTTACAACTAATTATTTTGTACTTGATTAATGGTGCATCTTTAGTATACTCTGCTTTCTGGTTCTTTGGATTGTTTTAGTAATTAGCAGTAAAATGGTTTCCGTCGAGAGTTTATTGATTTTTTCATTGTTTTGGTTAATGTCTTTCAAACTTAGAGAAATTTTAGGGATTTCCAGACTGCTGAATTCAGCTTTTACGAAATCAGTAGAATGGAATCAATGAATGTTGAGCAGAGACTCGTCGATTGTTATACAGGGAATACTTACAGCTTGTTTGGATAGCCAAAATAGGAGGGAAGGGGAGGGGAGATGGAAAAAATCCATTGTTTGAAACCAAGTGAGGGGGTGAGGGATTGGGGGGGGGGGTAGGGAATGATCAATTTGTGAGAAATTCCTCCTTCCAACATTGGAGAGTTTGGAAGGAAAACTCATTTTTATTTCCTCCCCTCCCTTTCTCTTCCCTCCCCTTCTTTTCCTTCCCCTTTATTTATCCAAACACATTGTTAAGGTCGTAACAAAACGACGCGTATAAGAACATATAACGCATAATCTGGTGGATTATCAGTGATTTTTCCCCATAAAACGGACCAGCTGGCCCTGACCCGTATCAACTGACAATGTCCTGACCCGACCCTTGCCGTTTATAAACTGACTCGCCCCGTTGAACAGGTCTAGTATCATTATAAGGCATCATTCGCCTTTTTTTTGAGTTTGAAATAAGTCATAGTTCATGAGCTTCGGAAAGGTATAGATAGCTCTTGTAATATCGCCCGATTGTTTCTATTTTGAAACTACAAGTGATTTTCACACTCAGAGCTCTTCTGGCATCTACCTACCAACCAATCTATTCAATTATTTTAATATTTTGAATGACAATAATTTAACAACATATTTACCTCCCGAGCTAAGAGGCATGCAATACATCAAGGGGTCAAGGGCTAATTTCATAGTTGATTTCATATTCTTTTACCACGAGTAGCCATGTCATCCTAGACTAGAAATCCCGAATTATTGAACCTATGGATAAAGTGATGTTATAAAGGTATGATTACCAGCAATTCACAAATACGATCAAAGTAGCTCAAGATAGTAAAATCATATTGATTAAACCAAACCAGAGACATCTAATCAAATACAACCCATCAACTTTCAAGAGGTCGAGGGAGAGATTTCATTTATAAGAAGATACTCTCCTTCCTATTGTTGCTTACATAAACTAATACTTGTAACCACTAACAGACTAATGCAGAAAAGACTCCTTTATTCAACATTTATCAATCCTTGCTTTTCTTTTTGCATAAGTGACTAACATTGGAGGTTTAGGTAGATTATTGCCACTCGTTTCTTTTCTACTATTAACATTCTCTAGTATTACTTTTTTAAATAACAAAGGGCCTCTTATCTTCAGCTTATTTTTAGTTCAGTTCAGTTCTTTTCTTCATAATACTTTTACTAACATTATACTACTTTCAATTCAATTTTTTTTTTCAGTTCAGTTCTTTTCAGACGAAGAGAACGAGCCTAAATTGATAATTATAAGAATCCTTCAAGGAGAGGAATCACATTTAGAACTTTTCCCTAAATGACAACAATCACAAGTCTTTCAAAACTTTTTCAAATGATTCGCGAGGTAGGTCCATGGTACGAATTGAAAACTTGCTCGACTTTGAGACTTCAAAGACCCTTAATGCATATAAGAGGCTCTCATTAAGTAAAAACTCTTCAAAGCATCCTCCTTACTCATCTCTTGTCAAGGGCATGTTTGGAATAGAGGTTATATATTGAGAGGGTAATAGAAACCGAATCAAATAAGATAGATGTAGAGGAGGTGATATGGTGGTTGGAAGGAAAATGGGTGTTTAGGAAGGAGGTGAAGTAATGATGGTTGATAACCATGGCGGAAAGAGGGAACAATTACCCTCATTTAGGGTAACACTAACCCTAAGGAGGTCATGGGTAGTTATTCCCTCATAATTGATGGAAATAGTTCCCCCCATTACTCCTTTTCCTTTTATCCTACACTAATTTATCACCTTCGTACAATTCCGCTCCTCTATAACTAGCTTAATTCCTCTTTCATTTCCTTTGTTCAACTTTCATTATCGCTTATTACTACTCCCGTTCCAAGCATGCCCTAAGGGGGGAAACGTCATCCTATAGTCCATCCCGTATTCACTTTACCACTAACTATGGGAAACTATTAATAAAAAACCAACAACTTATAACTTGATAAATGTTCAAAAATCATGAACCAACCAAACTACAATGATATCCCATCAAATTGCAATTTCCCAAATTGACATCCCTTCCAAATATCAAATTGCAAATCAATTGACCACTACTACACACCCGCCCTAGTATATTAGGCTTTGTTTGTTTTGGAGGAAAACATCATCCTGGAAAACGATTTTTCATTTTCCTTTGTTTGTTTTGTTAAAGGGACGAAAACCATTTTCTCTGAAAAATTTCTCTTTCAAATATACAACCATTTTCCTTTTCTAAACAAGGTATGCCACATTTTCCATCCTCCTCCTTACTTCTCCTTATTCACTTCTTTCATCCTTTCACTCCTTTTTACTCCCATTTCCTTTTCCCCCTAGGTTTTCCATCATTAAACAAACAAAAGAAAATGTGTTTACAATCATACTTCAAGATTATATTCAATAGTCAAAAAATAGAATAGCAAAGCGAAACACAATATGGAAAACAATCAAGATTGCAATTAAATAGGTGAGCAATTCCAAGATAATAAGCTAAAAAAACCCTAGAAAAGTTTCGAACGTGAATAAAATGAAGCGACAGTAAGCATACCATGGTGACAACGCCGCGTTTAGGGCGAGAGTTGGAGGTAGTCAGAGAATGAGGTCGGATTTTATGGCCGGAGAATTCACCGGAGATGCTACCGCCGACGAAAGGAGATAGAAAATTAGTGGAAAGAGATGATTTAAGAGATGGGGAAGAAGATGAACGAAATGAAGTGGTGGCGCTGCTTGTTGGTTTGGAGTGAGTTGGGGGAGATGATGAGTATATTCTGGTACTGAGGAAAGAGTGTGAAGACGCCATTGATGCCGCCATTGATGGTGATGAGAGAGAGAGAGAGAGTTGCAGAGTATTGAATTTGAAGGAAGAAGATGATTTCTGGAAGATAGAGATTAGAGAGGAGAGAAAAAATGTGTTGAAAATTCCGACCCGCTAATACTGGAGCTAACAAAATGTCAATGGGCTCAAACCGTTTTGTTTGAGTTTAGTACTAGTAGATGTGGTAGAGCGGATAGAGTTAACTCAATATAGTAATGACAAATGAATAAAATAAGTGGAAGTATTATTTATTATTTTGATAGTGTGTTTTTGGTGCTTTTCGAAGCACGGAGCACTGTGATCCGGGATGACGACACCATCTCCGGCGCTGACGTCATCCCTAGTACAGCAGCCACGAAGATGCAAAACTTCAAACCCTAACATCACTCAAAGAACATATAGTAAACATTGAAGGAATAAAAAATGAAAAGAACATTTACATAAAACGAAAAGAACATAAATCAAAAGAACAACATACTTTTTTTTAAAAGAACAAAATACAAAACTTCAAAGAACAATATACTTTTGCGTGAAAAACAAAATAGGAAATTTCAAATAACATACAAAAAAATACATTATACTGTTTTAAAAGAACAATTAATTAAAACAAAAAGAACAAACTACGAAATTTCAAAAACAAAATTACTTTTTTTTTACAAAGAACAAAATAAAAAATTTCAAAAAACATATATTTACTAAAATAAGTTTAAAACTATTAATTTTAAAAGAACATTTCCTTGAAACATAAAGAATAAAATACGAAAATTCAAAGAACAAATTGATTTTTTACATAGAAGAATAACCAAAAGAACATAGCAAGTATTTAAAAAAAACAAAACGAATGACCTGGAAGAGCATTAAAACCAGATCTGACAGAACATCATTCAAAAATTTGAAGAACATCTGGTCCAAGTTGCCTATCGACGTTGCCGGCGTTAATGGAGGTCGCCTGAAGTTTTAGGGAAGGAGGAGAAGGCGGAGAGAGCGTGGTGGAGTGCCGGAGCTTTCGTCGATTGGGTGTTGTTGCCGAAAGTTTTGTTGAAGGCAGAAAGGGGAGAGAGAGAGAGGTTGACGGCCGGAGGGAGACTTGGTGTGGCCGGCAACCGTCGATTTGCCCTAGCCACGTCACCCCCGGTGCACGGAGCACCGTGCTCCGGGGAGTACAGAAAAATTTTCATTAATTTGAGTGAACTCTATAGTTTAGAGTTAGTTTTCAACTATAGAGAATCTCATCCTGATTTGGTTGGGTTGGATAGAATTGTTGCCCTTAAAAGGAATTGGGTTGGGTTGGTTTGGGTGTGCCATGTATTTATCAAAAGAAAATAATATTGGATTTAACTGAGTGAGCTAACCGAACTAAGCCGGTTTGAATCGGGTTGGTAGGTCGAAAGTTTGACCCACCTACTAAGTAGACTAGTCCACATACATCGGGTTGTGGAATGTTGGGATAGGACAATTAGGGTGACAGGGGCGAGTGTGAATTATGATCCATTCACATCTGTATTCGTTTAAAACTCTCGTTCTCATCCCCGGTCAATTATGTGCATCGGAGAAAATCTCATTCCCGTCTTTGTCTCAAGACATACACCACTCACATTGATGTCCACACCTACCTGAAACATGTTATGCCCGCCCTATTAATTGTCATATCCGCCCCATGACATCAGGACTATAGTTACTCTTACCCGCTTATGTGGGCGACGTGGTTTTGTATAAAAAAGAATCAAGCAAGAGGTAGATTACACGTGTGAAACGTTTGGGAAATACAACTTATTTAGTGGCAATTGATGAGATACAAGAGGCTTTATGAGTTAGATTGCTTCAATTCGTTACCACACAAGTCTTTTACCTTTGATGGAATTTGATTTTCATAAGACCCTCTATCCGAAACTCACCTCAAAAAAAAGTAACGATTATCTAATTGATAAGTAACAAATTGTTATACTAACAAAAGATTCCACCGTATTAATGATATATTGGAATTTGCTTAATTCTTGACCATAACATATGGCTTACGCAACGATTAGTTTCATGAATACAATCATTCAACAACTATATATATTAAGCTTCATAGCACTGTATGAAAGGTACGTAGTAAAATGCTCATAATAACATTTGTTTTATTGACTCAGTAACAAAAAGTTACACGATATCTATAAAAGAAATTTGAATATAATGAGTACATAACACGCTGAATGAATCAAATAAATCTTTTCTTCATTTATCAAAGGCAGAATCGAAGATGCTTGTAGCATATTCATATAAAAGTGATAAAAAACCAATTGTGTTGAACAATTACAAACTTACAACATAGATGCCAAAATTATATCCCTATCCTTAACACAATATTGCTTGAGAAGATTGTATAATTAGGTGACAATAATGGTATAAAGGGTTTTTTTGTGGTTGTTACTAATTATGCATGTCATTAATCTTAGGAGCTACTTACAATAACAGAAATTACTAAATTAAAATTTTCCAAAATCTAAGCCACTTGTATTTTGCCTTTGCTTAGAATAGTGTAGTTGTGCTAAACTTGTGCATAACACTTGCTTCAGTTCAGCAATGCTTCCACCATCTGCAAGCTCAAAATTAAAGTTAGTACTTCAAAAAAGTATTCTGCCTTTGCTTAGAATAAGGTAACTATCTACATTAACATGAGGAGTTTCTCCCTTGTTTTTGGAATATCCAATAAAATGCTTCTATTCCATACCATTTATGGTATGACATTGCAATCCATAACATTCAAAATATTTGAAACAAACGTCCCCTTAGTCTTTTGGGGAAATATTTCCTCCATTTTCTAAAAATTATAACACTTTTATTTTTGCATTATTTACTACTTTACTTTAACCAAACATTTTAACTAATATATACAGTATATATCAAGTAATGTTATTATGTAAGTAAATGTTATTGGATTAGTCTCGAATTATATTTTTAAGATATTAGCTTTTTATAATCTTTATAAATAATAAATAATAAATAATTAGAGAGAAATAGTCAAAGACATATTTTGGCAAATGTCCAAGTTAAAGTATGCAAATATTAGAAGATAAAGGAAGTGTAATTTTATGTACTATTGGCAATATAAGACATGACATATTATGAATTTTATGGCACCTTTTTTGTGGAGAAGTTGTACTAGCTAGGTTAGTAAGAGTCATAGTAAAAAAAAATAATTAGGTGACTCTAAATGAGTTTGAGTAAGAATTGAAAGAATTACACTACAAATGTATATGAAAGTATGTCGGGAAAAGGTTGATAGGTTATTTTAATGACTTATATATTTTTAACGGAAATACAAAAGTTAGTATAAGTATGAATTATCAATGTTTTTTTCGATAACACTTTAAAATTCATACTCGAGAAAAAAAATCTCCTAAACTTCTCTTGTATTTGATTAAAAGTAGGTTTCACTTGAGAAACATCATGACAATGTATTAAAACGATCGGGATAAACCTTTTTACTAAAGTAGGATTTACTGAGTTAGCTTGGCAAGGAAAAGTAGAAAAGTGGTGTCTTTTCAATGAATGTAACTAGGCATTTCTCACACCCTCTAACATGAACTTATACAATTATGGTATCAAATAATTTATGACAGATATGTAACGATTTAGTCTCTTGTCGTCAAAAGAAAAGAAAAGAAAAGAAAATAAAATTACCTCATGTTGTTTCATGATGGTTGCGAGATGCAATATAGTGTTCCCTTCCTCATCCTTACAATTCAACAAATCATCAATTTCTCCAACATTAAATGGAGTAAAACAAGTTGCATCTCTCAAATTAAAGGGCATTTTCCCTTGTTTGAGATGTTGAAGCAACACCAAGAAAACATTAAGTTGCTTATGCTTCACCGCAAGATGAAAGACAGTTTCATTTTGGATAGTCAAATCCATAATGCAACATGGGTAATGCTTAACAAGAAACTCAACAACTTCAATCTTCCCTGAAATCACTGCAATATGTAAAGGAGTTATGTTCTCTTTACCCTTAATAACTTCATTCTTTGTACCCAACATTTCTAGTAAGCTTTTTACCATCTCCACTTGACCATTTTGTGCCGCTAAATGGATTGGACTATATCCAGAAAGATCTAATTTGGTAATAAAGGATGGTCTTATACTTGCCATTTCTTTAGCGAATTCGAATTTTCGAGCTAGTATGGCTAGGTGCAAAGGAGTTCTAGTATACGGGACTTCATCTATGAAAGTAAGAATGTATGGCTCATCCTCAAGCAATGCATAGAATGCCTCTATGTTTCCAGCTTGAGATACATCTACTAATCTCCTATCCATTTTCCTTGTGATTTTTCTTGTTTAGTTTCTTGAAGTTAATGTTCTCAGTTGGATTTAGACTTATGGAGCTAGCTTATTATATAAGGATTGGAGCATAGCTTATCACTCTTACTCATGAGTGTTTCATGCAAAAATAATGGTTGTTTCTTTGTAATCCTTCTTTTAGGTTCACATTAAGTCAATGAGTATATACAACAAGAAAAGTGGGCGTTTTTACAGCCTAAAATATATACTCTTGCACGTTAGTAACTAAGTTTACCTAAAAGATAGCTCTAGTTAACTTTTTTTGTTGAAAAAACATTGTCATATTATCATGCACCTTTTCTCCTCTTATGTGAACTAAAATTTCCAATAAACAATTAATTTTCACCCCTATTTCTTTATAATAAAGCTTACTATATATATATCTACTAGCCTTAAATGCATTACCCATATAAAATAAATTAGTTTGATTACGGAGAAGATAAGGAGAAGAACGGGCAGTTTGTTTAAGATATTTTATAGTAGTTTTTTTGAAAATACAAATTGTAAAAACAATTATTCATAAAGGAGGAGGTTTGCCATCAAATTAGAAATTAAACAAATTTTTATATTGAGATAAATAAATGTCAACTTCATGTATTTCTTTTGTAAAGCAAACATGCTAATAGAGTTATAGAGTTACTTGGTATATGATTCAACGAATTCACATATGTGCCTGCTAAAGCTCACGATATTGAGCCAAATTTTTTTCTTCTAGGCACGAGCCCAACACATTGGCCACATTAACTAAGCCCGTTTACTAGCCTCCATGAGCCAAATATTATGTTTTATGTCATCCTTATTATTATTGAAACGCATGAGCACGCTAGCTGTAGCCAATCCATGTAACACGCTGATTTGGCGTCATTGTGCCTCTACGTCACGTGTTGGCCCACATCACACTCACAACTCATTTTAAAATATTGTTTGAAAAAATAAGCAAAGAGATTTGAGTCCAAAATTCCTTACTTGCTGAAAGTGACAACTCTACCACTATGTCACATCCTTTATTATTATTCTCAAATAAAATTCTTAGAAGTTTCCACATGAAAAATAAAACCAAATTTTTTAAAGACTTTGATAATCGTCTCATCTCATCCTTCCCAAATAAGAACTTAACATAAGAAAACGTACCGGAGACCAAAAATGCAATAGAGAAGATTTGAACCTATAAGCAATTAACTGAAGAGTACTACCATACCACTATGCTAGATCCTATATTGTCCATATTGAAAAAAAATCGAGATGACTACAATACTCCCTCATCTTCCTCAATTCCCCTTCCAAATTTGAAGATAACACAACCAAATCTACTCGGAACATCACTCGAGCATGAAACTAGTTTTATATAAAAATACAAAGCAAAACATGCCGACGTATGTTTTGGTCTCAAACTCTCAACCCGTCCGGAGCCTAAACATCGAGTCGAGCCTAACTAAAGACCAAAGTCGGCCGGATTAGACCCATGCTGGACGCATTGCCATCTTTAGATTAGTCAAATGGAAGCCTTATTGAACCCAAGAGAAAAAGATGAACAATAACCAAAATCAAAATGAGCCACAAGCTCAAACACTTCAACATGTAATAAAAACAAACAACTTAAACAAAAGGATAGAAGGTGAGAGAGCCCCCATACCAAAAAGTGCCATTCATTGTACTTTTGTATTTCTCCCAATCCCATGCTCCAACCATGAATTCATCCCAATGAACCCATACTCTGAGCAACCTCACATTACATGAACACACCCTTTTCTTCCTCATCAAGATCATTCCTTTCACAAATGAAAATGGCTTTATTATCTTCTTCTTCAACCCCAACTCATCTTTCAACTCTAACACACCCCTCTTCCAAACCCCACCACCTTACCCACAAACCTTATCTTTTTCTTGTTCCTCTCAACAAACCCAGAAATACCCACCTCTCAATTTTCCCTCTTAGAGTCTCAGCTTCTGACAATGGAGCTGGTGTTGTTACCTCTACTGCTACTGTTACTGAAGAGAAGGTTCTAGAAACCCCACCTCAGGATAAAGGAAGTGATTCTTCCCCCAAATTGGAGAACAATGAGGAAGATGTTACACCTGTTAAAGCTTCTGAAGAGGTAGTGAAGAAGTTTCAGAACCCTAAATGGGTTAATGGAACTTGGGATTTGAAGCAGTTTCAGAAAGATGGGAAAACTGATTGGGATTCTCTTATTGATGCTGGTCAGTTCTTAAAAATTAAAACTTGGTTCTTTTTGTATGATTGAGCTATTTCTTGTAAGTTTTATTTGATTTTGCCTTATGACATTGAAGTTTGCTGATGCATTTGATGGTATTAATGCTTTGTTTGGAACTTGTTTCATCTTGTTTGTGTTGTGTTTATGCATTGAGAAGAGGTAATGCTTGTAGCATGCATTTAAATGAGAGTTTCAGCTGCATTTCGGGTTGATTTTCTGCAGTGATGCCGAGTCTACCTCTGACAAGTTCGCGTTTTTTTGTTATGTTTTCATGAATGGAGTCATGAAGATCTTGAATTTTTCAATGCTGTTGAGCAATGAAACCAAATAACTGCTGTCTCATGATACCATCATGTCCAATTTTGCATGTGTATATGTGTATTTCTAGTAGTTATGTCTTGTTATTAGTACCATAGCATAGCATTCGAATGGGAGTGAATCAACTGGTGAGGTGAGCTTTGGTTTTAGGGATGAGCGAATTGATTGGTTGATATTTAGACACAGGTGATGTTAAGCTCTTGCAGTCTGAAGTTAAGATGGAAGTTGAGCAAAAATTATTAGTTTGAGAAGGAAGATAGTGGTAACTTGGCATTTGAATCCCATAAGCAAGTCACAATAGAATGTGAGAGTCAGGGTGTAGCTCGATGGAGCTTCACTCTTCTTCAACTGATCTTATCCATGTTCGACTCTCGCTGGAGATGTCAACCTGAGATAGGAAACCCGGTGGGCTTACATGTACGAAAGAATAAACCACAGTGGCATTTAACCTTGAGGTTGGGGGAGGTGGGAAACAGGCCTCCAATCTCTTGGCAGGAAGGTGGGAACTCTACCATTGAGCTCTCCGCGAGCTTATTTTTTTGCTGCTTTTTTTTAATGGTGTATCAATGAATTTCGTCTCTGCATATTGCAAATTCGTTTGTGGTTCAATTGTGACGTGATCTTGTAAGGAAGAGTCGTCTTTGTGCTAATCCTCTCATTTAGTTGTGAAACACTGCTTACCTATCACATGCTTGTCCGAAAGACTAAAACGGCTGTTATGATTTTCTCTCTGTCAATACTCAATAATATTAGACATCAAATGTCTTCTCAATCTTGACATGATTAACAACTGCGTTCTTGGTTAATGTTTTTTAGAGGCGAGGAGGAGGAAGTGGCTTCAAACTTATCCAGAATCAACCAATAATGATGAACCTGTAATTTTTGATACTTCTATTGTTCCATGGTGGGCATGGATCAAGAGATTCCACCTTCCTGAAGCTGAGCTTCTGAATGGTTTGCTTCCATAACCTAGGCCATGTTTTACAGCTCAGCTGGTGTGGTTGATTCTTTTATAATCTTGTTGACATTCTTGTTTTGTTCGGTTTGGCAGGCCGTGCTGCAATGATCGGTTTCTTCATGGCTTACTTTGTCGATAGCTTGACTGGTGTGGGTCTTGTTGATCAAATGGGCAACTTCTTCTGCAAAACTTTGTTATTTGTTGCTGTTCTTGGTGTCTTGTTCGTTCGGAAGAACGAAGATCTAGATAACTTAAAGAAACTACTAGATGAGACGACTTTATACGACAAGCAATGGCAAGCAACATGGCAAGATGAGAGCAATACCACTTCCAAGAAAAATTAGCCCTTCTAGTTTATCAGATATTCCCTCTGAATATGGTTTTGTTTGTGTGTTAAGGATAGGCTTCATCCAATATTGTATCCACGAAGACTTGGAACTTTTTTCTAGATAATGCTAAATTTTTTCCCCTATGAACATGTTCTATCTTAATTCAGGAAATTACTAACTATGCTTGTCTTTAGATTGACAGCCAAAAACTGGATTTTTTTTTAAGAAAACTGAAGACAAAAAGGAATAACGAACCCACCCTTGGTGGTTTACTGGCCTCACTCGTTTAGCGAAACTGTCTTTAATAACCATTTACTATAACGAATAGAAGTAACCAAGTTCCAAGGACCAAGGTAGCATGCAACTTACCAGTCTAACCAATAGTGAATTTGACATTAGGCAAGTTTGGAACATACCTAAAGTGGGAAATTAATTTTAGCAATATACTTCTTGGGGGAATTTCAGCAGTATACGTTTTAGGGGAATTTAGCATCATCTGAGAATAACTTTGGTTTATACGAGTTAACAATTCCGCACTGAATGTGGAGTATCTTCAAGTATTTGTATTCCCTCTATCTCTAATTATTTGCTTCATTTGCTTTTTTGTTGTCTTACAATACACACTTAACTTTTGATATACTATTTAATTATGTAAGAGCAACACATTGAAAGGAACACAACAAAATCCCATGTACTTGCAAGTTGCAAGTAAGAATGACCAACATTGTTTGCCATTTCAATTTCGAATAAGAGGTTAAACAATAAAATACCCCTTTGTCATTTAGATTTACCTTCCCTCCTAACCCAAAGAAGAAAACGCAAAAGAAAAGAGAGGAGGCAGTTTTTATCTTTTTGAAAAAAGATAAATTTCATGGTTCATCGGATCTTCACTTTCGTGGCTTGTTGGTCCATTATTCGCAACTAGGTACTTGAGTATAGCAGAAAAGGTAAAGAACCCACAACACAATCAAATTTATCATCGCTCGATCGGTAAATTTGTAACCGGTGAACCCATATGTTATGAGCTAGTTGATAGATCATGTACTTTTTATTGAAATAGCATTGGATATATCCTTTTATTTTGTTTCCATTTGACAGAAATGTGTGTACAGGAAATTTCAGACACAATCAGTCTAGTGACACCAAAAATAAATAACAAGTTAAAAAATTCAGATTCTACAGCGTAGTCAAAGCCTTCAAGCAAAACACAAATCTCTTTATAGAAAAACTGAATATCCTACTTTTCCAGTTAAGCAATATACTAAATGCTATGATTTTATAACTCCATATTGTTACCATTGGAGCCTCTGACGAGGAATTTTAAGAACCAAGTACACTACTTACAAGGACACTTATAGGAACTCTAGCTACGTGCCCCTTGTTTCCTCGCAGTAGCAATTCACCAAAGCTGTAATTATTGGTTGCATCTGTTGCTTCAAGCACGAGCTTCAGCTGCCGTGTAGCATTGTGACTAACAGTAAAAGTTTTTGGTGATACCTTCACTCTCACCCCCATCGGGGGCTTCACAACAACACTGTAAGTTTCTGTCTCATCCCCAACATTTGTTACCACTCGTATTACTTTCCTCGAACCCACCAAATTAGAGATTGTTATGGTAGGGGAATTCAAATCTGAGCACCAACCTCCTTTCTTAGTTGGACAGCCCACACCAACAGACCGCCTCACGGACTCATCGTCAACCCCTGGGACAGCACACAGAAACTCTACATAGTTTTTGAATTTTGAAATGAATACAAGTCCAGGGTCCACAGCCCGAGAAGGGTTGATGGATCCAGCTCCATAATCGAATGGGGTGGCTGGAGCTAACTGGTTAGTCTTTTGTGCCATGATGGGATTGCCAGCTGTGTCTGCTATATCGGTTGTTGTCATCATTGCTGATATAATAGCAGAAGGCTTCCAACTAGGGTGTTTATGCTTGATTAATGCAGCAACGCCAGCTACATGAGGAGTTGCCATGCTTGTACCCGATACAAGTGCAAAATTTTGCCCTAATCAAAGGAGAACAGCAACACATGAGACAGTGTTTAAGGAAATCATGCAATACGCAATGTATGAAGTTCCTTGTTGAAGGCAACATCATGTCATGCATCATGATTACACGACGATTCTGGGATTCCCACTATCTCTGCTTCATTATTACAATGAGGTAATCAACCAGAATTCAAGATTTCTAAACACAACTTATAAGTCTCTTCGTAAATGGTTTATGCTAGCAAACAAATTAAACGCAATTATTCTAAACCAATGTCAACGAACCAACAAAATCTTTGATATTGTATTGCATTAAGCCCAATTATTGCAGAAATTACCTTATTGGGCTTATTCCCATCTTTTAGCATTAAAAACCTTTGCTTAATTATTGAAAAAAGATCCCATTCTAAGACCCTGCTTCCTTTAGATCAATCTAGCTCAAGTTGAACACATATATTGTTGAGTAAATCACATACAATTTCTAAGGAGAAAGGACCATGTCTCTAATAAATAAACAAATATGGGTGGTATTGCATACATAAGAAATAGAAATTGACAGACTTAGCTACAAATTGTCCTTAGGAGTAATTGGCAGGTACCTTTTACATAACGGTCTCCCTCACTGTTAGGACTCCAGGCTGCCCAGATAGAAGAACCTGGAGCCATGACAGTTGGTTTCAGGACATCAGCTGTTTGTAAAAGTGCATTATTCACATCAGGACCTCTTGATGAGTAGGACGCGACAATTGGTGCTTGCCCAGTGTATATTGCCTGTCTGCCATCCAAAATCCTGGCTGTTGCACCATAAGCGAGCACTCTTCCTGTTCTCCCTCTAAATGTCCTAGAGTTGTAGTACTGCCAAAGAGCCTGCAGATGATTGAAGACAACAAGTTTCACATAGAAATTCATCAGGTTGCACAGTTTACCTAATCCCAAAAGCTCCCCCAAGAGAAATGCATACAACAGTTTAAAATTTGTCCTGAGGCCACGACAAGTGAAGTGCTTAATTCATGACAATTACAATGACAATGACAGAAATATTTTATAAGGGTAAAGCATAAAACATGAAAAATAGCTCCTGCAACGAACATTTCTTTAAGCTGGTGCTTTCACAACCAGTGAAGTAAAAAAGTAATGAGAAAGCAATTTCTGATATCTAACGCAAAATTATCACCCTTCACAGCATACCATACCGTAGAAGCTTGTAGGTTGTTTAGGACAATTCCAGGCATCCCTAGGGTAACAGTAGTACCCTTGACTTCCTCAGAACCTACATCAGGGTCCATTGTCATAATAAATCCAGCAGCCTCGACACTATGCATTGTTTCAGCAACTCTAACTATGCTTGCAGAGTCAAATTCAAAGTCAAAGGTATAAGTGCAGATGATAAGTTTCCCACGAGCCAGAGATGAGATAAAGGCATCGGGAGTTTGACAGCTTTCAAGAAGACCAATGCTAGAATTGTGCCTACTGACATCAGCAGCTGCAGCCATGGGAAAAAGAGTTTCTCCCGGAGTTGGAGCTGTAAAATTTATAAGCTACTCAGAAATGTATAATTAGAGAAATGAAGCACTCTAGCTAAAATACCAGAAAAAACCATAGATTCAAGAGACTCATTTACGTGCAAGGCCCATGCCAGATAAGCTGTGTCCATTGCCTAACACAATGGAATTGTTGTACTTGCGATCAATAATAGAGGCAGCAACAGTCGTAATCCATGGGCTAAATGAAAGGATTGAACTAGATGAAGGGCCACCATTGCCAGCAGCTTGAATTACAACCACACCAGCTTTTGTAGCAAACAATAGTTCCATTTCCAAAACATTAAGGAAGGCAGAAGGTCCTGGCGGAACACTAGATGGCCCGACAGAGAGGCTTAGTATATCAACTCCATCTTCCACAGCCTGGACAGCAATCAACAACCAACAATCAACAATCATAAGTGGCATCAGAATTCTGGTAGAAAAATCCTAAATTTTCAGTTTTTCTCTTTATATTCCGTCTATAAGTAAAAAGGGGGAAAGGAAAAGTTTTCAAGTCCGATTGGGAAAAAACCTGATCAACAGCAGCAACAACATCTGACATATATCCTCCAAATGTATAAAGAGCCTTGTAAACGGCAATGCTAATCAAAATAGGATAATGCATTAGCAACAATTGAAAAAATGAAGTGTCCTCAAAATTTTAAAACACATTATTCCTCCACAAGAAAATTCATCAAGTGACTATATTCGGAAGTATTTACAACAGTTACCTAGCTCCTGGAGCCATGCCACTTGCATTCCCATAGTTGAAGCCATTAACAATAACTGGTGTGTCATAATTACCAGCAGCTGTCGAAGCTGTATGACTATCAGATATAGTCACCGAAAGAACAGAGATAACATCAGATGCATTACAAAATAAATGATACATATATCGCCAACTGCCATTGAGGCACTGGTTATAATGCAATTTGATGATGATTTAAGGCCCAAATTAATGCTCAAATTACCATGCAAGCTCAAAAGATACTGGCATGTTCGTATTATGTGACTTGCCTTCCATGACCATCAGCATCATAAGGGGAAGTGTAATCACGTGTAGCATTAAAATCACCAGCAGCAATTGCGGCACGTGCAAAATATTGCGCCCCAACTATCTTGCCGTTGCATGCTGTAGGGAGGAACATCTCACCAGAGGCACATTTCCCTTTAAACCTGCTACTATAATCATCCGTTGATCCCTTGGTCCTCAAGGATGGTAAGTTGGCAAAACTTGGGTGGTTAGGGTTAATTCCAGTGTCAATCAAGCCTATCACTATACCTTCACCAGAACTCCTCGCACCACCTAGTGCAGGCCAAACACCAGTAGAAATTCCCAGATAATCAGGCGTATGAGTTGTCAGTTTCTCCATCCTAATATCTTCATGAATAGCCCTAACTCCACTCGCATTTTGAAGAGATTCAACAGCCTGCAAGTGTTAAAATAGTTGTTAGTTTCTTATATAAAGAGATTCAACAGATAGATAAAACTATAAAAGATCAAATATTTTAACCATGATTACAATCTTTATTAATCAAGAAAATCAGATTACATTTCTTCATTGGATTTACCTTTTTGGATGTGACATGGATGGCAAATCCATTGAGCAAATGACTGTAACTGTAGAGCTTGGTGAATGAACCTGAATCTAGCAGGGTCTCTAATAAGACATCATGCTGTCTACCTACCATTTCTTTGTGTATTCTGATGTCATTGTGATTCCTGCAATGAAGTGCACAGGTTACATGAAAAAAAAATCACTCACAAGGAAAACGAAGAGAATGAAGAAAGAGCTTATCAGCATGGGGCAAAGAATAAAGGGACATAAATATCTTGAGCTCATTGTCACCTGAAGCTTCCCTGATAGCCACTCCTCGACACAAAGGAATCCCCCTCCAGGAGTACCATGAAGACTTTAGCATGGACAATGAAGTCACTCAACATGTGACTGCAGCTAAAAAGAACAAATACAGCTAGACTAAGTTGCATTTCTTTATGAACAAAAAGTGGCAAGTCGTAACGCATAATATGTGTTACAGATTGCAACAACAAAAAAGTTACACAGATGGTACTTTTTGGCAAAGTTCAATGAGAGATAGTATTATGGCGGAAGTAGGAATTGGATGAACTCCACTCAAGACCTATCATAGCACCGCTTTTTTATAGTTGAGTCAGGTGGGTTAAATGCCTTCCTGATCATCTAATTAGGTAAGCAGGGAGGATGCACATGCTTGCCTGCATCAAAATCATCTACTTCTGATGCAAGTAGTTACATGCATTAGCACCATCCATGCATTCCTCATTTCTCACCCACTTCTTCTCTTCCCCCTTCTACAGCTCTAACCATAAGTGTGAACTTATGGTACTAAGCTGCACTTGCGCACTTTCAGACATCCATGAGCAAGCTCTTAGGACTGCTAAATATACTTGTCAACCTTCAGCCACACCTTTATTTCTTAACTCTGTAGACAAGCGAGGGGCTGAATTTTGCCAAACAGCTGATTCAAGGAACTCAGGTTCCCTTCTTTACAGATTAAGAAAAGTGTCAATTGTATCATCACAATTTGCAATAACCAAAGCATTGTCTTGCACATTTCTCACTTGAAACGACAATCTGGCCGCTAAAGCTCATCATGAGAGACATGTTGAAAATATTCAGAAATAAATGTCAAGACGACTTGGACGATTCATGTAAACTGATAAAATGGAAATAGGATACATAAAAGAAGTAACGAATACGATTCAGCGACCACTATTCAGCTATCATCTCATTTGACATAAAACTAAGAATGTTACAGGACATTGAAGCAACTTTTGAGAACTTCTGGTTTCTCTATGGTTTTGGCAAACAGAAAGCAGAAGAGAGGAGTGACCACGAGGGTTGTAACCTTGCTAAGATATTCTTAGTACAGAAGTATCATATTTGAAGCATTACAGAAGACACAAATCATAAAAAGGAGAGCAAAGATGAAGATGCATATGCTCCCATTTCGAAGTAGATTAGAGCAAAGTGAGATTTATCTTGATCTCTGCTGACGAGTATATTCCCAGATAGCAATTGCGCCACTAACATGAACATTGAGTGACCTGACAACCCCTAACTGAGGGATCTCAATGCAAGCATCCAAAACATGGATTATATCTGCAGGTATCCCCTCCTTTTCACGTCCAAGAACAAGAACCTGAAAAGGATAACAAATCTTATATTTTTTCAGCTCAAAAGTACATCTTCTCAAACTGCATATCCGATGATAGTGAAGAGCGAATTCAAGTAACCAGAAAAAAGCTTGACATTGTCAATCAAGGCCATGCTTTGATCATGCTTTGGTACCAGACTACCAGGAAAGCCCACCCTCCAAAACACCAAGGTTTAGGTTCTCATAGGCTAGGGGGGTGGCGGGTTTGGATCAAATCAACACCTTGGAATCAATTTTTTTTTTAAAAAAAGTAATAATAAACCAAAGAATTGTCACAATTCCTCATCTTATTACCACAAAATATAACTTCGACCAATAACATTTACGACCGTCACAGATGAAGAAACATAATAAGTAGCCATGTGATGGAAACGATTATTAGGAATAGTTCAATCATGAAATAGTTTTAATCAATTATCCATTCAAGCAAAACTCCATTTTCTAGTGAAGCCAAAGACTCTCAATTCTTTGGTTTTGGAATAAGACGGAAAAAGCAAAATAGCTTCCTAAACTAGTTGCGCTTGTTTATATTATGAAGTCGCAGGTGGTTAATGCATTTTCGACGCAATTTCAATTTTAGGTCATCTGGAAACAACCTCTTTGGGGGTATTCAACACAAGGGTTAGGTTGCGTACATTCGATCCCCCCATACCTCGCCTTATGGCAGAAGCCTTTGAGGCAATGGGGTAATAATGTTGTCGTTATTGTCCATTCAGGCAAATGTGGTATTTAGATTGCATTCTTTGAGATGAAAAAAACATCATTAACATAGATCTGACAAACAATTATGCGTGAGGTGCATGTTACTTTATTAATCAAACATCAAAAGGGAGAGGGAGGGAAGGTGCAGCAGGCCAGAAATGGTAGAAGGACCGGGGAGGGGAGGTTGGAGAAGATGGGATTGGTTGGGGCATGAAGATGGCTGCTGTTGGGGGCGGCAGATATGGTGGTAGTGGGATAGTAATTTCAAAAGCAGTACTTGGGGGAGAGAGGGGGACAAAGAGAGAAAAACATAGGGTTTCATTCCTTCGTCAATATAGGGGTTTGACTTATTAGTTAGGTAAACCAAATACCTGGTTTAATGTATAGGTTTTTAGGTACCTCTCCCAAACCCATTGGTTTGATATCAACCCCACTCCTCATTTCAGAAAGTGAACCAACACCCCTAAGGAATAAAGCATGATTTTATGCATGAATAGCCTGATACAATACCAAATTACATAATCCAATCGAATTTTACCGTTTTTTGAGGGAAGCTATACTTGTCCAGGGGTATGCTATTTGCAGTTTGCTCCAATCCCAAGATTGCAAAACCCTCTCGCTTCTTTTTCTCCAAAAAGTTTTTGACACAATTCACCTGGACCTCTATGATGGGAATCCACTTCTCAGCCGTGACACTGGTAATACAAGATAAATGAATCAAAACAGTAAACATCGCAGGCCAAAAAGCTAAAACATCTACATAAGGATTGTTTGAAAGGGTTAGGGATATTAAAAAGAAGTAAAGAGATTCTGTTGGAAGATCTCCGAAACAGCTTATAACAAGAGAATAAAAACTAGGACATTGAATATACTTGCAACAGTGATGGTGGCCTACGAACTACAAAAGCGAGAATAAAAGAGCACTCTAAACCCCGCGGGCGCTGGGTCATTGAACGCCAAAACCCACGGCCCTTTTCTTCGTCAATCCGTGTTCGTTTAGGTTTTATCTTTTCTCCCCTATAAATATATGTATAGTCGTTTTTATCATTAAATGCATTAGTGAAGAGAGTTATTCTAATCTAGAGAGGTCTAAACTCTTAAACAAAGGTTTGAGAGCCTATAGAGATTGAGAAGTCCTTCTGTAAAGTCCCATTGTCAAATCCTAAAGCAAATCAAGTGTTTTTTGCACGGATCTCGGGTTTTCTAGTTAATTTCTTAAGTATTCTTCATTGCTTAATTTTATTATTTTCTGTTATAGTTTTCCGCATAGTATACACTAGATTGCACAATTTGTGAGCGCCTAAAGTGAGTGTTAAACCCTTAAAAAACCATCCCCACCCACCACTCACATGGATACCACTCACTCATCTCTTCAAAATGCCAAGAATCACTATATTATTTAGGAAAGTACATATATGCAAGACATTTACTCTCTCCATTTGTTTCCTTAAATTCTGCTCACTTTCTATAACTCCAATAACCAAGAAGGATAAGACAAAAGGACCATTCCGAGTCTTTCAAATGCTTTTGAGCACAAAGAGAAAATATTGGTCATATATCGTGGGATATTGGAGGATAAAAAAAGGGAAAAAAATTGTCAATAAGGAATAAAACAAAAGTGGATAGGAGTTTTAACAACTTGTAAACAAAAAGTGGGTAAATCTTATGGGGGAGTAATGACTAATGACTAAGAATTCTAATACTTGGAATATTTTGCACTAGGATTTAGAATATTTTGTTTCTAATACTTAGAATTCTAGAATAAAAGTGCTTATTCTAGTAATAACTAAAGCGATTTGTTTCTATTCGACCATTACAAGCCGTTTCCGCATTGTTGCAAATGTGACCGCATCCACAATTTTCGTCACAGATATAGGGTTTTCAATATTTTCCCATAAAGAAATATTCTTATTTCAACAAAAAAATTTAGCCTTGTCAAAAGCCATAATGAGATAGGCTGGGAATACCCCATGGGCCATGAGTCTCAACCCAAAGGGAAAATAAGTACACCCCGCGGTCCCATAAAGGAACCAAAAAAATCCCGAGCAAGAAAAGCCTTGAAATTTCTCTCCACCCAGATAACCCATATAACGGCAATAATTTCAGGGATTTGCTTAATGTTTAAAAAAGATGATTCTCAGTGTCCGTACACAGATAGTGCTTTTGCCTTATACATCATCCATTAAGGTTGCTAAATCTCAGCAAAGAAAATCATGCCAAATCACAAACCTTATCAGCTGGAATTGTTTGTCTTGTAGCACATTAGCATCTGCTATTGCTAAACTACTTGCTTTAAATACCTGCTTGAGACAAGCCAAACCCATTGATTGACAACAAGCAATCAGTAGCATATGTAAAAATCATAGGAGAATAGAAAATCAGAATCAATAGTGCCACAAAAATAGCTCGGAAGTACAGCAACAGACCTCACAAGTCCTTGCCAACCCGGCAAGGTTAGGTATACGATCAATGAAAGATGCAACCAAAACAAGTTGCTGTCTGTTCGCCTTCAACTTTTCCATAGACATGATTCTTGACTGCAGTATTTGCTCAAGAAGTTGGTCCTCCTTTTCCATTTCTGCTAGATAAAAGACATATCCGAATGAGCGAATTTATATCGGCTATACTACTAGAGACTTGTTTGCACCTCTTAGTCTTCTCTCTGCCCTACCATTCCTCATGAGAAAGTTGGTTAAGATTTGTCAAAAAAGAAATCAGAAATGAGCAGAAAGTGAGAGGGTTTTTAGTTTTTTATGCAACACTTCTGTGAAAAGGAGTAGATTGCCCTGCACCAGAATGATTGACAGACTAAGGTGCTGAAAAGTTCCTCCTAGTTGTAGCAATTGTGTAGAGGTCGAGGGACCCCCCCCCCTCCCTAGAAAATTAATATGCAAATGTAAAGTCGCTAAAACATGACTCCTATGTAGAGTCCATATAGAAAAAACCTATGGTAATGGGTTACACTTTATTCACATATATGACCTCAGAAACACCTTGGATTAAAAATGTCAGAGTTAGAAGCTAGTAATCCTCTTTGTATTCTTACCATCATTTAGCACCTCGTGTTTAGACAATGTGAACTTCTTCTGAAAATCCAAAGATATATTACTTAAAGGAGAAGGTAACATCTCTTGGCCTGCATTTTCTGAAAGGAACACAGAGTCTTGATCTTCCGCAGTGTTTAATTTCTCATTCGTGAGAGTAGCCTCATCCTTGGCCATTGAACTCCTAAGTTCTTCCCTGACACCCTACATATTACAGCATGATGAGACAAGGCCAGAAAGCAGAAGGTAATCAGAAGAAGCAAGAACAACTAACATTTAGAAAATCCATCACTCGCTCCGTCAGGCACATTGGAACGCATTCAAAATCCATATCCTACACAATATAAGACAAAAGCTATCAGCAAACAAACGGGTGCAAAAGCCAACAAAGATACTTCTCTAGGTAATAAAACAAATTTGTCAATTCGTCTGTCACAACAATTATCAGATGAAATCATGAAATACAAGCGTTAGGGATACAGCAAGCTGTTCAAGAAGTGATCTATGAATGAGATTATATGTTCTATTCATTTATTAAATATTTTATGGAGGGTATGAGGTCCCCTTAATTAACCTAGCTTAATTATCCACCCCCAACTCCTGTATCAAATCTAGCACACAACTGGTCACCACCACCAGTCCCCCAATACCTCGGCCTCTACCTTGACCATGCATCCACCACCGCCAACACTACCCCACACGCCTTCTTCCTTGCATGAGCAGTGGATCACCACCAACCTCGCAGCCATCAACATACCTAACTCTTTCTCCTTTCTGTATCTTTAAATTTAAAATTTCAGATCAGCGCCCCTCTCTTTCTCTCCTCAGCCACATCCATGGTGGCAGACATGCAAGCCCTTCGAGAAGCAGCGGCGGAAAAAGCAAGTGTAACACCATAGGAAGCTGCTGCGATTCATCAGATACCAAGCGATGTATAAGATGTGATTGTTATGTTTGTTTTTACGTTAAATCTGTTCAAAACCATGTCGCATTGGCAACAATTAGAGGGTCTAGTAGTCAAACTAATAAGGGCAGAGAATAAGCCTGACTTGCTTGGAGACAGAAGGTGATGGTGGTACATTTTAACTCCAAGTAAGTCATAGCTTCCCACTCGATATACAACAAGTTGGTTTGCTTGAATTGAAAATAGAAGCAACTCTAGTGGTCAAATAAAAAATAACCTGAGAAAAGGAGTGTGATGTTGAGCTCCCAAGAGAGTATCATCGTTCGAGCCTCTAGGTGTCAAGTAGGAAGCTAAGACCTTCCGATTTGTATGGTGTGGGGTGGTGGCATTCATGGTATTGCCTGGAGTTAGGGAAATAATGATGGGAATGGGTAATTATGGGTTGTCCTTGGTTTAATATGGTTAAGTTGGTATACTGTCATAGACAAGTTACAAGATTTGGTTTGGTTGCAATAATATGACATTTCCAGACAATAAGAAGAAAAGGAGGAAGTATAAAACAATAAGGACGAATATTCTTTGCCACAAACATTCATGATAGTAACCAGATGGTCTACTCCAGAAATCCTATCATTCTTCTCCAGCCACAAAATTCAAAGGATCTGCTAGGTATGATTGATATGATCAAATATAAAGCAAGATCGAAGTAAGTTCTGCAGCTAAATCAAAAGAAAAGTCGAACAAAATGTTGTCAATTTTAATGGTGATACATCTAACCTCAACACGACTGGAAAAGATTCCTGCAGGGGTCACGGATTCAATAGGACTAAAAGCATCAAGATATCCTTCCATTGAGGCTCGCAATCTGTGAGCAGCAAAACTGACCATCAAAATTTGCCAAGATATAACACAAGAACAAGTTATTGATGACAGAAAACCTCATTTTGATAGAAAGGGATTTGGGAAGTTAAAAGATGAGGATGAACTGTATTACGGGGCAGTTTATCACCACTTATCTCTGTAACAAATAAGTCTAAGGACAAACGGAACCCTTTTTCTCCTCTTGGGACACTCAAGGAATTTGCTCTTTAAAATGGAAAACCTAAGGTAGACATTACCTCACACAGTCAGGATTCATTTCCAAGTAAGACTTCAAATTGCTGAAACACCTTTTCTCCAGGATAGTAGATCTAGAACAACTAGAATCTAAAGTCGGCAGCAGCTTGCAGAAAACTTGGTATACCAGCAACTGAAAATTTATAAGTCGTAACTACATGAGCACTTTCCACAGGATACATGTATCAGATAAAAATGTCAGACATGTGCAGCACACAAAAACCTGAGTAAATCCACGTAATGTATGGTGGTGGGAAGTCAACAATGGAATTATAGGTGGAAGCAGTTCATCCAAGTGCTTAGATTGAACTTCTACTTTTGCATGGATCATAACATTAGCTGCTATATATACATATGAGGACAGTGCCTGCATCCAATTCTAAAGTTAGTCATTTCCATCATGAATCAACATCAAAGCAATATGCTAGGTCTTGCACGGACACGACATTAACCCAGTCACATGCTTCAGAAAAGGAGAATAACGACAAGGTAAAGGGCCAACGTGAAAGCACAGGACAAATGCAGAGGGGAAGAAAGAGTATGATCACAGCCATATATACATTATGCTGCATGCACTAGCAGTAGCACTATAAGATTCAAAAAAACCATGAACAGGCGCAAATTATTTGATAAGTAATAGAGATGTATTACTAAGAGACCAAGGGAGTGTCACACTGTCACCCCTAAACAAAAGGAAGTATAAGGTCAAAACTCTCATGCTGTGAAGCTATATATATGCAAAGAGGCATATTTATTTTCCATGAATATATATATGCTATTGACAATGCACAAAATAAGCTAGTTTAAATTATCACAATAAAGGTATTATCAACCCACGGAATATTCTGATACTAGTCGCTACAAGCTTTAGCTCAATAAATAAATCCTAGAACCAGATAACACCGCAACCTCCCAACCAGTGAAAACCAGGAATCGTTAAACCAGTGAGATAGACGATATGAATAATAAATGACATACAATCTCTCAAATGAAACTATACGGAAAGCAAAGATGGCTACTTAAGAGTATTCCCCGACCAGTTGTGCATCAAGCTGCTTCCACCCAGCGCAGATGCCATACTTCTAAGTTAGTCCCTCGATTTATTTTTTTGGATAAGCAGAGCTAGGGATGGAGCCTGCAGAGCCACACAAATATACCGGTCTGTCCATTCATTCATATAATATGTACTTTGCATGCACACTTTGTCTGTGCACTTTATGGTCAAAAGCAAGCACCCGGATCAGAAAAAGACCATGTTGTTCAAGTGAGCTTTGGGATTTTAGGATTACCGTCTTTGATCTATAGATGTATTCTTCATTTCAATTTTTAATTAAACAACTGAACCCTCGAAGAAAGACTTTAAACGTTTTCATATAGTTATCCAACAACCTTGGTCTTCAAAACACAACATTATTTACCAGGATACATCAAAGTCGCAGCAAAACAATATCGATAACTATGAGCTTCACGGCATGCCAGCAACCAAATAATTCATATTTACATGCATAATCAATGATGTGGTAAATCCTGGTAAACTTCAAGGAGAAAGATTTTCTCACTGGTGATGGAACACACATACCTGAGTCTTCATAGAGTAATCACATAGTGACGGAACTAAATGCTCTTGCACCTGTGAAGAAAGTATTAAATCAGATTTAGTCAAAGATATTCTCTTCTATTTCTAAGACAAGAACATGTACACGAAAGCATAACTGTAGGACCAGGGGTCCTTGTTCAGAAGAACTTCAAGAACAATGATGTGCGCCAATCACATTGTCCCATTAAAACGATAAGACGAGGTGAAACTCAATCCTGTGCTTCGTATTAACAAAGTGTTGTCAGTTGTCACTCCCACTTCTCGAAGAAATTTTTGCTCTAAGTCTCTCCAAATCCTAAAATCTTAGTTAGAATGGGGGCCGTTACAGTGAGTGTAAATCCAAATTTCCCTTTACATCAAAAGGCAAGTTTTCACATTCTTGAGTCTTGAACTCTTGACACATGGACAACTTGTTAAATTTCAGCAATCACTGATACTTAGCAATTAGTCTAAAATGTCGTTACATATAAAGCTTTCAACTCATGTCATCATGTGGAGTCTAGAATTTAGACTAAGGCTCTATTCTTTTGGACTGAAATGAACTGATCTGAATAGAACCGAATTGGACTGAACTGTAATTGTGAGACAAAAGGCGAACTGAACTAAACTAAAATTAATGGAGCTAAGCTAAGCTGAACATAAATGTTTTTTAATTAATCCAATCCAAAAGAAAAAAGAAGGGCCTAACAATGAAGTATGCCCTTAAAACCAAAGTTATCTTTTTCCATTTTTTTATACAGTGTTATTTTTCAACTCAATCTATCTCATTCTTGATATTTCCTTCATCTTAAGCAATTGTAGTTTAAGTTCACTTTTGGCATTAGCAATTTACATTTTCTTCGTTTTTTCGCTGTTCAGCTTTGACTTTCCTTTGCTAATTCACCAGCTTGACTGTATGACTTATAAAATTGCGACCAATAACATTTAACACAATAACATATCTTTTTATAAGTTACTATGAAATTTGGTCAAAGGGGGCGTGTGAATAGTGCAAAAGTCAAAATGAAACAACAACAAAAAGCACAAGGAGCATTTAACTATTACCACACTTCCTGCATTTTTTCAGTTGCAACCATTAAGTTGCGCCCCCGATTTAAACAGGGATCCGATGGACGGATGGCAAATGGATATCCAGCGAAACAGCAGCAAATCTGAATTCTAGCGCATTGAACATCATACTAGTCACATTTAGTCGAACTTTTCCTCACCAATGTCGATTTCCCCAGCTAGAAACACATCTAAAGTGCTATAAAGCTCAACGTAGTCAATAGTTGATCCTTGATATTTGGGTACAGTCATTTAAATAGAGCTGATAAACCATGGTTCGAAAATGTGGTTTCAGACATGGTCGTGGTAACTGTTGCGGTAATGGAGTTGATGAGGTTGCCACAATGCTAAGTATCGGCTGGGATCAAAAGATATCGCTTAAATTGGCCTAAAACGCGGTTTTATTACAGCTTTAAATGCGGGAAGGATCGATTCGATAGATTCAATATCCTTTACAATACGGCCAATACGATACGATACAGCCTTGTTTCGCCACCATGCAATAAACCCAAAATTTATTATTGCACCATGATTTGCGATCAATGTATCCGTTCCGTTCACAACACAATCTGCATCCTTTAATATTCAAGCACTTAATTTCCAACTTAG
Organism: Patellifolia procumbens; assembly: GCA_947645195.1. Taxonomy (NCBI): domain Eukaryota; kingdom Viridiplantae; phylum Streptophyta; class Magnoliopsida; order Caryophyllales; family Amaranthaceae; genus Patellifolia; species Patellifolia procumbens. The sequence goes on from CANSGD010000972.1 coordinate 8,113,189, forward strand.
GAGTAATAAGTAAGAACTCTAACGTCCGCTCAGGGAAGAAAATCGCGGATATCGTCGTGTTCGCGGTAACGGTCGCGATGATGCGGGAACGGCTTGTAACGGTCGAAAAAAGACAAATCGCGGTTGACGCGGCGTGAATTTTTTCAAAAAATTCACACAATTAGAATTTTAACCTCAAAATGGCATTTTTGAAGTTTTATAAATATTCTTATAACTTAATTTGACCAAAGCAATCATATGGGTAGATTACACATATGGTGAATAAAAGATTACTTTAAACATGAGATTTATGTCATATTATATATAAAAATTGATACTAAATCATATATATTACTCAACTTGGAAGCCCATGGTAAGTTTTTCTCCTTTCGTTGGTGTGACCCTATAGTTTTTGTGCTACTATGCGTATATTCCCTTTCTTTTTTTTTTGACCAATTTTCATATAGTAACGGATGGAACGGGTAAAAAAACGCTCTAATGCGGCGAGTATGTAACGGACAACGCGGTGAGTTGGACGTGAATTTCATCGCGGGATTACGTAACGGCATTTCGCGTAACGGCAAGTTCAAAATCCGTTACATAACGGCCGTTAAGTAACGTAACGGCCGAGTTTTGTTTCCCTGCGTCCGCTAGACCAACACTTTACATGCCATTCTTTTAGCCTTATACACAACTGTGAATTCTTATAATAATTTACTTGATACTAATTAAAATGACTTGATTTAAAAAGTGTTATTCTTCCATCTCACATTAGTTGTCAACTTGTCATGTGTTAAGGAATGAATAAGATTATCATTATTGTGATGTTTCCCACCACTTTCATAAGGTATAACCAGTAGGTAATAAGTGTAATTAGTTTATGAGATTTTCGTTTTATGACATATTTAATGCTTTATTTTATTTATATTGGAACCTTAACAACTCTCTTAGGACAGCTATAAAAGGAATATTTGACTACAAATGTAGGAAAGAGGGACATAGTCCCTTCGCTTTTTATAAGATGCAACACTTTAACTTTCATACTTTTCAATGCATAACTTTGACCATTCTTAACTTTAATTATCTATTAGTAAAAATTATAGAATTTCGATATTTGGAAACATACATTAAGGTGAATCCATCAATAACTTAGCTTCTAAATCTTAATGTCATACATTAGTTAATATCATCCAGTCCAAGTTATTCACATTGTATGAATAGTGCAATAGTCAAATTATTAACGATGAAGTATGCTTTTTTCCTTCTAATAAAGAAACTTCCACAGATAAATTACAAGAATTGATGCATTACATGGGGATAAACAAGTTGCTAACATATAGTGATCCAATAGATATAAACATACCAAGAATGGAAATTTAAGGTAGACATGTATAGCAAAAGTTTCCAAGTATTGCCGAACAGCAGGCAAGTTGTTTCGCTGCAAGAAACGCAACCATTAGCACTCCCAACAGCCGGCTTTTAAAAAATAATGGATAAACATGGGATTGTACACATAATACAATTTTGACCAGAAGTTCATCATTGCTAACCAACAAATGAAGCCCATTGGCCCTCAATTAGCCAAAGAATAGATTAGAAGAATATAGGTGGGACAATAAGGAATTTAGCATTAACTTCTAGAGCGAATTTATAGTGAAAAAAGCATTCATCCAATATCCAAACGCATACCTTGGGAGCTTCTAAATTTGAATTGAGGACAAGGACAGTTCTTTAAGAAAATATTCCGATGTCAGCGGCGCATGGGAAAGATACCTTGGAACATGCAGCTAACGCCATCCTTTTGAAATTAAGACTTTTGTTGTTGTTGTGACACGCAAATTTATATAGGTTAAACAAACTAGTATTGATAGAACACATAGAATTTGCCAAGCATGAACCTTCAGACGGTGAGACTTGTTATTTTAAAAAAGAATTCACAACCTACTCCATACTTCAAAAGTTTTCCTAAAGTATATCATCCCACAGCACAGGTCAATTCCTTTGCAGAAAAGCAAATAGTGTTTCCAGGTTAAACTCTGTAGCAAGCATGTACTTGTTACTCAATCATCTTAAGACAACTGCTTCTTTCTCATTTACCGAAGAGTCATATCAGAGTACACATATACAAAGATTGATCCAAGTCTAACAAAGACAGTTACTTACATACAGTGACACGGACAAGCTCTGCATCACTTGCTGAACAATATCTCGATGAACAAATCTTGATAGAACACAGAGCATTTGCCAAGCACGAACCTTCCTACGGTGAGTCTGTTCAATGAATTAGATCCCACATCACAAATGGAGGAAAGCACCATTGCATTTATCAATATTGATTACTGTGGACCACCAAATGCATACCAACAATAAAAAGTGAGGTCCCAAAAAAATCACCCCTTGCATACTCGTAATGAATAGTTTCTTTACTCTTACAACAAAAAGTCCCAGACTAACTTTACAAGTTTTACACTCACCGCACTGTACTTCTTATATAGTTCTTTCCCAAGTTCCTTGTCATTAACCTGCAGAATGAATAATGATCAGTAAAGGATATTCCGTTGCAAGAGATTGTTAGGATGACAAAAGACACACATCAATGATATTACACTAACAACCATGAAGACGGATGGAATTAGAGAGAGAAGAAGAGAGAGTGCAAAAATATATCATAAACATCCAAGATGAGAAGAAACCGCCACGAGGAGGTTTATACGAAACAGCACACACCACACATGGACAACCATCACGTACCCTGGTGGAAATCTCAAATAGAGTGGCATGTACTAATAAGTACCCACCTCAACCCCACCACCAAATCTCATAGAAGTCAGCACATGTAAATGAGCACTTCCTTTTTTTGACAAGTATAATCAAGAACCATATTAGAAAGACACAACGGAAGTGTCGACCAATGAACAAAAAGAGCACTAATGACAAAAGGCTCAAGCCATCGACCTATCATGAAGCACACCACCATATTGCTCAATTATGATTAGACTCGACAAATACCCTTATTAGACTTGTGTCAAAATAATAACCCCTAGCATGAAGCAGTAACCCTTTCCCAGATTGGGTTCTAATCAAAGCCTAAGACCTCAAATGGAGCTATCAATTGATGCAAAGGTACCTGATTAGAGAGAGAAAATAAAAATTGTGGTACCTGTTTTTAAGATGAGTTAGATGACTGGTCAGTGACTAAAGGGATTTAATACTTCGTAAAAGAGAGCTACTTTATAGTTTAAAGTTTATTATCAAGAATTCTCTGTTGAATATCTAAGACATGACTTTGATTTGGCTTCACATATCTAGAATTGCAATCTTTTGAAAAAAATTACCTTTTAAAAACACAAATAAAAGAGAGGCACTATAACCAGACCCAATATTCATTAGAAGCACCACAACTTAATGATTTTTATTACTATTCCCTAATTACCGGTGTCTTAACAAATTTGCTTATCCCCCAAAACTTGTTCTAATATTTCGTGTTTGAAAGAAGTAAGGTGATGTGCCTCATAGCGATGGTCATTTTACGGTACTGAGGATCATGTTTAATCTTTCTTTTTTGGCTAACATACTTGCGTCTTTTAATTCTGGCGCCTTAAAGGTACCATCCACACCCAGAATCAGGGCGATGGGCCAATTACTGGATCGATGATTTTTGCACATCACCAGTTTTGTATAACCAGCTTTCTGTTACAGCTAATGATTATCTCTTCAAACATCTTCACCTAACTTTTAAAACTTAAGGAGTATGGACATGGAAAGGAAACAAGCAATAAAAGTATGGGATGAACTATACGCTCAGTTTCCATGGGATTACAATTCAAATATTTACCAAATCTTAAGTAAAAACTTATTTTTATATTATCCTTTGCAATTGGCAGGTAATATGTCTACCTTCCAACAAGAATAGTATAATAAAGTGGACGCTTCAATTTTAATTTCAGAAAGTATGAGAACTATCCACTGATATCCAAATCATAAGGGCATTGATGTACAAAAGCAGGGAGGAGGACAAAAAGGTTCAAGCCCTAACTTGGAGCAGTTCATCTACAAAACAAGGAAAAGTCAAGTGATATTCAGAGACTTAAACTTGCCTCAAGCTATTAAGCCAAAAGCAAAACTTTCACGAGTTGGAGCTAAACCCTCAGAAATGGAAACAGCTGGATTGAGTGATCAAGATAAGAAGATAAGATGGCCATATAAATGCAAATGTGATTCAAATTTGTACTAAGATTCAAATGTAGTAAAGCTACATCAAAACCTCTACTTAGCTATATGTCATGTCCATTCAAATATTCAATACAATTCAGATATTCAATACATTGAGACTGCAGTGCAGTTCAGCTTCTACTTAACTGAAACTTAATAAGGAAATAAAAAATAAAGATATAACTAGTCAATGCACAATTATGCTAGGAAAAAAGTGGATGCTAACATAGATAGTTTTCCATATCCTTAGTTACTGTCCAGAAAAAGTACCTTAACATAACATCATTGCAAATGCCGATAGATGTATCTCAATAGGAATACCAAGATATCATAAGATTTAATACTAAAGAAGAAACTGTACCGCGGAGTCAAGAAGATCCAACAAAAAAACTTTTCCAGATTCAAAGGCAGGACTTCTACTATCAATTTCTCTTCCTGACTCAGCCAGCTTGTAGAAAAGCAGAACAACAGAGACTCGAGCATATAACTCCGTATTGATATATGCCTAGTCACAAAGCCAACCATCAACATTACATGCCATAAACTTGTAGAGTATATAACTATATATACAGAAGTAATTAGTAAGCAAATGGAGATGTCATCTCAATTAAATCCAGTTCGTAGAAGCATCCACAAATAACATCACAGAGGAGCATCGCAAATCTATCTCACAAGGACTCCCAAGTCCCATCAGAAGAGCTGCTCTAAAAAAATCAGGTCTTTCTTTATACAACACCAACGGAATAGACAAGCTGACCACCTCAAGAACTCACCTCCCTTACATCTTAATTGTAGTAACCAAAAGTACCATTAAATGCTCCATGGGAGTCTCTGAGCAAACCCCACAAGAATTTGGATCATTTTGAAAAGATCCCTCCATAAGTTGGAAATCTTGCCATTGCTCCAACACAAGTTTGGAATATTTTAGGAAGATGTCAACAATTCTCAGTTTTACAATCATTTTTCTATGAGTAAGGCAACAACAAGAACAAGAACAATAAAAACAACAACAACAACAGCAATAATATTCCAGTGCCTCAAAGGCTACCGCCACAAAGCGAGGTGTGTGTGTGTGGGGGGGGGGGGGGTGGCAGATGTACGCAACCTAACCCTTGTGTTGAATACACAAAGAGGTTGTTATTTTTAAAAAAGTAATAATGAGTTAAATTAGAAAGACACTTGCCTAATTACAAAAGGAGGGTTAATGACAAAACACTCAAGCTTGCAAGCTACCGTAGAGAAGTTTAACTACAAAATCAAGGAAAGTCAAGTGATGCTCAGTAGCTAAAACGGAACGCTAGCTACACAAAAGTCTCAACAATTTGGACAATGAAACCTTGAAAGCTTCATGAATCATGAGCGGAAGCTAAAATCCTAAAACCCTCAAAAGATCCATTGGTTTCTCTCCTTCCATGTGCACCACTAAGCCGCCAACGGAGTCATCTTCCAAACATCCGCGAGCCAACCTTTTTCCATCCTTTCAGCTCAACCCAGACTAGGCTAGAGATAAGTGCCAAAGAGAGAGAACCCAAAGACAAAAGAAGAGGAGATAGTTAACAGATTTCCTCTCATTAAGACACAATTCCAGCGACTAGTAAAGAGTCGCTTTTCTTCAGAATAACATCCTCACTGAACCCAAGCCCGTCGAAGGCCTTGGCATTAGGCCTATCCCTTTGATGAATGATGCACCTAAAAGAAAAAAGCTTTGGAGAGTTGAAAATGAAGATGATGTTTTGTGGACGAACATCACCAAGCAAATGTATGGCACTGAAGTCCTCCTAAAGCACTAGTTGTTGCAGTTTGTGCCTTAAGGAAGAGGAATCCGTTAATCATTTCCTCCGCTTTTGTATTTGGTTTCTTTCTCTTGGGCACTTATCTTTAGCCTTGTTTGGGTTGAGGTGGATTCAACCTTGTGTTGTGAAAGATGCACTTGTTGCCTGGGAAAAGGGATGAAAAAAGGTTGGTTCTGAAGATGCACTCAGGAAAGAAATGAACAGATTTTTGAGGGTTTAGCTTCTTCTTGTGAAGTTTGCAAGTTCCAAAATTGAGACTTTTATAGCAGGAGTCAAGTTTTAGCAATCGAGAGTCAACTGAATTTCCTTATTTTGCAGATAAATTGCTCCACGACAGCTAGAGGGCATTAGCTTTTTTTTCATTAGCCCTCCTATTGTAAATGGGTTGGTCTCTTACTAATCTAATTCTTTATTACTCGTAAAGATAAAAATAAAATTAAAAGAGTAGTGCCATTCCCTAGTTTGGTTTGATTGCAACTTTGTCGATACCCAAATTATGCAGCTGCATAAGTAGGAGTTTGAACAGAATATTACTAATATATTGGACAGAGAAAAGGTTAACATACTTTTGCCAACTCGCTATCTGGTATTTTTGCCAATAATGATACTTCAGTTCTTGCATCGCCATTTTCTGTTAGTTCAGCTTCAAAATCTTCATCAAAAGCAACTGGAACGAAAAGAATATCTTACAATTAGAAGTCTGTAAAGCTAGTTCTTAATAGACATCATGATGGAAGCAAACCATGCAGAGCGTATGTACAATAGTACCCCACTCACCAGATCCATAAAGAGTCAAAAGCTTTAGCTCTTTCATGTAATACTTTATGATCCTAGGATTCAAGAGCCATAACCCCGTCAAGTGAAGAGCTGCAAGGCGAATGGTACGAGGACTTCTCATGCCTTCTTCAAGAACCTTCTCGCAAAACTACAAGAAAGATGACACAAAATATATCATGCGTAGAAGTCCACCGCTTCAGTACATACAACAGACTTCATGACTAAAAATTTCTCAATCACCAAGTTAAGAAGCAATGTAACACATACCCACTTCAGAGGACCAGGTCCATCAGCTGCCACATGCATTTCTTCTTCTCTGAAAACAGATGGATGCAGGACGGCAGAGAGAAGTGCAGCAATTGGTGCAACCCTCCGTTTATTACAGCTGGTGTGCAATATCCACGAAGATCTAACTAATTGCCATATCATCTGAAGACAAGACGGCCAAAGAAAAATGTCAGTAACTCTTTGGAAAACATAATCAACCATTATCAGAACCCAATACGCCCCAATCTGATACACTGACACATGACACCGCAACAAACACCAAGTTTATTTGTTCTTATACCCAACCTGATACTCCGATTTCCAGATAATAATACATACCTAAGAAAAATCCATATGGTGGCTCACTCGCACAAAAATCCCTAAATAATGAAGAAAGACACCCATTCTTGAGTATGAAACTCACAAACAGAGAAGACACAAAATTATCCCGCCTAATGTGTCAAGCACAGAGAGCAGCTATATTACTCTGACTCGGGTACTAGTGTCAAAAATGGGTACGTGTCCAAGTGTCGGACCCGGCCAAATTGTGAAAATCATGTGAAATTCTATAAGTAGGAAAGCACATAGTGAAATACGCAAACCACTTTGCTATACTGTGCAGCTCCAGGTCTCTCCCATCAGTCTCATGATCTTAAGCATGAAAAAACATGTTTTCAAGGTTGAGAAAACACTATAAGCAGGAGAAAATAAAGTAGGTAAGCAATAACACATGATCAAGACAGCCAAAACAATTACTACAAATTTAGCACTCAAGCAAAACCATCTGATCTGTCTACTCCAAATCTGTATTTGTAGAGCGCTTAAGCACTTAGCTAGATCAAGCATACAAGGGCGGAACAATTCTAGTAAAAAAATAAAATAAAAAAACCAAAAAATCTAGTATGGGTCATTAATAGCTGAAATCTAAGCGTAATATCTGATTAGAAATTAAACAGAACTATCCTGCACATACATAAGAAGATCCCCCAATGACACCTCCTGAACGACCCCTACATACCACAAAACAATTAATCAAAACTAATTCCAAATACCAGTATGTGCGGTGCCCAAACTAGTATTATTTTCCAAATAAAGAGAAATACCATTGATAGAAGAACAAGTATCCTAAATTCCTAATGCGTCTAGCTAACACTGGGGTCAAGCCGTCAAGCTAAAAGTATGACATGATCATAACCAGGTAAATTTTTAACAGTCTTCAGATGTTATTATATTTAATCAACTCTCCAAAAGATCTGAACATTTTTTGGATAATAAAATCAATAGCAGAAACATTGAGCATTATACACGACGAGGAGTCTAGGAAAAACCTAGGCAACATTGATATCTCCTCTCCAAGTACCTTCCCAGAAGCAAACTTCTTCGCTCAAGCAAAAACCTTAAAACGAGCTTCCCTAGGGTAGCATAAGCAGCATTAGTGTCGAACATCATCACACACTAATCCAGTGAGACTATATTTTCTCTAAAATCAACTTTGATGAAGAGAGCCAGGGGACAATGCCAGACTTTGCAAAACAAGAATACATTTATTAAGACAAAAAATAAAGTAAAAGAGATAATATTAAAAATGAATCAAAAAAATACATGTGTCGGATTCGTTGGTGATATGGATTTCAATCCAAAGATTGCTACCTTAGGGTTCTTGAGGGTGGAAGAAAGTTTTAGGGTTTAAGGGGACGATTTTATGTGAAGTTTTAATTAAAAAGATGGTTGTTTGGGTGTGTAGTTTAATAGAGTAAACGAAACAAATCAATAATGGAGATAGTAACCTTTGAATCTCGGTCCAAAGGGGTAGAAGATCAATCTCAATCTTTCTTTAATGCTAACAAGCAAAGGTATTCAACCTAAATTCACAAGTATAAACTCGTAAAAATATTAAACTTCTAAACTAATTTTTATTGATGTAAAACAACCATATAAATAGGGAAGACACGTCTAATCCTAATCCTAAACAAACAAGATAAAAAATAATCCTAGTCTAACAAGATAAAGATAAGAAAACTTAATATGGTTAGGACAATCCCCTAACTCATATTTTTAAGGAATCCTAATCTTACCTTTTAAACTAATCTTATCTTTTTAAAACAAACTAATAACAACCTAATCTTATCTAATGTCACACGTCTAACATAGATTAATTACAGAAATATTTAAATTAAATGAAGAAATTAATGAAACTTAATTAAATTAAGCCTAAAATAGGAAAAAAACTATAGGAAAAACCCTAATTCAAGAGGGGAGTAATTCAACTAAGGAAAACACATCAGTTTGACGTCGATTAAAAAACGAAGCCAAGAAACACATTACATCATCAAAGACGTGCTTTAGACGCAATGTCGCGTAACAAACTCTCCTCAATTTACAAGTCTGGACCGACATGATAGTTACATTATCAGAGACATATTTCTAAGACACAAAGTTTGCATAACCTAACGAGAACTCCTCATATTACAACCCTTGTCCCCAACAAGTTGCTACTAGGTGGAATATACTTCCTCAAATTCACTTGAAATTCAGGACCAACTATAAGTCAATTACATAAGGCAGTGTTTGGAACTAGTAATTCATTTCAAAAAAAGGTATTCAAATTCAAAATTTGAAATGTTAAAATTTAATTCCAAATCTAGTGTTTGGAAAACACTTAAAATTTGAATTTCAGAATTTCACTTCCACTATGTCGTTTGGGAAGAATTATGAATTTCAATTTCAAATTTTAGAAATTTCTACTGTACGAAAAAAAAAATGACGATGATGTGATTTCCAAGGCCAAAGAAGTGATATTTTCCCATTATAGCTTACAGCACAAAGATAAAGACCATCTAATTGGAAGAGACCTTTAATTTTTTATCTTGCAATACATAAATAGATACTCCCTCCATCCCATATTAGTTGGGACACTTTCTATATATGGTTGTCCCATATTAGTTGCAACACTTATATTTTAGGCATGGACCCACCAATATTTTATTATATATCACCCAACTAATATACCCCACTCATTCATTGATTTATGTAACCAATATTAAAATACTACTCCCTTACTCTATCAACTTCTTACAAGTACCACATCACTTTCTATCACATCAACTTTTACAATAAATTAATATAACCTACAGCCTACTCTATTAACTTTCTAAAACTATGTGCACAAGCTATTGTTACAACTAATATGGGACGGAGGTAGTAATAAAAAACAATTCTCATCCAGAAACAAGATAAAGATGAAATCTTGAAAACTAATAGTGAGCCTGATTTAAGAAAACATACAAATCTTCACATTCACAAACCTAATCCTAAAATCAAAACCCTAACAAATGTAGATTCAAATTTGACCTTTTTCGTGACAACCTCAAGCTCTTCCGCACTACGTTTGATGGCTTTCCGAATCAAATTGAAGTAACATGTTCATATTTTTAACCCCAAAAAAACTTCTTAGTTTCTCCCTCGGAAATTTAAATGGAAGCTATACGCTCCTCTTGTATGTCTCTCACATTAAACACTGCTTCTTATCATCTTCATTAATGTCATGCCGACGAATTATGTCGGATCCTAAAGCTAGATGAAGGAGATGGTAATGGTGAAGATGATGATTCAATAGAGAAGTAGAGAGGAACATACACTAGAGAGATGGGGAGAAGAACTGCAGCGATGAATTCTAGATTTTACACCTTGCAGAAGACAGATATTTGAAGGAAAGCTTATTTTCGTGTGGCAGAGAGATAAAGAGATAACGGGTAGTTTTTGGAATTGGAAATGACAGTGTTTTGATATGGATTTCCAAATTCTGGTTCTGGTCCCTTTTACTATATTACTAGCTTCTAACTCTGGCAATGCCAGGCAAATGTCTTATTATTTTTATACACTATTTTCAACTAAAAAGAATCACTTAGAAGAGATTAAACTCAATCGAACTTAATGAGTATCGTGATTTAAACTAGAGCATGCCAATACATTTATTTTACCTAAACTTAATTGAATTTAAATTAGGTTGGATGATTTTTGGTATTTTAGTAATTCAAACCGACTTCAATATTTTCTATTTAATAATTTTTCGGTGTATCTAATTGAATTAGATGGGTTTTTTTTACATGTCCAACTCGAGTGAGACTTTAGTGTTAAGCAACATTGTTTTCTTAGTTAACTCTATTAATTTAAAAGTGATAAAACTCAATTGGCCTCGTATGTTACTTGGGGTCCATTCTTTTCAACTTATTTTCACTCCTTATAAGTTCAAATAAGGAATGTAATCTTTCATTTAGGATATGATTATCTTTTATTGTTGTTTATTAAAAAATAAATTATTAATTTTATATACATAATAATAACGTGGAGCCATGTGGTAGCTCCTTTCGGGACAGCTTTATTATCTAGTACTACTATATAATTATATTTTGTTGTTATTTATTAAAAAAATAAATTATTAATTTTATATACATAATAACGTGGTGGAGCGATGTGGTAGCTCCTTTCGGACGGCTTTAATAGATATAATTATTTTTTATTATTGTTTATGAAAAAATTAATTATTAATTTTATATACATAATAATGACGTGGAGCGATGTGGTAGCTCCTTTCGGGACGGCTTTATTATCTAGTATAGATACCTGAGAAAGGCCCCATTACAAATTCAAATTCTCTACTTTCCCAAACACCTGAATTGAGTATTTCAAATGAAATTCTCATCCCCAAAAAGCCACAAGATAATGGCTATCCCCTACATTACCCGGTGTTTTCAAAAAATTATAATAAAGGAATAGGAGAAAACAAACACTAATTATTAGTGTGTTTGGGGGAAAAAAAAAAAAGGGGGGGGGGAAGGAATTGAACTGGAGGGAAGAGAAAGGGAAGGAAGGGAAGAAGGATGAGGTTTCCTTCCAAATCGGGGGGAAGGAATTGAACTGGAGGGAAGAGAAAGGGAAGGAAGGGAAGAAGGATGAGGTTTCCTTCCAAATCTCTCGACTGTTGGAACCGACTGAAGTTTTTCTTGTACTATAGATTACTATTCCCTACCTCATGAAGTGGATCCATCCCTTAATTAGTATAGAGGACCTTGGGGGGGGGGGGGAATCGGGAGGATGCTGGATATGATTTAATAGAGAAATTGCTATACCTGATAATAAGGAAATAAATTTGAATTTGTTAATTTACACCCACACCCCTCTCTTCTCTGAAAGTCCAATAGTAAAAAGATACAAAAGGAACAGAAATATTTCAATCACCAGCAGAAAGAATCAAGAAGTAAATTTAACCCATACCTGTGCATTAACCCCTTGAGGAGCAGAGATAAATGAGCTGCTTGAAGTTATTAGATCCATAACCATTCTAACCGATCTCAGCATGGCCAAAACAGAATCCTCTCCAGCAGTCTCTAGGCTGTAAATTCATTCAAGTTGATGGGAAAAAAAAAAAGCACCAGTGATAAAAGAAAAGGACCACAAAGGAACCATATTGAAAGCTATAGAGCCAGTATGGATTTACCCCTCAGGCTCACTTTTGAATCTTTTAGCAAGCAATGTCTCGGGATTTACTTACCTCTCGACAAGGTCACCGAAGATAAATCTGACAGCATCATCTGAGAAGAAAGTATTACCAAGCTCAAGCTCGACTCCATTTTGAAGAGCATGGTATGGGATTGATAATATAGCTTCTAGGCATACCCACTAAAACAATTTTAAAGTAAGGTTAATTCTGCAAGATAATTAATATCAGACATAATGAATTGAATTGTGTACTAATGCAAACATGACAAGTTGGTACTTTAAAAACCTAAGCTGCAAGAACTTGGGGGATAAGATGATTACTATCTAGGATCACCAATAAAGACAGCATGCAAGAACACTAAAATGAAACATGGCCCGTTGAATTGCCATGAGACTGGCTTATCAGTTGCAGAAAGTGAAGCTCAGTTATATCCTAGCAAAAGCCTACATCACAAGGTAGAAAGGAAAAGAAGGGTGGACCGAGCCTTTCCTTTCTAGACAACTATTATCTTAACATCTAAAACTACCCCGTTTGTGTTCATGAACAAACCTTAGACAACAATCTACAGCAAAAGAATTTAGGTTTTTCTTCCTTTTTTCAATCCTTTTCTTTTGTGGGGGGGGGGGGGGGACTTGTCTGTAACTAGAGTAACTTGAATATTTAAATTTTGGTTGGACTGTGGCCTTTTTATTTTGACCATGGTCACTTAACTCCTTGCCTACGAATACAGCAAGTACGGCTATAATGTAAGTTTATTTTTTGACAAGCAATGAAGGGTTATATTAGAAAGACACTAAGGGGTGTCGCCGTGATTGTAAAATGAGTTTGCGGTCACTATAACAGAGATGATGTGGATACTGCTAAATACCAGTTGAGACCATTATTCCCCCTTAAAATGGCCCAGAATGTTTTACACCTTTTACGATGAGGGTAGTATTTTCAGTAGATTTGAATACAAGATAATGGTACCTTGTTTTGACACACCCACCTATTTAAAAAAGGAGGGCTAATGACAAAAGGATCAAGCTCTTGAGCTAATATGTAGAAATTTATTTACTAAAACAAGGAAAGTCACGTAACATTCAGTTACTAACACTTTACACCAACTATACAAAAATCTCTAATCTGGAACTTGAATGCTTCACATGAGGAAGCTAAAAAAAAGTGTTTTTGTTCTTTTCCCTCCTTTGCAATGGTTCATACCTAATACATCTCTCTATTACTATGTCCCAGAAATAAGGGGAAGGGTGACAAATAACAAAGTTATAAAGTGGTACATAGAGGGGTACCTTCCAGTTCATTAATACAGCTCTCCTTGTTCGGGCTAATCGCTGAAAAGCAAGGAAACCATTTATGTGATTGAGAAATCTCATAACCATGGAATCAAGAAGAGGCCTGTTTTCTGCCACGGGATCTGAGGAAGAGCTCATTTCTTGAATGAAATTTACAGTTGAAGAACAAATCGACCCAGCGGAAGCTTTTAGAGAAAAACTCAAAGCTTCATACGCAGCCAAATAAATCTCTGCACTAGTCTGCTCAAAGACATCAAAACTAGTGAGCAAAATAATATTTTAAAAGGCATGTTTCATAAAGTGCATTGTAGAACTTGGACCATATAGTTAAAGAATAATTTTAAGTGAGACCCAAGTCATCCAAGTCACCCAACAGTTATATACCTTGTCACAAAATTTTACCCTAATATTTCTATAATATCAAAGAGGTATGCTCAAGTATAAGTTGGGTAATATAAGTTTTCCAATCAGGAAAACTGGGAAAAATTAATAGAGCAACTATCTGTCCAGAAATCAACCAAATTCAAAACTAGAAAATGCAACTACATTACATAATTATCTTAGTCAGGAAAATAATGAATATTATCTATGTCACCCCACTCTCAAGTCCTCACCCCCCCCCTTCTCTTAGCATCGCATCATTCCCCATTCTAAACCCCTACCTCCTTTGTCAGCCACTGCCTGCTCTCACTAAGCAAGCTCAAAATCAGCAAAAACTTTTGTGATGAATCAGCCCAGACCCCAATCATGCTGACATATGCCAGACGTGGGAAAAGGGTACAATGGGTACAGCAGCCTAATTCACTTAGCAAGGGGTGGCAGAGTTTATCAGAAAGCTCGGAGCACGGCGGTATAAAAGAGAGAAGAATAATGAGAGAGAATCATTCAAAAAAGTGCATTGCATTGCTTTAATTTGGGAGAGATCTTGGCCTCTCGAAAGCCTTGAAGGCTTGAACTATCTTTACATTTCAGTTACTATATAATTCAAAAACTCTCTCAATCTTCTCTGATCTTCTTCTTCCACATAGTTGCTTGTTCCATTTTTTTTCTGTTGATTGTTGAGATTAGCTGCTTGTAGTGAAGTTGGTGCTGAAGACCCAATTCATAATAGTTTCATTGTGCATGCGGTTTCTACAATCTGCAGCCACACAGTTTCATTGTTCCATTTTAGGTCATATGGCATTTGACGATAAGATGCTCCCTCTGTCACAAAAAGTCTAGCAAGGTTTCCTACTATGGAAGTCCCTAAATAATTGCACTATCCTTCATAGTACTCCCTTGATCTCTCAACATACTTTCTCTTCTCTTTCTACCCCCTTTCTCTTACTTTGGAATTTGGATGCCCCTAAATAATTGCATTATTCATCATAGTACTCTCTCGGTCTCTTTAACCCAATATCTTTCTATTTCTACCCACTTTCTCTCAATTATCCCAACAGTTTCACTCGCATATTTTTCTCTCTCCAACCACTTCCAGATCTTTTGTTATTCATATTTGACAACTACTCTTAATCTTTAAGCGCTGCCAAAAGCAACCATGAAATTTATTTGGGATGGAGAGTTTAGTAAAAAAAAACGGTCAAGAGCTCAAGACACAAGTTCATAGCCTGTTAGGCATCCGTTCCCTACTCCCTACAGTAGGGTCACAAGCAATGTCAACACCCAGCAACGGGATCACAAGCAATGTCCCACCATCCCACGCATTAAATTGGGAGCAAAGTGCTAGTTTATTGAACAGATGGAAAGGCTGAGACTGGAACCATGAAAAAGAAAGCGGAAAAAAGAGAAAGGTAGCAAGGAGGTCAATGAGGCAGTATTTAGGACTCTACCAAAAGAGCCCACCTATGACTAGGTTTTGTGTGTCATGTAATTCCAGGAGGCATTATTTAAAGGATCCGAGGAAGAAGGCATCAGTAGTGATGTTTTAGAAGAGGGGGTTGCTGCAGTGCTGCTTCAAATTTCAGCCAGCAAATGGAATACAGAACATGCATTATCTAAAACAACGTACAGAGATATATAGCAACTCTTAGAGCTTATACAAAACTTGGAATTGGAGTAAAGCTCAACACTCCAATTATTACACTCGTAAAATATAATTTTCTTAGAGGAACTCATTTGAAAATATTACCCTACCTCACAGTCACTGATGGCTGAGGAAACCACCATGTCGAAGAACTTCCACAAGAATGTGAAAGAAGGATTTAGTCTAGCACCTTCTTTGAAATGTGCGCACCAAGATGATACAGTTGCAAAAGTTCTCACTGAGACAATCTGTCAAATTGAAAAAAGGAATCAGATGCTAAACTTTTATTATGCTGTAAACCTTGTATCTTCAAATAAGTTAAGCAATGGCAATCAAAACTAAAACAAGCATGACCAATCACGAGAAACAATTTGACCTGACAATAACAGCCATAAGCTGCTGCATTCATACAGACAGGATTTACATTAACCAAACCGACGCCATAGCATAAAGTTGTAACTCACAAACCCTGTTACAAATCTTACAATACTCCTTCAGATAGACGAGAAGGTTCTTTAAAAATACGGAATTTATTATTCCATCCCAATCTGGAGGTCCAATTATGAGTTTTAAAGAAAAACAACCTTAACCTAGAACCTTACAATAACCACCACCACCCTCCCCTTTGTTAGTTTTTAGAGTACAGAGGAGAGCAAATAAAATATGGAGAAGTTTTGCGTTAAACTTGCTCAATTAATCTCAATATAATAAGTGCCTTTTATAGGCTTACAATATAGCAACTAACCTAAAAGATAGACACATATCTAAGTAGTGGAGAACATGTCCCATACCATATCCTTCATCACTACTAGCCACTAATCACATTTTAATTATAAAATAAATTACCCACTAACTCACTACTAGCCACTAATGCTACTTATTAGGAACTACTTTTGTAGCATTATCCAACACACCCCCTTGCTCCAAAAGTGTTATGAGTCATTTGCAACATTCCACATTGCGTCATGTCGAACCCACTTTGTCAAAATCTCAATTTGTTGATGCACATTACATCAACGCCCTCTTTTTCGGATCACTTCTCTCCGCATGATCTTGTGAAGCACTTCTCTTCACCACGACTTTGTGAAGCACTTCTCTTCACCACGACTTTGTGAAGCACTTCTTTTCACCACTTTGCATATAATCACAAACATTTTCTTTTCAACCACTCTTGCCATGGTGGTTTCCCTACCATTTTTTTTCACTCATAAACAGAAGATGGCCTGCAATGGCTTACTTCCTTCTCTCTCTCTCTCATTTTCGGTCTCCAAGGATCTAACCTAAAGCTCTGATACCATGTTAGTTTTTAGAGTAGAGAGGAGAGCAAATAAAATATGGAGAAGTTTTGCGTTAAACTTGCTCAATTATTCTCAATATAATAAGTGCCTTTTATAGGCTTACAATATAGCAACTAACCTAAAAGATAGACACATATCTAAGTAGTGGAGAACATGTCCCATACCATATCCTCCATCACTACTAGCCACTAATCACATTTTAATTATAAAATAAATTACCCACTAACTCACTACTAGCCACTAATGCTACTGATTAGGAACTACTTTTGGAACATTATCCAACACCTTTTCCCCCAAATAAAGAAGAAAAAATAGCTTTTTCAAGGTATAATAGTAATTTGTATAATCTTCAAGTTGACAATCTATTAAAGATTAGTAATGATGCTTAGTCTATTCATTATTTTCTTCGACTTTGAAAAGTAAAAAAGGATACATAGTAATGAGTACTGAGTATACTAGAAAAGGTAATTAATAATGGAAAATAAAATAACGAATTTAGCTTCGGTTAGGATACAAGAGTCACTTAAATTTCTGAAAAAGTTATCTTTCTATGTCTTCTTTTCAGGAGACTGCAACTTAGTTATATTCATCCTCTATATAAAAATAATAGCACATTGCTTACTATTTTTGATTTGACAAGAGCAAGAAAACCTACCATCTAAAATATATTGTTCATACATTATGAACATTCTTACTTCAGCATCTGGCCAAAGAACCAAGCCTGATCTTAGAGCACTTCACTCATAAATTTAAGCTTCTCATGCAGAAAGTATGAAATCGAAATAGTTCATTTCATACGTAACGGACGCTATGTAACGAATTTTGAACTTTCTGTTTTGTGAAATGTTGGTACGTAACGCCACAACAAAACTCACGTCCTTCTTGTGGCGTCATCCGTTACGTAAACGTGACCCGTCGTTTTAGAACTTTCTATTCCATTACTCGTCAGAATCCACCAAAAAAGAGAGAAAGTGAAAACATACAATAAAACAGAAAAACAATATTCACACACAAAAGAAAGAGAAGAACGTGATGTGGGCTTCTAAATGGGCAATGTATATGCATTTGTGTCTATCTGTATGAGTAATAAGATGGCGCATTCATATTTCAAGTATAAATTCATTCGCCATATATCATCCAATCATAAGATATATCACCCAATCATAAGATAGGTTCGGTCATATTAAGGTGAAAGAATAATTTCTTAAACTAGAAAAAATTGGATTATGAGGTTAGAATCCACTTATGTGCTTTTACTAAAACATCACTCTGCATTAAAAGCAATCCCTTACATGCCGTTTCCACGTCATCGCGAACGCAACAGCATCTGCATTTTTCATCTTTGGGTCAAAGAACTCTCAAATGCATTTAAAATACTTCAAAACAACCAAATATACGTCTCTTTTAAGTCTACTTTTTTTGTAAAAAGGAAAATTTCCAGTTGAATGATGATTAATCAAAATAAACTCTCAACATGATACGTGAAAGGTAATTCTGTAATAGATAAGCAGACACCCACACAAAATCAAAGATACTTTCCAAATAAGAGTTAGGCAACAAAACGTTGACAATGAGCCACTAAACAGACTTTACAGAGTAGGCGCAACATACATCATAAGGGGGACAGCACGAGAGGAGGCAATAGCATACAGATTAATGCAAAAAAGAGTACAAAAGCAGAGAAAGAATACAGCTTGCAAGACAGCAGTTGTCATAGGAGAAGATAGCCGTCGTTGACTAGGGCCCCCTAACTTCCCAGTTACAGACCCAGGTAGTTTAGTGTCCACGAAAACATGAGACCAAAATATTGAGCAAGACATCTCAGCAAACAAGATCAGATCCTCCTACACCCCAGACAGAGATACACAAAATTAGTAAGGACTTGAAGAGTACGTACGCAAATGCAAAAAACACATATGGTCAATGAAAGTATTACCAATATGACCAGTAAAACATCAGCAAATTTTTCACCAGCAAAACAGCTCCTATATACTAAGGCATTCAGCTTGGCTTTTGAATCAGTTTCATGTTCTGCTTTGGAGCAACCATCAGCACTTAGCTGCATAATCTCAAGCTCGTGAACCAGGCTCAAAAGCAACACAAGAAATTTCACCGTTACCAACTCCCCCAAGCTATTTTGTTGACAAATGGTGACACCCTTTTCTTCAACAAACTGCCACATTCAGTTCACACACATTTTCATTTGTAAGAATCATCATCACCAACATGTTTTGGCTACAATCTACATTCAACTTGATTTGATAATAAGGCAGCTATATTATTGCTAGGAATATAGCATACAAAGGAGAGAAAAGGCTCAAGGAAACCATTCCAACTCTTTCCATGGTATAAAATAGCTATCACCACCTTCTTTCATCCTTGACGTGCTTTCTAAATTGCTTAGCTAAAACACATTCGACATGTTCCATTCTGAAGCAGGGGCCACTTAGCTACAAGTGCACAACTTATCTCTAGGCGAATAATATGTAAAACCACATAAACACTGAATTTCCCCATATATTATAGACAAACTGAAACAACAAAAGAACCTCAGTATACGAGACATAGTACAAAACAACAACAGAAAATTTTTAACACTCTTCAGCCTTTTACCAAAGGGGAGAAATGTATATGAGAGTTTTTCAAGCAGAAACTAAAAAGAGGAATTCAGTAGAATCAATTTCAGGAAAAGATAAACGATGATAATAGTCAGGACAACCTCAAACTGAAAGGCTGACAGGCTATCTTAGCATAAAGAAGGAGGGTCAGTTCAGATCTTCAGAAAAACCTATCTTCGCATAGTGGACAACTAAATGCATCAAAAGCTGCACGAGAAGAGCTTAAAAACGATTGGAGAAACTCAAATAAAGACGTTATCAGAACAAACCATAGAAGACATTTACAAAACATGAGAGAAGGTCAGAAATCAGCAAGTGAATGAAATATTTTCAGAGAAAAAATCAGATGGAAACGAGATAAAAGTTACATTTACCAAGTATCAGCATTAAACTTCAAGTAAATCTAAAAGATAATCCGAATCAGACCAGCATTTGAAAAAGCACGAGAGGCAATGAACCATTGGGATTCTGGCGCTGAGGAATAATTGCAAGATCCAAAATGCCAGTGACTAAGGCAGACTAGGGCTCACATTTCTTCCATATAAATTTTGGACATTGAAATAAACAATGAAGTGTACAGAATCACTTTTTATAGAAGTAACCAATATAAAATTGATTAACTATTCCACGTAATGTATTACAATACTACACACTTCATAAAAAAAGGATCGCAAGGATTTATGAATTGCTCAAAAAACTAATTCAAACAGGAGAACATTTGGTGCCTGAAACACCCCCAAGGTGCCCAAGAAGACATCACCTACGGGCTTTTGTCCCGGTGAGTAGTCAGATCTGCCTTACACTCTTAGTTTTAAAAGGCGCGTGCTTCTTGTAGGCGAGGCGCATCTTTAATTACTTTTTGTTTTTTTAATTTTATTTTAAATTTTTGGTTTTTGTGGTATAAAATATTTTATTTTACTATACTCTTTTTGATATAATTAGAAACTAAACTCAAGTAGTGGTAAAAAAAAATTTGAATAAAGAATATTAAAAAAGCCAAGAAATACAACTGGGTCAAATATGAAGAAAGCAAAGGAAAGTCAAAGTAATTAAATGTTGAGTCAGCACTAAAGAAACTCCCATGTGATGTTGTAAACAAGCAAAAGAGAAGAAAGGGGGAAGAAGTGAAGAACCGTCGTCGGCCCTTATGTGAGAAATCAGCATCCACCAGCCACGGAGGCCGTCGATGACCGGCGGAGACCACTGTCCCTCTCTAGTTGGAGGTTTCTGTCACTGTTCATGTGGGTGGCGTTCATCAATTTTGAATCATTCTCAAATTAAGGTTTCAATAATTTGGGGCTTTTAAATTAGGGTTCAAATTGCAGCAATTTTATGAATGAAATTAAATGAGGGATTGTTGTCGAATTTGTCTAAAAAGGCCTGGGTAAGTTTTAATTTTGTGATTTTTTAACTCCTAAACTCATATCTTCACCTCCCTCTCCTGTTTCTACAAGAAGCGGCAAAGGCGTTGCGCCTTGCGCCTCTTCAAAAGCGCATCAAAAAGAGCACCTACATGAAAATGCCTCGCCTGAGGTTTAAAAAGCGCCACCACTGGCGCCACGCTTTTTTAAACTAGCTAACGCATATTCTTAATTAAAAGAGTTGAGCTGGACGCTATTTGCTTCCCTCGAAATGATAAAAGAACAAATCCCTTGTGTTGGAATTAAGGTTTGAAAAGCCCCTTTGGGTTCTTCCCAAAGGTCCCATATCACCTAAGGAAGAGAGTTTTCCTTTTTTTATTAACTCTCTTCCTCTCCTTATTGTTTGAGTTGGTTACATGGTTGGCTTTTGTGGTTGGAGAACATGATTGGACTTGGGCTTGCTACCACACACATGCGGCGCCGCCCGCTCGGAGGGATCTGGTTCTGGGAAGAGTTGGAGCTTATCTTTTTGGACCTGGCCCAAGTGTGTGTAACGGTAACTTGATGGACTGAAACGTTTTTACCATTACAGTCCTAATTGATTCTCTCTGACAATTGATTACACTCCGTTTTGGGTCTGATTGTTTTGCTATAAAATCAGACCTCTACTATGTTAGTGGTAACTTAGTAAGGCTGTTATGTTAACCTTGGGGAACTTTCCGCCCAGTGTCGATTACCACCGTTGTCGGGCCGTAATTGCTTTCAAGTCAGTAGTCTCCTACCACGGCACAGCCTTGAAATCATTCTCTATTCTACCATTGCAACCTGTGAGTTACTAACACCTTGCAATCAAAGTTCACTATAAAAATCAATGACCAAGAAGAAGAAAGAAGTTCAAATGACAAGTAAACAATTTACAACATTAACAAAAACAACCATCCTCAAGTCAGGTCCTTTCTGAGGCAGAGCCTCTGCAAGGTAGGACAATCAAGGATACAACATGCTGCATAATATGCATATAAACAGTCCACCATTAGATGAAAAAAAAAAGAAACACAAGGTACTAGACCACCCCTAAGGCCCTAACCCCCCAGTCCACGCTCCTCACGAGGAAAAGGGAAAAAAAAAAATAGAATTGATGTCATAAATAATGAATTGGATATGAAAAAAACACAATACCTTAAACAGAGATTCTAGCTGATGTTCTTCCTCTACACGAAGAAACAGAACTCTCACCCATCTTTCCGCTTCAGCGCACCATGCAACTAAGTCTTCATCGTCATAATGAACCCCAGCGTCAGAACAATGAGTGGTAAATCTTCTTGGAAAGTCACAGAAACTCTGAGCAATTTGCTTATTGTGACTAGAGAAACTTCCAGCATGATTCAGCTTGTGACGTCCAGTAAGCCATTTATGCACTCTCATCCTTGAAGAGCCTATACCAAGAAGCAAAAGTTGAGAAATAAAATTCAGATTTCAAAATCAAAAACAATTAAAACCCCTACAGTGAACATGCATAGGCAGAAGGGATACACAAGCACCATGTACAAGGAATACAGAAGAAACTAATCATCACAAAACCTTAAGGCTAGATCCACATCAAATCTGTAGGTCAAAGCTAATGGCTTGTCAACATCTAAATGGCTAAACAAATCTCTATAAAGAACTGAATCCCCGTCTATAACTAATGTTGCTAAAGGTTATATAGCAATTAATGCTGATGCATGGAGACAAGAACGTTTATCTTTCCCCTCAAAACGTTAGCCACTAGACCAACTAATACAAGTTGATTTCGTGCTTCTGACAAATCCAAGCCCAAAAATATCAAATCAGCACTCAGTAAATCATCTAAAGGTCATGGCAACAGCCATCCAAAGCATAAATACACAAAAGATACCATGTTGTACCATAATTCTATACTCTATTTTCGTGAAGTTGATGGTACAGAGATCTTTACTCATTCATAAATAATTGATATTTTAGAATTACTCGTTCAGAGTCCCGATTACCGAAATAAGTACTCCAACCCCTTTCCTAGCCCTTGTGCATTTCCAACATGCAAGAGAGAACAAAGAAAAGGGGAATGCATGAAAAATTGCCTAATTACTTGGCTGAATAATGAGAACAGAGAGAAGACTACCCCAGATAAATTCTCTGTAATTCAAACTTTAAAACAACAATGTAGAAAAAAAAAAAAGGGAGTCTATATACATATACATCATTATCTATAGTCTTTCAACTATGCATTTGTCTTACTTAATATAGCATTTTTCAATAATTGAATTATGACTACTTTTCTATGCTAGGTTGCACGGATACGGGGGTGAGGGCGGGGACAAAAAACAGCAAAATGAAAAAATTTGCATACGGGTACGACATGGAGCCAGTAAATTGAATTCCATACAAGGCAATTAAGTAAAACTAATAAAACAAAAAAAAAGCTATCAACTTACATTTTAAAAACAAAACAGAAGGAAAGGGGGTATTCAACTGTTCAAGCACGTGCTTCATTGCACTCCTCACTACCCCTCACTCACATAAAAAACCAAGGAAAAGAATATAAAAGGAAATTCAGCTGGCTCATAAACAAAAAAAAAGTACTACTGCAACGAGCCTCCATCAGTCATAGCAGCCGGAGAAGACGGGAGTCAGAAGGCAAAAGCCGCACACGCGGTCGAAAAGGAGACACACTTACTATGTCGCCAAACCATCTCATTATTCCCCTTTAAAGAGACCTCTTGAACAGAAATTCATTCCAAACCCTAGAAACTGATGCTTTTCACAATCCTTAGGAAGTCTTGACAAGGTAACATTCCAATGCTCCCAGTTAGCATTCCGTATTAACACTGTAGAAATGGTAGCCGATTTATGCAAATTGAAATATTGTTCTTTTAATTTCACCTCCAATTTACACCTTAATACCTTATGGTCACTTTAATCATCCTAGAAGAACTCCTCCAGAAGCAATTTAAGAAAAAAATCGTAAAACATTTGCGCACCAAATCTTTCCCAATTTTTTTTACCTTTCATCTCCCTTCCCTCTCCAACAATAGTAAAAAAAACTCAGGTCAACAATCAAATGAATCCATGCCACTACAACTCAAAAAAGGAGAGATAAGGGGCAAAAGCAAGAAAACAAGATATAAAAGGAAGAATTAGCTAAAATAAAATAAAAAAGTTTAAGGATGAATAAGAAAATGGCATTTGTACAGCATACATGCTAACAAAATGGATTTCGTCGAGGAGATAGGGCTCAGCAGAGCATTATAATAAAAATCTTACGTCATCGCATATTTCGAAGAAAATGATGAAAGCGTCTTGGTTGGGACGCGTCTCATTCATTTGTTGAGACGAGCTCCACTATTTGACAGATGCGTTTCATTATCAGTTAAAAGCATTTTGTTATCAGTTTAACTGTTCAAGCCATTTTCTTATCACTTAATAAACATAAACTACAATTTATGAAATTATTAGTCGGTTTGTAAACATAAGGTATCAGTTAATAAAATATATTTACCAGTTTATAAACATAATGTATGAGTTATTAAGATATATTTATTAGTTTACAAACATAAGCTATCAGTTTATAATATATATTTATGAGTTTATAAACATAAGTCAGTTTATAAAGGCTAGCAATTCAAAAACATACCTTAACAGTCTATGAAATATATTTATCAGACTATAAATGCTAAGGGATCTCCTCCTTCAACAAGTTATCATCCCTTTGTTATTATTCGTACTCCATGTGATACTTACAACACACATGACAAGATCAATATCAATTAATTATGGCATCTAAACAAAGAAGTTGCCGGCCACTTGATTGGTAATCAATACGAGAAGTACATCTTCCAGAACATCAAAGCTGCCTGCTGCCATTACCATCCATAACAAAGCTTGCAAAACTCAGCCGGCCAGATAGCCCAGATTTATATATAAGAATACCTCCTGCCTGTATTCGGTGCTACTAATTACAAGGGTTGGCGGAATATCAGTGCAATTATGCTGCACGGCTTCGGCATTATGAAGTGCTTTAGAGATTGGATCCCCTTCTTCTTCGTCATTGCTGCTAGGGCCGTCTTTACTAAAATGGTCTCAACTAAGATTTTTTTCATTGTAAAAGGGTGTGGTTTAAATACCCATCTGGCAACTTGGCCTATCTCGAGGAGCAGTAACTACACCCAAGAGACTCTGTAAATGGTCACAGATACATATGGTAGACTGATAAGCAAGAATTGTGAAGTCAAAACAAATGGAGATACAGGAAGAGTTTGCAGTTTTGATATGAGAGAAAAGTTGAAGACAGTGCAACAAACCTACAAGGTACCAGAGACTACCAGTACCACCATCATGCCACAAAGTTACACAGATGGTTGCAGATTCTAGGATCAGTCCAAAATGAAAATCGACTGCTCTGCAGGATGGTATCATCAAGATGAAGGAGTTGTGAATAAATTACTAATGCGCCAGGTTTAGAATGGTAAGCTCTGAGACATTGACTGAAATAAGAATGCTAGCGTGATGGGCACTAAGTTGAATGGACTCCAAATGTGGCAAGCACCATAACATGCAGGTGTGTCATAGTGGAGGCAGATGTGGTACCTAAAGAATAAGGATGTGGCCTTTCGTTATAAGAGCAAGAGATAGATAGCAAATCAATTTGCTAATTTTTCCCCCGTATCATGGTCCCCCCTTTTGGGTGGTCTGAATGTACACTGCACTCTTTCCCTGTTGCGACAATAGCACAAACTTTGTAAGAGATTCTCACAACTAGGCAATCACTTTATCTCTAGTTTGAGGACCTCCATGGCTCCATGGTATAGTCTATACTGTCCACCGATATCTAGTTGTTGGACGAAGCTTAATTATGCGTCTTTCCACAGAAAGATACAAGGAAATGCAACATCAGAAGAGAGAGAGTCTGAACTCTGAACATACAACTAAGAGAAATCATATCAGATGTACTTGCTTACCATTACTATCAGTAAATTCGCGTGGCAAGGCTGCTATGAAGTGCAAAATTGTCTCAAGGGAAAGCTCGTCAGGACAAACTACTGATATAGCAGCTTCAAGCACTTTCTCGCAAACTGGCACATTACAAACTTTCAGGTCAAAGGCAATAGTCGTAAAAAGGATAAATGCGTCATGGAAAAACATAAAAAGGCGTCAGTAAAGAGAAACTGCATACCCCTTAAACGATAGTTAGGATTGAAGTGTTGTTTGCTATTTTCAACAAGAAACCTCAGACTGTCGATTAAGTCTGCTTTGTCGGCACAATGTTGAGTATTTGACAACCACGTTCCATTTGAAACAGATAAATCCATGCATTGTCGGGATCCACCAGTACCTTCACCATGCCTCTCAGCTGCCGAAATTTCTGAAGATTCACTTGCAGAATAGATGCATTCAGAGAGGCTCATTAAACCAGCTCGGCCAAGAGACTGCTGTCTTGCTACAGACGCTAATTTGCTGAGAAACAAAATCGGTTCCCTGTGAAACAATTATGATTCATTTTTATTTGATCAATAAAGTGCAAAATCCACATCATTACATTATTTTGCAAAAAAGAAAAGAACATCACTCAATCAATAGATCTAACTACCTCAGATTTGAGAAGCATCAACTTTTCAAAGCATGTCAGTATAAAAGACTATGTATTCCATATACATATGTGGACCGGGACATGGACCCAACATGTTCTCACAAACAGGCAAATCATTCCACTAACCCAAAAAAACCAAGAGTTTCTGGGGGAGCACTCAGTGAACAAGTTAGCACTTGAGCTATAACATTAATTAGTTCCTAAGTTACAAGGCAAAACTATGTACCTCCGCTAGCATTAGCTAGTATGAGAGATGGATGCCCCATAAACAATGGCGAAGCTAGGAATTTTTGGGGTGAAGGGGCTAGAATTAACAATTTGTAAACTAAAATTGTATGAAAGGGAAAAAAAATGTTGGTATGGAGATCTGAATATGTAGATTCTTAGTATCGAACTTCTACAAGAATGTAGATGGTGGACTCAAGAAAACCAGTACGATAGTGAGTACATCTATCTCCCTGCTCCTTCACCCTTGGCGTTGCTCCCAAAGAAACCCCGTCCCAGTAATAAGCATAACCAAGGGAAAAACTAAAGTGTTTGTGAGGGTAAACTTCGATGAGCTTGAGTAGGAGCAACTAGGTTTTTTTTGCGTCAATAGCGGATAAATTGTCGTAAGTGGGTGCACTATAATTAAATTTAATACTTTCTCCGTTTCGCAATACTTGCAACATTAACATAGTAACCACTATTCATCTACCAATCTTATGTTATATCTTTTCACAAGTGTATAAGAAAAATTATAGTCAAGTGGGGTCTTATTTGATCCGTCTTAATGCATGCTATCATAATATCAACTTTTTATAATTTTTACTTATCCATAATTAGAGATATTAAGGTTCAAAGTATTGCATTGAATAATGTGCAAACAAGAAAAGTTGCGAGTATTGCGAAACGGAGGAAGTATATTTTAAAAGTTATGAATTTTACACATTATTTTGAAATTTTTATACTACCTTCGTATTCAATCAGTTGCAACAGCTTCTATAATAGGAAATTTCTAAATTGATGCAACACTTCCTTTTTGGCAAAAAGTTAAATAATTTCTCTCTATCTCTCTCCAATCACATGCTTTCCGCTTATTTTTTCTCTCAACCTCTCTCATACCCAAAAATTGCCTTGGGGTCCGTGAAAGAAAAAAGTGTTGCAACTAATTGAATAAGAGAATCTCGTCGGGTAAGCCGATGCATTTGCACCCACTTGGTGTAAGCTGCATCTGCCACTGCTTAGTGCATCCCGTCCAGTCTTCTGATGGTACTTCATTAGTTCATTTGCAACTTATCACTCTGTGCCATAGAGTCCAAGTTTTTGCAGGAATCGCAAAACCTATTATCCCAATGAAAAATCTATCAGACACCAACTTTCAGAAAGCCAGACCTATTCCTGACTCACTAGATATCTCTTCTCTCTTTCCCTTCTTGAAGTCCCTCATGACCTTCTAACAGTAAAATTGGAATCTGGAAGAGCAGTACAATGGAGTACTAGAGAAAAATGGCTCACTAGTTACCCACCCGATCACGGAAACTCTTGGAAACTCTCACCACAACTTGGTCCCAAAAAGGCCCCCTCAAATATCCCTTGAACAGTGGATGGAGAGTAGCAAAATGATACAGCCCACCGAAGAAGAGAACCCGTTCAAACATATGAGACAACAACAATCAAATTCTGAAGGGACAGCGCAAGGGAATACTAGAGAGACTATGACTCGCTAAACATAACCCCCCACCCTTGAAGAAAAACAAAAAAAAAGAAAGTCCTCTTACAGTCATTGAAACTCCTAAAAACTCTATCCACACTTGGTCCCAAAAAAAATCATCCTCAAATTATCCCCTGAACAGTGGATGGAGAATAGCAAATGGTACAAGCCACCAATGAAGAGAGCCCAGGACTTACATTTACCCTGACTCCCTGAGACGCAAGATTTGGACAATATTAATCTTATGCCTGAAGATCAGTTCAATTATGTTTAAGATAGTGAGATTTCTAAATGACTCCAATCATCAGATTTTGATGAAAGTACACCACTCTTATTATGGGACTCTAGAATGGGAAAGAGGGAGCTAAATAGCTAATAGATTGTCTCACAACCTTAGCATTTCAAAATAAAAGGACTCATGGGCTCTTCTTTACCAACCATGAGCGTGAGATCATCACCCAAAAGAAAAAAAATGTTAAATGCAACTTTATTTTTTCATACACCACTTCGGAACTTCGCTATCCAATCTGTGATGACATTGTTGAGCAGGAGTGAAAGAGGCCTTACCAATTTGACTTCATCAACTGTATAACAAGAAAATTGCAGACTGGCTTAAGGCATCTCATACTGAAACATTTGTGTTCGAAGTTTTGACATTAATTTAGAGAATCACAGCCATATCCTTTCAGGGGATTAAGAAGCGATACCTTTTTGCTCCTAAGCCTATATTGTTTGAGTTGACATTGAATACAAATGATAAAATTATGATAACTAGAATTTCTCATTAAGCCTCATGGTGAAATGAGTTGTATTGAAAGCCCCTGTTGGTTTTATTACTCTAAGATGTAAGCGTGACTCGCTTTATTTTCCATGCTATGCAATCAGCACACCATGGCTTCCGATTTCTTCAACTTAAGACCTCTTTGTCGTAGACCTCATGTCTATATTGAAGAGAATACTCTTCTCACTTATAGGGGTTTCGAGGTATTAGAATATGTCCACTATGGAAATAGCAACGAAAATTGGAGAGTTGAAAAGGCAAATTTACATATGCTCCTAAGATTCATATATAAGCCCATGAACAGCTCACCTCCCTTAATCCAGCAGAATACCTATTAAGAGGCCAGAGACCCAGATGTGCACAACTTATTTCAAGCCAAAAACTAGAACAAATACTAACACGTATGACGTACCTCCCACATAAGAAACTACCATATTGGTACAGGAACCTGGAGGCCGCTTCGATAGTTTTCGAAGAGTGGACTCCTTTCAGACCTAAAACAAGAGTGCAGAGGATAAAAAATCCACGATTTTTACAGCAATTGAACCAACAATTCCGAAATGTATCAGTATAGAAGTTACAAAAAACAAAGACTTAGCAATTTCAGAATTCAAAACATATATTTAGAAAAGGTTGCATGAATTGTCAGGCGAATATAACAAGAAAGGCCCACTGCCTGATGTCAATCTTTGAAACTTGTTGACCAAGTAGAAGTCCTTTATATAGCGACCTAAAATTTCATTTTTGAGCTGTCTATGTATTTGATGAGACTGAGATACAAATAATGGAAGTTATTGATGCATATGTATACATAATTACATATGCACGTAGCTTCTCTCTATTAATAGAAGGAAGAAAATTGACTTGGGGTAAGTAAAACCTCAATCAACTAAAGACCATGATTTTCTAATTCCTGCTTTAAGACTGAAACCCAACAATGGAGGTGGTAACAGAAATTATAGTACAAGTACTAGTCATTTTTAAAGTGAATTAGGAAGAAAAGGGCATACAGATTTTCAAAGTGCTAAGCACATCATGGAAGAACATTTTAGCCATCAAACAAGGAAACAACACAACACAAAATTTTCATACATGGCCATCTCAGAACAAGGTACGATAGGGAAAGGCAAAGAAATTTATTTATACAAACCAAAATCTTTGTGGTGAACAGGATCATTCAGCCCTTGCATAAATGCCCCAACTACAAAATCTTCCGGAAACAATGCTCTGCAATTGTCCTGATTCTTCCATTCAATATCCAAAAACGACTTCATTATCAGGCATCTAACTGAAGCATACCAAAGAAGGCAATCAATTATGAAGGAAAGAAAAACTACATCTAAAGGCAACAATCTAAAGGCAAAAGTCCACACTGCAAACAAAGTCAAGTAACGCGTATTTACCATGAGGATTATCATGAAATAGTCCCCGTTCCCATAAAATAGCTAGCCAGTTGAAATCGCCACTAAGCACATCAATTTGTGGATTGGGTGTTTCAGGATCCGAACTTTCATGGGAAGCACGAGATTGAAGTAGCAATATGATCTGCACATGTCAAAGCAGTTAATTCTCAAACAGCTTTTCCATTTTTTACATGTGATGAATATTTTTTGAATGGGAATGCCAAGGGGTGTCTCCCGTACAGAAAAGAAAGCAAGAAACCATAAACACCAGACCCCCAAACACAAAAGGGATAGTAACATACTAATCATGCCTTCTAGCTACATGAAATCCTGTAACTCTGTAAGTATCAGTAATCAACATGAAAGCTGATGCTAAATGGAGAACATATTGCAGAAAGACTTCAAATTGAGGTTTAAATATATAGTTTTGAAATTGCACGTGGAAGTAGTAGTACTAAACACATAACATTTTCAACTAATAACATTGTTGGAAACTTATCTACCCTCACATGAAATTTAGGTTTGAAGCCTGAGTTATGAATTTCTGTACCAAATTCTGGAGAGAAAATATTCACCAGGTAAGGCAAATAAATTTTCTGAAATACATGGCTGGTGTGAAACAATAACAGAAGCAAATTGACACTTTTACTTTAGTTGCATTGTCCCCACTTCAAAGCTCGAAAAGAGGGGACCTGTTTCAAGATATTAAAGGTCATGGACTGCTAAAGAATCCCTTATGGTTTGTTTAGCCTGTCTGAGATGATAAATGGTATCAGTCTACATGGATACGTGTTTAAATTATACAGCATACTCCAGCCAATAATCATAGTAAGGGAGG
Source organism: Patellifolia procumbens (assembly GCA_947645195.1). Lineage (NCBI taxonomy): Eukaryota > Viridiplantae > Streptophyta > Magnoliopsida > Caryophyllales > Amaranthaceae > Patellifolia > Patellifolia procumbens. The sequence goes on from CANSGD010000972.1 coordinate 8,144,629, forward strand.
TGGGAAGAAACGCTCATATGGACCTGGTGATTCCATGCAGCTTCAACCAAATGAGTGCCATACTCATCAAGCATCTCATAGAGAAGTATAAATGCCTGCCACTTCTGCTTTGCAGTCAAATACCTATCAGCTGAGTGGCATATTTGCCCCACACCTAGTGACTTGGCTTCCTCTTCAGCCCAGCGTTCCCTTTTTGTCATGCCAAGAGGAACAGAAGCTCTTGGACGTGACTTTTTCTCCGAAATAATCTGGTTAAGCTGCCCTTCCTCATTAATGAGCATCACTCTCTTCAGTATGTACAATGATTGCTTCCTTATCAAGCTTTCTTTCTCGACCTGGAAACCCCACATCAATAAAACAGTATATGAAATGTCAATCTATAATAAAACAAGCTTATGCACAGTGAAACAAGTCCACTTCTCTTGTGAGCCATTGCACATTCGAGAATTAACTAAAGGAATGGGTTGGAAATGAGGACACAGTACCAAGCCTCTCTTAATTTCATCCCAAAATTCTTTTTCAGCTCTTATATCAAAGTTCTCTGCTCTATCATCCATTTCCACTTGACATCGGTCAACAGAAGAGAAATAAGACAAATACAGAGCAATTATACCATATGCATCTCTCCGCTCTGCAAATTCCTGAGCAAAAAGAACTTGGCAGCACATCCACAGTTTCTTAAAGAATTGTTGCCTGCAACACCAAAAGCTTAGTTCACACAGAAAGCTCAAGAAACTGATTTGACATTAAAAAGAGTTTTGAACGCCTGTTTCAATACTGCACCTTGAAATACAACAGCTTTCTCCTTGAATGCAAACTTCAAATGAGCACTTTGTAGCAAATGTTTTGAAGATGGATGGAAGGAGAAGACTAACAGTGCAAGACCTATGCTCAAGACTCTGTGAAAGCATTTGGATAGTTAAATTACACAGATCCCACAATAAATGCCTACATAATGTTTCTGCTGGGTTGTTGCCTGAGATGGAGGAGCCTTTCACAGCCGGATAATTCTCTGTTGCAGCATCGAGTAGGCTACTCAATAAGTAGCATGACAGGGTCAATGGAAGAAGTGGAATATTAGCACGTGCACTACCCAGATTCTGCAATTCTCTTGGGGTTCGGAAGATGGACTGGCTACTCCATTTAATGACAGGCTTATTTTCATTTTCATCTATATCCATAGAAAGACCAACTGATCTCAAGAGTATAGGAACCAGTGTTACCTCGATAAGTCCCCAGTTATTCGTTTCAATTACAACTTCAAGCAGAGATTCAACAATCTAAACCCAAACAGAAGGAAAAAAATTGTCCATTAATTCTTTTGGCAACAACTTAGAGCAGACAAGTAAAATTGCAATACTCGTATCACAAACATACCTCATGGAGTATTTCTCTCCCATACAGATGAACTGTGTTCATCAGTGGAATAAAACCTTCCCACATAAAACATTCTAAAGCAACAGAATTCGTTCCTGCAACAACCAGGGAGCATAGCAGTAGTTGTGATCAGCCATTTTTTTCCTTATCCATGGAAAAAACAAACACAAGCTAAACAAAAATCAATTAGATTTAGATATAATCAATTTGCTATCTGGTTTAAATTTAAATTTCATATATTCCAGTACTTCAATAGTTTAATTCCATTGCTTGTGTATGGTATCACTGTAGTAACTACTATTGCATTAATAACAATGACCCTGTGGATTATACTGACACTCTATGAAGCAGAGGTACTTCAAAGTTGAAACAAACCCCTACAAGATGAGTATGCTGCAAAAATGCCCTTCAAACGTTTCTTGGAAGGTGGGTATGTCAGGTCATGTACGCTTTGGGGTTGAAAGTAGGGACGCCTTGGGGGCGCATCTAAGGTCAGCGACAGTGCAACACTGCTTCTTAGCAATCCTTCAAGGTGGTCAACTTAGAAGTTTAATCCAGGATATAAACCATATAGATACACATATAACCAACCCTAGACATACAGGCATCCCACACTTTGAACCAAACCCAGTCTGCAGTGATTTACTTCATGAGGTAGAAAAGGTCCCCCAAATTAGAGTCTGATATCACCTCCATCTCGTGATATAAACCGCACAATCACTTTTAAAGTTATATCTCACTTAGTTTGACCCTAAAGTAAATTCAATAACATGCCACATGGTCCACATCAACATTTGAGAACCTTTTCCGAAAAATTACCCTTTTATGCCATTGTCATGAAGTTCAGGCTCAGCAAACTAAACTATTTAAATGCAGAACGCTGCGATTTCATAAGTGACCATACTTATGCGTCCTACTCTGCAAGTGAAACCATTAAGGTCCTCTTCAGTTTACCTTGAAACAATATAATTCAATACAGATAAGTTCACTTTCACTCCGTTAAGTTTTGTACAAATGAGTTCAGTTCCCTACAAATAAGTTCGGTTCCTTACAAATAAGTTAAGTTCCGTACAAATAAGTGAAGTTCAATAAAAATAAGTTCGATTACGTACAAATAATTTCAGTTCGCGACAAATGCTTCAGTTCGTTACAAATTAGTTTAGGACAGCAACAATCCAACAAGTAAAAAAAACAATAGAGAATCAATAATTATAAGTTCAATTCAGTACAAGTAAGTTGAGTTCAGTATAAGTAAGTTCACTTCAATACAATTAAGTTCAATTCAGTAAAAATAAGTTCACTTCAATACAATTAAGTTCAGTTCATTAAAAATAAGTTCACTTAAATACAATTAAGTTCAATTCACTAAAAACAAGTTCACTAAACAGGGTTAAAACAGGCATGCTCATTGCTCACAAATAAAATGGAGACTTACTCATTTTCTTCAGTAAATGAGAGAGCGCGCGCAAGTAGGATACAAGAAATGCACATTGCTCATAATCCATCTTCTTATTATCATCAGAAATTCCCTATTCACATCCATCAAAAAGGCAATGAATGACAGCTGAGTGAGCTGATAGTGGGTGATAAGAATTCAAATATTATAAATTGCAAAATAAATGGACAAACAAAAAAACAAATAAACCTTAGTGAGATTGGAGAAATCTGGAAGAAGCGAATCAAAGAGAGATGGAGGAGATACGCCAGTGGATGTTAAAATGCAATCAAGCATTGCTGGAACAGCTGCCGGAGGAACTGTGCGCAAACTCTGTGATACTGAACTGAGTAAATTCGCCATGTTTGAACACAGAAGATTGATTGATTGGATTAATGGCAATATGAAGATTCCCACTGAACCAGACAGTGTAACTGCTTCAATTAGGGTTCTGTTCTGTCTGCATAAACCCTGCTAAACCCCAGGTCAAACAAAGACCATTTCTCCATCCTTTTCTATTTCTCACGTAAAAATGGGAATTATTATTAAATTAAGAAAAATTATCAATAAATAAAAACAACACTTAGATCTGTATATAACTTTCAAATATTAATAACACTGATTGATGCAAGGCCGTTGCAAAATTTTTTGGGCCCTGTTCTAAAATAAAAATTGGCCCCTTTATACCTTCAACATTAATACACATCTTTAGGTGACACACAATTTCGTAAAATAAATATTACCCATTTATAAAGACCAACGAATTAGCCATGTAACGAGAAACAATATGGCAATTTTGAAATTTGATGTTATTTTGGGGATTTTTTTTTCATTGATATATTTGTTACATAAAGAGAATGAACTATATATCCCATGAAATCACGAATCTAATCAATAGAAACCATTAATTAGTTTTATTTGGGTAATACACAACAATTTGATTTGATTTGTTCTTTTGGAAAAATTAGGATGAAGATGGAAGATTTCTAAAAATGGGAGGTGGAAAAAAACTTGTAGAGATTGAGAAAGTGGCGTGAGAAACAATACGAAGTCAATAATTAATTAATTTATATTGCTAGCAAGTGGCAATTCATAAGCCTCCACTTCGAGTCTTCACTTTACATGGCAATAATGAGCAATTCACTTTGGACTGATGAATTATTTAATGGGGCCCTAGTGGATTAGGGGGCCTGTGCATAGGGGCTGCTTGCATCCCCTCTTCTACGGGCCTGGATTCACGCATAATTGTGGCATAAATTATCAACTTAATAACATCGAATCACTGGAAAATATTATTAAATTAAGGAGTACTATTTTTATATACAACCCTTACCCCTAAATTAAATATTAAATTCATCAATTTACATATTAAAAAATGTTGCATTTATTTCGTTACAGGGAAGTAATAAATAAAAGTTATCTACAACTAGTAATTTGTAGGAGCATTAAACTTTTCGCAAGATGCGATCTTACATCTTGATAAGCTTAATTCTCCTTCTTATAAGTCGCGTGTAAAGTATGGATTTTTAGGGTTTTAAGTGACTTTAATTTATAATCAATGAAATCAAAATTTATTTAGTAATTTACGGGTCAGAATTTATGCAAAGTATATATTATGTTTAAACTTTAAAGTGAGTTTTAAACATCAAAGTATGGGTTTTTAGGGTTTTTAATGACAAACTAGTTTGTGGCCCCGACGATGCTCCGGGTCCATTTTTATGTTCAATTGAGTTAGAATAATGTTCTTCATAAGAGTATCACTTTTTTTAGTTTTAATAGTTAAAAAATTAGACAAAAAAATTTAAAACTAATTAAACTATTTAAAAGGGTCATGTGAGATTGCAATGAACGATATCTCTTCAATTTTTACCAATTTTTGATTAAGGTAAAATGAATTGTTAATTGCAATTTGACAACAAAAAGGATATGGTTTTATGGTAGTGCCTATAACATTCCAACTAAGAGGTCGTGTATTCAAAATATATTACTTGCATTTTGAAAACATTTAAAAAGAAACCCGGCGATGCTCCGGGATTTTTGTTAATTGCAATTTAATAATAGTTTAAAAATAATTGATGTCATGTAGTGTGAAATATTATTAAACATCTCATTTACAATATAGATTTTGAAAAGTTACAACTTAACTCTTAGTTTACATTTATCATTATTGATTTTGATAAAAGAAACACTAATAACATGTTAGCGTGGTGGTTGGATCATGAGTTGTTAACATGTTATTCCCTTCAATGTTTTACTTTACAAAAATTATGGGCTTTGTTAGGTAAGTTGGATTGGTTATTTTATTATTCAAATAACTTAGGGTAAGTTGCAATTATGTCTTTTGACAATTTGTTTAATTAGTCAACAAATAGGGGATTAATTAATTATGGGTTTATTGGTTTGTATGATCACATTAGTTAATTTGAAGGTGAAAATTGGAGTCTTTGTGTACTCATGGTTATCGATGTTGGTTTGTCTTGTGTTGTGAGTCCCAACACTAATAAAACATTAATTAGTTAAAGTGGAATGAATAGCAATAAAATTTTGGAATTGTGCATGTTTGAAATATTGGACAAGTATCAATTGGAGTACATGATGGTAGCACATGTCTTTTCCAAGTTTTCTCAGGATCGGATTGATCATCGTGTCCTATTTTATTTATTTTGTACCTCAATGTCAACGGTTATGGGGAACAAGCTGGGAGTCAAGCCCGTTGCTTCGTCTTCTAAATTGAAGAAATGTTTGGTTGGACAACTCTATCCATTGCTTATTCAATTTATTATTAAATTAATATATTGATTTTGTGGAGTTGAGTTAAGTCTTGTTAGTTTGATGTTTTATTAATTATTAATATTCATGTTTTAATGTGCATTAGTGTCATGATAGGTTTGTGTGTTATTATGTATGTACTCAACTTTGCTGATTACGTGTTTTCTTATATGTCGATCATGATTGTGCCGTATTGATCATGTGATTACCAGTTATTGGCGAGCAGTTCTTCAATAGAGTACTGTCCACAGGTTCGAAGTTGAGGATGCATTTATTTTCATTGGGGAACTTGAGAGACATTTTGGAGATAATGTTATTCTTACCTTTAGCCGCATTAATATTTACTTTTAGTTTAAAGTTACTTTAGACTTCCTCCGTTTTAGAATAAGTGATACAGTTTCTAAAAATGGGTGTTTTGGAATAAGTGATACACTTTGGGTTTTTTCCTTCTTTGGTAAGTTTTAATGTGTTATTTTACAATTTTACCCTTAATAAAACTACTAAACCATGATTAAATGATCTTAATAGAAATTAATTATTACTAACTTAATATTCTCTTTCCTCAACTTACCACCTTCCCCCACTTCTCTCCACCACCTGACCACCATAACCACCCAAACTCCATTACCCCTAAAACTAAAACCTTTCAACCACCACCCAGCCACCCACCAAAACGAAACCTAGCCACCCTCCCCTCAACCTACCACCAAAACGAAACCCTAGCCACCCCCCCTCAACCTACCACCATATAAAAACCCTAGCCACTGGAAGGACGACGATGAGAAGTAAAAGACCTAGGGCTTCGAGCAAGAAGGAGGAGAAATCGAGCAAGAAGATGCAGAAATCGAGCAAGAAGAAGGAGAAATCGAAGGTGTTTTCACTCCGAGGTGTTTTTGAAGGGCTAATGTGGGTTGTTTTCGGCGGCTGTCTAGTGGTTTTAAGGGAGGGTTGGTGGTTTTCAGCGGGGTATAAGTGGTTTGTGAGGGAGGGTGGTGGTTTTCGGCCAGATATGAGTGGTTTTTGAGGGAGGGTTGGTGTTTTCGGCGGCTGTGGAGTTGTTTTCGAAGGCGTCTGGTGGTTTTCGGCAAGGTATAGGTGGTTTGTGAGGGAAGTTGGTGGTTTTCGGCCAAATCTGAGTGGTTTTCGAGGGACGGATGGTGGTTTTCGGCCAGATCTGAGTGGTTTACTAGGGAGGGTCGGTGTTTTCGGCCGACTGTGGGTTGTTTTCGAAGGCAGGCTGGTGGTTTTGATGGAGGATGGTGTTTCGGCAGGTGGTGGGGTGGCGGAGAGAGAGGGGGCAGTGGTGGTTTGTAGGTTGTGATTATTAATTTAATTATATACATCATCCCTCACTTTTCAGTGTTTAATTACACTTAAGAAATTTTGCCTTAAAATACGTTAAAGTGACAATGTATCACTTATTCTAAAACGGAGGAAGTATGATTTATATTTTAAGTTGTTTAAAGTTAGTTTGAACTAAGATGGGCTTTGAGGTTTGATTTAAGTTTAACTTTAATTATTGAAGTATTTTACTATTTAAATTGTTTTCCGCAGTAAAAATTAGAGCAAATCGATACGTTTCACACGGACGATAATATCTCAATGACTCTCTATATTTTATAAAATAGAGAATTGTCAGGATGTTAGGCTTATAGCTAGTCGATGGACTGAAAACACGACTCCTAGCTTGTTTTCCATTTTGAACCTTGATTTTATAATTTCAAATTATCTCATTTTTTTTGGGTGTAAAATTCATGTCTAAATAATTAGCCTAGTTGTGTTTTGCTAAATCTTACTCACTCAATTGTCCAACTAACTATATATGGGAAATTCCCAATGGTATGTCCCAGTTTTTGAGGATTTCCATTGGTATGTCCCAGTTTTTTTTAATACCAATGGTATGTCCCAGGTCTAATACAATTTCCAAATATAGGTTAATTACCTTTAAATTGGTATATTAAACCTTAATTTTATTGATTAAGAAATAAAACTTAAAAAAAAAAACAGCAAAAAAAAAAAAACCCCAGCAACCCATTCCCCCAGCCCGCCCAACCACCCCCTCCCCCACCAGCTCAGCCCCCCCAAAAAAACACCCTCCCCTACCAGCCCAGTCACCCCCGAAACCCCCTCCCCGATCCCTCACCACCCACTCTCCACCCCCTCCCCGACCCCCACCCTCGAAACCCCCCTCCCCGACCCTCCCCCACCGTCAAAACCCCTTCCCCCTTAACCCCCGACCACCGAAACCCCCTCCCCGTAACCCCCACCCTCGAAACCCCTTCCCCCTTAACCCCCGACCACCGAAACCCCCTCCCCCGTAACCCCCGGTCGCGGAAACCCCCTCCCCCGTAACCCCCAACCGCCGAAGCCCCTCTCCCCAGACCCTAACCACCGCAACCCCCACCCCACTCAGCCCCACAATCGAACCCCCCCGCCCCCGCGCACCCTCGACGACCTTCATTAGCCCCTCCCAGCCCTTCCCCGTCTACCCCTGCCCCATCATCACCCCCCCCCCCAAACCCACCCCCTACCCCATAACCACCCAGCCGGCAGCCACCCACCCCCTCCCCTAATTTGCTGGTTTTTTTTTTTCCAAATTTCTCAATATTTCCTTTTTTTTAGTTTAATTTGCTAATCAATAAAATTAAGGTTTAATCTAACAATTTAAAGGTAATTAACTTATATTTGGGAAATGCATTAGACCTAGGACATACCATTGGTATTAAAAAAAAACTGGGGCATACCAATGGGAATATCCAAAAACTAAGACATACCATTGGGAATTTCCCACTATATATTCATGCTCAAATATTTAACAATCTTTAACTTTGTGCTTGGAGGGACTCAAAATTTCTTTTCGTTATGAAACAATTCCGAACAAACCTCATCTAATATAAGGATCAATATATCTAAAATGTCTATAAACTTTATACTCTTACCCAAAAAACCTCCTTCGAAGTCCAGAAGTCTCACGTTATAAATATAACTAGTTTGTAGGCATGAGCTATGCTTCATTTACTTATATCGTATCACATTTTATTAATTTGGAAAGGTGATGATCGGTTAATATATTTCAACTTTTTTTAAGGTAAAATTATTTTATTAGTAGGTAGTATCAAAATTTTATTACAAGGTAAGAGATGTAGTCGGTAGGAGCATTACGGTATAACAATCCATCAAGTGAGTAGTAGTTATTTTTAATGTACGAAGTATGAAGTAGCATTTTCTTTTTTGATTGAAAAACATCACATTCAGAGTTCGTTCTCTTCAACTTATTTTCTTATTAAAAAATTAAGTTCAGATTAGGTCTAATAAGGTGAAATATAGTCTAATAAAGTGTATTAATGTCCAATAAAGTCAAATAAGAAAAAATAAGTTCAAATAACTTCAGTTAAGCAAAATAAGTTAGAAAAGAACGAAGCCGTAATCTTGAAAACAATTGGTGCAAGAGAGATGGGACGACCCGTGAAAAGCTAGAGGATCAAAATACCAAGCTAGAGGATCATATTCTACTCTAATTAATTCGATGCAACGAAATTCAGTTCGATTCAATTGAACTTCAATTAATTCGATGAAATGTAGTTCAGTTCGGTTCAATTGAGTTCAACTACAGAGTCAAATTTTAAAATTGCAAAATGCCAAGCTAACAGACGAAAGCCTTCTTCACCTCCCAGTCTCTCACTCACTTCCAGAGTTCCAGCCCCCCAACCCCCCAACCCCTTTGTCGTCAGCAGATTGCAACCATACAAACACTCACAGCGAAACACCAAAAATCGCCATTACCATTTCGTTCCAAAAAAATCACTACAGTATGCAGCATCTTTCGCCATTAACGAAGCTCTGCTTTCTCTTTTCCATATATTTAAGTTAGTGACATTCATCAATCACTCTTCTCTCGTTGCATTCAATTGCTTTTGATTGAAACTGAAACGCTTTTATTAATTTGTACTGCAGGTTTTCTGAAAGTAGCGGTTTCTAAAGAAGGATTTTGCTCAGCTCCAACTTCTTCCTTCAATGGCGAAAAGACGGGAGCTTTGTACTGGAAAGTTAATAATCCTACTCTCTCACCTGTTCATCTCGAAGGTTAGCAACTTTGGTATTTGAATTTGTAGCATTTTTTATTTAGGGATTAGGGTTTTGGTTTCGTTTATGAGGAGAGGAGAGTGCAAGTGTGTGGAGTTTGTTTTAATTCTAATTATTCGCCCGAAATAAATTCCAAAGTTGTATTTCATAGGAAATTATTTCCTTTTTCAATTTCCTAGGAAATAAAGATATGTGTTTGGAAGAGCATAATAATTTATAATGGACACAGTAATTTGCATTTAGCAAGGGGGGAGTTGGGAAATAATTTCGTACACTTTGTAGGAATTTCCACTTTATTGGAATTTCTATTTCCTATGCTTTTGTCAACCAAACACAGAAGCAATTGTCTATTTCCTAGGAATTTGAAATTCCAAGGGAAATGAGTTGCAACCAAACAACTGCTATGGCTCTATGTGTATCAATTGTTTTTGTTGTTCAAGTTTTAGTAGACGCCTTAAGTTTGTTTTGTTGTGATGTTCTAATGTGATGGAAAGATGATGATCAGTTCGATGCGGTGTAGGATGATAGTGTTTACGGTTTAGAGTAATTTCGAATAATGCATTGTATTGGTCATTGAGAAAGTATTGCCAATTCGTATCTAATGCCCCTATTTATAAACTATGAGGAAGATTATGATGGATAAGTTGATAACAAACAACAGAATAAGACTGAGTTTGTGCCGATATAGCTCTCAGAAAAGGATATAGAATAAGTGATTGGTTAGTTGGAGAACTTTTGCATAGGACGTAAGATGACTCATTTACTCTTCCGGAATTTCATGCTGCAATGTGCAAACTACATGAAGTAAATGGGTTAGCAAATTTCTTAGCTTAATGAAACAAGTTGATCTTTCATCAAGGGAACCTTGTTGTTTTATGGATGAGAACCATCATTTGTTAACCATGATGCGTGACAAAGAATCACATTTTGAGCCCCGAAGAGTGACATTGGGGAATACGAGAGCAAGTTGATTCTATCAATCCCATGTTCTTGAGGAACTAGAGGGCACCGCTAAAGAATGGTTACTAAAATGATAATGTTTGTGAAATTTGAGGCCTCGAAGCTAAATCGCCAAATAATAAGGTTTGCAAAAAGAAACATTTTCACTCTTGTATCTTAAAAGGAAACTATATGCCTCCTGAACTTGAGTCGGTTTGGAAATCTACAGAATTAAGACGATATAATAAAAAATTTAAAATTTAGACTCAAGATTTCAGGATTCAGCTTTTAAATTGAATCTTAATGGTAGATATCTAAAGTAAAAATGCTATAAAAGTATTTGGGGTTGCTGAAACACACATATTAAAATGCAACTCTTCAAGGTAGAATCTTGTCATTTCTTGGATAATTATAATGGAAATTTTCATTATTATCTGGTTATATAAGCTAAATAGGGAGGTATTGGGTGTTTCTAATAACTTGAAATAAGTCGTGTGAGGTATTGACTTCAATCACGAGACTAGGGCCAGTAGGCATAGGCAAAAACTCACGTGGGGAAGCATCATTTGCCTCTTTTGAGGTTATTGATGCCATAACTTAGAGATTATGGTGGGTGGTTAACTTTCTGAATACAAAAGGCAAACTGTTGAGGAAAAAAGTCAAAGGTTGCTCCATTGCCTTAGAACTAGTCTAGTGTAATGTACGGTCTCTTCGCGTGAAGGAAAGATGACAATACAAGGATTTCACAAGAATCGTGCGTTAGTAGTTGAATATATGGATTCGTGATGTTTGCGAGAGTATTTATAAAACTTTTGTTGGGCACCTGGATGCTTACACTCAAGGTTATTTTCAGCTCGTTGTCCATTTGTAAAACTCCAAATAAGCAAAAGATTCACAATATAAGATAGTTCCAAATGAGAAAATGAGCCTAAAATTCACAATATAAGCTTTATACTCATCCTACACCACTTTATTATGTTAGTACACAATATAGAGACAAAAACTTCTTATATGCCACCCATACATGTTTTTCCAATTGATTGGATATTTTTTGAGATGGGACTCAATCAAACTCATTGCGTATGAAAAAGTATTGCTTATCTCTGAATTTTTATACTCGAATTGCTCTAGATTCTTTCGAAAGAAGATCTTAGGCCCTGAATTAATGGAAGTTCACACAAATTCTATTGTATCTGCCTCATAATTACTATTATCATTATAATTAATATTCTTATTATAACTACTAGGATTAAAGGCATGAGTGATGCATGGATAAAATAATGAATAATAATAACGCTAAAAACATAATTACGATAATAATCAATATATATGAAAAAAATAGTCATAACATTCATGAGTATCACTGTATTTTTACAATATCCGTTTTTATATAATATCCTGATGATTTTAGTTTCTGGCGAGTCTTGTTATCGGTGTTATTGATCCTAAATTTTATTTAATGTATGATACTTAACTTTATTTCTTAGTATATTAAAATATAAAATTTATCATTCTTTTTATCAAAAAATTTAATTATGTGTATTGATTTCAACGATATAAACATCATACTATTTCAAATTATGAAACAAAAGTTATTGTTAATTTATGTATGATGATTATCTTTATTACTTTAATCAAAATTAAGCACTATCTTTTAATGTATGATTATCTTTAGTACTTTATTTAAAATTTAAATCTATCTTTGTCTCTATCTTTTACTTACTCTTTACTTAATAAAATATAAATATTATAAACTCTTTTTTTTTCTTTTTCCATATGATTATTATCCTTAGTACTTCGTTTAATACTAAACTCTATCTTTTACTCATTCTTTGTTTAATAAAATATAAAAATTCTAAATATCCTATGTGGCGCCTTGTATCCTCACAAAATTATTCTCTTTTAGTACATATACTAGATTTTAAGCCCGTGCGATGCACGGATTTGTTTAAATAGCGGTAGCGTTAAAAGCTAAGTCTCACTTAGACAAACTCTCATTTTAATTGCTCATGCAAGAATTAATAAATTTTGTGGCTACTATGATCATGCGTTTAATCAGCTTGGTAAATGTTTCTGCTACTAATTATCTGTTTAATTTTTAATTTCAGCGTTTGACCAATTGAATTCTCACATGATGTGATCAAGCTTAACTACAAAAACATAGAAAATATGTTGTAGTTATTTATTTTTAAAAAATATTCACTCTTTAATGTTGGTATGCCCATACTTTTCTTTTTAAAAGCAAAACCGATTAGTTTCACGATTGGTTTGTTACTATTAAATATTCCCTCCGTTCCCAATATTGTTCCCGCTTTGACTTTGCACATTTGCCAAAACCCTTCTTAGATGATCATTATCTTCAATTGCATATTAGTAAAAATTATAACGATTGAATAATAATTCTCTTCCTAATTTTTTATTTTTATCGTAAATCTATCTCTATTTATCTCAAATGAAATCTAAAGGTGAATTATCGTTGATTTTATTAGTTGCCTTTTAAATGAATTAAAAGGAAAAATGTTCATTTTTGTTGATCTTATTAGTCAAAATGTTTGGTTTTTCTTATTGGTGCCCTCAAAGCTCTCGAGAAAAGCCTCATTTGTATATTAACTACATTCATGAAACTACCCGCCAAATAGTTTATCCAACAATCATTATCCCTACGAAATAATAAGATAAGTCTATTATAATGAGTCTTATTTTAAAGTATATTTCAATTTGAGTCCAAATGTATATAAATTTTAATTTTTTGAGTTTTATAACTAAAGAGTTAGTTTATACATTTTAGTAATCCTTGCCATTTTTTCACACTCAAATTCAATCTTTTATTTATGTAAAACTTTAATTATCTTCTAAAAAAATTATTTATTTATTCATCCATAACTCTAATTATCAATTTATAAGAATATAAAAATTAAATTTATTAATATATTTTGTGACGTGCTCAATGCACATATTAATATTTAAAAAATATCATTTGTTGAATTATAATTTACCCATTGGCGTTGAGTATGTTAAAGTTTAGGCATAAGTCGATTTTAATTATCAAATGTTATTTATATAAAGAGGTAAATATGACGTGATATAATATAATATAGTAATCTAGGAAGAGAATATGAAACCCTAATTGTTAAAATGAGAAGGGATAAATAACATACCATTGCCAATCAAAATTAAGTGTATTACTCGACTTGTGAATATATGTAATAAAAGTCTGCAAGCTCTTATATAATAGAGGGAATATGTGTATATATTTATTACAAAAATACATATGAAATATTAACATTGAGATATGACGCTAAGATTAACCAAGCACGAGCTTTTTCGAAGTTCTTGTTGTATGCAGCTTAGTAAACCAATCATGTTCTGGGTTCGTTCGGTCTAGGTTAATCAGAAGGGTAATATATAAATACTATATTAACCTTTACCCCATAATTTGTAATATTATTGTACTCTTTCTGCTCAATATACTATAAATTGTTTCCCATTTGCTTGAGGACATAGCTCACACTTCGTTGGTGAACTACGTTAAATCTTTGTGTTTTACTTCTCCAATTCTTTGACATAGAAATTAATGAAAAATATTATGATATATCATATTTTCATATTCACATAATCACATGAAATTTAATAATCTTTATCTTTTTCGATACTTGATCTTTTTAAATACTTATTATCCACCAAATAGGTTATTCAGTAATGGTTACCCTCTACATAACAATATGATAAGTATGTCAAAATGGATCTTATTTTATAGTATATTTTGATCTGAGTTTAAAGGTATAAAAATTTTAATTTTTTGAGTTGTATAACTAAAGTTGTGCTTAATTTATGAATTATAGTGATTCTTGTAGACTCAAATTTTATCTTTTATTTATGCAAAAGTCTAATTATCTTTCTAAAACTCAAACTTTATCGTTTACTATTATCCAAAAGTTTAATTATCTTTTTAAAACTCAAAATTTATCTTTTATTTATCAAAAAGTCTAATTATCTTTTTATATTATAATATTAAATATATATTGTGACACGGCAAATATCTTTTTATATTATAATATTAAATATATTTTGTGACATGGCAATTCTATGTGGCTCGCCGAATGCTCCCCGAAAAAAGCTTCTTTTAAATATATATATTGATTGATTGATGATTGATTGATTGTTACTAATTTTAATAATATTATTGTTACTAATATTATTGATATCATTCATAATATTAAATACTCCATCAATTATAATTCATAATATCATTCTTGCTAATAGTATTACTATCATGGTTACTATTAATCATGATAACTTTATTATTTTAATAATCATATTATTGATAATAATAATACTACTTACTACTTCCTCCGTGTTTTCATTCTTGCATCATTGGAAGTGGGCCGATGTTTAAGAGAAGAGAGAGATAGAGAGAAGGAATAAAGGGGACCTATGTGATAGGAGAGTGTTAGAGAAATTATTTTCTAAAAAGAAAATAATGCAAGTAATTTGCAACTTTTGAAAGTGGAAAATGATACGAGTATAAAAAAATGGAGGAAGTATTATACTCCCTCCGTCCCATATTAGTTGCAACATTTACTGTATATGGTTGTCCCATATTAGTTGCAACACTTCTATTTTAGGCATGGACCCACCAATATTTTATTATATATGACCCAACTAATATACCCCACTCATTCATGTGAAAAATATTAAAATACTACTCCCCTACTCTATCAACTTATTAAAAGTACCACATCACTTTCTATCACATCAACTTTTACAATAAATTAATATAACCTACACCCTACTCTATTAACTTCCTAAAACTATGTGCACAAGCTATTGTTGCAACTAATATGGGACGGAGGGAGTATATACATTTGTATCATTTTAGCTTATTAATCTTATGATTGTTAATGTTATCATTACTATCATTAATACTCCATCCGTTTTTTTGTTAATAGGGATGTTTTCTTTTTTGTTAATGTAAATGTAAGAGAGAATGATGGTAAAAGTAAGGAAAAAGTGAAAAAGTAGGAGAGAAGGAGAGAAAAAGTATGAGAGAAGTGTAATAATTAGGTGACCAAACCTACCATTTATAGTAAAATGTAGAAGTGTCCCAATTAAATAAAAACACCCCTAAATGGCAAAATGTCCGTATTAAATAAAAACAGAGGGAGTATTATTTTTACTATTCTTGTAATCATTATGAATATTAACATAATTATTTTCAATTTTTTTTTCTAATATAATAATTAATTTTTTTATATTATTAATAAGTATCAGTATAATCATTAATGATTGTTATCAAAATCATTGTTAGTTATTTATAGTAGTATTATTAATGATATGACACGATTATTATTAATTGCACCCTATGTTTTTTTAATAGGGAAATTTTTCCATTTAGTTTTTTTTTTAATAATTAGGACACTTCACCCCTTTTCCTTATTTGGTAGGTTGATCAACATAATTATTACATATGTCTCTTACTTTTTGTCACCTTATCTACCTTTTTTCACTTTTTCATTACATTTTTTCCCATCCTTTTCTTTTACTTTTCACTTTTCCTTGGTCTGTGCGAAAAAGTAAACGTCCTTATTAAAAAAACGTAAGGCGTATTATATATTGATATAATAATACTAACAATATTAGGCTTGTTTTTTGAATAATAATATTATTAAGTATATTGTTTATTACTCCTACTAGACGACCCATGCAAAAGCACGAGAATTATTGTTTATATAGTGAAGTTATATTCATTTATGGTGGATAATGATTGCATTATAGTTTACAAATTGATTAATAACTAACTAAATATTATTTACAACACAAATGTTGTTGCACGTTAATTATTGATGTAATTAAATAAAATATAGTATGAAATAAAGTAATTTTCTGGATGAAAGAAAAAGTGTGACACATAAGTCTAAGTGAATAGCCAATATTTTATGCATATATTATACATTCAATTTTTCCCCTAAGAGTTTCGTGTACCTCATTATAAAAAACAAATATATTCCCTTCGTTTCCTTTTGTTTTTCTTACTTTCCGTTTTTGTCGATTCTTTTTGTTTGTCCTAACTAGAACCTTTCTTTTTTTGTTGTATATATTTCTCCATTTTATCCTTATTTTTCCAATCATTGGTCCCACATATTTCTCCAACATTTTTTTTCTCTCTCCTTACCCTTTACCCCATATGGCAAGTATATCATCTTTTCATTACCTTGCTTGATAATTGGAGCTGTTGTAAACCAAACATACAAAAGAAATGGCGCTGAGTATTTTATTAAAATCTTTCCGTAATCTGTTTTTTGAAATTTTGCTTGAAAAACAAAAATCTAATTTTTGTAATGTACTTCCTCCGTTTTTTTTAGTTGACACGTTTTGACTTTTGACACTATTCACATAATCTACTTTGACTATCTTTTGTGATTTATACATAAGAGAAAATATAGTCATGTGGGATCTTGTTAGATTCGTCTCATTATATATTTTCAAAATATCATATTTTTATAATTTTTACTCATCAATTTTCCAAGATAAAAGTGATTGAAATCACGCGTTGGTAAACGTGATAAAAGAAACAGGTCAACTAATAAAAAACGAAGGAAGTATATTTTATTAGTGTCTTTTTATATTCTTTCACATGTTTTGTTGTTTAAGAAAAAAATAGATTTTCATAGAAAAATCATAGAATATACTTCTATTTTATTAGTATCTTTTTATTTTTTTCACATGTTCCCATATTTTATAGTGGGTGGAGTAAATGTCACTTGAAGAATTTGAGAATTATGTAAAGCGTGGTTTGGTTTGGCTTCCCCATATTCTGACCCCATTCTTTTTACGGTGCTGTTTTTACTCTAGTTTTCCTTATAAACTTCAAATAACCATTTAAATTCCGAGTAATGATTTATTGGTTAAATAAGTTATAATCAGATTTTTGTCTCTAAAAATTCCTTTAGTCTAAAGAATGTCTAAATTATAAAAAATAATTTCTAAAAAAAACCTCTTATCGTACCCTACGTCCCCGAAATTCTAAATCAACATTTCCTGTTTCGGTTTCGTTTCCCATTTCGAACCGTATTTCGTTCCGGGTAACGTTGATTAGAACTAATGTCCTTGCATGTTAAAAGTAGTCAGAAGATGTTGAGGAAGAAGTCAATGATGCTATCTCTTTTAATGAATAAGCTGACAACATCATGACTCTACATATAGTAAAATGTCTACCAAAAGACAATATCTTTAGGCTTACCCAGCAAGAAAAGGTACCTCCGCT
The DNA here is from genome assembly GCA_947645195.1 of Patellifolia procumbens. NCBI lineage: Eukaryota > Viridiplantae > Streptophyta > Magnoliopsida > Caryophyllales > Amaranthaceae > Patellifolia > Patellifolia procumbens. The sequence continues at coordinate 8,162,496 of CANSGD010000972.1, forward strand.
TCTTAGGCTCCGTTTGTTTTAATGGAGAATAATTTTCATGGAAAATCACTTTTTAAGGAAAATGATATTCAACGGAAAACATGATTTGAAAAAAAGTTTTCCTTTGTTTGTTTGATTAGAGGATAACTTAGGGAGAAAAGATAAATGAAATAAAAGAGAAGGAAAGATGGGAGGAGAGAATAAAGAGAAGTAAGGAGTAAAGAGGAAAATGTGGTATATTTTCTTTACAAAATAAATTTGGTTTTCCTCTTATAAGAGCATATTCCACAACAACTACTACTAAGCCTTATTCCCAAAGTGATTTGGGGTCGGCTAACATGAATCGTCAACTGAAACCGTTGCCAAAGTGATGGCATCGACAAGGGTGATAAAAAGTTTTTAAAAGAGTTTAAGTTTTAAGAATTTTTAAATAAGTTTTTGAAAACAAGGTTTATACCAAAAAGTTTTAAAAGAGGTTTTCAACAAAAGGTTTTAAAAACCAACACAATTGAGAAAAACAAATAAATGCAGTAATCCCACCCCTTCCTCCACATGGATACTGCCCCTCCACCCACTTCTATCCAACGTCATGCTATTCTCAATCCCAAGTAGCCTCAAATCACTTTCAATTACCTTCATCCAAGTCATCTTAGGTCTTCCCCTACCCTTACAATTTGATTACTCTTCCACTCTTCAATTCTCCTCACCGGTGCATCACCTGATCTCCTTTTCACATGACCAAATCATGTTAACCGATTCTCCCACATCTTTTCTTCAATGGATGCAACTCCAACTTTTCCCCGAATCACTTCATTTCTTAATCGGTCCTTCCTTGTGTGGCCACACATCCACCGCAACATACGCATAACGTGGCATTGTTTCACCGTCCAACATTCGGTGCCATATAACAAAGCAGGCCTAATTGCCATACTGTAGAACTTTTCCTTCAATCTTTGGCAGAATCACAAAGGAACCCGGTGCGCTTTTCTACTTTAACCAACCCGCGTTAATTCTATGAGTCACGTCTCTATCCTTTTGGAGAATGGATCCAAGGTAACGGAAGACGTTCGATCCTTGAACCACTTTGCTATCCAAAGTGACCGCCCCTGCCTCGCTGCTTGTAACCCCACTGAACTTGCACTCCATATACTCCGTCTTACTTGTGCTCAATCTGAAATCACTAGCTTCTAATGTATGCCTCCACAATTCCAACTTACTCTCAACACCTTCCTTTGTCTCATCAATCAACACAATATCATCCGCAAACATCATACACCACGGTATATAATTTTGAATTGACCTCGTTAGTTCGTCCATGACTGAGCAAAGAGAAAGGGGCTAAGTGCAGAACCTTGATGCACTCCGATCGTAATGGGGAACTTTTCTGTCCTCCCCACCATAGTCCGCACACTCGCAGTTGCCCACTCATACATATCCTTGATGATATCTATGTATTTTTGTGAAACACCTTTCTTTACCAACGCCCACCAAAGTATTTCTTTTGGTAATCTATCATATGCCTTCTCCAAATCAATGAAAACCATATCCTTCTTCCTATCACGGTAATGTTCCATTGTCTGTCTCATGAGGTGGATGACCTCTATAGTCGATCTTCCTGGCATAAATCCAAATTGGTTCTCCGATATCTTCACATGTTTCCTAAGTCTTTGCTCAACCACTCGGTCTCATAGTTTCATCGTATGACTCATTAGTTTGATTCCTCGGTAGTTGGTACAATCTTGTACATCGCCTTTGTTCTTATACAAAGGAATCAAAGTACTCTTCCTCCACTCTAATGGCATTTTGTTGTGTCTCCAAATCATGTTGAAGAATGTTGTCAGCCATTCGATTCCTCTCCCCCCTAAACACCTCCAAACTTCGATAGGTATGCCATCTTGCCCGTAGCTTTCTTCAATCCCATCTTTTTTAATACTGCAACGACTTCTCCCTTTTGAATCCTCCTCATAAGCTCTCGATTTAACATACTTGGCGAGATGTGTACATCCCCGATGTCTTGTGCTTTATCACCATTGAACAAGGTATCAAAGTACGACCTCCATCTATCTTTTATCTCCTCATCCTCCACAAGCACTCTTTGGTCTACACCCTTCACGCATTTTACCTTTCTTATGTCTCTTGTCTTCCTATCCCTCATACGCGCAATTCTATCAATGTCCCTTTCCTCTTCTTTCGTATCTAATCTTGCATAAAGCTCTTGGTTTACCTTTGCTTTAGCTTCCCGTACTGCCTTCTTGACTTCTTTTCGAGCCTCTTTGTACTTCTCATAGTTCACATCGCTTCTATCTTTTCCCATAAGTTTATAATCTTCTCGTTTGTTTTTTATCGTTTGTCTCACCTCCTCGTTCCACCAAGATGTGTCCTTACTCGATGGTACAGTTCCTTTAGATTCTTCAAGGATCTCTTTCGCTACTTCCTTTATACTTAGTTCTATCTTTGTCCATGTCGAATCTACATCCATTTCCGTGTTACAAGACCAAATATCTTTATTAGCCATCTTAGCTAAGAAGTTCTCTTTATGCTCCCCTTGGAGCTTCCACCACTTGATTCGCGGCTCCACATTAGGTCTTCGCTTTCTTAAAGACTCCCTACCCCGGAAATCAAGCACGACTAGTCTATGTTGGGTGGCTGCGCTCTCACTCGGTATCACCTTGCAGTTTGTATAACTCTTCCGCCAAACATTCCTTACTAAAAAGAGGTCAATCTGACTCGCGTTACTTCCACTCCATACGTCACAAGGTGAGATTCTCTTTTCTCAAACCAAGTGTTCATAATACGAAGACCATATGCTAATGCGAAATCCAAGATATCACTTCCAGCTTCATTTCTCTCCCCATACCCAAAACCTCCATGAATGCTCTCAAAGCCAACTCGACTAGTGCCCACATGTCCGTTAAGGTCCCCACCAATGATTAATTTTTCACTAATAGGCACTCGTTGCACATCTTCTCTAAATCCTCCCAAAACTGTTGTTTAATAGATGCTATCAATCCCACTTGCGGCGCATATGCGCTTATGATAGTCACCGCCTCACTCCCTAATACTAGCCTGATACTCATAATGCGGTCATTCTTCCTCTAAACTTCCACCACATCATCAATATATTCCTTATCATAATGATGCCTACTCCATTCCTACTCTTATCCTTTCCGGAGTACCAAAGCTTATAACCCCATGGGGCTAGTTCTCTTGCTTTTCCACCAACCCACTTAGTCTCTTGAAGGCACATTATGTGAATCTTTCGCCTCCTCATAACCTCCACCACCTCCGCCGATCTTCCCGTCAAAGGGCCAATGTTCCAAGTTCTAAAGCGCATCCTACTACCCATACCACTACCCTGGACTAGCTTCTTTACCCGCACTGTCCGTGATGCGCGAACCCTTGCATATTTGACACCACCCCCGGGCGCCGGGATGGCGCGCCGCTTCCGGGCGACGACCTAGCAACCCTTGCATACTTATCACTACACCCGGGTCTATGAAGTGCAGCGCGTCGCTGAGTAGGGAACGCCCCCACGTTTTTCATTTACTCGATGGTACAGTAGCGAACCCTTGCATTCGATTCATGTCATGATATGGGGCTATTTTTACGCTGGCCGCCCCAAACCTACCGCAACTCTCCTCCTTTATCCGGGCTTGAGACCGGCAGTGAATATCACACAGACACTCACAGGCGGAGTTTTCCACCTTTTAGAAAATTGTTTTTCACCCCTTACCAAAACAAACAAAGGAAAATGGAAAGATGGAGGAAAACACCAAAACAAACGGAGCCTTGATACTTGCATCATATGGAAGGAAATGACAGATGAACCAAAGAGCAGGAGAGAAAGTGAAACATGGTCCATGTGATTAATTATAAAGAAAGACTTCCTTTGTATAAAAACTTACTCAAAAGAGAAATGTTTCAAGTATGGTGAAACATCCCGAAAAGGAAAATGTTCAAGCTTAAAAGTATTAAGAGACAGAGATATTAAATATAGAACTTGTTGAGAGCGGTTAAGTAAATACTTATAAGTTATCTACAAGGCTCATATAACACCTCCTACACTTTGTATGGTTGTTCTCAACTTGGTAACTCCCTAGCTTCTTGTGCATTGTTACACCTCTCTGCTGTTATGCTGTAAGTGTACATGATTTGCTGGATTATGCCATGATTGCCATCTTAAAGCCCTTCCTCATGACCTCTGTAGCTCATCTCTGCTTCCTGATTATTTGTTGCTGCAAATGGGACTATTTTTTTTTTTCACTGGCTAAACCTATTGCAAATGATTAACTTGGGGTCATCGAGTCTGAAGTCCATGCTTTGCACTAAAGTTGACATGGTTCAGTCGATCACTTTGACTGATATTGTTAAATATGCCTCTAGTTTATTCCTATATGATTTTTTTGCCCCATTCATCTTGCTTGCAGATTTGCCTGGGTTCACTCGAAGTGTATACAAAAGAGATCATGCGCTGATTACACCTGAAAGCCATGTGCTGAGCCCTTTACCTGAGTGGTTGGTTTATTATCCCATTTTGATATTTTTTAATGCTTAATGTTTATAGCATGCTGATTTCATTTTGGTTGCTTCGAAAGGAAGAATACCATGGGAGCATATTTGATCACACCAGCAATGGGTTCTCACTTTGTCATGTACATTGCCAAGATGCAAGGTCAGGAGAGGGTTCCACACTTTCTTATATGCACATATCATTTTTATAGTGATTAAAACTTGTCAATCTGAGGAGGTTGCATATGAATGTGAGAGCTGTGTCTATAGATCGTTGGTACTTCATTATAAAAAAAATAGTTATAAAGCCCATGTGGTTTAAGCAATTTGTCGTTCACTTTACCTACCTGAAAATGAATAAAGACTAAAACTATCTCTTGCTTTTGAGTCATTTGACATTCTACACTTAATTTTAATTGTGAGAAAAATATTTAAGATTCAATGTGAAATATAACACTTTTCTTTCCCCTTTGTATTAATTGCACACCTATCCTTCCTCTTCATTGACTAACTTGTGTCTCTAAATCATATAATTTATTTTATATATAAGCACCTGTGATCCTATCCATCTTATAACTTTATAAGTGCTCTAACCATATCAATTGTAATAAAAAGGTTTTCTGTATGCAGGAATCTGTCCATCCTATGATTGCTAATACTACTATCACTTTTAATTTAAATTTTTTGCACAAGTATAATTCTATTTTTTGCTATTAAATTTAATCCCTGAGATAACTAAGGTGGCAATCCATGAGTCCCAGTCTAGGGTTTTAAAAGTGCCTCAACTCAAGTGCGATAGTGGAGTGGAGTCCTCGGGCTTCATTTTCCGTTCAAAGTTTTGTTTTGTGTGTGTTATGTGCGTCTTGATACTTGTTTCCTTATTTCCTTCTACAAAATGGCAATTAGTGGAATAATGGACTAATCTTCGTCTTACCGTAGACGAAGAAATTGTAGTGGAGCCACACATGTTGAAACAACAAATCTTGAAAATGAAACTAAAGTCTCCCTTGTGCTTATTAGGTAATTGGTAGCTAATAAGCCTTCGAATGTGGAAGCTATGAAACGAGCTCTCACGTCGATGAAGGAGTAACCGTGAGTTGAAAACAACCTATGTGTATTTCAATTCTTTTGCATCTCATGTTCTTGATGGTGTCCTTGGTTTTTCGACAATAAGCTTTTTAGCCCTTGTTTGGTATGTGATTTTTGGGACCTGGAAAGGGATTCATTTAAGTGAATCCATTTCAAGCTGTTTGGAATGAAGCTTGAGTAATTGAATCCGTTTCCAAATGATAACCATTACCCTTCATTTGTTACCACTCATCTCTCACCGAAAACAAATCCACTCTCTTACTCATACACACTATTTTTTTTCCTTCCTTCTCTCATACGCATCAATGAGCAATTCTACAAATCCTCATAACTAAAATCCACTAAAATCTGCTTGATTGATTTGAAGAGGACTCAAGTTCCTTTGCCAAACAATTTCCTTAGAAGAGCACACAAGTGCCTTTCCTAGTTGATTTCTACAAATCTTCTGCACCGCTAGAATGATCAACGGCAATGCTCAATCGCCATTGTCCTTCGCCTTAGAAGAACTTCAACTCAGAACCGATCTCTTCTCCATGAATTTCTTCACCATAGCAGCCAAATTCGCTCGGTTTTAACATTAGCAGCAGCATAGAGGCAAATCTACTCGAATGAAAATAGATCTAATTGTTGAATTGTTGAAGAAAATAGAAATTTGTTGAAGGAGATGGAAAATATTGAAGAAAATAGAGAAGATTCAATAATCATTTTGAGGTAATTATAGGAGAGAGAAAATTGATTTGAAGAAGGATCTTCTTGGGTAAGAGGAGAATGCTCACGCGGCGCATTGCGGTGGTGCCGTGGTGGTGTTGATGGTGAGAGGAGAGAAAAGGGTTGGTAATGAGGAAGAGAGAAAAGGGTTAATTGTTTCCATTCCATGTCTAAACCAAACAAATTATAAAAGTAGCACTTATGGTTTCCATTCCACTTTTATCCTTTCCCTTCCCTTTCCATACCACTCACTATACCAAACAAGGGCTTAGTGGTAAAGGGAATTTAAGGGGATCACCAACCTTCGTAAGTTGCTGTCACTCGTTCTCCTTTCTAGGTTCGAGTTTATGACGCTCCTTTTGGAAAACCTATGAAACTATGATAACTATAGATGTTGTTGAGTGTTTAAAGTGGATGCTTGGTTTCTCAAAGGTTTAGGGGTGGATAGTAATGGTCATTATGGTGGTTTGTGTATTATGGAGAGAAGGGGTAGATTTCTAGTAGTCTTTCTCTCGATTTAGGGGTGTATTTCGCGAGGATATTAGATCTGATGCGTTCCCTTTGTAGCGATTTCCCACCCTATTGTGGGTGGCGGCTTAAATGAGATTCTTAAAAGAAGGGATCCTTGGAGCCTAATGGATGATATGATGTTTGGTAGTTTGAGGGATTTGGGTTACGAAGGCTCTTAGGTCGCATGGGTTTGAGCCTAGCTTCGAAACCTCTTTGCAGGATGATAGATTTGTGGCACCTCGTGTTCTTTTTTCCTCAAGCTCATGACCGTATGGTTACACTAGGAGGATTGTAGTACAAATGGTGGAAAAAAAGATTTATGTTTGAGCGGGCTCCTCCAAAATGTTTCTTGATCGAGCTTCAAACGTCGTGACGTGGTTGATTAGCTTAATATGATGGCATCTGGCCTCCTTTGTGGAGTTGATTTGATAACTTGGGAAAAGATATTGAAATGACGGCATATGTTCAAAAATGGCACAATCTAGTTGTTTGGCCATTGTTTCTTTCGATGGGTGTGTTTTTCATGAGAAGAAATTGGATGAGCTCCATGAAAAACACCAGGCCTACTTGTATATATGGTCGAGGGTGTCGGAAATCAAAGATGGGGACGGAGCACCCTGATAAGCGAGATTGCGAGGCCATGGGACGAGGTCCTTGACATTGTTTTGGAAGGGTTAGTTTGCTGGATGATGATACAAATGGCCCCATGTAAGGCCCGAACGTCATGCTATCTTTTTCCCAAAGGTCTCCCAAATGTACGTGATGACAAGTGGAGGGACGCATTTCCCTTTCGTCTAGAACTTTACTTTGTGGCCCTTATTCCAAAAGTTCTTGACTCGTTAGACGAGTTCCATTACCGAGTTTTGACCCATTTTTATACACAACGTCATACGACGTCCTGAATAAGCTTGCTTCGATTGTAATTGCTTGAAGCCTCTTTTGCAAAATATTGTTTTTGGGACTAATTGTTTTTGTGCGTAAAAGACTGATTATTGCTCTTGAATTGTTCCATTCTATGACAAAGAGGTCTCTTTATAGGAAGGGCTCGGTTGTTATGAAACTAAGATATGAGTGTAGTGTGAGAGTACGCTGGAGTAGAGTGTGATAACATGAGGGTGCCTTTGTGACTTTTGTCCCCTATTCTTTCTTTATTAATGGAAGCCTGTGTATTGTTAATACCTTTCTAAGGGTCTTCGATAAGGTGATATGATCTTTGTCGCTTCTCAACTCAGATTAGGCCTCTTCATGGAGTTCGGTTCGGATTAACTCATTCATGTCTTCTTGGTATGAATGTTGTCCCAATCATTATCTTGGCCTTCCAATTGTGCTTTGTAGAAGGCCATTTTCACCACTCTAAAGGATCCAATATGAAAGAAAATAAAAGGTTAGAAGGAGATAATGTTATCAAGCAGCCAAAAGGTATTGTTCAAGCCATTCCTACATATGTCATCCTACATATGTCATGACGGTCTATAGGCTCCTTATTGCTTTTATCCAAGAAATTCCTTGAGGCTTGTTGCAAAATGATACACCCGAAAAGTTCAGACCCTTTTGTCACCAGAAATGCTTGAATCATTTTGCTGTCTTTAATGACAACACTGCTGGAGAAGCAAATACGGTGTTTCTTAGCGGCTGACAAATTCTTTATTAGGCCATGTTCTCGAGAGAAGTATCGTTCACATAGGTATAGGTAGACCCGTATGTATAATAAGTTTTATAGATGTAAGAATTATAAGCAGATAGAGTGGCTTAAATTAGTCCTAAGAGCAATTAGATACCTTAAGCTCACGCCGAATACATAAATTATACAAAGTAAAAAAAAAAGCTGATACCCATCCGAAACTAAGTTAATACCCATCTAAAACTCCTAATTCCCTTGCAATGGCAGATTAGCACCTTTATTTAATATAAGAGGTGATCAAACTATCAAAGTGGGCCCATCGCGAGAATTGCAGACTTTGGACTAGATTACCTGCTCGTTTATTTAAATTTTTAATTTTAATCCCTGGCAAAAGAAAGGGCTTTCGGTAATGGGCATGGTTTTTAGGCCCATTTAGACGAGTGCATGGAAAAGCCCAAATTCCTGGTCTGATTTTAAGGGCTTTGCACACAACGTACTCTCTATTTGATCGTCTATCCATAATCCATTAAAAAGTACCTCTTAAAAGCTTTCTTGAAATTATAGCAACGTTATTGCACTAAACCATGAAAACAATATTCTTTGATATAATCTAAACTCAACCTTAATTTGTACTCCTTCTGTCCCGGAAAGTTCTATACACTTGATGGGGCACGTAATTTTAGATGATAAGTTGTTGTTTGGTTATGAATTGTATTTTATTAAAAAAGGTTGATGTGAAAAGAGTTAGTGGGGTATTATTTTATTTGGATGTGAGAGATAGTGGGTCATGGTTGAAAAGTCAAAAAATAGTGGGCCATGTCAAAAAATAGTAGTGTATAGAGCTTTATGGGACGGAGGGAGTAAATTTGATCATATCAAAAGTTTGGAAGATTTATTATGTAAAGCCTTGGGTTGATTCGAGGCTCACAGATCCATTAGCTTTGCCTTTTAGGCTTTAATCTATAGTAACATATGATGTTGTAGTACTATTTTTAGATATCATATATCAAAGTATTGTTTACTTCTGAACCTTTTGATATCTTAATTCTTATAATTTTCCGAGTTGTGTAAGTGAAGTATAGTTCTTGTGTATAATAAAATTTCGTTTTGGCTTATTGTGAACCAAACTCTAATTTTCTAATTGTTTTAAAAATTCGAATCTTTTTTTCTTAATTTGAAAATTATATACTTCCTCCGTTCCTTAATAAGTGACACACTTGTATAGTGTTTACTATTCACAGTTTAGACTTTAATTAGATTTGGTGATTTATATTTTAGGAAAAACATAGTCATGTGGGATCTTGTTAGATTCGTTTCAACGTGCATAAATTTAATATCAACTTTTTATAATTTTTACTCATTGATAATTATAGATATTAATGTTTAAAATAATGCATTGGCAAGCGTGAAAACATGAAGTGCGTCACTTATTAAGGAACGGAGGAAGTATATTATGCTTTGGGGTGGGGGGTCTCTCTATGCTCTGCAGAAGTTCCAGCTTTGTATACGTAGTTAGATTTTTATGTTTAGGGCATTGACTTTGTTATATATTGGGTTAGAGATACTTGATTATGAAATGTATAATGTACCCTCATCTTGTGCAGATAAATCAAGCTCAGCACTCCCTCCTGGTGATGTTGAAAGGTAACGATACCTTCCTTGAAGTATATGGAAGAAATGAGAAAATCACCTCTATTGACACTGTGCATGATTTTGAGTTGATATTGCATAACGAACTAACGATAGCATCTATTATTCGCTGTCGGACGGATTAAGCAGATGATATTGAACTTTACCTCAAATTTTCTCTTCTCTTATTCATTCTTTTTAGGATCTGTTTTGACCCTTCTTCTGCATGTTTGTTGATTCCTTCGTTTGTGTTAAAATTTCTGTCACCAACATAGGACATTATTATGGTTTAAATTCTATTATATCTTTTTTGTGTTGATAGGTTTATATTTGTGGTTGATGGAGCTGTCACTTTGAAAAATGGATCCAACAACAACCATGGCCTAGTGGTAAAATATTGTATCTACTTTAATATTTTCCTTTGAGCCGGGTTTCAATCTTCTCTCCTTGTATCTATTTCTAGGGCCTTGGCTATATTTGATTTCCGAATAGGATAGTATGTCAAAACTTAGAGCACAATCTTAATCTATGAGGCATAGTTGGCATGTTGATGGGAACTTTTATGATGATTGTGACCGTGCTATTGGCTAGGTTCTCCAGCGTTATCCCTGCTCACTCTTATTTCTTGATCTAGGATAAGGCCCAACTTTAACAATCCCTAGACTTTGGCATCCTTACATTTACGCTGTTTGGTGAATTGAATCGTCTAATGTACTCATTTCCATCATGAAAACTTCCCCTGCTGTTCATTGAAGACCTTGTCTTTTCTTCAAATATTCCCAAGGGAGTGGCAACCATGCGCAAAAGGAGGGCTTACGCCAAAAGAAGTACTGCAAGCTATCATGTTACACTTTATCCACCAACTTAAGAAAATCCAAGTGCTTCTCAGTACCTTACACTTTCTCTAACTAGGCAACTATACAATAGCTTTAGAAATATATAAACTTGCATCTTGGTCCACTGGCGGAGCCAGGCGGTGCACCGGGGGTGCATCATATCCCCAAAGCGCTGAAGTAATCAGAAGATCCAGATTAATAGGCCAAGTCAAATACATTTATCAGCGCTTCACAAGCAAATCATAACGTCTGTCTCAGTGGTGAAAGCCCATTTTGTCAGCGCGAGAATCCAAGCTCGACTCCTACCAGAATCTTTTAGCGGATCATTTTTTTTATCCCTACGTCACTGGGCTTGTTGGTTAGACTTCTAAAGAGAATTTTTTTTTTATCTTCATTTTGATTTGCTTTCTCTGCCTCAATATTTGTACATAGAGTGGGACCTCCTTCATTTTAATTTGATTTTTTTAAAAAGTGGGACCTATTCTAATCCTTATTAATCTCTCTTCTCTTTAATCCTTCTTAATCGCTCTTCTCTATTTTCCTCACTTCCTAATGTTATACTCATTTGCCTATATTTTCTTTCTTCATAATAGTAGGCATCTCTTTTTTTTCCATGTTCAGTTCTAACCATAATATATTTGTAATCATTATTAACATGTAATATTATGATTAACAATTTTAGAGATGAATCTAACCATATAGATAATTAGATACTAACCATAAAAAAGTACTGTTAAGATTAATTTATTTTGTAAAACTTACTTTCTCGTAGTCAGTTTGTTTGCTAGAAAACTTAGCAAAATTTTTGTATTAATAGATATTGTGTACATGGATAGTGTCCCTCCAAATTAGAATTTTGAATCTGCCTTTGATTTCACTATGACCCATTACCCACTAGGCTAGCCAACCATTGCTATCGCATACACAAAGCTCCCCCTGTTTATGTTTATGTGTACTACTATAAGTCTATTGTATCCCCAATTTTGAAATCCTGCCTCCGCCAGTGTCTTGGTCAGAGTAAGCTACCCAATAGTCAGTTGGTTTCGTTTCTTCCAAGTGTACTGCCAGTTGCCAACGGAAACATTCTCCATATTTCAACAATCCCAAGTTTCATCTTCATCTTTACCGTGCAACCAGACATTGTTGAACAAGGTTGAACCTAGCACATGCAAAACAAAACTAAATTGCTCCATTATAGTTTAAGGGCATGGGCCTTTCATCCTTTGCCCTCTTGTGTACGTGGGTTCACCTCTTTATAGTTTCTACTATATATTTATACTACTTAATATAGTATATTCTATGGGATCTTCCCTTTAAGTCCCGCTCATGCCAAAGAAAAGTAGTATTGTGCACTAGAATGATAGTACTTCAAGGGGGGTGATTATTATGATATAAGCAAGTATAATATCTACTTAATCATTGTGAAAATGTAGCTGGCAAATGTATTTTTGCTAGGAACTCAGTAAAACTTAGATCAAGATAGTAAGTTGTTTTGATTAAATCATAGAAATTCAACCAAAATACAACTCCTCACACATTCGAGAGAATGAGGAACTCTCCAGTAACTTTTCACTCAGTTTTTGCTTACCTCTCTCCACAGCCGACAAGCTTATTTATATCAAAAAAAATTCTCCCCAATGAGCTGAAGGAATTCAGTTAGTTATCAACTAACTTGTAAAGAAAAAACAGAAAATAAAACATAGCAAAAGACCCTTATGCCCTATTCTATTATGCAGGTGCATTCCTCCTAGTTGCTCTTCTTCTTCTTTCTTCTTGCATAAGTAACAGTAATGGGCGGTTTATCCCAGTTCCTTGCAATTTTTGATAGTGTGTGTATGATGAAAATTATTTTTGAAAGTGTACGAATTTTACATTCTTCTTCATAAGGGGCCCTTTGCACTGGCGTGTATAGTTGTACCTCCCAATTTCTATTTTACTGAAAACATACATATGTAAGTATGTAACTAGTTAAGTGCAAAACCACCAATCGGTGCCTTTTTTCTCAGCCTCTAGGTGTAGACAATCCATCTTTTGAAGAACAAGGTTGAACACATCTGAGACAAACATAAATTGCTCTATTAAGTTCGAGGACATGAGCCCTTTGTCCTTTAGGCTCTTTCGTACGTGGGTCCTCAGTCCCCACCTCCCTGCTGTCTTTGTACTATATCTTGATATTACTTACAAATAAGTACATTTTGTGTTGGCATCTTCCCTTTAGCTGCTGCCTGTGCCCAAAAAAGTAGTTTCGTGCACTGAAGTGGTGTTATCTTTAGGGGGGGGGGGTATTATGTATAAGCATAGAATGTGTACTTTTTTATTGTGAAACTCTAGATGGCAAATGTATTTTTGACTGTATGCATATGACGAAACTTATATTTGGAAGTGTAACCTTTTGCATTCTGCTTCAGTGGGAGCCTTTTGTACTTGCATGTCCTTCTTAATTTCTATTTTAGCGACGAAATACATATGCTTGTGCAAAGATATTAATGGGTGTCATTTTCTCAACCTCTAGGCTCTAGGTGTAGAAATGAACTGTGACACGATAATTCAGTCCAAAGGCCTCCTTTCAAAAATTGCTTGTCATATTGTGATTCCTGTGAAGCTTTCTGCTTGTGTGGATTGTATGAATATCTAACAGTGCCAAGTAGTGCTGTGCTATATAATTCTGGATATATGCGGATGTTGTCCTTTGGTATATCGAGAGCTATTCGTAGCCTCTTGGTGACATACACTATATTTTTGTGCTTCATACGTGCAAGTGCTGGTTGAGCCATCTGTCTTTTTTGAGTGATTAATCTGTTGGGCGAGCTGATTTTTTGCATAATTTGTGCCTTATGTTGGATTGGCAGTTGTATCTCATCCCTCTGGAGTTTTGAGACGAGGGCTTATCTTTTTGCATTGTAAATTTGCTAACAAGTTGTTTGGATATATGGGTATAAAGTGGGTTTGCTCGCCTTTTTCTTCTTACTTTTATAAGTCTTCTATTTGAGGTTTGGACAGAGTTCAATGTGGAAGTTTCTTAGGCAACCGACTCGGCTGTATTTTGCCTTTTGTGGCTGAGTAGAAAAACATAGCCTTTTGGAGTAGACGTATAGATGGGGAGGAGCTGTGGGATAGAGTTGTTCACCTTGCGTACCTTTGGCATAACTCATAGGTGCTATTTCTTATTATCCATCCATCCATACATATTAATAAAACAAAATCATTGTGCCACATGTCATTCAACCCATAATTTTAGGGCCGCATGGCATTTTCTCATTAAATATTACATGTGTCAATCCCATGTACTCCTATTATATTTGTCTGCTTTTATTATAGGCAGTTATTTGATTTTATATTCTTTTTTCAAATACAATAAGAGTATATGTTTATTATAGGAAATTGTCTTGATTGTATTTATTTTCTATACTTTAGATTTATAACCAATGTCTTTTATAGTAATATATTAACATTGTTGGGAATAATCCAATTAACTTTATCATATAATCTATGTATATGCACCAAAAAATTTTATATACATAGAATGTCAAATTGTTCATTTGCATTCTAAAAAGTATATTTTTCAAATAATAGAATGTTTTAGTATGACCTCTTATTATATAACATAGTCCTTTTCCAGATTTGATTTTTAAATAAAAAATTATTTCAAGATTTGGATTTTCTTTAGATATTATTTTAATATCATCTTCCGATATTCTTTTTTCTCCAATTTTGTTAAAATAAATTCTGATTTTCATATAATATACTACCTCCGTTTTTTTTAATATGCACATTTTTCCATTTTGGGGTTTTTTTTTATAATTGGCACCTTTCTACCTTTTGCCATAAATGGAAGGTTGGTCCACCTAATTATTACACTTCTCTCCTACTTTTTCTTTCCTTCTCTTCTACCTTTTTCACTTTTTCCTTACTTTTACTAACCTTCTCTCTTACTTTTGCACTTTTTCCTTGATTCTTGTGAAAACCCTTAGGTGCATATTAAAAAAACGGAGGGAGTACTATTCTATGAACATCTTTTCATATTCTGTTTCATATTCAGTTTTTCAAAACTTTTCTTTTACAAAAAATCTTATCATTATAAATCATATTCTATTAGTATGTTCCACAAAAAAAATTCCATTTGTTATTCGCACCTCAGATCCGAAGTCAACAAGGGAATCGCTTGAGAACTAACGTCATACCTGAAGTGACGAATAACAGAAAGTCTGTTAGAGCCATTTCTATTTGGAAATATATTGAACTTTGCCTAAAATACTTAGCACCAAAATGTGAAAAAAAAAACATCTATTTTGTCCCTTTAAGTCAACTCATTTTTTTCTTTCAAAGTTAAAATTTGACATAATTCTATCTTGATGCTTCATATATACGCGTCAAGTTTGTGATGAAAATTTACAATAAATGGTAGCATGAAATTTACATGAGTATAAAGTTAGTTTGTGATAAGTTTGAGCACTAAAAGTTAGTTAAAGTTAATTAACTTAAATTACCATACAAAATGTATGTAATTTTTTTACTTCCTTCGTTTCTTTTTAATTGCAACAAAGGAATTTTTTATGTCTCACCAATAATACCCATTTGTTGCAAATAAAAAGAAATGGAGGAAGTAATATAAATCCTAATTACTATTATAAATAAGTAATAAGTTAAGTGTGAAATGAACTATTCGGAAGCCAGTTTTAAACAGTTCGAGGTACGAGATCATAATTTTTTTCCTATCACATGATCCTTTTTTGACAAGCAAATTTTTAATTAACTAAGAATATGAGAAGATACTCATGAAATTATTATATGAAAAAGTTTTTTTAAAACAAATTTCTTTTAAAAAATAGACTTTGTAAAGAGTATGAGAAAGATTTTAAAAAGATCAATCATATAAGAATTAGATTTTTGTATTATAAATCTTCTCATATACATTAATCAATTATTAAGCTTGAGATCAAATTATCTAAGAAGCATCTTCCGACAGGCGACAAGCTTAATATATTTGATAAAACTCTATAGAGCACTTGAATGTATAATATATGCATTATTTATTGTCTATTTAATAATATGTGTCGTGTTTTTTCTTATTGTATCTAAATATATCATGGATCCCTGTTCTATTTTATTAGATTATGTTAGTAAATACCCCCTCCATTCTGCTAAGAATTCAAGTTTTCAGTCACTGATAGTTAGTAGATTGGATGAACAATGAAATTATTCAACCCAAAACACTCCTCACTAATTCGAGAGAATGAGGAACTCTCCACTTTCATTCATTACTTAATATTTTCCTCCTCTGCTCAATGAGCTTACATCTTTATTTATAGCTCTAAATGATTCCCTCCAAGGGAGAAGAGAATCAGTTAGTTATAACTAACTAGCAAAGAAAAAGATTAAAGAAAATAGTAAAGCATTAAAAGTCTGCCTTGCCCCTGATTCTGTTAAGAGAGCTAATCAGTTAGGTGCTCTCTCTTAGTTGCCCTTCCTCCTCCTAGTGTATGTGGCTGTGATGGGTGGTCTATCCCAGTTCCTTGCATTACCCCCCACCCAAACTTTCACCTTGTCCTCAAGGTGGAAAGAAGGAAAGTTTGAGTTGAGCTTAGTGTACTCTTCCCAAGTAGCCTCTTGTACTGGTAGGTTCTGCCACTGGATGAGTACTTCAGTGGTAGAAGAGTTGCCATTAGGAACTTGCCTGACCCCTAGTACTTCAGCTGGAGAGACTTGCAGCACAAGTTCTGCAGATAAATCAGGAGGAAGTGTGGGTTGTGCTGCCTGTAGTCCAACAGCATGTTTGAGTTGAGATACATGAAATACAGGGTGTATTTGAGCTTGAGCAGGGAGAGCCAACTTGTAGGCCACTTGGCCTATCTTCTGCAATATCTCATAAGGCCCATAAAACCTAGCAGCCAATTTTTCAAATGGTCTTCTTGCTAGGGATTTCTGTCTGTAGGGCCTCAGCTTGAGGTACACAAATTCTCCCACTTCATACTGCACATCTCTTCTGTGTTCATCCTCCTGCTTCATAGAATTCTGAGCTTTCAAAAGGGACATCTTCAGTTCATCCAGCATTGCATCCCTCTCAATCAACTGATCTTCCAAGGCAGCTACTGTTGCTGTGCCTGTCTCATACCTCAGCAAGTGGGGGGCTTCTCTTCCATACAATGCTTTGAAGGGTGTGCACTTAGTGGAAGTATGGTAGCTGGTATTATACCAGTACTCAGCCCAAGGCAACCACTGAGCCCAAGACTTGGGTTGCCCATTAATGAAACATCTCAGATAGCTTTCTACACACTTGTTAACTACCTCACTCTGCCCATCAGTTTGAGGATGGTAGGCAGTACTTCTCTGCAACTTGGTGCCCTGTAATTTGAACAACTCAACCCAAAATTTGCTCATAAAAATTCTGTCTCTATCAGAGACTATGCTACTAGGGAAACCATGTAGCCTAATAATCTCCTTCACAAATAAGGCTGCCACACTGCTAGCTGTGAATGGGTGTTTCAAAAGTAAGAAATGGCCATATTTGGTCAACCTGTCCACTACTACCAAGATAGTATCAAATCCTGTGGATTTAGGCAACCCCTCAATGAAATCCATGGATACTTCTTCCCAAACTAAAGCAGGAATGGGAAGAGGTTGTAAGAGCCCAGCAGGTTTCAAAGTTAGAGCCTTCTGTTGCTGGCACACTTCACATTCCTGTACATACTTTGTCACAGCTTTCCTCATGCCATGCCAAAACCACTCTGCAGCTATCCTTTGGTAAGTTTTAAAATCACCAGAATGTCCCCCCATAGGAGAGTTGTGATACATATGAAGAATACTCTGAGTGAGAGTTGATTGACTAGGAATGACCAACCTTCCTTTATATTTCAACACTCCTTGATGCACTTCAAAACCTTTAGGAGACAAGGAGCCTTCTTCAATAGCCTTGGTGAGTTGTTGAAGAGGTTCATCTGCTTGAATTGCTTGTTGAATCTGCTCCCAAGGGACCAAGTGAGATGATAAGAGATGAGAGCACTCCACCCTCAAAGGGGTAATCCTAGACAAAGCATCAGCCACCCTATTTGAGGGCCCTGGTCTATATTGTATCTCAAAGTCATATCCCATGAGTTTACTCATCCATCTTTGATACTCGGTACCAACTTCCCTTTGCTCCATCAAATATCTCAGGCTTTGTTGATCTGAGAGGACAATAAAATGCCTTCCTAACAAGTAATGTTTCCATTTCTGAACAGCCAAAACCACAGCCATCAATTCTTTCTCATAGATAGACTTAGATTGAGCTCTTGGACCAAGAGTCTTGCTGAAATAAGCTATTGGATGCCCAAGCTGTAATAACACTGCACCCAAACCATAGCCACTAGCATCAGTTTCCACCACAAATGGTAGAGAAAAATCAGGCATTACTAACACAGGAGCAGTTGCTAAGGCAATTTTAGCTTGTCAAAAGCTGTTGTAGCCTCATCAGTCCACCCAAAGTTATCTTTTTTGAGTTGTTCAGTCATAGGCTGTGCTATACTAGCATAACCTTGGATGAATTTTCTGTAATACCCAGTGAGACCTAGAAATCCCCTCAACTCTCTCAGATTAGAAGGAATAGGCCATTGCTGTATAGCTTGTATTTTAGTTTGATCAACTGCTACCCCATTGGCAGAAATAATGTGGCCCAAATAAGCCACTTCCTGCTTCCACAGCTCACATTTTTTCTTATTGGCATATAGCTCATGGTGTTGAAGGAGTTGAAACACCTTGTCCAAGTGTTCCAGATGCTCAGAAACTGATTTGCTAAACACCAAGATGTCATCAAAAAATACCAAGACAAACTTTCTTAAGTATGGTTTAAATACTTCGTTCATGAGGGCCTGAAAGGTTGCTGGAGCATTTGTGAGCCCAAAGGGCATAACTAGAAACTCATAATGTCCCTCATGAGTTCTAAATGCAGTTTTAGGTATATCCTCCCTCTTCATCCTAATCTGGTGATATCCAGACTTAAGATCTAGTTTAGAAAACATAGTGGCCCCATGCAGTTCATCTAACAGTTCTTCAATAACAGGGATTGGAAATTTATCAGGCACAGTAGCTTTGTTAAGGGCTCTGTAATCTACACAGAATCTCCATGATCCATCTTTTTTTTTCACCAACAATACAGGGCTAGAGTATGCACTAGATGATACTTGAATGATTCCAGCCAACAACATTTCTTTTATTAGCTTTTCAATTTCATCTTTTTGGAAGTGTGGATATCTATAAGGTCTTACACTAACTGGATTTTCTCCATGTTTCAGATTAATAGCATGCTCATGGTTTCTAGAGGGAGGTAACCCTGAGGGCATGTTGAATACCTGCTCATATTGTTCAAGGAGCTGCTGCAACTCTGGTGGGCCTTCATGCTCCTGTTTTTGCTCTTCTTGGAGCAAATTCAGTTCTACCAGCAAGCCTCCTTTTTCTTTCCTGATTGTCTTCATCATTGCCTTTAGTGAGATACCAGTCCTGCCCAAAGTAGGATCCCCTTTCAAAGTAATGGTTTCACCATTCAACTGGAATTTCAATGTTTGTGTCTTCCAGTTTGTGCTCATTGTCCCAAGTTTTTCTAACCACTGAATCCCTAATATCACATCAGAGTTTCCTAGGGGAAGTGGTAGAAAATCTTCAATCACTATTGCTTCTTGTAACTCCAATCTTACTGCCTTGCATTCCCCTGCCCCTTGAACAGTGTCCCCAGTCCCCAATGAGACTTCAAACTTGCTAGAAGGTGATGTAGGAATCTGGAGTTTATCTACCACAGATGCTGAGATAAAATTATGAGTAGCCCCTGGGTCTATCATAACCACCACAGATTTATCAGCTATAGTGCCTTTCAACTTGAGAGTTTTTGGACTGCTAATCCCCATTACAGAGTTGAGAGAAATTTCGGGGTGTTGCATTTCTTCTTGGTTTTCAAACTCAGCTTCACTGTCTTCTTCCTCTCCTTCTTCTCCCTCAATGGTAAGTAGAGCACTTAGCTCCCTTCCCTTACATTTATGGTTAAATCCCCACTTCTCATCACATTTGAAGCATAACCCCCTTTCCCTCTTTTGTTGCATCTCAGCTTCTGTCAATCTTCTTATTACTCCCCTGGGTCGAAAAGTTGGGTTGGGTTGGGTTTTAAAGGTGTTGGAAGCTGTGGATTGAAGGGAGCTTGTGGTTGATTGGGTTTGGTTGGTGTTGTTTCTGTTGTTGTAGCTATTTTGGTTAGAAGTTTGGGGAAGGTTAATGTAGTTGGCAGTTTTGGATGGAAAAATTGGGTTAGTATAGGGTGGGTTTGGGTAGGAACGAGTGAAAACAGAGTTTGGCCCACTTCTAGTGGCCCATTTTTTTGGTTCAGCATTTTTATTTTTGACTTCTAATTTTTGTGCTAACTCCATGGCCTGGTCCAAGTCTTTTGGGCCCAACACTCTCACTTCATCTCTAATGTGCTCCCTGAGCCCATTAACAAATTGACTCATAGCCAATTCTTCTGGAATGTTCTCTAATGGAGCCAAAAGCTCAACAAATTTCTTGGTGTACTCATCCACTCCTCCAGCTTGGTGGTGTTGCAACCACTGTTCGTGCAAGCTTCCGGTGGCCGTCGCCCGGAATTTCTTCAACAACATTCCCTTCAACTCCTCCCACCTTCGAATAGGTCGCCTTCGATTCTCCCATTGATACCAAAACAAAGCATCTCCCTCCAACGCTACCACAGTGGCTTCGACTTTGTCTTCTTCACAAAGACGATAGAAATTAAAAAATCGCTCCGCCCTAAGAATCCACCCGTCCGGGTTGCTACCATCAAAGAGAGGTAAGTCGATCTTCTTGAATCTCCATCCACCACCCCCATTTCCTGTGGGTGTTTCAAATACCCCGGAATTCCGGCCTTGCTCCGGCGTTTCTATTCGTACCTCATCTTGGCCTTCCACCATCCTCCTTTCGCCGCCAACCTCCCGGTGGTTTCCGTCAACTTCTTGGGGCTGTTTTTCCCTTCGTAGTGTTTCTAACTCAGCTTGTAGCTCTCTTCGAATCCGTTCATTCTCTCCCCTGATCTGGTTAATCTCTCCTTCTTGATTAGCCCTAGATCTATCGATTCTTCCCTCCAATCTCGTGGTGTTTTGTTCGACCTCTCCGGTAAGCCTCGCAATAGCGTTCGCCATTTGAGCCAGAGCTTCTTGCAAGGGTTGGTGAGCTCGTGCTACTTCCGTTGCTATTGCCTGAGCTCTCTCTTCCCTGAGAGATAGCATCTGTTGCTCAATCTGCTCAATACGCTGAGTGTTCGTCCCTCCATTCACCATTTCTTCCCTGTCACGTGCTCGCTCTGATACCACTTTTGCTAAGAATTCAAGTTTTCAGTCACTGATAGTTAGTAGATTGGATGAACAATGAAATTATTCAACCCAAAACACTCCTCACTAATTCGAGAGAATGAGGAACTCTCCACTTTCATTCATTACTTAATATTTTCCTCCTCTGCTCAATGAGCTTACATCTTTATTTATAGCTCTAAATGATTCCCTCCAAGGGAGAAGAGAATCAGTTAGTTATAACTAACTAGCAAAGAAAAAGATTAAAGAAAATAGTAAAGCATTAAAAGTCTGCCTTGCCCCTGATTCTGTTAAGAGAGCTAATCAGTTAGGTGCTCTCTCTTAGTTGCCCTTCCTCCTCCTAGTGTATGTGGCTGTGATGGGTGGTCTATCCCAGTTCCTTGCACATTCTCTAGAGTCTAGTGTTCTACATTCTTTGGTCATGTTCGGTTCACCTTACAACATTAATATTCGGTAAAAATAAGTTTAACCCAATTAAAAAAAATTTAGTTCTGCAAAAGTAAGTTATGTTAAGTAAAAATATGTTTAGTTCAGTAAAAATTCAGTAGTGCAAAGAAGAAAATTGACTTAGTATTAAAAGTTAAGTTCGGTAAAATTAAGTCCAGATCAGTATAGAAGTTCGATTCAGATGACTAAAGTGAACTAAACATGATTACTGTTCTTCAGCGAGCATGACAGAGAGGGAAAAGAGTATGAAAGTGGGTGTTTTGATGTTCTTAAGTGGGCTTAAAAGTGGGGTGAAGGAATGAGGAAGGGGATAACTTGTCATTGAAAGAAAAAAAAAGTAGATATGGGTAGAACTTTAGAAAAACGGACTTAAACAAAAAGAGGGTAAGACTTTAGAGAATTAAGAAATTACTTTACTATTGTGTCAACTTTTACTGTAAATAACATAATTAGTTATTGATCTATTCGTCCACCATGCTTCGTGATATTTTTTTACAAAATTTAAATTTTATTGTCTTCAATTTTGTTGACTTTTAACTCGACCATTATCGTTAAAATATGAATATAAATACATTGAATAAACTCACAAATTCCTGTGCATTTTGCACGGGTTTAAAACCTAGTTTATATAAATGTTAAACTCTTCGTATTAACTTCTGTATAGGACTTGTTGTCTTTTATCCTTTGCATGTTTTTTTTCCCCCACGATTCTCTTATAAGAAAGTTTAATGTGTTTATCTGATCCAAAGTTCAATTTCAATATAGGTGGATTCATATGCTTATCTGCCTCCTAATTTCCAGCATTCAATCGACAGTGATGCTTCTGCTACTCTTGTTGTTTTTGAACGGAGGTTTATTCTACGTCCTTTCTTTTAATTTGTGATGTGGTTGTTTGTGTATATAAATATTTTAGCTGTGTAAGGTTTAGTGAAATGTTGCATCAAGACATCTTTCTGATAGATTTTTGGTCGAAGTGAACTTGTCTTTGCTGACTTGTATAAAATTTTGCTTTGTAAATATTTTTCTAGCTTGTTGTGATTGTTGTTTATTTTTATTCTTTTTTTCTTTTCACTTTTGTAAGTTTGTTATTATTATCACTATTATAGTAAGCGATTTTATTATTATAATCATCGATGTCATCATTGTTACTTATGCTGTTTATTACTTCCTCTGTTTTCTTTTGATTTTCCCTCATTCCTTTTTGGGGTGCTTTTGTTTTCGCATTCTCCTCTCTTTGCTTTTCCTCAAAATACAACCTCCCACGTGACGCACGACTATATCCTTAATATGTGTGGAAATCAAGTAGGGAAGAACAAGAAAAAAACAGAGGGGGGTATTATTAATTCGTCTTATGTAACAACTATTAACTACCACTCTTACTACTTCTACTACTACCATGTTTATCAACAAGAGTACTCTACATTATTAGAATATCTGTAATAGTAATGGTCGTACTTAGTAACGCTCATTGCTCCTTATTATTTTATTTCGATATCATGTTCATAAAAAATTATTGTGATTGATTATCATGTTACTCATATTCTCTTCTACCATCTGCCTTTTGAAGGTGAAAATTTAATTTTTGACTGCATCTTTATCTTAATATATATTTATGTAGATATATAGACTACTTCTCCCTCCTTATGTCACTGGGTGCTCTTTTTTCCTCTAATTACTTTTACTTTTTTCCTAATTTGTCAAACTTATCTTCCCACCTTACCGCTTACCCCCATATGCAACACTCTTTCTCCTTCTTTTCTTACTTAAACCTCACATGCAATACTCCCTCCCCACCTGTTTTCTTAGATGGGTAGAACATTAAATAACCGAGTGAGTAACATGTCGAACTTTGTTAAACCCTTGTGTATATTCAAAATATAAATACTAATAACTTTTGTAGTACGTAATCAAAGATATTAACTCTAAACATTTGTTTACAGAAGACCGTGAAAACGCAAATGGTAGAAGTAAAAAAACTGTGGGAGTAATAATTGTATTATGTTCATCATAAATATAATCAAATGCGGAACTTAAAAGTTTTATGAAAACTGAACTAGAATTTTGTTAAATTGAATTGGTTTTTGCTGAACTTATGTTGGCAAGACCGCAAGATTAAGAAATGTCCTAAGTACAGTAAACTAAGATAAGCTCTATGTCCTTCGATTATGGCCAAACAGTATACTTTCTTTTAGCCCCTCTTCTATCAAACTCTCTCGTTGCAGAACCAGTCATAAGTTGATTAAAGGCGAGGAAAGAAATGTATGTATGCTAATCAAATTAATGATACAAATTTCCTGGAGAACTAGCTTGCAAAAACCCAATGTAGTAGTTCCATCCATTTCATACCTTAATGTTCCTTTCAGAAGTCTTGAAAGAGTTTTTATTTTTATTTTTTATCTTGTAGGTATTCTTATCTGGGTGAGTATGTCCCTGAGTTGAAGATTGGCTCTACAGATAAGCAGGATCTTCTTGAAACTCCTGGAGAGGTACATTCTACTTCTGTTATGTACAGTGTTTATTTTGCTGCTTTGTTCTTCCCCATGCTTCCTTTACTCCTTCTTGTTGAGCTTGGTTATTGTGCTTTTTTTTTTTGCACTGTGGCGGTGAAGGAGCATCTGAATTTTGGGCAACAATGTGTCACAAATCTAGCATGTAGTAGAAAGTGTTTATTCTAAATTCTCTCAAACAGTTATAAAAAAGTCTAGTGTCTATCTAGGACACCTTCAATTGGTAGATGACTGTGTGTAATCAATACTTCCCTGCCCATTATAGTAGTTCTCTTTTGTAAAAAGAACTAATTACTAATGACCATTAGCAACCAGTTGGCCTCTAACTTCATTGTTCAAAATGGATTAGAAAGTTCATTTCAAAATCTGCCAGGTGTTTGGTAGTGGAGGAAAGGGACCTTGTGAAATCATAAGCTTCCCCACACTTTGCTCTATATCCTGGACTATTTGAGTCCCCAATCCGTAGCCTAAGCATGATAAAGATTGCCTTACTAAGATAATTATCTTTCTGTTCTGTAATGTATTGAATGGTGGAAAACTTGTATCGTGATTAGACAAAGATAACTTCAGATGCTGTGGTAACTCCTTCCTAGTTTTCTGTTCTGTAAATACATGTTTTTCTCCTGTGGGCAGATTTTCCAGCTCAGGAAGCTTCTTCCAACATCAATGGCCTATGATTTCAATATCCATGTAAGGCAAATTTGCATTGCCCGAATCTTAAATTTGTTTTTGCACCTGCACTTTATTTTTATTCTTACACTGTCTAGGTTGACGTATCATTTGTTTTATCAGTATCTTTTTAAGCATTTATTTTGTTCACAATTCATTTGACTCTGTCCGTCAAAAAACTTCAAGATGCTACGATGATAGGGACTAAAATAGCATATTCTGACTGCTTCTTGGGATCTAGATAGTGTGATCACTGTGATGTGATGAGTTGGTGAATATTTCATAGCTCTATGTCCATGCTTTATTACAGTGTTCTTTTTTTTTTAGTCTTAATTCTAACATAAACCCACAAGTCATTCGTAATCATAGAAGTTCTATTTAAACATCAATCAACTTTTTTATTAAAATTTGAATGGAGAAAAGAACGAACAAGGTTGTAGATTTTTGTTCCTTTGTTAAGTGGAAAAAAACCAATGGTCAAGTAAAGGATCATTATTAGCTTGTCTATGGATATTTAAATTATGATGACTATTACCTTATAGATAGTCTCAGGACATCCTTGTTTGACCTGTTTAATTCTTTACTATGTATTTGCACAGATCATGGACTTTCAACCTGGTGAATTTCTCAACGTGAAGGTAATCTGTTGCTCTATTTTCCCATTATATCTCGTTAGAGGACTCTTTGTCCTATGCTCACATATTGGTTTTCCTATTCTAATAAAAGCTTTCTTTATAAAACGAAAAACAAAAAGTAAACTTTTTTTCCGTCTCCCCTTCCCCATACTTGTGACATGGCTTTAAATCATGATTTTGAACCACTATAAGCAGCACAAGTTTATCTTGTAAGATGAGGTGCTCTAGTTTTTCATGTTTTTTCTTTTTTTGAGCGCCTGTTGGTCTAGAATCTTCTAGTTCTTGACTGTGTGCTATCACCGTAAATGGTTTACTGCTGCTCTAGTTTGATTGTCCCAGTGATTTTATTTCATGGTAGCATGATGTTTGACAAGTGTTTGGACTACGGGCCTTTCCTCTTTTGTAGGAGGTTCATTACAACCAACATGGTTTAATACTACTTGAGGGTCAGGGCATTTACAGATTGGGTGACAGCTGGTAAGATATTACATATTTCCATAAATTTGTATGCATGCATGATTTTAGTTACAATTATCTGAACGCCTTTTTGGATAGACTTGAAGAAAATAACATACCATCGTAGAGAACTAGGCAATTTTTGAATGCTAATGTGCAATATTCAAGATCATATATATATATATATATTTATATATATGAGTGTGAAACAGTCAGGACCCAGGACTAGGGGCCCCAGTCGTTTTCTTGCAGCACTCATCTATAAAAGCTCGGTTGCCAATTAGGCGGCAAACTCAAACATAACAACTATGTAGAGAATTCCATGCATGTAGTTATGGACCCAAATAAAAAGCCAGAATAATAACTTGGTCCCAGTAATAGATATTCATTGTAATCTGTGGCAAATTTTATTAATTAACTCCAACCATAAGATCTACAAATTGTCATAAACCGCCTTGTCTAAGAATTAAGAACCCTTATCTTTATCCCCACAGAGTAAACAAGAGCCAACGTTACATAACATCTATAACAGATATGCAATAACAACAAAAACAAATCTAGCAAAGCCAAACAAAAATCTTGAGTGAAAGAAATAAGAATCCAAAACCTTAAATTTGACACTTCGGCACATTCTTGAATGGTTGTCTCAATGCAACTTTTCATGATTAATCTGAGAAGAAACTTTTTGTATAACACATCATCAGGATAATCATTTATACCTATCCTCTGAGTTTCGGAGTTCCTGAGTTTCCGATAAGCCTTATATGTCATGTAAACTTTGAGCGTTAACCCCACATAGGCCTGGATGCATTGATGAACTTATTATATTCTCAAACTTTTCTTGTTCTTAAGAATTGTGAGGCATTTTGCTGTTATCATGTAATAGGTATCCTGTTCAAGCAGGCGATGCTATATGGATGGCGCCATTTGTGCCGCAATGGTGAGCTGAAAATCTTTTACTTCAATAGATCTTCTGATATTAATCTGTGGGAAAAAAAAAACTAATATCTCTGCTTCTCTTCCAGGTATGCTGCCCTTGGGAAATCCAGGACACGTTATCTGCTGTACAAAGATGTAAACAGGAATCCTCTGTAATGATGTTCGGGTGACGTGAGGAAACGATGGATTTTTTGCATTGATGTGAAAAGTCCATTTGTGAGTTCATCTAGTCTGTATACATATAGCACAATAAACTAATAAATAACAAAGATTTGTATTTGTGTTTGTTTTGTTCTTGCTTTTATGAAAGTTTTTCCAAAAAGATTCAAGGTTCAGATTTGTACGACTAATGATTTTTTGAGAGATTGTCTGAAGCTACATCATAGGCCGAGCTTTTCTCTAGTCCTCCTATGGTGTGTAGGTGACACACTAAGTAGTGATGCTCCCTTAGCGTCTCACTAGCCTAATATGCACGCAATGCATGCGGACGTTATGTACAAAGTAACATGTGTAACATGACTGCAAATAATTTTTCGAAATCATCAAAGTTGTCGATCGTAAGTTGTATATCTCAAAAATAATATGTCCCTAAAAAACCTCAATAACTATGAAATAATATGCAACTAACAGAACACAATTTTTTGTAAACAAAAACATCTTAAGAGTTAAACTATGTAATAACAAAGAAAGAAAATAAAGTTATAAAACTATGGGCTAAACTTTTTAAGTTTGTTTTTTCTGCTTTCCTAACCATATACATTTTTCTTCCCAATCAACTTGTAGCATATAACCAACATTGTAATAATGTTCTGGATAGAATTTTCCAACCGGCGGAGGCAAGACCCACGAATACGCTTTGTATCCAAAAACTGAGTATAATTTATCCAATACTTGAGTGCGTCCATTTGGCTGCATAAACATAAACAGTTATATTTAATTTTATATGCAATATGGGCTAAAAGAGTTATTAGATTATTTATTTATAGTAGATGCAAAACCTGTAAAAGTAATAATTTTATGTCAGTAGCCCAGCATCCCAAAACGCGTTGTGTAAGGTCATGAAGTATCGTGACTCTCAAAGTACCATTTAGGTCATATATGGTAAGTCGAATCAATAACCTGTTGATAAAATAAGATATCAAATTATTATTTACATAAAATCAATTTCAATAACTTATAGTATGAGTTTCATACCTTGGAATAGTTACAACATTTATAAGATTGCACGATAGACAATTTGAAACTCCTTTGAAAATAGAAACCTGGCTATGACAATAATGACATGCTTCATATATGAGATTATCAACATATTCAATGTCGTCAAAGCCACGTGCATAAGCAACAACTCGACAATATTGCATCTGCAAGAGTAATCAATTAAAGTTATGCATTCATATACTAATTGAATTTTTTTCAAAAATAGAAGTCAATATTAGATTATTTACTTTTCTCATGGAATGAAATGTATCTAATGAGATCCGGGGAGCATTAGAAATAGCAATAGATGATTGTAAAGAGAATGTAGTCGAACGAAACCATGCAACTCTTTTTTTGCCCATTTCTCTGATTCATACCTGCAAATTTTATACTATTATTTTAGTTCAAATAGTAATTAAGGTTATATATGCATATAGTTAACTTGTACATACCAAGAAGATAAGGTAGTTGTATGTTCATTAACTAGGTTAACATAAATCCTAGTGTAACATCCTGTTGTAAGATTTGTACCTGTTTTTAAAGAGTTGAATAGAAAAATTATCACAAATCTAAAATATTGAATTTATATAAAATTGGAGAAAATCAATATATGTATTTCGGTGATTTACCATAAAAGCTCTTCACATGTAAACCACAAGCAATAATAATTGAGCAATCAGATCCATTACTGTTTTCATCACCAACAACGTTCACAAAATCATTCTAGAGTGTTAATTTTGTAACTGTCCAACTGTGGTTAAAAAACATGGAATATTATAACAAATAATTAAATCAATATAACTACAACCAATAAATAAGAACTCTTATTTAAGAAAGGGCTTACGTTTTATCCATTATTGCTATTTCTCTTTTGACTGAATTTTCTCGAACACTCTTGATTGGCGAAACATATATGACTAATCCCATAACATCTAAAAATCATAAATAATTTCTAATTAAAATAGATTGTTTTAAGATAAGTAAGTTTAAGTAAATATTAGTGAAATGTAAGAAAATTACCAAAAACTCTGTCAATACGATTCACATGAATGTGGAGCCGGTTCAAAGAAACTAACTTGCAGTAGAATGTAGGTATTGCAATGTCATCCTCCTCTTCACGGATAACATTAGTGTCTGCTAACATTATCATTTTTTTCCAATTTGGTACAATATTAATTTTCTCATCAGTGAAGACTACTTGTACACTAAGAAGTACATAAATATGTCCCTCTTGAAATCTTCCTATAAATTTATCTACATGAGGAGAGAATATAGTACATTGCATGACCTCGCCCTATCAAAAGGTAGGCAATTAGTTTGGGAGTGTATAAACTAATTCAATCACAAATTTATGTAATTATGAAATTTACCTCAACAGCAACAAAAAGCATTTTCCATATTTGCTTAGTTGTTCGCCGATGGGTGTAATTAAAAATATCGTACGTAGTTAAGAACCAATCGAGCTCGTACGTTACACCGTCGTACCCCGCAAGGAAATAAATGCATAAAAGGTGGATAATGATACTCCATACTGTACAATTGTAAAATAGAAAATATTAGTAAATGTAGTTTGATAATGAATAACACATTATATTTAATGTACATCCTACAACATTACGTTAAATAGATTAATAGAATAATTAAGTAGTGACGAAAACTCAAGACATATAAGGTCAGTAACAATTATAAACTGAGGTTAATAAGTAATTTGATTATAAACTACTCAAAGTATGGATACAGTGCTAACATTCAACTACTGAAATAAGGGAGAAATCAAAAGATACACTATGCTCTTATTACATAGTTCCTAAGACATAATTCAAACACTAAATCCTTATTCTAATCATTCGACAATAAAACTTCTTTATATACAATATTTTTTGTAAATACTCCATCATGCCCTTGAATTTTCCCTTTTCTTACAATAAGTTTTGTTGTGTCCTATGAAATTCCACGTGATAGTGCCACATATAGCTGCCGATGGCTGAAAACATGATCCGGTAGGTAAATGCCTACATGGGGAATAGTTTGCCCTTGGGACTTGTTTATACTCAATGCAAAACTCAACTTTACTGGAAATTGTTTTCTAACCATCTCAAATGACAATTTTATATCTTCGGCAGTTTTCAAGGGGATTCTTGGCAAAAATACTCCGTTGCCCCTAGAATGTCCAGTTAAGATCTCGACATCTATAAAATGATCCTTTAATGAACGACAAAGCAACCGTGTCCCATTACAAAGACCATTTTTAGGATCAATATTTCTCAAGAGCAGCAAAGGAACTCTGGGTTTCAAAGTGAGAGCATGAGGAGGCAACCCGGATGCTGCAATTGAATTTAAAAACTCTTGTTGATACAAAATCCTGTTATCTTCAGGAACACTATCAATCGAATAGTATGTTTTTCCTTCTCCGAGAAATTTTTGGACAACTTAATCATTTATCTTGTCAGCATCTTCGTTGAGGGGTGTGATGATTGCCCTTTCAACCATATAATTTCCGTCACTCACATGCTCACATAAATTTGGAAAAATATGATCGACTAACTGTGCAATCGAGGTATCACCAGTTGATGGTATGACCATATGGTTCGGAAATTTAATCATATGATCTGAATTAGTAGGTTTATTTCCGTTACCAACAGAGAGTAAGAAAGTAGCAAATGCATTGTCATCTCTTGATCTCATATTTTCTCTCAAATGCAAAACACGAATGTGTTTATCATAAAGGGGACCTAACCAACGATGCATCGATCATTTGAGCCTTGGTTCCATTTCGAACAACTAGTAAGACTTGTCTAAAATCTCCACCAAATACAATAATTTTTCCCCCAAATGGCAAGTCATTCCCCATTAAATCTTTGAGTGATCGATCAACAGCTTCAAATTAATGTCTGTGTGTCATTGGAGCCTCATCCCATATGATTATGGCAGAGTGTTTCAAAAAAAAATGGCAGTTTTAGAGCGTTTGGTGAATGAGCAAGATGATGAGCTATCAGGTTTTAATGGAAGTTGAAAAGTCGAGTGTGATGTTCTGCCTTGATGCAATAATGTAGCTGCAATTCCAGATGTCGCGGTGGGAATAGCTATTTCACCCCTACCTTTTACTGTAGCTAGTAGGGCTCTATATAGGAATGTTTTGCCAGTGCCCCCTGGACCATCAACGAAAAAAGTGCCCCCAGTTTTTGAGAGAACTGCATCCATTATTGTGTCATACGCAATTCGTTGGTCACTATTCAGAGTGTCAACACATGCCAAGTCAGCTTCTGGAACTGGCACAAAAAATTACTCCTCCATGATTACAGGAAGCTCATCGACGTCCTCGGTATTTTCAGGTAAACTTGGCAACTCTGTATAGTCAGAAATTCTCTTTCTAAGCGGCCGCAATAGACAATCCAAGTCATGTAGAAGCTTGTGCGTCAGAACAACATCATTACTTGACATATTTGAGGAAGGATAGTCCTCAACCATGTTGGAGAAAAACTCATCCCATAGAGCACGTAATCCTGTTGGTTGACAATATGTAACGCCCCGAAAGCGGGCGCCTTGATTAATTACCATTAACTATAACTAATCACATAATTTGCGAAGGTGTTTCCTTAAACCTGTGGGTTATGGCCCACCAATAATATAATATTCTTACAAAAAGCTCATGATCTCATAATTACAACCAAGACCTTAAATACTTCCTTCATCTCATTTCTTGAAATCCATCCCAAGCACTTTCTTTTCCCAGATCCATCTCCATCCTTCTTTCATAACCTAAGCTTCGTCCAGAATAAAAATATAGAAACAAGTAAAACAGAAAACATTCCAAAATGAGTGGAAAACTCGTAACTTTACTCCAGCCCGTAAAAATGGTTTTGGTTCGAAAATATTTTTGCACTTACAAGCACATATTTCCAGGAGATAGAACTTATACATATGATCATACTTGACATACAAATCTATCTTGCATTGTATAAACTCATGCTCATACGATACATGTGATTATGTCAACATGTACTTTCATACTTCATAAGATCATATGTAGACTATTAGAACTGATAGCTAAACCATGTAAGAAATTAACGTCATGCATCTATAATTACATTAATTACTTTAAGGCACGTGTCATGAACAATTGGTAATGAACATTGAGTAAACCCATCACGTTAAAGCGTAACTTCATACTTTCATAAACTTAAACACATCATCTTAAAACTCAACAAATTTCCATTAATACCCTTGAAATAACGTAAGTTCTATCTTTAATACTCTAAATTCATTTGAACTCATTCATCAATAAAATTGGGAGAGAACACACTTCCAACAAATTTCCTAGTTATTAGGTTTTGTTTTGTTTTTTTCCTTAATTAGAACGTGGGGTTAGTTATTAGCTATTGTTTAATTATTGTTTTTTTAATTAGAACGTGGGGTGGGGACTGGGAGTTTTGTAAAGAAGGTGGGGTGGGGGTTTAACATGATTTTTTATTTGGGTTTTGTAAAGAATTTGTTTAATTATTGTTTTTTTTAATTGGAACGTGGGGTGGGGACTGAGGGTTTTGTAAAGAAGGTGGGGTGGGGGTTTAACGTGAGTTTTTATTTGGATTTTGTAAAGAATTTAATTATTAATTAAATAACAAAAGGTAAGGGTAAATTGGGCAATACATTAAGTTTGGTGTCCCTCCCCTCTTCCCTTACAGTATAGAGATCAATAAAATTCTTCATTACCTATCTTAGAGAAGGGACCGCAGCATGGTGAAGTTGATTATTGGAGAAGAGGCCATACAACTTAATTGATATTAAGCATATTCAGGTGGATTTGGTTGGTTACCAGGTCATGTGGAGAAGTTCGCTTGCACACTTTTTTTTTTGGTGAAATAGGAAGCTTAAATTAATTAAGTGTGTTTCTGTCCAAGACAGCAATAGTGTATGTGGTGGTGGGTACTTGGTGGAATCGTGGCTCCCAAACGTCCTTCGTGGTGGTGGTTACCTGCAAAACAAGAAGAAACCTCGGGGGTGGTTCCGAGGATCGCCTCTCCGATGCCTAAGTCAGTCCAAGTTGAGCACAAGATCTCTAGTAGAGAGAAAACGAGCATCAAGTGCAAGTATTTTGTGAGTGTTTGATTGAACGTACCTTACCCATGCATGGGCATGGGTATTTATATGAGACATGGACTTGTAACTGACCTAGTAAAGTGAGTGGGCCTCTTTAGAAGTGGGCCAAGGTGGAACGAGGCCTTCATTAAACTCCAGCCTAGAGGTTATGTCCGGAGCGGTCTGCCTGAGGAGGTCTGCTCTGCTCCAGGCGCTCTGACATGGAGTGGCAGGACCAGTGGTCTGCTGGGCAGACCTCATACAATTTGCCCTCCGGACCCAGTATTTGCAGACTGCAATATGCTGGGTACGTTTGTTTTTGGTCTGGCGTTCTGCTTTTCGCAGACTGGTACGTGGCTGTCTGGGAGTTGCTCTTCACAAACTCCAGAATGCTTCCATTTTTCCCGCCCATTTGGTTGGGGTGTTGAGAAAGGGTCATTAATTCATTTTGAATTGGATTGAATTGATGTGACTCTTTGGGTTCCCAAGGAATGTAATGATGACAAGTTGGTGCTAAGTGGACGAATTATTCCTATTTAAAGGCTGAATCGACCTTTTGTGGAACTTTTCAGTTTCTTCCCCTTCGAACTCTTTGCTTTCAAACTTCCATGTTGTTCTTCAAGAATTTCTTTTCGCCCTAGCCATTTTCAAGTGATTCCTCTCGATTTTCCTGGGATTTGTTTGCGTTTGGAGCTTAATTTGGAGTGTTGATACTGTTGCGTTTGTGGCCTTCGTCTTCTCTTTTCTCGGCGTCTTCAGTTCTCCATCCAAGTAAACTCTTTTTTCCAGATCTACTTTTGATTTTTTCCTTCTTGGATGGTTTGGATGTGATCTTCTCTGTGTTTATGGATTTCTCCCCCTTTTTCCTTCTGTACGCACTTATTTGCCAGTGTTTTTGAGGTTAGGGTTTCTTTCCTTTGGTCTTCAGATGCGATTGCTTATTTCTCTGTTTCATAGATCTGTTTGGTGTTGTTTCATTTCCGTTCTGCTGCTCTGGATGATAGGCTCTGCTCTGGTTGGTAGGCTCTGCTCTGCTTCTTCAGCTGAGCTCTGCTCTACTGTTGTTTGTGGGATTTTTAGGGTTTGCTTTGTTTACCCTGTTATCCTCTTTATTTGCTGGGTTGTAGGCCTGTGATGTGCCTTCATTGTTTTGTTTGCGTCATTTGTAAGAAAATATCCTAATTCTTGGCTATCTCTGATCTTCACATACCATACATATCCTTGCCCCCCAGTCTGGTAGCTCAATCTGTAGGTCTGAGGTGCCAGACTACTTTTGCATGTATCTTTTTGTAAGAAAAGCAAGAAAATATCCTATTTCTTGGCTATCTCTGATCTTCACATACCACACATATCCTTGCCCCCCCAGTCTGGTAGCTCAGTCTGTAGGTTTGAGGTGCCAGACTACTTGTGTTGTGACTTCAAGTCTGATGTGCTGTCGTCTGTTTCTTGTGTTGTGTAGAATGTCTACTTCTCAGTCTGCTGCCTCCCGTGGGAAGGGTGTGGTATCTACCTCTTCGTCCGAGACGGATGAGCCTTACCCGATGGATACTCAGTCTCCATTTTTGAAATTGGATCTGCCTCGGTGTAAGGACGAGGTGGTTCCAGAGGAGTGGGAGATCTTTGACCCCTGGAACGGCTTACGCAAGGAGCTGTTGGGTGATATCACGTATTTATATAGAGTTTTCTCCCTTATTTACAAGCTAATTTGTGCGTCATTGGAGCTCTTGGGAGCTATTTTGTGCTAACTATCGTATATAGTTGTGGTTTTGTGTTTTAGTGTTGAATTGCAGGTTTTAGGGAGTTTTCTCCCTATTCCCGAATCATTTGGAAGCAACCACGGCTTTACGAGATGTTACGGGGCACGTAGGATGGCTCACGAGCTTTATGGGTAGTTTTAGGAGGTCCCAAGACCCCTAAACGTGAAGATTAGAGAGCCAAAGAGTCAAAAAGGAGGTTTCCGTGCACTGATCGGGCAGAATTGGCCCGATCGGGCGAAATATTTATGATCGGGTATGAAATTTGCGGACCCGATCGGGCAAGCATTGCCCGAAAGGATCGGGCGAACATCATGTACCCAGATCCGATCGGGTGTTCACCGCCCGACCCGATCGGGTGGATGCCTTGGGCCCGATCGGGTGGGCCGCATTTTCATTAAATCAGGTTGCTGGGCTGCTGCGTAGAGGACGAGAAGCAAAAGAGGGTATTTGGTATTTGACCCGATCGGGTGGAGGCCTCGGGCCCGATCGGGTCTGGCGCCATTCATCGCGGATTTCGTCTTTTATTCCCTATTTTTAATTAGACTTGAGGGGTATTATAAATACCGTTTTCCTCATTATTTAGAGACATCTATTCTATTATTCATCTTTCATTAGCTTTAGACTAGTTTTATTCTTCATTATTCTTAGTTCAATTCAAACACTTTAGATTAATTTAGAGGTGATCAAACCTATTTCAATTTCAATAAAGTTCCTGCTTTCCGTCAGTTGGTACTCTTCTCTACTCTTTATCTCTTTAATTACTTTGATTGCTTAGTTTATTTATTTAATTATTCATGATGCAATTGTTAGGGTTTCATATTAGTTTTGTCGTTATTAATTCGATCATGTCTGAGTATTCTCTTTCTAGGGTGTTAGATAGGAAAGCCATGTTTATACCATGATTGTGATTTAGACTCTTATCGATTTCTAGGGTTTGATTAGGGTGATTGTGATGTGATTTGTTCTTTATTGAGTAATTAACGTTATTGCGCAGTTTCGTTGGTTGCTTGTGGTTAATAGTTGTTTGCACAGATCCGTCTTACGACTAGAGGCCTAGGACACGTCAGTAGTTCTGATTACGTTAGTGAACATGCGGCGTATGTTGAACTATGAGCGTTGAGTCTTAACCATAGCTCAACATAGGCTCTAATCCCCCGACTCTTGACTTAGGTTTTGATAGTTGTTGACCTTGTTTGATTGGTATAAGCATGGTGGACCGACCTAATACCCTAGACTTTTATTCCATAGTTAAATCTTCGATTTATTCCGTCTTCTGTAGTCTTTTCATTAGTTTAATTAATTCCTTCCTGATTTACTCTGGAGTAGCTGAATTGGTTGAATATTGATTTAGAAACTCTGTCTCCCTGTGGATTCGACCCTGCTTCCACTGACTACCTTAGTTAGAGGACCGTAAGTTTATTTTTGATTAGGTGATACGACTAAAACCTATCATTGGGTCCTGAAACCAACAGGTTCCCTCCCAACTACAAGTTCAAGCCTACTCTGCCCACAGTCAAATGGAAGTACAGCTACCATGAGATGCGGCTTACTGTCCTTTACGACAGCAAGGGTAAGCCTTATTTGGCGAAGAAATCTGCAAATGCGTTCAAACGGGCGCATGCTGCATACTGCCTTGAGATTGCTGCGGAGATCAAGCCGCTTCGCGGGTCTTGGGTAGTGCTTCCCAAAGAGGGTCAGAGCATGGTAGATGTACCAGAGGGGTACACTGCTGTTTATATGAAGCAGCTGGAGTTTGGGCTTAGATTCCCAATCCACTGGTTTTTGGAGTGGGTTCTCTACAAGTACCGCATGGCTCTCTACCAAGTCAATCCCCAGTCTCTGAAGAAGGTTCTGGGGTTTATTTGGGTTTGTGAAGTTCTGGGCTTCCCCCTCACCATGAAACTTTTCCAGTGCCTGTTCTACTTTAAGAGGCAGGGGGGAGTACGGCTACTTCACCGGTTCGGTGCGAGCCAATCATCTGACGGTCTATCCCGTTAATCTCACTCTGAAAGATTGGCGGGATAGTTTTGTCTTCGTTAGGGTACTGACGGAGGAGGGGCACCCTTATCAATTTAAGGCCCCTCTGCGCCTTGTGAAGCCTGACTTCCAGAAGCAGTTGGACCCTCATGTGCTGAACTGGGACGACAGGGTAGCCTACTACTACTTCAAGTTCAGATCCAAGGTTACTGCCGGGAAGTAGTTTCTTCCCAAGTACTGGCTGCCGCATCACTATGTGATGTGTCAGAATGCCTTTCTGAGGATAGGCCATCTGTCCCCCGACTATACTACTGGTAAGCGCTCTGCTAGCCCTTAACTATGCTTTTCATTTTCCATTCTGCTGCGCCCCATGGCATTCATTGTTTGTGCTTGATAGGTTCTAGTCGTATAACCTAATCAAAAATAAACCTACAGACCTCTAACTAGGTAGTCAGTGGAAGCAGGGTCGAATCCACAGGGAGACAGAGTTTCTAAATCAATATTCAACCAATTCAGCTACTCCAGAGTAAATCAGAGAAGAATTAATTAAACTAATAATTAAGCTAAGAAAGACGGGAAAAATCGAAGATTTAACTATGGACTAAAACCTAGGGTATTAGGTCGGTCCACTATGCTTATACCAATCAAATAGGGTCAACTACTACCAAAACCTAAGTCAAGAGTCGGGGGATTAGAGCCTATGTTGAGCTATGGTTAAGATCAACGCTCATAGTTCAACATACGCCGCATGGTCACTAACGTAATCAGAACTACTGATGTGTCCTAGGCCTCTAGTCGTAAGACGGATCTGTGCAAACAACTATTAACCACAAGCAACCAATGAAATTGCGCAAAAACATTAATTACTCAATAAAGAACAAACCACATCACAATCACCCTAATCAAGCCCTAGAAATTGATAGAAATCTAAATCACAATCATGGTATAAACATGGCTTTCCTATCTAACACCCTAGAATGAGACTACTCAGACATGATCGAATTAACAACGACAAAACTAATATGAAACCCTAACAATTGCATCATGAACGATTAAATAAATAAATTAAGAAATCAAGAGTAATAAAAGAGATTAGGGTAGGAAAGAGTACCAATTGACGGAAAGCAGAAACTTTTATTGAAATCGAAATAGGTTTGATCACCTCTAAATTAATCTAAAGTGTTTAAACTAGACTAAGAACAATGAGAAATAAACTAGAGTCTAAAGCAGTAAAAACATGAATAAAGATAGATCTAAAATAATGAGGAAAAAGGTATTTATAATACCCCTCAAGTCTAAATAAAACGGAAATTAAAAAGTCGAAGTCCGCGTAAAAGGGTGCCAGACCCGATCGGGTCCGAGCACAGTACCCGATCGGGTGCCCAGCAACTTTACATTTTCTCGTCTTGGGCTGTGATATAGCAGCAGCAATAGACGAACTTGAGGCCCACCCGATCGGGCCTTGGTCAGCCACCCGATCGGGCCAGGCAACAAAATGGCCTAGTGAAAGCGCCTCTTCAGCAGCTCTCTCACAAGACCTACGAGCAGCCCACCCGATCGGGTCGGGCGGTGAACACTCGATCGGGTCTGGGTACATGATGCTCGCCCGATCCATTCGGGCAATGCTTGCCCGATCGGGTCCGCAACTTTCATACCCGATCATAAATATTTCGCCCGATCGGGCCATTTCTGCCCGATCAGTGCACGGAAACCTCCTTTTTGACTCTTTGGCTCTCTAATCTTCACGTTTAGGGGTCTTGGGACCTCCTAAACTACCCATAAAGATCGTGAGCCATCCTACGTGCCCCGTAACATCTCCTAAAGCCGTGGTTGCTTCCAAATGATTCGGGAATAGGGAGAAAACTCCCTAAAACCTGCAATTCAACACTAAAACACAAAACCACAACTATATACGATAGTTAGCCCAAAATAGCTCCCAAGAGCTCCAATGACGCACAAATTAGCTTGTAAATAAAGGGAGAAAAGACTATATAAATACGTGATATCAGTGCTGTTCTGCAGCTCCGTGCAGAAAGTTTGTTCGCCAAGTGATTAAGGGTGGGTCTTGAGCTGATGGACATGCTCTGCCCCTTTCCATTTTTTTCTGTCTGCATTCTGACTTGCTATAGCTAACGAATATTCTGATATTGTAGAGACTCTGGGGTCTGCCATTCCTTGGGAGCTGGGTCTGAGTCAGTCTTCGGTGTGTCGGAGGTATCGTCCGGTACCTGACCCAGGGACCTACACCGTCCCTGATTTCATCAGGGAGATTAACACTACTTCCTTGGACCATCCTTCCCTCCGGACCAAGCGCCCGAAACTTGTGGATAGGTTTACTGGGATGTCCCGGCCGCAAGGGGGCCCGTCTGCCACTGTCACCGAGATTGAATCTGGTGACGAGGAGGAGGCGGCGGCTGTTCCTCTGCAGATCCGACGTTCCCGGTGTGCTGCGCCTCTGCCAGAAGACGACGATGATGATGATAGTGCAGAGGGGGCCAGCAGTCTGCGAGGGACCGTTCTGGTTGTTGAACCCCTGCAACAGCTTCCTCCTGTGCAACCAGGTACTACTTTTGATGAACCACAAGGTACTCTTTCTGCTTGTGTGCATTATGCTAATCACTTCTCATTTTCTCTGCTTACTTTCAGAACCACCTGTGGTGGAGGATGTGCCCATGGGAGAGCCTGACCAAGCGGCGACCGAGTTTGACAGGACGGAGAAAGAACCCACTCCAGTGGATGGTTCTGCTCAGCCTGATGAAGCTGGTCAGGAGTCCCACCAAGCCATGACCGAGTTTGACAGGACGGAGGCAAAGGCTGCTCAGTCTGATGAGAATGGTCAGGAGTCTCACCAAGCCACGACCGAGTTTGACAGGACAGGAGCAGAGGCTGCTAAGACTGTCACAACTCAGTCTGCAGAGGGCCAGAGTGAGGGCCAGGTTCCGTCAGGTAGGTGTCTTCTTCAGACCCAGACTGCTCTTTCTTACAGATTACCTTTTTCCTGAAAGCTCTTGATTTTCCTGTTTCTATTTTAATGTGATAGGTTCCGCTGGGCAGGCCGTCCCTACGCCTGTTCAGACTAACCAGGAGGTGTTGGAGCCTCTCCAGCATGAGAGGGTGGAGCAGCAGAGCTCGGCTTTCGTCCCAGTGGTGGAGACTGTCATGTCTCCCCCTGTTCAGAAGTCTACTCCTTCTGTCCAGAGGCCTACTCCTCCTGGTAGGAAGGCTACTCCTCCTCCTCCCAGAGGCTTCAAGCGGGTCCTTACCCCTACTTCTGAGGATCTGGCGCGTGTGGTTAGTGCTTTCTTTTCCTCTCTTTTGTCTTATAATTTCCAATTCGTTATGTGCCTTATTTTGCTGACGACACCGCTACCTTTTGTTTTCTTCAGCAGCAATTGAGGGCTAAGAAGGTGCAGTCTGCTGTGGCTCTTCAGACCTCTGCTCCAACTGCGGGCCAGCTTAAGTCCCCTGCAGAGGGTGCTCAGAAGACTATAGCTGAGCCTGAGGTCTCTTCTCATTCCCAGAAGAGACCAGCAGAGAGGCAGAGTGAGGAGGGAGCTCCCCCTCAGAAGAAGACTCGTCTCCCTGCTGACTCCCCTCGGATCATTGTTGTTGAGGACGACGTCATCACCAAAGGTGTGTACCCCTTACCTGGTCTTAGTTCCGGCCTTTTCCCTTCTGTGGAACTGACTGGTCTTTCCTTTCGCTCAGGTTCTCTGCAGAGGGAATCGGCGGATGACCAGCATGAGGCTCAGGGGCAGGAACAGATGTCCGTGGCCTTCCCTGACCCCAGTGAGTGGTTGAAGCTTCTGGCAAGTCGCTTCTCACCGGACTACGCTGTTCAGGATGTCTCTTTGGTGAGTTGTCTGTCCTTTTTATAGTCATCTGCTTGCTATTTTGATTTTCTTCTATCTGCTTTTTCATTGATTATAGGCTGCGCGGGCCGGCGCCTTCATTGGGGAGTTCTGCCATGCTGTAGGGCTGGGTAGACATGAGGCAGATATCCCTGAACTGCAGCAGCTTAAGGCTAAGGTAGCACAGCAGAGTCAAGAATATGCCAAGCTGAAGGCTCAGAACTCTCTGATTGTGTCTACCTACCGCGAAACTGAGGAGGAGAGGGATGCTCTGATTGTGGAGCGCGACACCCTGCGGACCGCCAACCAACGCATGGAGGGTCAGGCGGCGCAGGCAGAGGCTATCGCGGCTGAGCACTCCCGGCTCTTTTCCCAGCTTAGTGAGGCGTTGTCCCGCGCTTCAGTGACAGAGACTAAGCTGAAGACGTCCGAGGCCCGGCTGCAGGCAGCGTTGAAGGAGCAGGAGCAGCTCAAGGGTCAACTCTCTGCTGTACAGGCTGAACATGAAGGCTGCTCTGCTAAATTAGCTCTGCAAGCCAAGGAGGCGGAGGAGGCTCTGAGACTGAGGGAGGAGGAGCTAGGGGCAGAGTTCTCCAAGTTGCTTTCTGAGAGGGAGGCTCAGCAGGCTAAGGAGGCTGAGGAAGCTCTGAAGCAGAAGGAGGCCCAGCTGCTTGCTGAGGAGACAACCCGGTTTGCGCAGATGGAGGAGGCGTTTGGGAACAAGTACTGGGAGGATTGCAAAGTTGCGGTCCGTAGGGTCCTCTGACATCTGCAGCCCTCTTTCAACTGGGATGCCTTTGAGGATGCCTACGCCAGTCAAGTGCACATGCGACCTCCGGCTACCCAGGAGCTCAGAGACTTGGAGTTGCTTTACTCTCTGCCTTTAGAGGGAGAGTCTTCAGAGCAGCAAGCTGATTGGAGCTCCGCGAAGGATGGCAGCTCTGTTCCTAAGCAATAGGAACTCGGGCGGCTATCTCACACTTTGCCTCAGTCTTCTTGTGACTCCTGTCTGAGCTGCTGAGGTAGATGAGCTGGGAGCCTGCGCTGAACTGATTGCAGTCCTCCGTTTTTCCCTCCGATGATATCCTAATTGACTTATCTTGTAATATTTGTAATTAAATAGTCAAACATTTCCTTTTCATCTGTATTTGCTCCCTTCTTTTGGTTAGGTAGCCGCCGTTGTTGTAGTATTCTGTAGCACTCTGATCTGGCTTATAGCTAGATCTTTTATGTAAGATACAAGTATTTTTCCGGTAATGCAAGTTGTGTTCTTCTGTTGACTTTTGTGTTTTCTATTTGGTGCATGCCAAGTTTTGTTATTTCTGCTAAGTGCTTGCGTTCTGCTCTGATGCTGAGTCTGCCGTGCTATCACACAATATATCTGAGTGTTTTCGTTTACTTGGCTTGGTGGCCGGTGAGATTTGCTCAGAGCTGGGACTTTAGGGGCCCTTTACTCTTCTGCTCTGCCTTATGCGTGACAAAAATTCAACAATAGCAGAGCAAAGGAGGTATTTTGACGCCCTAAGTCATGATGATTCTGGGAGTTTTGGGTTCGCCCTTTAGCTCCTTCTGCCATCTTTTTCGTGTCGGGGTACGTTTTGGTTCTTAGGAACTCTGGCGTCCCCATTAGCCTTAGGTGTCTATGACTTATCCTTGCTGCTTTTTGGGCCTTCGGCCCCGCAGATTTAGAGGTAGAGGTCTATGACATCGCTAAGTCGAGCCGGCATCCGATCACTCTGCGGGCCTCATGGGCTCTGGACAGAGTTAACCTTTCGGCCGACTCCCTTTCTTCATTATATAGCTTACTTTTGTGTCTGAAGAGCCTCTTCAGCCTTCAGTCTGACTCATACCCTGTTTTCTTTTGCCAGACTGTGGTATTTTTTCTCAGTCTGCTAAGGGTCTGTCTGATTTTGACATTTTGTTTTTCATAAAGAATAGATAAGGGGATGGGGGTTTAATGCGAAATGGAGAGTGGTGGATAAAGGGTGGCTCAAAGGCCTTTCATTCATGGGAGTTTTTTGATACAATCTGGATTACACGAAGTATTTTTTCAGTATTCGGGCGTTCCAGTTGCTTTTCAGTTCGCTTCCATCCATTCTTTTCAGTCTGTAGGTTCCAGGGTATAGTTCTTCACTAACCTGGTAGGGTCCCTCCCACATAGCCGACAACTTTCCGTGTATTTTGTCTTTCTGCACAGCTGCTGCATTTCTGAGCACCAGATCCCCTACCTCCAGAGGCCTAGCCCTCACTTTCCGGTTATAGTATCTGCTGACTCTGGCTTTGTAGGCTTCCATTCTGAACCTAGCTTCGTTTCTGTACTCATCCAGCAGATCTAGATTTGTTCTCAGATCTTCGTCGTTCAGACCTGGCTCAAATAGGCTGATCCTCAGACTCTCGGATCCGATCTCAACAGGCATGACAGCTTCAGAACCATATACCAGGTGGAAGGGGGTCTGCCCCGTTGACTCTTTGACTGTGGTTCTGATTGACCACAGAGTGTTAGGCAGCTCCTCTAGCCACTTACTTTTCTGTTCCTCCAGCTTCTTTTGCAGACCTATCAGGATCTGCTTGTTAGCGGCTTCGGCCTGACCATTGCACTGAGGGTTGCAGACTGAAGATAGGGCATATTTGATCCCAAACTGCTCCAACCACCCTGACAGGGGCATGTTGTCAAACTGTCTCCCGTGGTCGAAGACGAAAGCCTTCGGAATCCCGTATCTGGTGATGATGCTCTGCCACAAGAACTTTCTGACGGCTGCTTCTGTGATGGTGGATAGGGCTTCTGCCTCTATCCACTTAGTGAAGTAGTCTACCCCCACAATTAACCATCTCTTCTGATATTGGGCCGTTGTGAAGGGTCCCAGAATGTCTAGCCC
This sequence comes from Patellifolia procumbens, assembly GCA_947645195.1. Classification (NCBI taxonomy): domain Eukaryota; kingdom Viridiplantae; phylum Streptophyta; class Magnoliopsida; order Caryophyllales; family Amaranthaceae; genus Patellifolia; species Patellifolia procumbens. The sequence goes on from CANSGD010000972.1 coordinate 8,206,080, forward strand.
CCACTGGGCGAGTGGGATAGGGTTGTAGATTGGGATGAGGTCGTTTGCGGGCAGCTTGATGTTTGGCGCGAACTTCTGGCAGCTGTCGCACTTCTTCACCAGAGTCTCAGAGTCAGCTTTCATTGTGGGCCAATAGTAACCGGCTCTGAGAGCCTTATGGGCCAGAGCTCTTGGTCCGTTATGGTGTCCACAGAGTCCCTCATGGATCTCTCTCAATATGTAGTCTGCATCTCTCTGCCCTACGCATTTGAGTAGGGGCAGAGAAAAAGACTTCCTGTATAGCTCGTCCTTGATCAGGCAGTATCTACATGCTGTCAGCTTGAGCTTTCTTGCTTTTATCTTCCCTTCTGGTAATTTACCAGTCTGCTTATACTCAGCGATCTCCCTGATCCACTCTGGCATATCTTCCAGCTCCAAAAATCGCTCTGCATCTTCGCAGATTGCACTGGTGGGTCTGACTTCCACCAGAACAGACCTATTCAGCTCCTGCTGACTGCTGCTTCCCAATTTGGACAGAGCATCTGCTTGTGCGTTCTGTGCTCTGGGCACTTGTTCAATTCTAAAAGTTTCAAAATTTGAAATCAGAGACCTCATCCTGGCTAGGTAGCTCTGCATCGTCGGCTCCTTGGCCTCATACTCCCCCTTGACTTGGTTGGTTACCAACTGAGAGTCAATTTTGAGGTGGACGTGCTTGGCTTCCAGGGTCTGGAAGAGCTGCAGTCCAGCGATGGCCGCTTCGTACTCTGATTCATTATTGGTTGCTGAAAACATGAACTTCAAGGCGTATTCAATGATTTTCCCTTCCGGGGTTCTGATGACCACGCCTGCCCCAGAGCCGTTGATGGTTGCAGACCCATCTGTAAAGACTTCCCAGGCTCTGGGCTCTCCTACTGCTTCCTGATAGGCACACTCTGCTAGGAAATCAGCCAGAGCTTGTGCTTTTATGGCGGTTCGTGGGGCGAATTTGATACCGAACCCTGTCAGCTCCAGGGCCCAGTTCATGATTCTCCCCGATTTGTCTACCTTCTCCATTGCCTTTTCCAGAGGCATATTTTCAGCACATTGACGGGATGTGCGTCGAAATATGGCCTCAGCTTTCTGGTGGCCAGCACTACTGCGTAGGCTGCCTTCTCTATCAATGGGTAGCGTGTTTCTGCACCCGTGAGGGTGTGGCTCACAAAATATACCGGCTGCTGCTTCTTGTTCTATTCCTTCAGCAGGACTGCACTCACAGTTGCAGCAGTAACGGCAATGTACAGGAAGAGAGCTTCCCCTGTCTTGGGTCTGGCCAGTGTTGGCAGACCAGAGAGGTGTGACTTCAACTTCTGGAATGCCTCCCTCTGCTCTGCTTCCCACTTGAACTCTTTGTTCCCCTTCAATATTTTGAAGAATGGGAGAGCTTTCTCCGCTGACTGGGCTATGAATCTGGACAGGGCTGTCATTCTGCCTGTCAGCCTCTGGATGTCTCTGATGCTTTTAGGCTCTGGAAGATCCATAGCTGCTTTCACTTTGTCGGGATTCGCGTCGATCCCCCTTTCACTGACCAGATAGCCCAGAAATTTCCCTGACCGTACTCCGAACACGCATTTTTTAGGATTCACCTTCATGCTGTGTTTGCGGAGGTTGGCGAAGGTCTCCTTGAGGTCTGCTATATGGTCAGTCTCAGTTTTGCTCTTGGTGATGAGGTCATCCACGTACACCTCCAGATTCCTTCCCCTCTGACCTGCAAAGACCTGATCCATCAGCCTTTGATAGGTGGCGCCTGCATTCTTCAGCCCGAAGGGCATCATGACATAGCAAAATACCCCGATAGGGGTGATGAATGCCGTCTTCTATTTGTCTGCAGGATCCATGAAGATCTGATGGTATCCGCTGAACGCGTCCATGAAGCTGAGCAGAGAATGACCACTGGTAGAGTCTACCAGCTGGTCGATTCTTGGCAAGGGATAGCAGTCCTTGGGGGCAGTCCTTATTGAGGTCTGTGAAGTCAACACACATCCTCCAGCTCCCGTTCGCCTTCTTAACCATCACCACATTGGCCATCCATTCTGGGTACTTGCAGGGCTCTATGAACCCTTCCTCAAGCAGCTTCTGAACTTCTTCCTCGATGGCTTTATTTTTCTCCGCAGAGTAGTTCCTCCTCTTCTGCTTCACAGGTCTGTATCCTGCAGCAGTGTTTAACTTGTGGTTGATGGTGGCGGGGTCCACCCCAGGCATCTCAGCTGCTGAGAAGGCGAACACATCTGCATTCTCCTTTAGCAGACTGATTAGGTTGACTCTGGTTTCAGGATTCAGGTCTTTACCTATTCTGATTGCCCTGCCTTCTTCCGGTCCCAAGAGTACCTCTTCGGTCTCTTCCCCCGGTTCAGGCTTATTTCCTTCCTGCTCTGCTTCTGGCCGAGCATCGGCCTCACTAATAGCAGCACACTCTTCCTTTCTTTCCTTGGCCTCTTCGGCCTTTTCTTCCTTTCTTTCCTTCCCGGCTTCTTCAGCCTGGTCCTTCTTGGCTTCTTCAGCCTCTTTCTTCTTTCCTTCTTTCTTTTCCTTTCTCCTCTTTCTCCTGGACCTAGAGTGGTCAGGAGGAGGAGGTCTTTTATCCTTCTTCAGAGCGGTCAGATTGAATGACCTAGCTGCTCTCTGGTCTCCCTTCAGTCTGCCCACCTCTCCAGTGCTGCTCAAGAAAAGCATGGTCTGATGATGGGTTGACGGGATTCCCTGTACTGCCTCGATGAACTTCCTTCCCATCAGAGCGTTGTACGGTGATGGGAGGTCTACTACCAGAAACTCTTGCACTACCGTTCTCTTCACTCCGTTCTGCCCCTCTGTGGTCACTGTCAGATGTATTTTCCCCTCTGGGATGATGGAGTTCCCTGTGAATCCGACGATTGGAGTTCCTCCTTGCTTCAGCATTGAACGGTCCAGCTCCATTTTATCGAAGGTGTCCTTATAAAGGATATTCACGGCGCTCCCGCCATCTAACAGTATTCTTCGTACATCTACTCTGCTAATCTCCAGAGTGACCACTAGAGGGTCAGAGTGTGGGAAACTAATGCCTTTGCAGTCTTCTGCCGTAAAGGTCATGTTTGGCAGGTCTGGGCTTAGCTCTGCCTGGTTGATGGAGTAGAGATTGGGGTGGGTGAGCTGTCTCAGATGAGCCCTCTCTCCCCCCATCGAACTAGAACTGCCAAATATGACGTATACCGTCTTCTTTTTTCCTTTCTTGATCTCTGCCCGCTTGTCCTGCAATTTCTGCTCTTCGCTCTGTTGCTCCTTCTCCTTGATCCCCTGATTCCAGGCTAGGTACTCTTTGAAGTAGCCTCGTCTGATCAGGCTTTCCAAATCATTTTTCAGGCTTATGCAGTCTTCCGTACTGTGGCCTGACGCCTCATGGAAAGCGCAGAACTCGGTCATGTTGGGGCCCAGGCTTCTCTTCTTGGTGGGTGGTGGTCTGTGCCACCTGCTGTCCTCTCTGTTGGTCAGAAAGATCTCCGCCCTTGGCGCGCTGAGGTTGCTATAGTTGTTATATTTCTCCTGGGCCTTCAACCGGTCCACTTCTCTCTCTGCTTCTTTTTGTTTTTCTCTCCCTCTGCTCTGATGGGGCCTGGGGCCTCCAAAATTCAATCTGCCTCCCATGAATGGTGCTCATTCTGCCTGGTATCCTGTCTAGCAGGTCTGCCTGTTTCTGCTCCGTGTGTCGATGCTTTGTTGAAGTTCTCGACAGCTATGTATTTTTCTGCCAGGGCCAGGGCTTCGCTGAGCTCCTTCATGGTGACCCATTTAAGGTCATCCCTGAATTTACTGGTGTGGGGTAGGGCGTTCCTCAGAGCGTGCAGAGCGAGCTTCTGCTCCAGCTCTGGGATGTGCACCAGCTCTTTGTTGAACCTCCCTATGAAATCCCGCAAGCTTTCATTCTGAGTCTGCTTCAGCAATAGCAGCTCATGTGTGGATTTGTTCCTCCTACTTCCGCTAACGAAATGCTCTTTGAATCTCTTCTTCAGTTCATCAAAGTTAGCAATCGTCCCATGGGGGATAGTCCTGAACCAGGTCTGTGCTATCCCTGTCAGAGTGGCAGGGAAGTGACTGCACCATGTGGCCTCATTGTAGTTTCCTAGCTTCATGTGGGTCTCAAAGGCTGCCACATGCTCGTTTGGGTCTCCCTCCCCTTCAAATTTGAGATTGGATAGGAGCTTCGCTTTCGACACTCTGGCCGCAATGATTTCAGGTGTGAAGGGGGACTTGGAAGGAGATCTAATCTCCTCTGCTGGTGATACCACAATGGGTCTGGAGTTGACTCTGTGGGTTGTGAGTCCTCTGAGGTCTGTGGGGGCTCCATTATCGCCAGAGCCCTCCTCTGGTATTGTTCCTAATCTCAGGCTGACATGCCTTCTGACCGTTCCGCCACCAGGCGCAGACAGGGCCTCTTCAGCTCCTGAGTTGTGCCTGGTTCTGGGCCGCGGCTGGACATTCTGGGCCACGCCCCTTGGATTTCCTCTGTGGACAGATCTCCTGCTTGAGCCTGCCGTATACCCTGTGGGTGTCAGTTCCTCGAACATGCTGGGATGATCTTGCTGCATTATTTCAGTATCCCACTCTGCTTCCTGCCAACCCCTCTTGATGTACCCGGGTCCAGAGCGGCTAGATAGGCCATACTCCGACGTCGGGGTGGGTGTGATGTTTGTCATGTTGTACCCGCATAGGGGGTCTACTGTGGCTGTCTCCTCTTCAGATGACAGCTGCAGGTGCCTTCGAACTGAATCATGTGTTCTAGTTCTCCTTCTCTTTCGAGCAGGTTGGCTTCCAACAGTTTGCATAAACTGTTGGGCAGACTGCAGCACTTGAAAGGCTGCTTGGAGTTGCTCCGGTATGGCATGACCACTAAGCTGCTTGGCTGTGGGGTCTGCCTGGTTTCATGGCGGGGGGTGATAGTGTTATCCCTCCTGCCTGATCTGGTGGTAGCAGCACTACCCCTTCTAGTTGATCTCGTGTTTGTTTCTCTCAGTGGAGAGTTGCTTTCTCCTCCTGAACTGTCGGAACCGAGTGTTTCTGAGGTTGGAACCACCATTGCGAAGTTGTAGATTGGGCTTTTCTACTCTTCCCCTCCTTCTAGCGCCAAATTGTTTCTGTCCAAGACAGCAACAGTGTATGTGGTGGTGGGTACTTGGTGGAATCGTGGCTCCCAAACGTCCTTCGTGGTGGTGGTTACCTGCAAAACAAGGAGAAACCTCGGGGGTGGTTCCGAGGATCGCCTCTCCGATGCCTAAGTCAGTCCAAGTTGAGCACAAGATCTCTAGTAGAGAGAAAACGAGTATCAAGTGCAAGTATTTTGTGAGTGTTTGATTGAACGTACCTTGCCCATGCATGGGCATGGGTATTTATATGAGACATGGACTTGTAACTGACCTAGTAAAGTGAGTGGGCCTCTTTGGAAGTGGTCCAAGGTGGAACGAGGCCTTCATTAAACTCCAGCCTAGAGGTTATGTCCGGAGCGGTCTGCCTGAGGAAGTCTGCTCTGCTCCAGGCGCTCTGACATGGAGTGGCAGGACCAGTGGTCTGCTGCCAGCTGGAGGTCTGCTGGACAGACCCCATACAAAGTGTTAGGCATATGCCCATTACATCTCGTAACAATGTTGTGAGACGGATTAAAATAGCTATTACAATCCGAAAAATAATGTTATTAGAAGTATTGGTGATCCAAGAAATCACATCATTGCAGGATGAACTCGCGGTTGCTATATGTTTCCCAAGTTAAGAATTGACATAGAAGTTGGCTGGAGTTGGCTTAATCCTATCATCCCTTTCCTGTTAACTGTTAGATCATATTCATTTTTGTCTGGGCCCATTTAACGGTTAATGTTCTTTTTGCCTATGCTTATGAGACAAATTTTGATTTTAATGGGGTTCATGTACTAATATCATCTCATTTCTTTACTACATACATTTTGTACAGTTTTTTTGGAAAAGGAGCTGCTATCCACCACTCTCACATCATATTCTGTTTCAGGCCTAATGTCTTCAAATTTTACTGGTTGAAAGGTAATATGGAGAAAGGCAGAGATGGATAAGTATCTATTGTACGCCTTGACCCAATCTGCCCAGAAAGGCTACTTTGACCAACCAGAGGTATGAAGATTTTACGCGTTGATTCTTTTTATTCATAAGGGAATATTATAGAGATAAAGAAACAATTATTATCCCTGCTAATTGAGCATTTTTTTTTGTTATTCCTCATTGATTCTGCGTATTAGGCAAACTTCAGTGAAATTCTTCTAATCCAATGGCTACTAGGAGTTTATGTGATTGGACCTTATCTAGTGTCTTTTTTTGCTGAAAGCTTTTAAGCTACTCCCTCAATCCCCCAAAGAATTTTCCATTTGCTTTTTGCACGGTCTCTAATGCACATTTTTGACAGCTTATATCTCATATTATTTATTAATAAAAATGATAAAATGTTGATATTTTGAATGTACTTATTAATACAAATCTAACAAGATCACCTATGACAATTATTTATATTATATATTAGTTATAATTTATGGTCAAAGTTTACAAAGTTTGACTTCAAAAAAAGCAAATGGGAAATCCTTTGGGGGACGGAGGGAGTATTAAATATTAGAAAAATTGTGAGAAACCACTATTAAAATCACAATTTTGCGAGAAATCATCTTTTAAAACATTTTTTGCGAAAAGAAATTTAAAAGAAAAATGTAGTTGTGAAAAGAAACCTTAGCCATTAACCTATCTTTTTTTCAGAGGCGTAGTTTGAAACATAGAAGGAGGGAGAAAATAATTAGAGTATGCTAATATCAATTTTTAAGTAACTGACACGAAAAAGGGGTAGGTCAACGCCTGAGAAAATGAGTCAAGGCCAAATTTTCGGCTTGAGGTTTCTTTTCACAAACAAAATTGTGTTTTAGGTTTCAATTCACACAAATTGTTTTAAAAAGTGGTTTTTCGCAAAACCGTGGATTTGAAAGGTGGTTTTTGTCAATTTTTCCGAAATATTATAAAGAAAATGGATGTACTAACTTCCATCTTCAATTTAAATATATGAAAGCTTTTGAAGATAATTGTGTTTTAGGTTTCTTTTTGCACAAATTGTTTTAAAAGGTAGTTTTTCACAAAATCGTGGATTTAAAAAGGTGGTTTTTGTCAATTTTTCCTAGATATTATAAAGAAAATGGATGTACTAACTTCCATCTTTATATGAAAGCTTTTGAAGATATGGTCTATGGAGCTTCCACTAAGCTCATAATGCATCACCTGGCAATGGAGTGAAATGGGACTCAAACTGACCCCATAAGAGGTATAAAGACCAGCCACCATCGCACACCGACCCTGCTTTTCCCTTGCCTTTCATGAGATGCCTTCCTCAACATTTCCAATTTGGGAAAATTACTACAAATCTTGCCTTATTTTGCCCAAAAGCTAGCCTTTGTTCCTTCCCTCTACATTTCTTCCTTTATTTGCCTCGTTTCCTTTATCATTTCTTATTGATTATTTTTAAGGGGAATATATTCCTTCTTATAATATACTATAAGATTTACTTTCCGTAAAGTAATAGTTAGTGCTATTGATCATGTATAAAATTTTCCTCTGTCATTCACAACTTGTGGTAATTGTAATTAATTGTTTGACTCTTGATCCAACCCTACGGCCATATGAAATGGCTCACATAGTTATATGCATATGGAGATTTTAAATATATTTTACCTTTTGAAATAGTTATACTTCGTCCGTTTTTTTTTAAACGTGACACTTTGAAATTTACGGACTCCTAGGCAATTTTTGGGAAGGAAAGAGATAGAGAGAAAAAAAAATAAGGGGACCCATGTGAGAGGAGAGAGATAGAGAGAGTTTATTGACCAAAAAAAAAGTGTCACATTTAATTTAAAACTTCCTAAAATAGAAAGTGTCACATTTAAAAAAACGGAGGAAGTATTCAGGTTCTCCCTTATTTTTATTGTTCTCCTGCTCTTCAAAGGTAGCTAATACTATGCCATCATAGCTCCAAGACCTTCGCTTTAGTCTTGGCTCTCTTTTATTCAAGTGGGCAACGGGTCGTAGTATATACACTAAGCAAGTTGTCATGGATGAATATCGTGGAATGTTTTTCATTTTTGTCATCACAATTTAAATCTTTCAACTTTAATGAGTAGTGAATATAGGTTTATAATGAGAACAATATTGATAGCTAACAAGATTTCCTTCAATGATGTTATTGACTTTAAGAACATACCATCACTTGTGTAGTTGTTTAATGACAGTATTGGTAAAACACTTGCCAAATGGAGATAATTTTTATTAGCTATGTGATTTGCCATTTTGGTTGTAGGCAGGAATATAGGTTGGTGGGAAACATCGTGATAGTTTTATTTATACTAGATTTTTATGTACGCGATGCGTGCGACAACAATTTTGTTATGAAATTTCATAATCTACAATAGATAATTTTATTGATAGTCGCATGTTATTACCTAAACTTTTCATATTTTTAGAAACTCCCATCTTAATGATTTTTTTTTTTAAAATTCTAATTACCATTTACAATTTTATTAAAAACTCCTACCACTTAACGGTTTTTGTCAAATTTCATCAACAAAACCATTAAGTGGGTCCCACTTATACATTTTGTGAACAAAATGGAACTTGAAATAGTTGCAATTCTTTCCAAATGTAATTCGTTCCAAATTTGCTCTAAATTTGTTGAGCATTTGCCCTTAAATTGATGAAATTGACTTCAATTTCATCGTAAATTAATAATAAATGTGCACACTTAATGGTTTTGCTAACGAAATTTAACAAAAATCATTTAGTGGTGGGAGTTTCTAATAAAATTGGGAATGATAGGTGGAAATTTAAAAGAAAAAATCGTTAAGGTGGGAGTTTCTTAAAACGTGAAAAAGTTAGGTGGTTTTAGCAAATAATCCTAATTTTATTTGCATACGATGTGTGCTTTGGCTACTGTAACATGATAAAATGTGAAGGTACACAACATATTTTGTTTTCAAGCTAAATTCATTTTGGCTCATATTTCTTTGAAAACATCCCTTACTCCCCCCCCAACTACAATTTTTGTTATATAGTACCCGGTAAGGTATTTTTTGCTCATTGTCCAAATGAGAAAAAATTCAAAAGTACTTGAAAATACTTTATCATGTCTCACCATGCTAAAATACTTTATCATAATCAATTTGATCAAATGTGCCTTTACTCATGAACAATCAATTACTCATATATTTTAAAATAAATTTTTTAAAAGTATATAAAAATATAGCAAAGTGGGTGTCTATCTATAGATCTCAAGAAAATATAATCGTTGATTTTTTTAAAATTATTTTTACTTTGTAGATTTTTATATATTTTAGTTAGAAGTTTTGAACATCTTTTGTTAAAAACCTGATGGCTAAATTTGGAAATAAAACTTAATTACTTAGTAAACTCATTGATTTATTTTATTTATTTTTTCTTTTTTTCTTTTTGGTGTCCACCCCCACCTCTTCACTTATATAATAGAGATGTTGGTGAACTTATTTGTGCTAGTGATTTTAGCTACTTATTTTTCCAAGTGTGTAGAAATCTTAATATCGAATTTCTCTATAACATGATTTCTCTTGTAATCGGGTTTGAGCGCATAGTGAAAATACTATCTCCTCCTTTCTTATATTTGCTACATAGTATACTATACATGGATGTCTCAATTTATATACTTCCTCCGTTTTTTTTTCACTCGCACCATTTCTATTTTTCACACTATTCACACATGTCCACTTAAATTAACATTGTGACTTATATGTAAGAAAAAATATAGTCATGTGGGATCTTGTTAGATTCGTCTCAATGTATAGATTATTAAAATCTAATTTGCATAATTTTTTATTGTGTATCATTAAAGATATTTAACATTTAAATTGTGCATTGGGTTGCGTAAACTGGTTCAATGATGCGAGTATTAAAAAACGGAGGAAGTACTACATTTCCCTTTGTGATTTCTGGTCTCTATATTCTATTTATTTTGCCCTTTCTTTTGTCATTTACCTACTATCTTACCACTCTTTTTGTCGTCTAACTAAAGTAATGGTTCCCACCAACCATGTACAAACAATGTAGCAAACAAAGAGAAATGTAGGGAGTGTGAATTATGTATAAAAGTTTTGAGATAGAAATAAAATTCTATGAAAATAAGAATAAGGGAACAAAAAGTCCAATTAAAGAGAAATGGAGGGAGTGTTAGGAAAGCCTCGTAGAGCCTTCTTTCCCACTTAGTGTCATAGTTAGGATGGCTCAAAACTTGTACCTCTTCACTAACTCCATTTTGCCAAGTTTAACAAGAAGTTGAGATATTTATGATACTATAAGGAAGAAGGTGAGCCAAGTCCGTATATTCTGGAATCTGGATATGGTTTCTTTGCAATCACATTAAACCTTTCACTGTCTTAGCAAGACTTTTCTCCCAAGTCCAACTCATAAAACATTTGTTATGTTTGTAAGCATGACCTGGATTATACTCTAGGTTTTTCATGGGCATGTGCTTTTCTTACAAGATAGATTTTGATGGCTGGGCCTTTCGGCGAGTATCTCACTTACAGTTTTATAATAATCTTAATAGGCATGCATGTTGATGAAATTGTAATCATTTATCATTGCCTATTAGTATGATCACATGCTCACATATTCTTGTTTAATTCAGGATTGCTGTCTTGTCAATAATTTATCTTATCAGATCCTTAGGTTTGTGATTATTCTACTATTCTGATTCCAGGCGAGTGAGTTTGGAAGGTAGATTTTTTGGCATATGTCCTGTAATATATCATGCAAACATAATCAAATTCCCATGTCTAAATGATATCACACTTCTAGTTTAAGTTGGAGTAAAAGCATTGCTCTTGTGGTTCTAGCTTAATCTAAAATCAATGATAGGTTGGGCCATTGGGGATGCTGCAGACAAGACCAACCATGCTTTCAAGCTCATAACCATTTATTATCTATCTACAAAACATAAAACGGACTAACGAGTTTCATCGTGAAGCATGTTGCTTCACTGATACAACAACCTCGTAAATGAGAACTTGAACACTTTACAACGAGCTGAGCTTTAAGTATTTGATTCTTCTCCTTCCAGGTAACACTACCAAATTGCCAAAGGTGCCAGTTTCTGTACTTTGATAATCTACTTTGTAACCTTCTTTCTGAGCTACCTATATGCCCTTGACATTGCGTGGTATAACAAACTTATACTAGATTAAAAAATATTTTGTAAGAAGTTGTTCGCTCCATTTTCGTTTCGAGCCTGTAAAAAAAAAAACCTTCTCTTATGTGTTATGTGCTAGTGCTACAGAGGTGGGAATACCCTTTCCCCCCATGGTGACTTTTGAGGTTGCTTCTTACTTACCTCATGGTCATGGCATAGAAATTTTGTGAGGTGAGTCAGGAAGCGTGGACTTGTGGGGTAAATATTTTGGTCTCTCAATCTTTCAGTAGATGATCGCAGAGGGTGAACAACTAGGATCTTCTGGTGTGATCACTGATCATGAATAAAATGTTTGACGAAATTTAACGAAAAGCCGTTTTTTTTTTAATACAATGTCAATGTGTGTTCTTTTTCCTAGACTCTTGAGCGGTTGTATGAACAAGTCAATACTGGGAAACAAACTGGAAAATGGAGCTCGAGAATTTGAAATTGGGGAACCAACTAAGAGGTCATGAACTGAAACAGGATTCATAAATAAGTCTATATCTATGTAGGTTTCTGTGTTATTTAGTATGTTTAATTATAAGGGGAATTGTAGTCTTTGCTATATTTCTTTTCTGTACTCTACTTTTAAATGCCTTCTTATCTACAAATATAGATTGCTTGTTGGTGGGTAAATGCAATCTTATATGAGGATCACGTCAACTTGGTAATTGAGTGCATTGCTGAATATTTTTTGTTATGGTTTTGGAAAATGTGGCTTTGGTGTTACTAGCAAACATTTTGCTGTTTCCTGGAAACTTACTTTTCTACAATATTTCGTTGGTTGTTGGACGGGTTTCTTGAGATAATGGAGTCCTATGGTGACTTTAATCATATGCAATCCTGGACATGCATACTTGAAGACCGTTAGGGCAATATTACGAGCATACTGTGCCAATGGTCAGAGTGACTGTCTCCCATATAGATAAGAAACTTATAGGTTCTTAGCTCTCTTCATTGTTAAATTGCGTTAGAATTGACTGAACTTGCACTTATCATTGACTAGGATGGCAGATAGTGATCTTAAATCATTTAATAACATCTTTAGTATATCAACTGTTCAAAACACAAATTCAGAATGTCCAACTGTGGATTATTATGGCCGGTGACGATCATATGATGTATTATATCTTAGGAGTTAATGTTTTATCAAGTTATCACTTAAGAGTCCATCAATAGCTTCTCAAATTTTAGATTTTGTTGTATATGTTTTGGTACCTTTTTGTGGGATTTTACTTGGACTTGAGTTTTTGGATATCTATTTGTGTCTAATAGTGTCTATGCCCCCTCTAGAAGCATAAAGATACGGAAAGCCTGTACCTTTGAACTGTAAGTACTGATGTATTTCCTACAACTTTCTGCTTCTAGCTGTTAGTCCCACTTCAACAATTCCTTAATTTAGTATGATTTCTGCTATTAGTGGTAGCTTAGAAAGATTAAGATGTATGCATCCTATCATTGTCTGATTTGCAGTTTTCCTTACAATTATCTTTTACATTATACACAATCCTTATTTTAATTATTACTATAGACCAGTTTCATAAGGGCACATGTTGTGGCAAACCAAAGTGGGATAGAAGGATTTAGGCCCTCTTCTTTTGGACTGAACTAATGGAAATTCAGTTCAATCCAGGTCAGTTACTTTCCTCTCACAGTTTCCCCCTAAATAATTTCAGTCCAGTGCTGTCCAAAAGAACAGGGCCTTACATTCCCAAAAGCTTCTGCCGCATTTTCTTTGATTCTTCTTCAGTGTGTTTAGTTATTAGGACTAAGCTTTTGAAATTGAAGATTTATTTGGGGCATTTCTTGTTCATTAGCCTGACTTTTCCTGCCTTCTTCCTATCATTTTCTTGTGTGCATGTTTATTATTGTTAAGGTTTGTTTTTATGCCACTTTTGTTATGGTGGATACTATTCTTTTTTTTAGCTATGATACTTAAGCGGAATCACTTGTGATATTGCTCCTGAGAGCAATGCCTAGTTCCTACCCGGTAGATGTATTGTTCATTGAACTATATATCTATCAGGGGGAAAATGTACTATATCTCTTTGAAAATATACTACATATCTTAGAAAATATACTACTCTGTTATTAAATTCATAAATATATTACCTTATTCGTGTACATATAGCACTCTTTAGAAAGGGGTTTAACACTTTACCCTCTACCAATAATTCTACCGGGTAGGAACTAGGACTTTTTCTTGCTCCTGAAAAGAGATCTATAAATGAGATCTTTATTTTTTTGAGTTTCTCCTTTTGCCCTTATCATTAAAAATGTAGTCGACAATGGTTACTTATGACCAAATGGAGCCAAAGAATTTCTTTAGTAGTTCAAGCTTATTGCCATATATATGTATATTTATATGTATAAGCTAACCATATATATGTATAAATTGTGAGTTTGTGACAGTGGAAGATATTTCTTTTTGAAGAAGAAAATTTGGTGATGGAGCACTTATCCTAGTTGCCATCTAGCTTATTGCCATGTAATGATCACTGTGAAGGGTAGAGCCGTAGAGGCTTTAATATCACATTGCTGCTCCCTCCATGCTTAAATAAAGCCTTTAAATAACTGCTCATCATGAGCATATAGTTCTTAGTTAAAAGATACTGCTATAAGAGAAAATTGGATTAGATGTAGGGACATCGGAAGAAGAGTATTTTTTTGCCATTAAAGACGAAATACCCGAGTATTGATGGGTGGTGGGTATACTTCTCATTGAAATCATTGTGCTAGCTTTACAAGAAAGAGAAAAAGGGAAGATTGTGATTTGGATGAATGATTCATGAGATTTACATCTCAACTTTCTCATATGTCGCCACTGCTGAAAATGTGCTTTTGCTTTATGGTAAATCATGAGCGAATGGGCAATGAAGTTGTAATCATGTCATGGCAATTGCAAGTGTATCCCATTATTATATATTCGGAGTGTTTAACATAGGACTTAGGAGGCATGTGTAGGAGGTTTCTCATGCTACGAGCATAGCTTTACTGCCTGTCCTAAGCCTATGACTATAATTTAGCTATGCTATCAGCATGATGATTTCTTAAGTGGATGAAACTAATCCTCCTATAGAATGTAATTTTAGGCTATACACTATGGTTAAGACCTATATACACTAGGTTATTTGCTCTCTTTTGGGCTTGAGTTTAACCTTAGAAGAATTCTGAGTGGTGGAATTGCTATAATGCACTTATGTCATGCTCTTACAAAGTGAGCTTGTTCTGTATAGACCTCCTTTTTTTGGGTTATAGTGATGCTCTAGTGGTGGTGTTTCTAAGTGCTAGTTTTTGTGCGAATATGAAGTCCTGCTACTTTAGGTAGATAGTAAAAAAATTATGAAGAGTTTTCTGAGCCTCTTATTTTCTCTCATGTGTACATAGTACAGATTATAATGGAGTAATATGTAGAACTTTTTTCCTCTTACTGTTGACTTGATGTAGATTGCATGATAATTTCTATCAGTGAAGAGTGCAGAAATTGTTGGGTTTTTTTTTTCTTTTTTCTCTTTTACTTGGTGAAAAACTAAACTTAGGATTTGAGATTCGGTGCGATCTGACAGGTACCTACCTAATTATACCCAGATGATTCTGCTGACTGAGGAAAAGATTGCAAAGGATTCTACTTAAATATGAATGATCCTTGATAATCTAGCTCTTGACAGGTGACTAATGATGTTCTTTCATTTGTCTTTTTCTCAGTATTGTCTCTTTTGATAAAGATGAATGTACTAATCTTTCTATTTTGAATTGACTTTGAGATTTTTATTGGAAAATAAAATGTAAATTTTAATCTTCTAAATCAAAAATTATACTTCCTCCGTTTCGCAATACTCGCAACATTAGAATAGTAACCATTATTCATTTATCAATTTTATGTTATATTTTTTCACAAATGTATAAGAAAATATATAGTCAAGTGGGGTCTTATAATGCATGCTATCATAATATCAACTTTTTATAATTTTTACTTATCAATAATTAGATATATTAAGGTTCAAAATATTGCATTGGATAACGTGCAAACAAGAAGCGTTGCGAGTATTGCGAAACGGAGGAAGTAAAAGTTTTCACTTATTAAGGAGGTGGGAATCAGGCAAATTTGAACCTGAATGGCCCAGTGTTAGACAATCCAAAGGGTAGAGGGTCATGCTGTCTTCTTGAGTGCAGCAGCTTGCAAGCCAAATGGAGTACAATAAAGACCCAATTTTTTATGCTTTCTTCTTTTAGTATACTAACCTCTGTGCGCTTGGTCCCCTGTTATGGTTAGTACTACTACATATTAGGGGCATCCAACGATTATGAAGTCATTTATCGTCTCTTTAATCTTGTGCCGTATTAGTACTCTGATAAATTTGTGGCTTTGTGGGAAATCTTGCCCTCGAAAGATATATATTTTGGGTGTAAATTTAAAATGATACGACATGGACATAATGAGGACGCTGTTGGTGTTGATGTTTTTGTCTTTCTTTTTGCTTCTATGTTATATGCCGGCACCAGTGAGATCTCTTAAGAAAACAGTAGTGTATATAGAGAAACATAGAGATGGAAAATATTTGGATTGGAAAACCCTCCATTTTAGCCTTAGTCACATTGCTACCTGAGGTCCATATCAATTGCATGAATTAAAATACTAAAAGTGAATCTAAGAATCGTCAAATTGTCATAAAACTGATAAGGAAGGGTTTTTGTTATAGCACAATTATATTGTCAGGTTGATGACCCATTGGACTTCTTGATTTTTATTAGGCAAGTAAATGAAGCAATACTCTAAAGTTGCAGAAATGGTAGTATTTGAAATAATCTAATGTTTCTCATTGGTTGTATATGGGCTTGTCGGGAATGTAATGGGCAGAATTAGGTGAAAAGGTGATCCTTTGCTTTTTAGTTTTTCTATATCTTTGTTGTTCAGCCTGACTATCAATGGTGGCATCACAGTTGCACGTATTACTGAAAATACAAACTGGTATCTGAATGACAATTTTTTTACTGCACTGGAAAATGGTTTGTGTAGCATGATCGCTACTTTCAAAGAAGTGCTATGCTAAAGCTTACTACATGTAGCTGATAAGCTGTTGGTACAGAAATTTGGATAAAAAAAATGCAAGAGAAATATTATCTTATGATTTAAGTGGGAGTGGGGTGTGAGGCTGTGAGGCTTATAGTTTGGGGTGCATGACATTTGGGGCATTACTTTGTAAGTCTGCTGGGTCATAGTTTTGCTTTTCATCACCATCTATGCCTTAAAAGGGAAAGAGTAAGATCATACCACATAAGGTGAATCTCATAATTGAGTGTCTGTATGACTCTATCTATGTTTAGTGGGCTCTCAAAATCAGGTGACCACTTGAGCGCCTTCTCTTGCGTGGTGCGCCTTCTTAGGCTTTGCTTATGTTCAGAGTCAACAACTCTTCAACAACTCAGGATGACATTCGAAGCTTTAAATAGCCGTGGACCACTTATGTCTATCATGTCTTTGAGTTGAGGAGTCAAGGCTGTATGTTCTCATTCAAATTCAAGTACATGTTTATTAAATCCTTGAAGAACCTCAAACCTTTTTTCTTTCAAAGTTTGTTGGGGGTATCACATACTCCCGCACTAACACACACTTTATGTTCAATTGCAATTGTGCCTTGCGCACTTTCCAGCCAGGTTAGCTTTCACAGTATATTTCACGCTCTGTCCAACCGCTGAACAGTTAGTGTCCTTTACTCCTTTGGGACCTTTGACCTTGCTTAAGTCAAACAGTTCTTATGCTTGTTCTTGGCTGGTAAATCCTTGAACCTTACTTAAAGGATTTTCCTGCTAATTTTCTTTTCATATAGGAAAGTCTATCACATACCACCCAGTGAACTTTCATTAAATTTCTGCTCTTTTTCCCCTTGTTTTTAGGTGGGTGGGGGTGTTGTCAAGAAAATAGTGGAACCATGGATAATGATGAAGCACAAAAACCTAAAAGCGCGGGATACTTGCTGATTGGTATTTTGTAAAAAGCTCTTAATAGGCCCCCCCCCTCCTCTCATGAGGTTCTGCCCCATTTTCTATGGCTGCAAAAATTATTCGGATATGATTCCCCCCTCAAAGAAACCCTCTAATAACAGGAAATGAGTTTACTTAGTGGTGATTATGCCTCATTAGTTTACTCCAACTTGTGTATTGTAGGTGTGGTCTTTCGTATGAGGAAACTGTTTCTGAACTACAGTGTTGTTAATGATTTCTCTTCTTATTGAAGTCCTGTATAAACTGTGGGGTTTTGTGTGGAGATAGGAAAGGAAGAAGGGGGGATGGCAGTGCCTGGTCGCGGGTCGCGATGGCCTTGTCGCGGCCCGCTGCCCCCTTTTCCTGTTATTTCCACGATTGCGTTTTCGGGGCTATAAATAGAGCCCGTTTTTCCCCAAAGTGAGAGAGAGCGTATTATTGAGTACTTAATCCTAAATTGTAAGTTCTAAGAGTGTTGTTTAGAGCTTGAGAGCAATTTGTGAGGGTTGTTTATGTCATCCATTGATTGCTAGATTCACAATTTGTAATCCTAGTAAAGTTAGGGTTTGTGAGATTGTGTGTATGCATTGCAATGGTATGCCATTGATGTAAGTGCTTGTGTTCATCATCCTCCATCGAAATACAAAGTGTAACAAGGTGGGTTTTTCACCCGGAGCTCGGGTTTCCACCGGTAATCCTTGTCTTTCTCGTTGTTTCCTTGCTTCAGTTGGTTTCTTGTGTTGTTGCTTGTTTCCTCTACTGTTTATTGTTGGTTAATCACTTGAAGTTGTCTACCACCCTCTTCTCCTTTTCCTAACATAAACTAGTATGAAATTGGAAAACGATGCAGTAACTTTCCAGATTGGTAGTTAACAAAAGTTGGGGTTGTTGGTTGTCCTAATACACTCCAGAGAAAAGGATAATATTATCATTTTATGTACAAGGGTATATCCTTTAAGAGCTATAGCCATTAGACTAGAAACAGACACGTCGAATGGCATCATGTACAATCTCAATATTTTTAATATGAATTCTACTTGAGTTGCATCACAAATCTTTTTATTATTCTTCTTTAAACAAAAGAAATAGTTAAGTGGCCTTTCATAATTAGTGATCAAGAGTGATATGAATGACTTTTGGAGATAGGAGGTCTAATAAATTTCTCATTGTGTTTCTTCATCTCCTGTGTTCTTTGCATTATCCAAATCTTATCTTTACTACATTTGATCTGTTAATGGCCATATCTTAGTTTGGAACTTTGGATATACTGAGATATTGGGATTCGTGTGGAAAAAATGAAGATTTATACAAATGATTAATGGTGTAATATTAGTAATGCTGTTTGATGTTTTTATCTTCATACAGTCAATTCAACATTTGTATTCAGACGGATTTACAAGACATGCAGTACAGTATAAGCATGAAATTTATCTGTGACAATATAATATTGGAGAAGGAACCAACTTATGCTCTTTTAATTAAGTCTTATTTCTAGCAAGTCTTTTTTTTTTTTGCTTTAGCAAAAGGTTTTGATGCTTTTGTGATGAGAAAATTCCTTAAGATTGAGTCAAAGTTGCATTTTTTTGATTATGATTCCCTTAATTAGCTCTTGATCAAAATATTTGAACTTTATTTTCACATTTACTGCATGCTTCTCTGAGAAAAAACATCTTTCAAGTTGTTGGGGCCAGAAAAAGCTGTTTGGGAGAAGTTTTATGGCTTTATTTTAAGGAATTCAGGGACCAGTTGAAAGTGGACCACTATGCATTTCCAATAAACCAAACAGTTACTTCCTTGTATTGTTTCCTTGACCTTTAAAAAAGAACCCCTCTGTCTTTTCTCTATCTTTATATATAGATTATAGACATACATATTTATGCTCCATATATAAATGTCTAACTTACTTCAATCTCATAGAAGCCAAAACACTTAAGATTTCTTGATCAGTTCACAGTAATGGAAAACACGCTGAACCCTTCGAGCAACATTTGCTTTTGTAACTATCTGAACTCCCTCTCTCAAACACCTTATAAACTTAGGAAGAGGTTGTTAGCTACATGGACCCCAGACCAGGAACTGAACCAAGTGAGGCTGAGGTCTGGTGCAGACATGAAAAGGAAGCTATCTTTGTTCGATTTAGTTGCTCTTGGTCTAGGAGGAATGCTCGGAGTTGGAGTCTTTGTCACAACTGGTCCCGTGGCTCAATCTATATCTGGTCCTGCTGTCTTTATCTCCTACATTATTGCTGGCACATCGGCTCTTCTTTCGTCCATGTGTTATACTGAATTCTCCATCGCTATTCCTGTTGCTGGAGGTGCTTTCAGTTATCTGAGAGTGACCTTTGGTATGATAATATATACTTTAGTCAACTTATCCTTGTGCTTTCTATTCCCTGTCATGATTTCTTTCTTTGTCGTGATAACTTCCCCTCCCTATCGCCCTCAAAAGACCTTTTCTCACTTTTTTCGTACCTTTTGTCCCGTTGATGTGTAGGGGAGTTTGTCGGTTATTTAGCTGGTGCAAATATACTGATGGAATACGTATTATCAAATGCTGCGGTTGCGAGAAGTTTTACTGAATATTTTTGTGGTACTTTCGGAGTTGATCCTAACTCATGGAGAATCGAAATTCATGGGTTTATTCCTGGTTATAACATGTTGGATTTCTCGGCTGTTGCTCTTATTCTTCTTTTGACCCTATTCTTGTGTCATAGGTATGTTCTAACCTTTCTTAGTCGAATTGGTGCATCCAAGTACCTATGTTATATATATCATCTCGAAAGGCACAGCGAGATGATCAACAATAATTTGGGGATGTCTACATCTATTACCATGTGATCAAAAGTTTTTCTTATTTTCCTATTCTAACTATGATAAGTTGATGACTGTATTGCAGTACTAAGGAAAGCTCTATATTGAACCTTACTATGACAATATTCCATGTTATCTTCTTCGGGTTTATAATAATTGCTGGGTTTTTGATCGGGAACCCGAAAAACTTGGTAAACTCTCCAGGAGGATTAGCTCCTTTTGGTGTTAAAGGTGTGGTTGATGGAGCTGCCATAGTTTATTTTAGCTATATCGGCTATGATTCCGTTTCAACCCTTGCAGAAGAAATAAAAAACCCTTCAAAGCACCTGCCTGCGGGTATCATCGGGTCTGTTCTCCTTGTGTCATCTCTCTATTGTCTTATGGGCGTGGCTTTGTGTGTCATGGTTCCATATAATGAGGTATTACTAATATTTTAAGTTTTCGTTGAAACATGGTTCCTTTAATCATTCTCATTTTAGGATCACCACTGATGAGTATACTATCACAAATAATATAGATAAAGTTGATATGCTGAATGGTAAAGAAAAGGGATCTGAATCGGGTCTGAAAAACATACCGGAAACTCAACGCTAAGGTCTCTCTTTATTGCAGTAATCTGACTTCAGTTAAAAACTAAAGATTTTGTAGCTGGAATCATGGACTCTCCATATCAAATGAAGGACTATCTGCATTTCTTAGTGCATGACTGCATGCTTTAAAGGATCTTACGTATTTGCTGTGTTATATTTATGTAGATATCTAAAAAAGCTTCATTCGCGATGGCTTTCCAAAAGCTGGGATGGAAATGGGCAAGCCATTTTGTTGGAGTGGGTGCAAGTTTGGGAATTGTAGCATCCCTTTTGGTGGCCATGCTTGGCCAGGCAAGATATCTCTGCGTGATTGCGAGAGCCCGACTTGTGCCTGCGTGGTTAGCTAAGGTCCATCCTTCAACAGGCACACCCTTGAATGCTACTCTTTTCTTGGGTGAGTTAATAATCCTTGGACGGTCACTTGTATCTCTTTGCTTTCAAATTCTTTGCCATATAATAAAAAAACACTTAACTACAATATATTGACAACAATGTGAATTGCTGAAGAAAATTTGATTGATCACAAACAATTCTTTTCATACTGTTTCCCAATTCTTAAATCCGGTGAAATGTTTAACTTTCCAATTTTTTTCAATTCTCTTGCCATTCTAGCTTCAACTTGATCAAAGTGTAAGATATGAGATTTTCAGTGGAATATTGTCAAGTGCAGACTATATATTGGTGGTTATGTCTCTATCTCTTCTGTCAATGTCTTGTTTGACCTAAATTTGCTTGAGTCAAAATTTTGTATGCACTTTTCAATTTTTTTTAAGGTTAAAAATAAAGTATATTCAAGCTCGTGTTTTTGCCAGTGGATGGCGTGAAAGTGACTTCTGGGTTATCATTGAACTGAAGGCAAGAGATAGAACACCTGGGGATTATTTCCGATAATGATAAAGAAAGGGCGGTAATTCAAATCAAGATTGCTCTAGTATTATATCTCAAATCTCAAAGCAATATCATGTATTAAACTCCTTGTCTTCGTGTAGTTGGATCTCCAATTTTTTGGAATGCATCAAATTCTACTTGAACATCCAAAATCGGGGTCAATACGTGCAAAAGTATCTCTGAACAAGGTTCTAGCCCATGCCAAATATGCCCCAAGAAGAAGAATGCATGTTATTCTGCATGAGCATTTCATGCACGAAAAATCCGTAGGAACATAAGAGAAACTAAACAATTTATTCTATGCTCCTCCGTCCTATATTAAGTGCAATGGTTCGACTTTGCAGGTCAAAGTTAGAAAACTTTGATCATAAATGGTCACTAATATGTAAAATTACATGTTCATTTGAGGCAGTCACGCTAGATCCGTCTCCATGATTATTTTGTAAATGTTTTACTTCCTCCGTTTCAAAAAAATAACTACACTTTCCATTTTAAGAAGTTTCAAGTATCTTACTCCACAATCTCTCACACAAACAAAAAGTGCCTAGGAGTCCGCAAAAGAAGTGTAATCATTTTTTTTTGAAACGGAGGAAGTATAATTTTTACTGATACGTAATTTAAATTATGTATGGTTGAAGTGAAGTGCATTGAAAAACATTAAATTTAAATTGTTGCAATAAAAATGAGGGCAGTAGTAGTTAATTGAATAGTATGTAAAAAAGGATTAACTTTTCTCTTTGTTCCATTGTAGGGTTATGCACTGCATCAATTGCCCTCTTCACTGACCTTGACATAGTCCTGGAAATAATATCCATTGGCACACTCCTTGTATTCTACCTGGTGGCAAATGCTCTCATATACAGGCGCTATGTTATTGTGAGCACCAACCCACCACTCCATATCCTACTCTTCCTCCTTTTCCTTACTACTCTTTCTGTTGGGTTCTCTTTATCATGGAAGTTCGAGCAACGAATGTGGGGATTACCTTTGTTTGGCGGGTCCTTGATCACCATTACCGCCATCTTCCACTACACGGTGCCTTCGATTAGGCAGGAGCTCGCATGGTCGGTGCCTCTGATGCCGTGGCCTGCTGCCATTTCAATTTTTCTTAATGTGTTCCTCATGACAACCTTGAAGATCTTGTCATTTCAAAGGTTTGGTATATGGACGTGTTTTATTATTTTGTTTTACGTATTGTATGGTGTTCACTCAACTTATCGTGCTGAGGAGATGGAAACGGATGTGGAGATGATGACGGAGAATGGAGTTGGCACAAACTTAGGGGTACCCCAGGAAAGAAAATTAGACATTCAACAACTTTAAAAAGAACTACTTAGGTTGTTCTTCAATGTCTTTCATAAGTTAGGTAGATGATGTCTTTCATAAGCAACTGAAAGAAGTTTAATAGTGTTACTTCAAATTTTCTTCATTTAGACTTTGTAATTGTAATTGTAAATGTAAATCTGATGGATTACATGATAGTATAAAGCTTTAATCCAAGTTGAAATATTTAAGACTTGGACTTTTGAGTTCTCTTGTATTAGTATGAGTTATTATATGAAATTATCCAGTCCAAGTTATCTGGACTTCGAAAGTATACTTAAGAACTTAAATTCCTTGATGTTATTCTCTCTTTCATTAGGAACTTTTGCCCACTTAACCAAAAACAACATTTAAATCTCGGGAAAAAAATACTCTCATGGTACTAATTTTAGTTCCATTTTGTAAAGACACCTCTGTCGTCTATCCTCCTCCGTAAGAAAATAACTCACATGGTACTAATGCTAAAATGGATTCCAATGCTTGGTCGTTGAGACAACTAATATATCGTTGAAATGTTTTCTTTATTTGCTCAAATATGCTTGTTCATGTTGATGATGGTGACGAAAATGACAATGCAACTTGATCTTAATTAGAGATGATTACAAAATCTCTATTGTAAACCTGAGCGTACCTAGAACATTGTACACCCAAGTCTTTTACTCATTAAGGATTCTTGCTAAATCTTTGGAATTTTGTAAGAATTTGCTTCTAATTTAGATTTTGATGGGTGATTCATCAATTAGCCGAAGATTCTGGAACCTTTGTTAGAATTTTTAGCCTCAAAATTCTAGTTCTATCAGCACCAAAATGGTGGCTCCTACTGAAGGTTTCGAGACACAGTCAAACCCTCAATTGAACTCTCACATTTTCAATAATAGTTTCAGTAATACTCTTTCTTAGCTTCTTCGAATAACAATGCAGATACTGGTTTGGTTTTGTTCAATTCACTAGTAATAATATCAATATATCACTAGTTTGTGGCCCCGGCGATGCCCCGGGCCAATTTTATGTCTAATTCAGTTAGAATAATATTCTTCATCTTTTTGTATTTAATAATTAAAAAATTAGACACATTATGAATTACAATTTACTAATAGTTGAAAATAATTAATGTCATTTAGCATGAAAAAATATTATTAAAAAAAAGATAAAAATTATCTCAATTAAAATATGGATTTTAAAAGTTACAATAATAACTCTTAATGTTCACTTTTATATCATCATTGATTTTGATAGAAGAAGCAACAATAGTATGTTGGTCTAGTGGTTGGTGCTATTTCTTACATACTCAAGGTCGCGAGTTCAAATCTTCATGTAGACAATATTTTTAATATGACAAAGAAGTGGATAGAATGTCATCAAAAAGGGATAGTGAGACGTGGCGGATTACAATGCTTGGCTACGCTCTTTAATATATATATAGATAGGTTAGTCTAAGAATGTCAAAAGAGCCTTGGGAGCCCAAAATAAGCTAGGGCTTGTTGAAGGTTTTGTCAAGAAACCTGATGTCAATCACTATGATTATCAATATTAAATTAGATGCAAGTAGACTTGGCAAGCTGACCCAACTGGCCCGATGTAGACCCGATTCAAAACATGTTGACATGAATAGGGGTGTGCACTGGATCGGTCCGGACTGAAAATTGGACCGAAACCGGACCGGAAAATTTTGGTCCGGTCTTTGGTCCTTAAAAAAATTACAATTCCGGTTTTCCTATCCGGTCCGGTCCAAAACCAGAATTTTCCGGTTCGGACCGGAAACCTATAAAACTATACATAAATTTATTTTGGTGTTAATAAACAATAGTAAAATTACCCAAAACTATTATTTTTATGTGTCACTAGTCACTTATATATATTTTGAATTGGAAATAGAATTTAAAATATAGTATAAGTAGATGAATATGTTTAAAAAGTAGAAAAAAATTTCATATAAAATAAATAATTATACAAACCGGTCAAAAACCGGACTGGAATTTTTCCGGTCCGTTCTTCAGTCCGCAAAATAGTTGCGATTCCGGTTTCGGTCCGGTCCGGTTTTGGACCGGTGCACACCCCTGGACATGAAACATACTCGATCTGAAATTGACCTCATCCGATTTTGACCCCAATAATATTTATCCTAGATTTGTATTTTGATTTATAATTTTATAGTTATACTATTTTAATTATAATATTATTGTTATTTTATAGTGACTCGTAAGTATAATACTATTTGTGTTCTAGAACACTAAAAAAATTTCAATATTATGTTTATCTCGGAAAAAAGATAGATAATTTTTTTTGACGTGACAAGACCCAGATTACACGATGTGCGAAGAAAAAGTCACTAGAAAATGAACCGCAAATTAGAACTGGAAAAAGCTGACCTATCTAGCCAACTCAACCCGAACCTAACCCAATTATAATAGGCTGGGTTGAAATTTTCAACTCGTTTAATTAATTAGGTCAATCTGTTTAACCCGTTTAATTAAATAGGTTGAGTCATAGTTGAAGTTGTCAGCCCAATAACCCGTTTACATAAATAGGAAGTGTCAACCCGTTTTTTACTTTTTAAAACAGATCTATTCATTAAAATTTTTGTGTTGAACTTTTAAATTTGGATTGAACTTACAAAAAACCTTAAGGCCTAAGCCCATCACCTATTAAGTAGAGTAGAAAACACTAACGCCACTTTCTATTTTATTGTTCATTCTCTAAGCTAATTTCATGAGTTCACTTTTTGGTTTTCTTTAGACGCCAAAGAGATAAAGATCAAATAGTAAAAGTGTAAAACCCTACTTCGTTGTTTATTCTCTAAGCTTTGCTAGACATTCTGGTGAATAATGAAATGAGAATGTATGTTCTTACTTAAAAATTAATATCCAGTCTAAACCCTGCTAGTTGACAGTAAATATGCAGATGAATAGCTAATTGATGATGGAAAACTTAAATGAATTGACCTAGGTTAACCCATTTAATTAAGAGGTTGGTTTGGCAAAATTATAATTAGGTCAACCTAAAGGCTGACTTGTTTAATTACTAATGAGATTGGGTTGAAGGTTCAAACCCAATTATCTAAACAAGTCAGATTGGGTCATAAGTATTTCAATCCGTTTATGGCAACCCATTTATAAACCCGATTTAACTCAACCCATTGCCAGCTTTACTGCAATTACATAGAGTTTCAACAAAAAAACAACACAATTGGAACGAATTTACATGGGAGAATATATTGAATTATAATATTTTTTATTTTTATATATATCTTCGTCCCAAGTGTATGGTGATAGGATGGCTGAGAATTTTAGTCTTGTTAGTTCTACTGGGACTGTTTGATGCAAGAAAGATTTGGTCAAAGTAATGGCCCTCAGGTTATCAATGGAAAAAAAGGAAAATATGAGGCAAAAAAATAAAAAACGTCCAATATTATTTATTGATCTATATATATATGTAAACGTGTAGGTAAGTGTTGTAGTTTTCTTTAGCATCGTACATGCTAATAGTTGCAATTTTCTTTAGCATCGTACACACTATTTTTCTTTAGCATGTTTACACGCAACCTATTAGTTAGAATGTCATAGGCTCTACCACCAAGCCACATCCCTCTTTGTTGTCATATTGCAATTAACAATTTCTTTTACCTTAATCAAACTCTGGAATAAGGTAAAAAGATCTCCTTCATTACAATCTTCTTCCATGATCCCTTTAAATTGTTTAATTGATTCTTAAATTAAGCCCCCAAAATTTTAAATTTTAAAGTAAAAAAACATTCATCAATGATGAATATTATTCTAGCTCAATTAAATATAATAAACGGATTCGGGACATCGCCAAGCCCAGCAACTAGGTGTATTATAATAAGATGAAAAGTCTATGGGGGGTAAAATGGAGGAATTGCCAAGTCCTTTTGAATGTATTTGTTGCATATTTAATGGATGTTCTTGCATCTATCTCTATATATAAAAAGTCGTGGACAAGAATTGTGATCTGCCACATGTCAGTATGTCACCATCCATTTTCATGTAGTATTCTACATAGCATCATTCGGATATATAAAAAAGATTAGCAATGTAAAGATTCGAACCCTTAAGCTCCGTTATGGAATAAAGATTTCCAACCATTTTTCTATCATATTTTTGGTGCTTCTTTTGTCAAAATAACTGATGGTATATGAATGGAAATCAAGACTTAAAATGTAACTTTTGAAATCCATATTGTAAATGAATATTTGTGATTATGTTATCAAGTCCACTGCTATGGTCAAGAAGAAAGTGCACAACTTTTTACTGAGCTTCAAATTCAAAATCAACTAGTCTTTTTAGACCTGGGCGACGTCCCAGAATTTTTACGCATTTCAATTTAATAGCAGTTAAATATAAATAATACTTATCATTAGTGCAAATAAGTATTATTAAAAAGAAAAAAAAAGTCACCTCATTTACAAATATGGATTTCAAAAGTTAGACTGAGATAAGGAGGAGAACCACCCGACCACTGCCTGAAGAAGATTAGGAATCTCCGCCGGTAGAGGTGAACTCACCAGCGAGCAGTGGCTCGCACCAGTCTTAGAATTTCCCAGACCAAGAGGCTTGTCGGCTAACAACAATAATTAAGAAGATTATACGCTATTAAGAGCAATATAATCATCTATGGTTTTATGTGATGAAATCATAAAATCTATTAATGTGAGGGTTTAAAATCTGAGTGTGTGTTTATAGGGTACCCTAGTGACAATAAGGGATACAAGCTCTATAGTCTGTAGACTTTCGAGTCCCTTGTGACCACATATGTTATTCTTTAGGTGCGGGGGAGAGTAGAGGTGGCAATCGGGTCGGTTCAAGGTTGAGTCAATTCAAGTCAGGTGATGATGAATTTCAGACTGGCTCTAGTTCAGATCAGGTATATTGGTTTCGTGTTGGGTTTAATTCTGTCTGGGTCAATTTCATATCTTCTCACTTACAAACAAAATTTGAATATATCTTTTTTCCCTTTCATTTAGTGTTTTTTCCATACAAAAGTAGGATCTTGCAGGAAAAAAAAACAATCAAACTAATTTGAGACAAACAAAAT
The DNA here is from genome assembly GCA_947645195.1 of Patellifolia procumbens. NCBI lineage: Eukaryota > Viridiplantae > Streptophyta > Magnoliopsida > Caryophyllales > Amaranthaceae > Patellifolia > Patellifolia procumbens. The sequence continues at coordinate 8,233,955 of CANSGD010000972.1, forward strand.
ATGATTGTTTTCAGATGGAGTATTACATTTACTAATTACTATAACTTAAGATGAATACTACTTGTATCATATTCAGATCGATTCAGTCTCAAATGAAGTCTAATTTTTATCTTTTTTTCACAACAGGTCTGTATCAGATCAAATCCTTTTAAGTCTTAGATTAATCTTAAATGGTTGAGTTTTGTCGAATCATTCAAGTCGAACAAGGGGGTGAGTATCATGTGTAGAGCTGTCAGTTTGGTTGAAAACTGTTAGTTGAACTGTTAACCGAACCGAAACCGAACCCAACCGACAACTGAAAAAACAACCGAACTGAAATCAACTGCTTCAAGGTCAACCGCATTAAACCGAACCGAAACCGAACCGAAAAGGAACTGAACCGTTATTAACTGTTTCAAAAACCGTTTTAAACCGAACTGAACCGAATATTAACCGAAAAAAACTAAAAACTGTTTCAAACTGTTATAAACCAATTCGAACCAAATAACTGAAAAATTGTTTTAAATTTTTATAAAGTGAAATTGAAAAAATTTAAACTATTATAAACTAAATTAAATTATAGTCAACTACAAACTTTTTATATTATTTTCAATAATTTTATTAAGTCTTCAAACATTCAAATATTTTAAACACCTTAACTAAAACTACTAATTTTTTTCATTTTATTGGCATCCCTATATTATTTATTACTCATTTAATATCAATTACTTTTAAATATATTCTATGCTCTTTTGAGCTTTTTCCATTCTTTTTCTTATGTCTTGATTGAGCTGATTCAAAAAGCTTTGTGCCCCCATCTCCCACACAAACTAAAGAAGTTTCATTGATAGTTTTCTTCGTATTTTTGAAAATTATTAGTTGGGTGACTTTTTTATGTTTACATCATGATCTCAAACTATTTTATTCTCTTAAAAGTTCACTTTTTCTAAAGTTATCATCTTGAAATACTTATTTTATTTTGTAGAGATGGATTAAATTATTGAACAAGAACAATGAGCCAACAATAGGTCTAGAAATTCTCCAAAAATCTCAATTTCGATATTTGTTCATAATTCTTCATTCTGGCACATGAGGGCAAAGGAAATACAAACGGAGAAAAACAGAGGTGCGAAAAGTAGAACTAAATCTAAAAATAATACATGTAAACTACGGGCCTGTTCTGTTCAGCTTATTTTCAGTTCAGTTCAGTTCAGTTTAGCTCTAATAAGTTCAGTTCAGTTCAGTTCAGTTCAGCTCAGCTCTAATAAGTTCAGTTCAGTTCAGCTCCAATAAGTTCAGTTCAGTTCAGTTCAGTTCAGTTCAGTTCAGCTCTAATAAGTTCAGTTCAGTTCAGTTCAGCTCTAATAAGTTCAGTTCAGTTCAGCTCCAATAAGTTCAGTTCAGTTCAGTTCAGCTCCAATAAATTCAGTTCAGTTCAGTTCAGCTCCATTCATTATTTAACCAATTTGTTTAATATTATTTTTGTTGTTCTAATTTATTTTACTTATTATTATTGTTATTATATAATAATAATTATTAGTATTATTTATATATATTATTTTTTTATTATATCTTTACTCATTATTATTACTATTATTATTATTATGGCTCAGCAAAGTTTGGGTTAATGCACGGTTTAACCAAATTTCATGTCAATACGAGTATTCTAATTTGCAATTGTTGCTTTATTTTACTGAATAAAATTCACTATTACATCATACAAATAAGCTACAAAAAGCTAGAAGATATGAAAAAATTACAAAGTTGCTAATAATACTGCAGTACTATTTAAAATACAACATTGTCGTTACGTTGTATATTAAATATACTTTGGCGGTTTAGTGTATTTCTATCATAGACCAACCCACCACAAATCGTGGTTTGGTTAGAAGCACACATCAACCCATGTTTTAAGCTAATTATTATTATAATGGTAATACTTTAATTTACTTCTTAGACATTATATTATATCATCATCATCAAGTATTAATATATTAATACTAATAATTGTAATTACTCATTATTATAAATTATTATTATTATTATCAGTAATTATTATTTTGAAACTTAATTTATTATTATTATTTATTTATTTATAACTATCATAATAACATCAAAATAATATTGTCATTATTCATTTGATATTATTCTAAATTATTAATTTAATTATTATTACTGATTATTTAATATTCATAATAATTATTATTACTTAGAATTATTATTACTGATTATTTAATATTCATAATAATTATTATTTACTTATTATAATTTAATTCAATTCAATTCAGTTCAGTTCAGTTCAGCTCCAATAAGTTAAGTTCAGTTCAGTTCAGCTCCAATAAGTTCAGTTCAGTTCAGCTCCAATAAGTTCAGTTCAGTTCAGCTCCAATAAGTTCAGTTCAGTTCAGTTCAGCTAGAATTAGCCGAAGAGAACAGGCCCTACATCTAATGTTGAAAATCAAAAGAAAAAAACAATCATTAAATGAAAAAATAATAATATTGGAAGTCTTAAAGAGAATCCAAACATCTTACTAAAAATCAAGAATAAATGGAAAGAATTGAACCAAATAAAGGAAATCTGGTTTTTCTAGAGCCAAATCTAACATTAAAATTAATAGACTCAAAGATCGAAATCATCAAACATAATCTCACATAACTAAACCTCAAAAGGACTATAAATTGCTAGAAAATATTTCGAACTATAAAGAACTAAATTCCAAAGCATGAAATATTAAATCAATTTTATAAAAAAGATTTCAAACGTCATTTAACGAAAAAATTACTACAATTCTTAGATCTAAGCTAATTAACCCAAAAAATTTTAAAAATGTTAGATCTAAAAAATTTCGGATCAACAATAACCCAAAACCTGACCTCATTTTCATAGTGAAGCTCCCTATTCCTAAATCTTGAATTTTATACATTCATTAAATTCTTTAAAAGATTCGAGCATGGACAATTTTAAATAAAGAAATGAAAGAAAAAAGAATTAGAACAAGGATTAAAAAAAAAGACATTAGTGTGCGAAATGCGAGCTCAGTTCTCAATTCTTCTAATACCAAGAGCTCAGTAGTTTTGTCTAACAACATAAAATAAAAATTCTAGAAAGTTTAGAATCACATCACAAAGAAAGATAAGGAAAGAGAATCAAGATTAAAGTGTGGAATGCAAAATAACAAAATTGAAGATTTAAAAAGAATCAAGAGGAAGACAAGTGGGCGGCATTATGGAATGGAGAAGCAGTGAATTTAATTAGGGTTTAGTGAAAGAAGTGGGGGTGAGGAGAGATCTGAGTTTATATATGGGAAATGGGGATTGATTTTAGATGGTTGATTTTAGATTTACATTGTATCTAACGGCTTAGATTGGTGATCCATGTGTGGTAGTTTTAGTAAGGTTTGAGCCATAGATTAAATTGATCAATGACCAGGATGAAGTATCTATCAATTTTGTTTAACAAATTAGATTAAAGCATTATTAGAATTTTTATATTTCACCACAATGTAATTACGACAAAATGTAATTTTAGTCGTCAATGACATTCTTATATCGACCACAATATTTGAGGGTCATTATTAGTGTAAGAATAACTTATCAATCTCGTTATAAACTTACCATGTGGATCGTATCAAATTACTTCTACTCTAATAATTTAGATCACTAATTAGTACTAGTCAATTGTTAATAATGTGGTTTGAGTATTATCTATTAGTTATACTAAATTACCATAGTCTATATAGATTACATCGTGGTACCATAAGAATTATTTTACTCACCGATCTAATATATTACTTACTGGTCTAATACACTGATATTAACTATTTTATTCATTGATCTAATGTATTGATCGATGATTCATCTTTACATTAATATTAGTTATGTAAATATTGTATTGATCTACAACATTGAGCTACACTACTATACTGATGATTGATCTAATACATTGATCTTAACTATTTACACTGGTATAATATATTTGTGAATGATGATTGGTCTATCTAAGACACTAAACTTAATTATATTATAAGTTGATCTAATACATAGATCTTAAATATCTTATTCATTGAACTAATATATTGATGATTGATATAATAATACATGGCTCTTGAATATTTAATCTAATGATGTAATATATTGATGATTGATCTAGTATATAACTATCTGTCTATCTTACTCATTAATCTAATTCATTTGATGAATGATATAATACGTGGCTCTTAAATATCTAATCTAGTGATGTTATTTATTCGTAATGGATATAATTTCTTAAAAAAATTAGTCATTAATCTAATACAAGGTCTAACTGAATGGTCTAATATATTGATGATTGGTCTAATACATTGATCTTAACTATCATATTTCTTGATCTAAAACATTGATGCCTGATCTTAAGTATCTTACATTTATCTAATACATTGCTATTAACTATCTTATGCGTTAATTTAATACATCAACGATTGATCTATTACATGGACATTAACTATCATATATGTTGACCTAGTATATCGGCGATTGATTTATTACACTAATTGATAGGTTTTAGTCGTATCGCCTATTCAAAAATAAACCTACGGTCCTCTAACTAAGGTAGTCAGTGGAAGCAGGGTCGAATCCACAGGGAGACAGAGTTTCTAAATCAATATTCAACCAATTCAGCTACTCCAGAGTAAATTAGAGAAGAATTAATTAAACTAATGAATAGACTACAGAAGACGGAATAAATCGAGGATTTAACTATGGAATAAAAGTCTAGGGTACTAGGTCGGTCCACCATGCTTATACCAATCAAACAAGGTCAACAACTATCAAAACCTAAGTCAAGAGTCGGGGGATTAGAGCCTATGTTGAGCTATGGTTAAGACTCAACGCTCATAGTTCAACATACGCCGCATGTTCACTAACGTAATCAGAACTACTGACGTGTCCTAGGCCTCTAGTCGTAAGACGGATCTGTGCAAACAACTATTAACCACAAGCAACCAACGAAACTGCGCAATAACGTTAATTACTCAATAAAGAACAAACCACATCACAATCACCCTAATCAAGCCCTAGAAATCAATAGCAGTCTAAATCACAATCATGGTATAAACATGGCTTTCCTATCTAACACCCTAGAAAGAGACTACTCAGACATGATTAAATTAACAACGACAAAACTAATATGAAACCCTAACAATTGCATCATGAACGATTAAATAAATAAACTAAGCAAGTGAGAATAATAAAAGAGATTAGGGTAAGAAAGAATACCAATTAACGGAAAGCAGGAACTTTATTGAAATCGAAATAGGTTTAATCACCTCTAAATTAATCTAAAGTGTTTGAATTGAACTAAGAACAATGAAGAAGAAAACTAGTCTAAAGCCAATGAAAGATGAATAAAAGATGATAAAAAGAGATATCTCTAACTAATGAGGAAAACGGTATTTATAATACCCCTCAAGTCTAAATAAAAATTGGAAACGAAGGTCGAAATTCGCGAGTACGTGCGCCAGACCCGATCGGGCCCGAGGCATCCACCCGATCGGGTCAAATACCAAATAGCCTCCTTTTGCTTCTCGTCCTCTACGCAGCAGCCCAGCAACCTGATTTAATGAAATGCGGCCCACCCGATCGGGCCCAAGACATCCACTCGATCGGGCCTGGGCGCATTATGGCCTAGGAAAGACGCCTTTCAAGCAGCGTCACAATGAGATGTAGCAGCCCCCAGCCCGATCGGGTCGGGCACACTACGCCCGATCGGGTCTGGTGCAATGATGTTCGCCCGATCTGATCGAGCAAGCCTTGCCCGATCGGGTCCGCAACTTCAATACCCGATCAATGTAATTTCGCCCGATCGGGCCATTTCTGCCCGATCAAAGCACGGAAACCTCCTTTTTGACTCTTTGGCTCTCTATTCTTCACGTTTAGAGGTCTTGGGGCCTCCTAAACTACCCATAGAACTCGTGAGCCTTCCTACGTGCCTCGTAACATCTCGTAAAGCTGTGGTTGCTTCCAAATGGCTCGGGAATAAGGAGAAAACTCCATAAAACCTGCAATTCAATACAAAAACACGAAACCACAACTATATACGATAGTTAGCACAAAATAGCTCCCAAGAGCTCCAATGACGCACAAATTAGCTTGTGAATAAAGGAGAAAACTCTATATAAATACGTGATATCACTAATGCATCGATGATTGAACTAATACATAGATCTTAACTATCTGTTTGATCTACAACATATGTATATTGATATGATACATTGATCTTAACTCTCTTATACATTGATCTAATTATATTGACTATTGATCTAATACATTGATATAAGTTATACATTGATCTAAAATATTGATTGATCTAATATATTGGCATTAATTATCTTATATAATGATCTAATATGTCTTATATATTGATATTAATTATCTTAAACGTTGATCTAATGTAGTAGTATTAATTTTATTACTACTATTACTATTAGTATTGGTATTTGTATCACTGTAATTATTATTGTTGTTGTTATTATTATTATTATTATCATTATAGTACAAGTTTACAGCTCAATTCAAGACTCCAATGAGGTTGAGTCAAGAATCACAAAACCCGACTCGAATACTTGCAAGAAACTCGAATGATATAATAAAGGTTAAAATATTCAATTTTATGTACAATGTATCTTATGGGTGTAAAACGACCGAAAATCTCGCATATAGCTTGAGATTTACTCGAGTCAAACTCGGCCCAAGCTCCTTCAATTTGGTTAAAAATCGGCCAAAGATCTACTCGAGTTCTTAACGAGATGAGTTCAACTATACAAAACTCGATCCGACTCGTTATCACCTTTAAGTTCAACCAGAAATGAATTGACTCAACCCTGAAATAACCCGAATCGAAATCGTTTCGAACCAAAGGCCACGGATCTCGAATTGACGCGCACAAACCCGACAATTATTCGACTCATGTTTACTCGGACCTGTTAATATCCAACAGATCCGACCCGTTACGGGTCATTACGAAACCGACTCAGTTAACCAAATTGACTTAACTTGAAACACGTTCGGTCTGTAACAAGAAATTATATATTTTTTAAAAAACATAAATTTTAAAAAGGACGCACAATACTTAACCGATATTGATTTTTATCCGAACCGATGCGATTGTTCATACAACCGAAATTAACTAAATTAAAACCGAAAATAAATTGATGAACCGATATGGATGGTTGAATAGTGATCCATTTTTTACTGAAACCGTATGGGTCAAACCGGATAGACAACCGTAACCGAACCGAACCGAAAAAAGAGCTAAATTAGCCGAAATTAACTGAACCGAAACCGAAAAAGTTGCAACCGAATCAATTTAACGTGAAAAAATTAACCGAAGTCAACCGAACAGAAATCAACCGAACCGTTTGGTTCTAACCAGAATCGAACTGAATGACCGAATTGACACCCCTAATCATGTGTGATAATATACAAGAGAATTAACACATCCAAAACATTAAATAAAACCCAAGTCCTAAAAAAAGAAAAAGGGAGAGAGATAGATAGATATAAAACAAAAGTAAAAGAGAATTGGAGTAGTTGAGTTGTGGGGGAAGGAGAAAGAGAAAGACAAGAAGGACACAACACATAACACATAACACATAAGAGGTGGTAGGCCAAATCCTAACCAAACCAAAACAAAAACCCAAACCCAAGTAACGGTGGCAGGTTAAAAATTAATTAGGTGGACAACACCTCAACCTCCCCTTATCCTTCACTTACGTGTTTACCTTCCAATCCCACCTCCTTCCATCACCCCACTGCGCACGTTATCATCACCCCCACCCACCACCCACTCACCCGGTGGCCAATCCCCTCTCTCTCTCCCCCTCATATTCATCAATGCATCATTCAAACTTCAACCACCAACACAACCTCTCTTCCCCCTTTTCTCTCTCTACCTCCCTCTTTCTCTCTCCTCCTAAATTCCCATTATGCCCTCCCCACCCTCCTCCACCCTCACCGCCACCACCGCTCTCACCTCCCCACCGGAAAACCCCCCTCCACCGGTGGTCCGCAAGTTTCCGGCACCGTGCTGGACACAAGACGAAACCCTAGCTTTAATCCATTGTTACCAGGATAAATGGTACTCTCTCCGCCGCCGCAATCTCCGCACCGCCGATTGGGAAGCGGTGGCGGATGAAGTCAACCGCCGTTGCCCTAATCAATCTCCGCCGAAATCCTCTGCTCAGTGCCGCCACAAAATGGAGAAGCTCCGTAAGCGTTACCGCGCTGAGAAACAAAGGATCGGTAATCTTCCTGTTCATCATAATTTTGTTAATAACAGGTTTTTTCCTTCTTCTTCTTGGGTCTTTTTCGATCTTATGGATGCTATGGAAGTCGGATCTGGATCTGGATCTACTACTATTGTTAACAATCATAATAGTAATGTTGTTAGTAGTGGTAATCATGTTAATGTTGTAACTCCATTGAAGGAGAATTTGCAGAATTTGCAGAGTGCAGGTTTTGTGAAGGAGGAGAAGAGTATGAATGTGAAGGGGAAGGATGAATTAGGGAAGTATTTTGATGAGATTTTGATGAGTATGGGGAAAGGAGGGAGTGGTGGTGGTGGTAATGGTGTGAAAATTAGGGTTAAGAATCAGAATGAGAGGTTTATTGATGATAATAAGTATGACTATGATGGGAATGGAAGTGGATTTGATTATAAAAGTGGGAGGAGTTTTGGATCTGCTGGTGGATTGAATAAGAGGAAATTAGTAGGTGGAGAGGATAGGTCACCTAAGATGTTTATGAATGGGTGTTCTTCTACTAGGAAGGGGTTGTCGGGGGCGGGGGCGAGAGGGAGAGGAGGGAGCGAGGCGGTGGTGGGGGAGATGGTGGCGTCGATTAAGATGTTAGGGGAAGGGTTGGTGAGGATGGAGAAGATGAAGATGGAAATGATGCAAGAGATTGAAAGGAATAGGATGGAGATGGAGATGAAGAGGAGTGAGATGATACTTGAATCTCAACATAATATTATTAATGCTTTTGTTCAAGGGTTGAAGAAGCATAAAAAGGTTAAGGTTATGGAAGTGGAGTGATGATCATGATGAACTTGGGGAGCTACTCGATTCGACTCGACTCGACTCAACTTAGTTCGAGAATCAAGATCAATAAATGTGAAGAAATTCTCAACTTTTGATTTTGTTTGATTAAGAACATAGTCTTGTTAGTAGTAGTATGTAGATTAGTAGCTGAATTTGAGTAAAAACTAGAAAGTTGTGATCTTGTGGTAAATGGTTAGTCAAGTATTTTGGTTGATTATATATATAAGGGGTATGTTTAATGCTTTGTTTAATCTTCTAGTTTTTGGTTTGTGCTTTTTAGCAAAGTTTATGACATTTTTAGTTGTATCTTGTATGTAGATATGTATAGTAAAGAGGAGAAACTATTGGGTGGCTACTTCTAGTTCCGGGGAGAATTGGCAAAACTCCTCTTTTTTAGATAAGCAACGAATGTCTTGTATCTATTAAGATTTCTCTCCGGGTTCAAACCCTGAATGCCATACCTTGCGGAAGGCGATTCACGAGAGAATCGCGCACAGTTCTGTTTGACCGAGATGTAAATGCCCGTAGTCAGAATTTAGCTTTTGTGTATACCACAATGAACTCTCATGGTTGCTAAAGGTAACCTCTAGACTCTAGTTCATGAATATGTGATGCATGAACTGTTGTTTTCTGGGTATCAAAACTAGTACTTCGAAGGAATATGCTCTAAACTTTTCATCTGTCATGAAATCAACATTTTGCTCTTTGAATTGTAGTAGAAATTTGATCCCTAATGACAATAAAAGCCTATATCGTGGCCTTGATTAATCTGGCAAAAACTCTTTCGTGGAAGCTTAGAATCTCTACACCGGTGCGGACCTGGACGAAGGCACTAATAAGGAGCTCTCCTATGTTGTCTTGCTCATTTGAAGGGCTACGAACAAGCAAAACAAAAGCATTGTATAATGTATACATCCGTTTGTATGATAGAAATTGCGGAAACAATAATCAAATGAACTACAGCTTCTTTCCAGTAGGAAGTGATAGGTACAGCTCAGAAATCCATAGAAAGAGCTGAATTTCATGGATAGAGAATGAGATTAGTCTTAACTTTCTTTAGTCTATTTGAAAGTTTCCTTTTATTTTTGTCGTCCTCCTTTTAAATAGTTTTAAGTAAAATTTGGCAATAAATACCTAGGTTTAACCTTTTTTTTTGAAATTAATACCTATGTTCTTATTTATTTTATATAAATACCTCATTTGCTTCATTTTTTTTGAAATCAATACTAACTACTACCTCCGTTTTTTTTAATATGCACATTTCTTCATTTGGGGTGTTTTTTTTAATTGACACATTTCTACCTTTTGCCATAAATGGAAGGTTGGCCCACCTAATTATTACACTTCTCTCATACTTTTTCTTTCCTTCTCTCTACCTTTTTCACTTTTTCCTTACTTTTACTAACATTCTTTCTTACTTTTGCACTTTTTCGTTGGTTCTTGTGAAAACCATTAGGTGCATATTAAAAAAACGGAGGGAGTATAAATTAGCCTAAAGACTTAACGGAAGCTGACCAATTTTAACAGATACATTGCACAGTAGTTGGAAAAATGCATGAAATTAAGGGTATGTATACATAGGTGACGTTGTGGGACCCTCTAACATGGAATCTCTATTAAAGTTAGCTAAATCCATTAAGTTTTTGGGCTAATTCGTTAGTTAGTACTAATTTCAAAAAAAAAATGAAGCAAGTGTGGTATTTTTATAGTATAATAAAAAGAACCTTGGTATTTAATTTAAAAAAGAGGTTAAACCTAGGTTTGTCTTGCCAATTTTTCCTAATTTTAACTACTTCCTCATGCCTATTGCCAAATTTCTTTCCTATGGTCTACGGACGACCATTATTGTAATTTAATTTGTATTAATAAAAAGGTAATAACATATACAATCACGCTTTTATCGGTGTTATCACTATTTGAATGCCAATTAAATTTCCTCTTTCTGACTCTTACCTACAACTCTAAGGTTGGATTTTGTCATATCCTAATAAAAAGGCCTAATTTTATGAGAACCAATCTTTTATAAGCATTTTTTTTGCGAGAAACAACTTTTTTAATTATTTTTTGGCATTTAAGAACCTTAAATTTTTTATTGCGCGATCAAACTTCAAGGTTATTTTCCGACATTAATTTTGGTTTCCGAGCGTTGATCAAGACGATTTCTATACGCAATTGTTACACCTAAAGGTGTACAATGCCATGACCAACGTTCACGATTAAAAATTGACGTCGGCAAAAATCCTTAAGATCTCGTCTCGTAAAAATAATTTTGTTTATGGTTGTTCAATGCAAAAAAAATATTTAAAAGGTTGTTTATCGGAAAAAAGTGCTTAAACAATGTTGTTTCTCGTAAAGTTTCCTAGATTTAATTGGCTTTTGAGGGACTTGTGAATTATAAGGAGTAGACATATTCAAAAGGTCACGTCTCTTAAAAGAATTTTTGACTCGACCCTAATCATAACCCTATTAAACACGGACAAGGTCATTAAGGGCCTAAACCCTACAAATAACATAGTGGGGTTGATTAGACCGATTAAGGGCCTGTTCAGATGCACATTTTTTTTCCTCTCAAAATAAGGGTCTAAAATTGACCCCCTCTTGGTGCCTCTCTCTCCCTTTTTTCTCTCTATGATGTGAGCGCTTTTGATTCATGAGAGTATGTTAGAAGGATGCACTCACATATTAGGATGTTAGTGAGGCGGGGTGCGTGTAGACCCACCCCTCTTCTGCCCTAGTTAGGCAGAGATGGGGGAAGGTTTCACGGGTGATGGGGCAGGGATGAAAACTATCCCCGCGATGAGGCGGGTGTGAAATTTAGCATGTACCCTTGCCGTGCTAGGCTTCGCAAAGGCCATAGCCCAAACCATGGAAAGACAATAAAGATGTAAAAAAAGAAGTTGAATTGTACCTCGTAATTTTGGTTTCGGAGAAGCTGTTAATCAACCCAAATATTCGTGATTTAAATTTATTTCTAATATACAATTAATTCTATATCTTTTTTCAAACCTTAATAATTTTCTTGTATTTCCGATCATGCATGTGATAGGTGATCAAATATTGGGCCGGACCACCCAAGTAAAATCCTACCCTAGACGAAGGTCATTTTTTGTGTCAAAACCCTAAAGAATGGGCACGAATATTAGGCTTGTCGGATATTTTCTGCCTCTTATTTAACGAGTTTATAATCAATTAATCATGTCCAAAATTATGAGTCGGGCCAAATAAGTCTATACTAAACTTGTCATAAGGCTGAGTTGATTTTGACCAGCTCTATTATATTCGTGACCAACCAAAATATCAACATGCGACTGTGCTATGTGGCTATTAGGACGTGCTTTAGGCTAGCTCACAACTTGGTTTAGGTTAAAATGAGTCAAATTCATGCATATGGATCTACATTATGGCGAACACAACTTTATTTTGCCATAAGCATAAAATAAGGCTCAACATGAAAATATTGTTTCGGGTTAGTGTTTGCTTGTTTGAGCACCACATAACTCTGCCTTTTCTTTTAGGAAACATCGACGACAAATTAACATGAAAATATTGTTTCGGGTCAGTGCTTGCTTCTTGCATTAGCCTTTTTAGCACTACCTTACTTTGTTTTTTCTTTTCTTAAATCTGGAAAAAACAATCTCAACTCTAAAGGCATTTTCATGAAAGGTCCAAAAGAGTTGTTATCCAAATGACCATCACTACGCCTAGTAATGACTAATGACCATCACAAGCCCCCCTTTTCCCTCTTGATGTTTCAATAGCTAGCCACAAGGCCCACAACCACAAATTCACCACATCGAACCCTCACTACGCTAGGATGTTTGGTGGCTAAGAATTCATTATCATTTTGCACACTATAAGAGGATCAATTAGTACATCTCATCAATAAACAAATTATAACCCCCTAGTAAAAAAATAAGTTTGCTCATCCAACTTTATTTTATATTATCTTGACAAATAACTGATGAGTGACAGATGTTTGTTAGACCATATGGATAAACTAGTCACAAAACCTACGTAGGAATCGTATACAAGACAAATGCACTGGTACAAATCAATACTGATCGATTATTTGTTGTTGCAGATGTCATGATTCACGCTGCAAATGTTGCCATCAATTTGGGTAAAATACAAGTATAAATAAGAGTATCAGCAAAGACATGGCAAATGAGGTGAGCCAAGTAATATATGAATCAATCCAAACATTAAAGCTTATCGATTCATACTTCCCCTAACATGGTGGCCCACTTTAAACTTGCCATCTTAACATGTCTTATGCTCGTTGCTTCTGGTAATCTGATTCACTTTTCTTTCATGCCTTTTTTTTTCATGTTTATATACGATATCGGTTTTACAATACATGCACCCCATCTAAAACTTTTATAATACTTACATCAAAGTTAAAGACATTAGTGTGTTCACCTTCTCATGTGTGCAATGATTCAACTCTTAATTACATGGGCAATAAAGACAACTTGCACTTTCTCTCGTTTTAGTCTTAGTTTATGGGCCCTATTATATTGCGTAAATTGTGAAACAAAGGTAGTACATTTTATTTTATTTTAGTTTTTATGTATTAGAAATCAAAGTACTAAACATACTGCTACTTCATGAAGTATGATTAGAATTAGAACTTGGAAGAGGATGCATCTGACAGATTTTTCTAAGAAATCCATATAGTGGTGGCGAATATCTAAACTTGATATGCTTCACTAATCCGACGGGTCTTAACGTAGCTTAATTCGACTACTAAACGTGCATTGGACTAATCATGTTTCTCCAGTAATTTGGGTACGTAAAGCCTTCTCCAACAATATGTCCATGAGTCCCCTTACCTTGACTTGCCCGATCCCCCCTGACAAACAAGTACACATAACAAAAAAAAAGCTATACGAAACCCTGACCTTGATCTAGCCTGTCCTGACTCGACCCTAATATAGACCTTGTTTGCCTCGTCATAAACTCACTTGTGTTTAACCACCTTTGCTTTTAATCGTGACCCGACCTTCCCTACATGAGCCAGTCCAAGTTCGAGTTCCTTCAATCTCACCTGCCTCTGACCCTATAGCTTAGCCCAATCCCACCGTTGGCCATCTCTATCAGTAAGCCAATAGGCAATAAAAAAAACAACTAAGTTTAGCCAAACATACTCTCTGCTCAATCATCTTGGTGTATGATGTTCAATTAGTTCAGTCACCAAGATTATTAGTGAGGAAGTATACATTTAATCCATATTATTGCACTTACTATATGTGACTTTGAAAAATCGTTGTCCACTTACGTGTTAGCATACTTAGCAATAGTACATTAGTATGCAACCAGTAATGATATTGAAATCATGTGCAATTTGAAAAGAAAATCACCTATTGCCACAGTAATGGAAATCAATCCCCAAACATGTAATTTTATTCTTAAATTTTCATTCTTACTCAATACCACTTTTTTAGTGAACTGAATAGCAATCAAGCAATGAAATTATATTGAAAAAAATCACATGTATAGAAACGTACAAACATTACCATGGACAATGACGTGATGCTTCCACCACCACAAAACTACATGTAAATTTGTTAGCATTAAACAAACAGGTTGTTATAGTCTTAAACTCTTAACAAATGTTTTTTTTTTCAGTTGCTGTAGATGCAACGCTACATTCAAATAGCATGACGAAGATAACAAAAGAAGAACTCTTGCTAGCCGAAATCAAAGCCATGATAGGATTGAAGCAAGTTGAAAAGGCTGTTGATTCATTCTACGCAAATGAAAAAAGCATAGAATTACTACAAAGATTGAGGATGCTAGGAGAGCAGGATTGTTTACCATCAGGGCGAGTATGTACAGGCGGTGGACCTCCAGAACAGTGTTGCTCGGGTTCATGTATCCCTCATCCTAGGCTTAAAGTATTTGTATGTGCATAAGTGCAATAAGCCCTTCTATAATGGAGTTATTACCTAGCTCTTAGCTTGCCCTGGCTTTGTTCATGTGTGCTTGCAATATATGAGAAACAATAAATATAAGGGTTAAGGGGGTGATGCAACCTATATGTTGTAAGTAGGGGTGTAAACGAGCCGAGCCGAGCCGAGCTCGAGCTCGACCAAGCTCGGCTCGGCTCGTTGGCAACTTGACCGAGCTCGGCTCGAAGCTCGACGAGCTTGCTAAGTCAAGGCTCGAGCTTGGCTCAGTTGCAAAAATTCGAGCTCGACTCAGTTGCAAAAATTCGAGCTCGAGCTCGGCTCGATTATCTTTCCCCTGTTATTGGTTAACATTCTTGCAAAAAAATATATTAAAAATTAAGCCATAATTCAACAGAGATACATTGAATGTAAATAAGGTCCTTCATGTCACTTAATTTTCAACAACCGATAATTTTAATCATTTATTTAAAGTTCAAATTTTAGGAATAACGACTTATATTTTAAGTAAAAGAGCTGAGCCGAGCTTAAACGAGCCGAGCCTTGTTGGGCTCGAGCTCGGCTCGGACTCAAAATTGACCGAGCTCGAGCCGAGCTTTGACTGAGCCGATCTCAAGGGCTCTACTAGCCGGCTCAGCTCAGTTACACCCCTAGTTGTAAGGTAAACTAAGGTTCATAAACTTCTACAATGATATCCCAAAACAATTCACAGGGTAAAAAACTTATGCAAAGCATTACCATTTTCTTTAACTAGTACTTATTCATTATAAATACCATACTCCAAAATAAATTGACACATAGAAAGAAAAAACAAATAGTAGGATAAAAAAAAGGAATAAGAAAAAGGACAAAGTAGTCATCAAAAAGTGTCATCCGTGAATGGATCGGGGGATTGAACCCGACGTGAATCGAACACGCAACCTTCTGATCTGGAGTCAGACGCGCTACCATTGCGCCACGGATCCATTGATGACAATCACGTCATATTGTCTATAAGACCAAATCCGAGAATATTCAGGCCATTTGCGTTATAATATCCACCTCTTGATCTTTAAATAACTAAATTATCATCTTCATTCTCTATCCTTTTACATAATTTGAACGCTTTAAAGACTTTTTCTTTTTTTTGGAAAATCATTTTTGAAAACTCAATATTGAACAATTAATTTCAAGCACAAACGCATGTGGTAATTTATAAAAGAAGGCATGGGAGTTTGACTGATTTTGTGATTT
Source organism: Patellifolia procumbens (assembly GCA_947645195.1). NCBI lineage: Eukaryota > Viridiplantae > Streptophyta > Magnoliopsida > Caryophyllales > Amaranthaceae > Patellifolia > Patellifolia procumbens. Next base: position 8,250,150 of record CANSGD010000972.1, read on the forward strand.
TGTTAAACGAGATCAATAAAGATTGTATGATTGGAATACAAATATAACAATCCAAAATACAATTCTGAATCTAAGACTAAAACGTGGACGAGACAATAAATCATGAGAAGGTATTGGGTCAGACACGTCTAATCATAACATTTGGACGGAAGACTTTCAGTTGGTTTCAAGTTGGTTTCAATTTTTTTCAGTTGATTTCAATTTTTGTTCAGTTGGTTTCAATTTTTTTTCAGTTGGTTTCAATTTTTTTTCAGTTGGTTTCAATTTTTGTTCAGTTGGTTTCATTTTTTGTTCAGCATTTTTTTTCCAGTTACTTATATTATCCTTTCATTTAAAAACTATCTGAAAATAAAACTTAAGTAAATGAAACTAAGTCAACCTCTAACTGAAAAGAGAATAAAAGTAAATGAAAAAAAAGAAGTAACTAAAAACATACCTCCTCAAAGCAGAGCAACCAATTGTTTCAGTTGGTTTGTGGTGGCCATGGAAAGGAAATGAAGCAATGAGAAGTGAAAATACCAAGGTTTCAAGATGTTTATCAATGGAGGAAACCTCTTCTCCAATGGAAACCAAAGCATCAGCGGCGGAGATAAAAGAGCGGTAATTTGCATCTGACGCCGTATCCTCTATGCATCAACTCGAAGAAGCTCTGGTTCCTGTTGAGAATCAACAGAAAGAATGTGTCAGGTATTAATCAGAGATGAGAATGAGATGGAAGACGATGGTGAAGATGAGATGAAGCCGCCGCCAGCAGTCGCGCCGTTTTCGTTGCTCCGTCCGACGAAACATATTGGGTCCGACGGTCTGACCCAATAGTTTCACATAAATCATTATGAGCTGCTAAATTTCCAATGTCATGCTTAAACTTTTTATTCGGAGTGTGGACAAATTTCAATAACTTTTAGTAAGGGGTAGAGATGGACACCATATTTTCAATAATTTCTTAATTAGTATAATAATTAGGAGTATTTACGTACGCAAAAGGAAAGTTCTCATTCTTTTGTCTTCTTACCTTGATTTTTATAAGAATAGTATAGAACTATAGAGATCGATAGGGCTAGTTTCATGAGGAAGTAATACTTATGGATGTCATTTGCAAAAGTTGTGATTGAATATTCGGTTGTCGTCTTATGTTAAAAAACTTAAACAAGTAACTGATAAGTCAAATAACATATTTAAAAATTTCAATCTTTTAAAATAGTTTTTGCAGGGGTAGGGGAGATTCGATAAAAAACTAGAATTATAACTTAATTTAGCATATGCAAAATAATGCGAATTGAACTATTTACTATAAATGAAATAAATCTTCATTTAGTAGTGCGAAATTACATAAAAACCAGATATAACACTCCACTAAATGTTAAAAGTTCATATTATTTTTAGCCAACTTTTCTTTCAATTTGCCTCCGTTAACATAGACCACCTTAATGTAACAATGTTGTATAGTGTATTAGACCACCTTCAGGATTGATTTGGTGAAAATTTTCAGGAGTGAACGATGATGAATTGTTTGGGATGTACTTGGAGCTGGGATCATCCAAAATTATCGACATGGAATGTGATGAAGATGAAGAGTGGCATATAATCTTTGCTACTAATCTTTCGTGGTTTTGCAAAATAGTATAACAATCGGTGTTAAGCGAGTGCTTCGTAAAGAGGCCTTGACGAGTCTTTGTGTCGTTTATCGGAAGACTTGGGTGGAGCAGTATTGGCTAGCATGGTTCCAGCCGTGGCAAGCTAGGTGGTTGGGTGGTTAGAGTAGTTTGTTTATTCTTTTGTTTCTTTCTCTTTTAGGCTCCGTTTGGTAGGGTATAAAGTGTTTTACACTATTTTCCACTATTGGTTTGACGAGGGATGTAAAACCAGTTTCCATCAAGAGGTTGATGAGGGATGTAAAACCATTTTCCATCAAGAGGAAAAATGCTATTGTAGGGACATAAATCATTTTCCTTTTCGAATGGAAGGAACTTTTCCTTCCATCCCTCCCTTCTCCTTAGCAACTTTTTATTTTTCCTCATATCCATCCTCTCCCTTTCCCTTCCACTTCTATTTTCCCCATTGTATTTTTATATTATATTGTAAAATGTTGTAATAAAAAGTCATTTTACACCGAAAAAGTTTTACATCCTACCAAACGAAGCCTTGTCCAGCTTTATTTCTCTTTGTCCAAAAAATAAAACACAACCAAGATTTGAACTTCGTTGAAGTGTTTGTCTCCGTCATACCACAAGAGGCATATAATCTGTAAGCAACAATATAGAGCATGTTAACTGTTTAACTTCACATTGGTGAACAAACCAGATTAAACAAACAGTGACAAAACAACTTTGCTCATCGAGCTTATAAAGTGGTATATATTCTCATCTCCTCCAGTGCGGGATAACTCTCATGTACGAACAAGGAGTTACAACCTGTAGAATCTGTAATCCGAAAGAAGCTATCTCACCTCAATGAGCGCTGAACCTACTAGTTCTACTAGATGGCTGTTCCAAATAACAGAACAACGAATCAGCATCGCAGGACCTTATTAAGATTAAGCAGCAATTAAACATATTCACTATTCATTCTAGACTTTGCAAGACTTACACAAGCTAGATAACTCGCTATCTTTCGCTGCACATTAGTCTGAATACTTTCAAGGCGTTTTCATTTGTTCTGTAATAGTTTGAACGCCTCATTTTTTTGGCATGGCCTTGCCATATTCTTACATCTATCTCATATTGGACCACTATTTCATTACCATTACAAAACTAATAACTCGCTATCTTTTACCACCTCTATTTTTCTATTAGAGTAACACGCCATAACCCAGCATCAACAACATCCTAAAATTTGAGCCATAATAAACGCTCAAATTAATCTATGACAGGGGGAGTATTTAAGAATATCAAATCATGGTTTGATCTTCCAAGTTGAAATTAAATATATTAATATTCTAGATAATGTATTCAATCATCCAACTTCAAAGTATACAACAGCAAATTAATTCGTGAAACAAGTAGCAAAAAAAAGATGGGGAAACACAACAGATGGTGAATGAAACTAAACCGCTAACTGACTACTCACAAAGTCACAACTATGTAGATGTAAGCTACTAGCCTAATAATTCGCCATAAATCTATCCAGCATACCTTAGTCCTCATCCTTTTCTTCTGTTGTTCCAATTTGGGAACCACCGGGAACATTAACAAGACTACCTTTACATACATCACTCCAACTCCAAAGGCAATCTGCAACCCCATTGATTTTAACACACACTGATGTTTCACCCTCGAGATTGTACCAGAGAATGTTATGTTCAGTTTTGTTTGTTGTCCTAAGCAAAATCTGACGTTTGAGATTACAGTAAGCAATAGGTGAAACTCGCAAAGACCTAAGTACCCTTAAATCCGAGACTTGAAACAGCTTAACCCAAGACTCTTTAACGCCATACTCCTTCATGATCCATATATCAACAGTGAATTGCTGGTGATTTTTACTTGAAAAGTAGAGATGATCATCAAGAACTCCAAAATCTAGGAGTTGATATCTTGTACCATCAATACAGTCCGGCAATGGGACATCTTGATTCCAACATTTTTCACAAAGATCGAAACAACGAATCTTATATTTACCTTCTTGTAAACAACAGAACTTCCAATGAAGTAGATTGTTGTTTAGAAGGGCACCATTCTCACGGACTCCCATCGAATCCTGAGGAGGGGCCCATTCAATCAATTCCCAGGAATTTGCCCTCAAGCTATAAACGTGAACTATCCTATCAACTTGATAGCCAAGGAACCCCCTAGGAGGATAACGGTCAACGATTCTGACAACTTTGTAATCATCATTTCTAGAATCATACCCAAACCCGAAACTCATAGCAGAGCACTTTCTTGGCGGAAGTAAAGTTGAGAGTTCCCGGTAGCTGCCAGTTGATGGATTAAGCAGGACAAGACCGTAAGGCCTATAACTTTGGATGCAAAGCAACCCATTACAAGAACCAACAACAAACGGTTCAATTCCAAAGCTCGGCAGCTTGATAGCAGGGTGTTCTGGTAAATCCAAGTTATATGAGAAGAGGGAAGAGTTATTTTCAGTAAGAATGAGGAGGTCATTGTTATTAGAGGACAGTGAACAGTGCAGATGAAGTTGGATGAATTCATGGCTAGAAATCAAGGCTAGCCATGGCTTGGAAACGCACTTGAAGCGCAGAAGAGATTTTGCAGGCAATCGTGGAAGAATGCCATTGACTATTATCTCCAATGGTATAGTTGCCATCACAAGACTTCTCTACTTGATCAGATAGTGATGGGGCTCTCGTAGATCTCCGAGTGATGCTCTATGAATAGATAAAAATTATGATCTAAGTATATGAAATAGACTAACCTGTGAGTGGTTACTATTTAACAGAGTATCAACAGCTAATTACCAATAGGATTCATCATTAGTAGTAATTTAATCACTTCTCACCTAAATCTGTACTACTAAAAGACTTAAAAAAGCAAGTTCTCGCTAACATTTATTAAAAAAACAACATCTTAAGCATCTTATTACAAAACATGTATTATTTTATGTTCTACCTACAGTTTAGTAACAACTACTTTCCATGAAATTGTCTAGAAAGCAATATGCGAAGCAGCTCGATGGACAAGGTAGTGCTGTAAAACAAGTGCTCCATCATTAAACACTGTTTATTATTTACTTAAAATTTCCCATTAGGATTGTACGTTAACAAATATGATAAGCTTGTTTAGTAATGTTAATCACGTTCTAATTCTTAATGTACTAAAAGCAGTATCTCAAGCATCTTTCACTTTCGAGTTTCGATGAAAATGTCTAGAAATAAAAGAATATATATGTTGAGCACCTCATTGGACATGGTAGTGTTTGATGAAAGCCCCCTCACTACTTATACAAGACACTGAAAAAGAAAAGTGAGGCTACAAAATTTGAAGAGGCCAATTAAATCATCTTGATCAAACGTTGAACAATTGACTATATCTCAAACCCTTATATAAGCAAATAGCAATCTAGGTGTCTGACTGTTACCTAATTGACTAAACCCCCTGAACAACGGCTCTATTTGCCTCTGCCATTCTATGTGTCTCTTCCATTTTGCGAATGGCATTGCCACTCCCTTTAGAAAAAATGCAACCGCTAATACAAAACTTAATTTAGAAGCCATAATGCAATCAGGCAGTTTTTTAGAGATGCATAATTATGTAAAAGGGCACCATTGACATGGTGTCACTGTTACATAATGTTTCAAGGACTCATCAATTATCCATTTTGACAATTTTCAAAAAAAATTCCCTGAAGTTATAGAAGAAGGTATTTTGCGAAGTAGGGTACACTACTTAGTAAGCTCTATAATAGCCTAGTACTCCTAATTTTTGGAAGCAATCATTACATAGTTCCAATCCCTCTAACTCGAAACATGACACGAACTTACATCAAGACCCTATATAGTAGTTACCTTATTTCTATTCTCTTCTCAAAAGTTTCTTAAGCTGTGGTATATTGATATCTAATTATTTATCTAATGATCTTTACCTAATCAGAAATACAAAAAAAACCTTAGGTTACCGTTGTATACTCTATGTGGTACAACCGTACAAGTGTTGCAACCATGCAACCAGGCGTGCACTGACCAATTATATAATTTGAATCTCTTAAGACCCGATCACAATGGGATTCTTTTTGGGCTACCATTGAATGTAATATTATCGTCAATCATTATATTATTAACACTAGAAGTTTTAGTTTTTCATGTCTCAGATTGGAGGCTCCGAATAGTTGTGTTAGCAGTGGGCATCACAACGGATGTTAGCTATGATAGGTGCGGCACTAGGTCTTACAAGTTAGCTCTCAAATAAACTTTGAAACAATTAGTGTTCCATAAAACCAATTAAAGAATCAGAAAAATGAAAAAATTGAATTATCGTAAAAGTAACTCCAAAAGCTAGCTTTATCCACATTTTTTTTAGTATCTCTAGAACACTACTTCTTCTGCTAAAACTACCTCAAAGGCTCAACCATAACATCACCAAGCATCACTTTTTTCTAGAGTTCACACCTAGTCAAACCTATAAAAGCTATTGTCAAACACGCCCTTAACCGTTTGTCATTGTGATGTTTCAGTAAATACTATGTTGTTGGGATCCTTTCCATTTTGTTTGATGGTTATTTTCTAGATCAACTAATGATTTAATTCATTATAATATTCTTTTTCAATTCGGTATACTTTTCTTACAGTTACAAAACTGGCAACCTCCTTAAGAAGACCCGAGATTCAATTCAATTTAGACCCAGGTTTTAATTTTGCATTTGATCGAGAGGGGTTTTGGTGAACAATTGGCTTAATTTTGTTGAGAAACCACACAAGCATCGTCCTTCCATCTTCAAATATGTTTATTTCTTCATGATTTCGGCAATTTATACCTAGATTGTTAGGTACAAACCTATACTCGCTAAATTGGGTCTTGCTAGGGCCACAAGCCTACAATGATCTAATTTGCATGTTTCTTATGCTATTTGTATTTCTTATGCTATTTGTATGTTGGTCTTCCTTGTAAGAAGAATGGGTGACAACGTGGTCTTGAATTTTGGCACACGGGTCACCATGGGCGGATCCATGTTGACATTTGGATAATTTCAGGTAAAATACTACGTATTTGATACAATATGAAAAGGGATATAAAAATGGTTTAGCTTGGTGGTAGAAGCTTTTGCACAATATAGTAGAACAATTTTAGTCATTTGTTGGAACTCCACAAGCTATATTTTCTTTTCCTTTTTTTCACTTCTTTAATTATCAACTTCCATTGTTATTGACATAGGGTCTGCTTATTTTCAACTCAGTTCAGCTGTATACTATACATTTACTCTCACCTTTTACTATCCTTTTAGTTCAGTTCACTTCAATTTTTCATTTCAATTCTGTTAAGGAACAATCTCAACCAAAAACTTAAGCCGATCGTTAAAGGTTTAGGAATAGATTTATACTCTATCACGCCCCCTCACACAAGAGCCTATTGGGCTTAAAGTGTGGATGCAACACATACTTCCCTCGTACCTGGCGCTATATATTCGACTTAGAAAGGACGGGTGGATGAGATTTGAACCCGTGTTCTTGTGGTCACACTAGGTCTGATACCATGTTAAAGAACCATCTCAACCAAAAAGTTAAGCTGATAGTTGAAGGTCCAAGAATAGATTTATACTCTATCAAGTTCAGTTTTACCTGAATAGAACATAAACTAGTGTATACCCAACTTACAAATCTTGAATCCAACTGGCTGCCACTAACAATTTTTTAAAAAAAGTGATAATTTTCCTTAGTAATATTGACCAATCACCAGTCCTAGAATCATAATCCAAAACACCCATAATCCAAAAGATCACTTTGGAGAACACAAATTAAAACAGGTAGGAAACAACAACGATAATAGAGAAATTAAGCAGTGAATTCCCATTTCCCATGTAAGCAATGACCCAACAATGACGATTGATTATGCTGCTAATTCCTGAACAGAAGGAAAAAAAAAGAAACAAAATTGCTGGACTGGTGGTATTCAAAAGTACCTGAAGAGTGAAGAAATGAGAGATGATCGCTTAATTTATCTGATATGGACGTCTATCTTGAGGGCTGAAGAAGAGCTATGACAATTGACAAAGAAGATCGAGCCTCTTTTTATTTTTGCATGAGGAATGAAATGAAAATTTTCCATTTTAAGTCTTGAAAGCACTCCCTCAATGCTGTTGGGCTTTTCACATACAAGTAACATTTTTAGCCACACAACGCGAAGGAGGATACTGACCCATTTCAGAGGATAAAGTGAGTTTGAAGGGTAGTAGCATAGCTGGATTAGGATAGGACATTACGACATACTACCTCCGTTTCAAGTAGAGATGGCAATATCCAATGGATGATCCATCACCCGCTCCACCCGAAAAAATTTAAAGGGTGAAAAACCGAGTTAAATGGATGATGGACAGGTGACGGGTGAATGTGTAACGGGTGATGGATGGATTAGGGTGAGAAAGTTTCATCCATCACCCGATCCATCACCCGATCCATCACCCGTTTATCACCCGCTTATCACCCACTCCATCACCCATTTCTTACATTTTCTTAAATATTTATCATTTTATCTACATTAGTATAATAATTTTCTCTTTTGATTACTATCGACATGTTTCCATAAACTTAACTAATCTTAATTTGACATGAAGTTAATATATAAATTGTGATTTTACAAGTTTGATTTAACTTTTCTCATACAATTATCTTAAATGGATGATCACCCTGTCCACCCGGTTCACCCGCGGGTGGTGGATGGATGGATGCGGGTGATGGTCTAACCGGGTGACAGATGGATGGATGAGAGTTGATCTAACAGGGTGATGGATGCGGGTGATGGCTCACCCGACCCAAATCCCACCCGTTGCCATCCCTAGTTCCAAGTGCATTGCAACCTTTACCTTATTTGGCAATTTCATATTAATTGCAACCTTTCTATTTTAATCATCAAAAAGATCACATGTGCAACCTTTCTCTCTCTTCATTACTTATTATCACTTGATGCAAGTGGGGAAGATGACCCACTTTTTTCTCTTCTTAATAAATGTGCCAACCCCCTATGTTGCAATACACTTGGAACGGAGGTAGTATCAATTGGTAGAAAGTACGGATGTGCATAAAAATCTAATCCGAAAAATCGATTATTTGAATTGAAATTTTGGTTACACGATTCGGTTTTTGAAATCAGATATTTCGGATTGGATATTTGGTTTTAAAACCGGATAATCGGATTGGATATGGATATGGATAGCTAATTTGAAAATTCGGATAATATGAATATCTGAAAGATATTTTTCTTGCAATTTAATGTACTGGGCGAAAGCCTACAATTTCCACTATAGTCTCGAGACCTAGTTCAATTAAACTGTTTGACGATTTCACTCCTTGGGGCTTGGCTCAACATTATCAAAATCTAAGACAAATTAATGTGACCCCATCAAGATCAACCTCTTCGCTCTGCATTCTTTTGAAAAATTTGATTGCGCTCTACTACACTGCCCATGATTTGAGAGATCATGCATCCTACGCCGGGTGTACCATACTTCGTTTGTTTTGGTGGAAAACCATTTTGTTGGAAAATGATTTTCATCTATGTTTTCATTTTCCTTTGTTTGTTTTGGTAAGGGGTGGAAAGCAATTTTCTTAAAGGTGGAAAATGCTCTTAGAAGAGGAAAACCAATTTCATTTTGTAAAGATGATATGCCACATTTCCTCTACACATCTTACTTCTTTAGTCTCTCCCCCCATCTTTCCTTTTCGTTTACTTCGTCTACCTTTTCTCTTTAAGTTTTCCTCTGATCAAACAAACAAAGAAAAACTTTTTCTAAAAACATGGTTTCCATTGAATATTGTTTTCCTTGATAAGTGATTTTCTATGAAAATTATTTTCCATCAAAACAAACGGTAGTCAGGGAGCGAACCTAAAACATTCTCATGGATTTGGGAGAAAATCCAACAAGGGAGGGAAGAAAAGGATCGGAGAAAGTGATGGTCATGACACCTTTTTGCCATATGGTACGCCTCTACATATTCTTGATGACCAAGGCAAATGTTTTCCTACTTTGCAATTTCAAATACTTCAAGATTGATCAAAATATATAATTTTGGATGCATGCTACTTTTTTCCGATACTTGACCGATGTCCATGATTTGGTTTAGTATACCTTGAATGGCTTAGACTTTGCGTATGACATCTTAGCTTCTACCTTGAGCCAATTTTGATGATTTGCGCCCGAAATTGCATGAACAATGCTTAAAGGCGTCGGAAACTTTTGTATGTGTCCTTACCACTTCTTTTTGCTCCTTATAACACCTCCGGTGTTACAAACGATAATAATACTTCCGTTAAAAATCAAGAGGGTGGTTGCGGTTGCAACAAAGGGAGAAATTCAGTTCAGCTCTAATAAGTTCAATTCAGTTCAGTTCAGCTCTAGTAAGTTCAGTTCTGTCCAGCTCTAATAAGTTCAGTTCAGTTCAGTTCAACTTCATTCATTATTTTACCATTTTGTTTAATATATTATTATTATAATTGGTCTAGTTTATTTAATCATTATTATTATTATTTATATATATTTTTGTTATCATATCTTTACTCACACTACTACAAAAAGACCCTTTGGAGTTGCCTGTTTTAAAATTCCGACACCATAGCCTTTAGAGTCGCCTATTTCGAAGCAGGCGACGCATTAGGTCCTTGGTAAAAGAAAAATATTTCACAAGTAAAGGTTTTGTGTCGCCTCTTAATTAGCAGGCGACACGATAGGTTTTTGCATCTAATATTTTATTGCAACGGACGTATTAGCTTACATCTATCATGTCCCTTAGTTTATGAGAGGCGACGCAATAGGTTTTAGTGTCTGGTTTTTTGATTAGGCGACGCAATAGCTCTCTGTGTATGAGGAGACAGGGCGCTCAACTTTTAGTTTATGAAAGGCACAACGCTCAACTCTTGCTTTGTAGTCTTCCCCATCCCTAAACCCTAACTCCAATGCCATTCTCTCTTCTCCACTCTGTAGTCTTCCATCGTATCTTTCGTCTTCTTCGCCTCGCTTTCTCTCTCTTACTCCATTTTTTTAGCATCTTGTAGACCTAACTTAAAGTCTCCTTGACAGCATGATGTTTGAAAGGCCTGCCTTGATATCTAAGTTACACAAGTATTATGGTTCACCTTTCCCCCGTGCATCACTCTAAACTTTTAGATAGGATCATCTGTAAATGGTAACTGTGTCATCAATTCTAATCGCGAAATTGTGTTGTGGGAGTCAGAAAATGTGGCAAGGAAGACACAAGCTGATCTTTACACACATTTCTCAGACAAACAATTTTAGCCGAAATTCAAATTCATAAATTTACAAGGAATGATCATTTTGTTTCTATATTTTCGGCCTCTATCTATATGTGATGTGTATTATTAAGATGATCCACCCATCTTCTTGCATATGGTGTGGGATGGGGGTGTTTTTCACCTAGAAACTTAGAATGGAAGTTTTTGTGCAGAGTGTTGAATTTTTTAAACTGTAGATTGGTAGCTCTTCCACCTTTCTTTACGATTGAGATCATGAGTCTAATTTAATGTTCAATCTTGTATCCCATTCTCTTCTAAATTTGCCACCTCATCATTCTAAAATAAACTACTATCTCCGTTTTTTTAATGACTACACTTTTCTTTATAGCAAGTTTAAAATTAATGGCTACACTTCTTCTTCTTTTCCCTTATTAGTAATTTTTTCTCTTTATCTCTCTCATATCACTTTTACACTTTTACTCACTCCATAAACAGAGAGCATCTTGTTTTCCCTATTCACCTAAACAAATGATGGCCCGTTTGGTAGCCTGTAATGGTGGTTATAAATCTATATCAAGTTTTCTTAGGGAAGTCTTATGCTAATGCCTATGGCAATGAAATATATCTTGAAACATGTTTTTTTCTTCTTAAATTTTCCATTACCACTCCATACCGCCTCTATAATAAGGACCTATCTGGGAACCATAAGAGGAACTTTTTTTATCAAGTTTGGGGTCCTTTCTGTTTTTGGCTAACCTTTATCTCCATCATTTCCTTCTTTCATCTTCTCTGTATGCCAAGTGTTAGATTATGTAAATTAAATATGATAGTATTTAATTTAATTATCTAGTTTGTTATGTAAAGATTTAGTTTGCTAGGCTAATATATTTTGTTTCCTAAAGTCATGGTTGACTTGTAACTCTAGTATATATACTTAGCTTGTAAAGTTAATTAGTCAAGGAATATAATTCTTTCATGGTATCAGATTAGGGTTTTGTTCCTACTTCCGCTGTGCAAACCCTAGCCCACGCCTCTCTAGCCGTCGACTGCCATACGTGCCACCATGGCCGGTGGTTCCAAGTCGGCTTCCTCTTCCTCCCCTTCTCCTTCTTCTCTTCATACTCTCACGAGTGCAAACATTAAACACAACCTTCCTATCACTCTAGATATGGAAAACGTGCAATATTCCACGTGGGCGGAATTATTCAAAGTTCATGCACGTTCAAATCGTGTAATTCACCATATTATTCCATCTTCCAAGGTAAAGGCTCCGTCTATAGATGACGAAAAGGAAGAATGGTCCACGGTGGATGCAACGGTGTTGAAAAGGATTTACGGCACCATATCTGAGGATCTTCTCAACACCATCTTGGAGCCTGATTCTACGGCACAAGAGGCATGGGAGAGACTACGAGACATTTTCTAAGATAATAAAACGTCTCGGGCAGTCACTCTCGAGCAGGAATTTTCCAATACTACAATGGAGGATTTTCCAAATGCTTCTGCCTACTACCAACGCTTGAAGATGATTGCCGATCAACTCAAGAACGTTGGCGCGCCGGTCACTAATAACCGGCTAGTCTTGCAAATGGTTGTCGGGCTCTCTGAGGCCTATAATGGGGTTGGAACCCTATTACGTCAAAGTGATCCTCTTCCTCCATTTTATCAAGCCCGATCAATGCTCGTGTTGGAGGAAGCGGGATTGAACAAGAAAGCAGCAAATTCAACATCCTCCTCGGCGTTGGTAGCTGGTTTTAATGATGGCTCGTCAAGTGAATCATCCGCCCCTCACCGCTCCAATAATTCTAAGAAAAATAATAAGAAAAATAATGGTGGCCGGAATTATGGTCAACGCGGTGGTCAAAAGGTCGTCTAGTCGTCAGGCGGCGGCGGCGGCCGAGGTGGCGGTCAGTCTTCAGCAGCGGCTGGGGGTGTGTGGCCTGCTGCTGCGTATCCTCCGTTTCCAGCGTGGGGAGGTACGTGGCCTTATGGCTGGGCTGTACCTCCTTGCCCCTATCCAACATCCTCATGGGCCAGGCCCACTTATATGGCCAGGCAGCAGCAGCAACCAGCACCTGGGCTAGGCGTTTTGGGGCCGCGACTACAAGCATATGCAGCAGAATCTCATCCTACACCAACGGACATTGAGGCCGCGATGCATACTCTTGGGCTTACTCCACCGGATCCAAATTGGTATATGGATACGGGTGCTACCTCCCATATGACCTCCTCGCGAGGTAATCTCTCGTCTTATTTTAATTTGAGCAAAAATGATGGTATAATTGTTGGAAATGGCCATACTATTCCTATTTGTGGTTATGGTGACTCACACTTGCCTTCCCCTAATCCCCCATTAGCTCTCAAAAATGTTCTTCATGCTCCTAAACTTATTAAGAATTTGGTCTCTGTTAGAAAATTTACTTCTGATAATTCTGTGACTGTTGAATTTAATCCCTTTGGGTTTTCTGTGAAGGATTTTCAGACGGGGAGGCCAATAATGAGATGTGAGAGTCGGGGCCCTCTATCCCATCACTTCTGCTTTCAATAATCAAGCCCATCTTTCTTCTAACTTTGCTGCTCTTGCACCTTCTCTCTGGCATGATCGATTGGGTCATCCTGGTGCTCCTATTCTAGATCGTCTTAGGTGAAATAATCTTATTGAATGTAATAAACTTAGTCATTCTAATGTTTGTTACTCGTGTCCTCTTGGGAAACACATTAAGTTGCCTTTTGTTGCGTCGACTTCTACTACTTTGATGCCATTTGATATTATTCATTGTGATATTTGGACATCTCCTGTTTTAAGTTCTGTTGGACATCGTTATTATTTGGTTGTTGTGGATGATTATTCTAATTTTGTGTGGACTTTTCCACTATCGAAAAAATCACAAGTATATTCCACATTTCTCCAATTTCATGCTTATGTTCATACTCAATTTGAACATGAAATTAAAAAGGGATATTTCCTGAGGTACCCCCGGGGTTAGGGCTAATTCCTCGGGTACCCCCGGGGTATTTGAGCTAGCTGAAATGCCACTGAGGTCACTGCCGTTAGCTCAAATGCCATTACTTCTAAATATCCGTTAGGGTTCCGTTAACTTTTATTATTACACTTTAATTTCAATTAAATATTTAAAAAAAAACTAAAAAACTAAAAACCACCCCACCCCCTCCATCTCTCTCCTCCCCCTCCCCCTCCCCAAACCCACGACCCCCCCCCCCCCCAACCCCAACCCCAACCCCAACCCCAACCCAGCCTCACCCTCACCAATCTCTCTCGCTGCCACAATGCGGCCACCCACCCCTCCCACTCTCTCTCCTCCCCCAACCCCCCACTCTCTCTCCTCTCCCACCCCTCCCCTACTATGCCACCACCCTCAAAACCACCAGCCACCACCTTCTCAAACCGACCCAAATCGACACCAGCCACCCTCATTCGACACCAACACCCCTGGCCCCAGCACGAGCACCGCCGTCCTCTTCACTGCCGTCGACACCAGCACCGCCGTTGATCCCAGCCACCCTCAATCGACACCAACACCCCTGACCCTGCGTCTTCTCCCTCTCCCTCTCTACAAACCCTCTTTCCTCGAACCCCCCTGAGCACGAACCCCCTGAAAACGATCCCAGCAACCCCCGCGATCTCCTTTCGAAGAACTCACAATTCGCATCTGGTTGTGGTGGTGGGTCGGATCTGGTGGGGAATTGACGGAGGAGGGAGTTGATGGTGTGGACACAGTGGAAGACGGAGCGGCGCGAGGAGGAGGGGAGGGGGAAGGGTGGGCCGGCGGCCGATAATTTCAGGGAATGGTGGCCGGGGGTGGGGGAAGGGTTGGCAGGGTGGTGGAGGGTTTGGGTTTTAATTGGTGGCTGGGTAGGTGGTTAATGGGGGTGGGGTGGGGTGGGGGGGGGGGAGGAGAGATAGTGGGAGGGGAGGGGAGGGGAGGGGGAGGGGAAGGGGAGGGGGATGAGAGAGAGGGGCAGGGGTGGGGTTAATTTTTTTAAAATATTTTTTAGAGATATTTAAGTTAGGGTTAGGTTAATTATAAAAAGTTAACGGAAAACTTAACTTCCGTTAGCATTAAGGGCATTTAAGGCACAAATAGTGACCTCAGTGGCATTTCAGCTAGCTCAAATACCCCGGGGGTACACGAGGAATTAGCCCTAACCCCGGGGGTACCTCAGGAAATTTCTCAATTAAAAATATTCAATGTGATAATGGACGGGAACTTGATAATGATCTTTTTTGGAAATTCTGTCAAACACATGGTCTTTCTTTCCGCCTCTCATGCCCATATACTTCATCTCAAAATGGAAAAGCGGAACGTAAAATACGTACCATTAATAATATGGTCCGCACACTTCTTGCTCATGCTTCCCTTCCCTCCTCTTTTTGGCATCACGCGCTACAAATGGCCACTTATCTTCTCAATATCCTTCCCAATAAGAAACTCTCCTATCACTCTCCTCTACAAAATCTTTTCCACAAAGAACCTTCTTATTCTCATCTTCGGGTGTTTGGGTGCTTATGCTTTCCGCTTTATCCTTCCACCACCATCCATAAGCTACAAGCTCGCTCTACTCCATGTGTGTTCTTAGGCTATCCATCAAACCATCTGGGATATAAATGCTATGATTTATCTTCTAAAAGAATCATCATTTGTCGCCATGTAATATTTGACGAATTGAAATTTCCTTTTGCTTCGTTACATACTTCACATGCTCAAATGTATGATTTTCTCCTTCCAACCTCTCCCTTGGATTTACCGGCCCTTCCAACACCACATAATGAGCCACCTAGCCCACCTCCTGTTCCGGTCCAGCCCATACCTCCTTCGCCTGGACCGCATCCCTCAACTGGGCTCCCTTCTACGCCCACTGCCCCACCTGCCCAGCATTTTCCTTCCTCGCCTGGGCCGCACAACAGTGCTGGGCCTCCTTTCTTCCAAGCCTCTCCCCTCAATCTGTCCCTCGTCAGCCTACTGCCCCTTCTAGTGCACCTTCTCTTCTTCCTTCCACAGCCACGATGCGTCCACGGAAGCGTCCTCCTCCCCCTTCTGGCCCACGGGCCGTCATACGCAGCCAACACGGAATCTATAAAAACAAGAAAATTGTGTCTCTTAATTCTGTTGTTGCTCGATCTCCTATTCCTAAGAACCCTGTGTGTGCTCTCCGTGACCCAAATTGGAAAATGGCTATGGACGATGAATTTAATGCTCTTATTAAAAATAAGACGTGGGAGTTGGTGCCCCGTCCATCTGATACTAATATTATTAGATCTATGTGGATATTTGCACATAAAGTGAATGCTGATGGTTCTTTTGAGAGATATAAAGCTCGTCTTGTAGGTGATGGTAAGACACAACAGGTGGGCATTGATTGTGGTGAGACATTTAGCCCTGTGGTCAAGCCAGCTACTATTGGCACGGTGCTAAGTTTGGCTTTGTCCAAAGGGTGGGATCTTCATTAGTTAGATGTGAAGAATGCTTTTTTACATGGTGAACTGAATGAGACAGTATATATGCATCAGCCTTTGGGCTACAGGGATCCTCAGTTTCCGAACCATGTCTGTTTGCTCAGGAAATCATTATATGGCCTCAAACAGGCCCCTAGGGCGTGGTATCGATGATTTGCTGACTTTGTTTCTCGCATTGGGTTCAGTAATAGCAGGTCTGATAATTCATTATTTATTTATCGCCGTGGTACAGACACGGCCTATCTTTTGCTTTATGTTGATGATATTATCTTGACTGCTTCCTCTACTGTCCTGCGGAAATCTATTATGTCTCTTCTTGGCTCAGAGTTTGCCATGAAGGATTTGGGTCCATTGCATTATTTTTTGGGTATTGGTGTTACTCGTCATGCAGGTGGTCTTTTTCTCTCCCAGCGTAAGTACGCTGCGGAAATTATTGAGCGTGCTGGCATGTCGGCTTGTAAGCCGTCACCTACTCCAGTAGATACTAAACCTAAACTCAGTGCACATTCAGAGGTTGGGTGTTCCGATCATTCTCTATATCGGAGCCTTGCAGGTGCCTTGCAGTATCTGACTTTCACTCGACCTGATATCTCATATGCCGTGCAGCAGGTTTGCTTATTCATGCATCAGCCCATGGAGGAGCATATGCAGGCCCTGAAACGTATCATTCGATATGTTAAGGGCACTCTTGACCATGGTCTTCACCTCTATCCATCCTCCATATCCACTCTCGTTTCGTACACTGATGCGGATTGGGGTGATTGTCCAGATACCAGATGGTCTACTTCAGGTTATTGTGTGTTTTTGGGTGATAATTTAATCTCTTAGTCCTCCAAGCGCCAGGCTACTCTTTCTCGTTCGAGCGCCGAGTCAGAGTACAGGGGGTAGCTAATGTAGTGTCGGAGTCGTGTTGGCTACGAAACTTACTTCCTGAGCTACATTGTCCTATGAAGAAGGCCACACTAGTGTATTGTGATAATGTGGGTGCTATTTATCTGTTCGAAAATCCATGCAGCATCAACGTACCAAACACATTGAAATGGATATTATTTTTGTTCGTGAAAAGGTGGCACGTGGTGAAGTTCGCGTGTTACATGTTCCCTCTCGGTACCAAATTGCAGATATTTTTACAAAGGGTCTTCCATTGATTCTCTTTGAAGATTTTAGGGACAGACTCAGCGTTCGTCCTCCTCCCGTTTCGACTGAGGGGGTGTGTTAGATTATGTAAATTAAATATGATGGTATTTAATTTAATTAGCTAGTTTGTTATGTAAAGATTTAGTTTGTTAGGCTAATATCTTTTGTTTCCTAAAGTCATGGTTGACTTGTAACTCTAGTATATATACTTAGCTTGTAAAGTTAATTAGTCAAGGAATATAATTCTTTCACCAAGCTTGCTTCAGGCCCTATTGTCACAATGATATATTACTAGTAAAGATAATAATGATAATAAGAAGAAACTGGGGGGCCTTTTTTTTTAAAACTCAAGACCAATTGAGCAAACTTTCCTAGTTTTGGCCTATCATAGTTTACATTCTTTTCCAATAAAGATTTTCAAAGAGGAGAAACTTAGTTAGGACGTTTGACTAGGAAGCTGAACTCCTTTTTTGAGAATTTTACTCTGCAAAGTGCTCTGTAACATGAAGAGCTCTTTGTTTAGAGATGTTTAGTTGTGTGCTGTAATGTGGACTGTTTTCTAAGGACTCCCATTTTGCCAGGGCTTTGGCTCCGTTCACACTCTTATTCTCTTATACTTACAGATATAATGTTTATTGGACAAATGTTACAAGTTTGATCGTTGTGAAAAGATGGTAGCACTTTAGAAGTCTGTAATTGGAGGTAGATATTTGTGGAGCTTATGTAAGGGTTATTGCATAACAGGCTGCATATGATGGAGCCCAACTAAAGTGATGGTTCCATACAATGTATCCAGCTTATGCCAATCAGCAGCCTATGAGTCATTGGTGAGGAAAATTTGGAAGGGAACAAGTGATGTCAAGATATGACGTCTTGTCTCAACTCATATATGGTGCTGACTTACCTAGTTCTATGGCACTGAGGAGTAAAATTGTCGGAGAGCTAACTTGGAGGAGCCTAGTTATCGCAAGGTGTCTCTTTTACCTCTACATTTTGACAATAAAAATTTACTGTCTTTGCTTGATATAGGTACCAAATTACTAATTTAAATTACTACCTCTGCTTGACATAGGTACCAAATTACTTGTTTAATCATTCTATTGGGTGGTATGGATTGTGCGAAAGCCGCTTTGGTTCCTGGATTAATTTCTTTGATTGATGTTCATTTGCTTTTGTATGTTGTTTATCCTCCTAAGATTAAGAGTAGCCTTGAGTACAAGGTTAAGGACATGTCTTAGGCTGATTTTGGTAGGCTCGAAATCGAGCTTGTTGAATTTGAAATGCCCTGTCTTATCTCTTGCCATACTGAATTTGGTCCTTCTCAACCATTTAAAGATGCAAAGATCACTGGATCTCTTCACATGACTGTTCAAACTGCTGTTCTTATTGAGACTCTTACTGCTCTTGGTGTTATGTTCTTGCAACATCTTCTCGACCCATGTATTCTTTCATTTAGGTTGGTTCGATGATATGGAATTATGAATGTATGCTGCATTGCCTTGCTTGTTAATTGCATAAGAGATTGGTCGAAAATTGCAAAAATTTGATGAATTTGTCTTGAATTATTATTTGTCATATTGAATTGAAGTGCGGTTTCAGGATAGACTTCGTTAGAAGTTGGCAAAATTTTTTTAAAAAATTATCAGTTGCATAAGATTTTGGCTTAGAATGAAATGTTGTGTTAGAGTTGCATATATAGAATGTTGATCCTAGTTTGCGAAACTTGAAGGGGTTCTATATTTTACTGGATACTTGACATGATTGTTGCCCATTTGCATGCTTATTCAGCATTGCTTAGCTGCTTGGTTATTGGGCTACAATACTTTGCCAACTGACCTAGCTGGAAGTCCTTAGAGGTTGGACTATGATCATATTAGATCTTTGTGGGGTGTTTCATTGTACTACATCTTCTATGTGTATGCCTTGTATGTATGCTTCTATAATGTGCAGTTTACATGTCTGTGTATGCCTTGTATGTATGCTTCTATAATGTGCAGTTTACATGTCTGTGTATGCCTTGTATGTATGCTTCTATAATGTGCAGTTTACATGTCTGTGTATACCTTGTATGTATGCTTCTATAATGTGCAGTTTACATGTCTGTGTATGCCTTGTATGTATGCTTCTATAATGTGCAGTTTACATGTCTGTGTATGCCTTGTATATATGCTTCTGTAATGTGCAGTTTACAGCTAACTCTATTGACTCAACTAGTGTTCGGCCAACGTTGACTCTTTTAGTTTTAGGTTGCCTTTTTTTGTCTCTCTCTTTCTTTTTATAGCATCTCGAAGGAATTTGTTAACAATTGCAATTGATCATCTGTACATGGCTAAGGGCCAGAAGCCCTCCATACACAAATCAACTTTGTTTGCTCCTCAGTTGGACTTTAACAAACTTCTGTTTCGAACAGTTTACAGTTTGGCATGCAGTGAGCATGCTGGAAACTAAGTGCAAAAGACACTTGCCCATACTATGGAAACCAAATACTATATAGCTTAAAGAAACGGACCAAATGAACTGTGGTCTTAGTTTCTCACTCATCGAACACATCTTAGTTTCATGCTCATAGGCCTTCATGCTGCACGTAATTAGGATTTTGGGCCTGTTCTCTTCGGCTAATTCTAGCTGAACTGAACTGAACTGAACTGAACTTATTAGAGCTGAATTGAACTGAACTTATTAGAGCTGAACTGAACTGAACTGAATTTATTAGAGCTGAGCTGAACTGAACTGAACTTATTAGAGCTGAACTGAACTGAACTGAACTTATTGGAGCTGAACTGAACTGAATCGTTGAATTAAATTATAACAAATATATAAATAATAAGTAAATAATAATTATTATGAATATTCAATAATAAGTAATAATAATTCTAAGTACTAATAGTTAAACTAATAATTTAGAATAATATCAAATGAATAATGATAGTATTATTTTTGATGTTATTAAATGATATCATAAATAAATAAATAATAATAATAAATTAATTTTATAAATAATAATTACTGATAATAATAATTAATAATGAGTACTTACTATTATTAGTATTAATATATTAATACTTGATGATGATGATATAATAACAATAATGTGTAAGAAGTAAATTAATATTATCATTATAATAATAATTAGCTTAAAACATGGGTTGATGTGTGCTTCTAACCAAACCACGATTTGTGGTGGGTTGGTCTATGATTGAGATACGCCAAACCCCACCACAAACCGCCAAAGTATATTTAATATGCAACGTAACGACAATGTTGTACCATAAATAGTACTGCAGTATTATTAGCAACTTTGTAATTTTTTCATATCTTCTAATTTTTTGTAGTTTACTTGCATAATGTAATAGTAAATATTTAGTCAGTAAAATGAAACAGCAATTGCAAATTAGAATACTCTTATTGATATGAAATTTGGTTAAACCGTGCACCAACCCAAACCTTGCTCAGCCATAATAATAATAGTAATAATAATGAGTAAAGATATAATAACAAAAATAATATATATAAATAATCATAATAATAACAATAATAATAAGTAAAATAAATTAAACCAATAATAATATATTAAATAAAATGGTTAAATAATGAACTGAACTGAACTGAACTGAACTGAACTTATTGGAGCTGAACTGAACTGAGCTTATTGGAGCTGAACTGAACTGAACTTATTAGAGCTGAACTGAACTTATTAGAGCTGAACTGAACTGAACTGAACTTATTGGAGCTGAACTGAACTGAACTTATTAGAGCTGAACTGAACTGAACTGAACTGAACTTATTAGAGCTGAACTGAACTGAACTGAAAATAAGCTGAACAGAACAGGCCCTTTGAGAGGTTTTCAATATGCATTATTTCTCCACTCTTTGTATGTTGCATTTTCAGTTGTCACTATTAGCTTATTAGCTTTTCTATCTTTGACACTTTGGTCTGAGCAAAGGTTGTTTGCTGAATGATCTTTTGATTTTTTGAATGTGTTCTTGCTATCAGCTCTTGTTATCAACAATATTACGAGATATTGGAAGCTGAAAAAATTATATCGCACGAGTTTATTAATACCTCTTATTTTGATTTTTTGTGCAGTGTTTCTCAGTGAAGCTATACTTTCAAGAGGAGATCGATGACATTCGAGAAATATGGAATAAATCTTTCATTAGTCATTGTTTGTAGTTTTTGGTTATTTTGAAGTTTTAAAGGATATTTTGTAATTTTTGCTATGCAATTTTTCTTTAAGTATTACATTAATTATTAATTAACAGATTACATTTTTGTTTATAGAAGATAACATTATAAATAAAGTTATTTGTTGTGATATTATGTTCTCTTTTTATATTTTAATCATATTGGAGGAATATGGGAGAGAATAAGCGACACTATAGCCTTAAAAATTGATTTCATACCCTATTGCGTCGCCTCTTAAGAAAGAGGCGATGTATAAAATAGTAGTTTTTTTTGTCTACTAGACCTATCGTGTCGCCTCTTTCATCTCAGGTGACGCAATAGCTTTTCTTATATGCGTCTCTTCTTATATAGCAGGCGACGCATGAAGTAGAGGTTCCTATGGTGAAACTAACCTATCGTGTCGTTTGTTACTTAAGAGGCGACGCAATAGGTTAGGTATTGTGTCGGTTTGCAGGCGACATGATAGGTATTGACCTGTCGTTTCCCCCGCAACAGAGTCGCCTTTGAGGCGACACGATAGCCTGTTTAGAGGCGACGCGATAAGGTGTTTTTGTAGTAGTGTCATTATTATTACTATTATTATTATGGCTGAGTATGGTTTGGATTGGTGCGCGATTTAACCAAATTTCATGTCATTATGAGTATTCTAATTTACAATTGTTGTTTTATTTTACCGACTAAATATTCATTATTACATCATACAAATAAATTACAAAAAGCTACAAAATATTAAAAAATTACAAAGTTGCTAATAATATTGGAGTACTATTTAAGGTACAACATCGTCGTTAAGTTGAATATTAATGATACTTTGGCGGTTTGTGGTGGGGTTCAATTTATAAATATTATAGCCCAACCAACCACAAATCATGGTTTGGTGAGAAGCACACACCGACTCATGTTTTAAGTTAATTATTATTATAATTACTAATTATTGTTATTATACCATCATCATCAAGTATTAATATATTAATACTAATAATAGTAATTACTCATTATTAATTATTATTATTATCAGTAATTATTATTTTTAAATTGATTTATCATTATTACTATCATTTAATAATATCAAAAATAATTTTATCATTATTCATTTAATATTATTCTAAATTATTTATTATTAATTATTATTACTTAGAATTATAATTACTTATTATTTGATATTCATAATAATTATTATTTACTTATTATTTATATATTTATTACAATTCATTTCAGTTCAGTTCAGTTCAGCTCCAATAAGTTCAGTTCAGTTCAGTTCAGCTCTAATAAGTTCAGTTCAATTCAGTTCAGCTAGAATTAGACGAAAAGAACAGACCCTACTGATTTGTGTTAGCAAGCTATACAACTCAGCTAATTACAATTTAGGCTCTATCCACTCTTCGGATAATTATGGTTTAAGTTGGTATCCAGGTCATTAAGTAGGCTCCCTATTGTTCTTATAGATTCAAGCCCAACTTTGTGCCTTCAAGGCTCAAGCTCTAAGGTGTCACTCGAGACGACTTTGCTTCAAGTAATGTATGTTGGAGGTAAAATAAAAGATAATGTAGGGTATATAGTTTCGGTTTGCTGTCTCTCATATGACCACTCAGAATGGTACATGTTCTTATATGATTCCTTACTCTGGGTCTCATTCAGTTGTAGCTGGTGACGGTACCTTTTTCCTGATTATAAATGTTGGTAATGTATAGACTTGTGCAATGGGACAGGGCCCATTTTCAGCACTGATCCGGCTCGTTTAGTAGGCGGCCTTAGAGAGGGGCGGGCTCAAACGGGCTCTACGGAAATTAAGCAAATATAGGCGGGCTTAAAGAGGGCGGTCAATTGACCCTGATCCTACACGACCCGTTATGACTTTTCTGTGATTCGCCCTGAACCCGCCCCATTAAACACCTCTAGTAATGTACATATTCCAACTAAAAGTCGCCCCCTTCACCTAGAATCTGTTTGTCATATTCCTAAATTAAAACACAATATGCTATTTGTTACTTCCCTCTGTCCCACATTAGTTTGAACTTTCTTTTTTTTCTTATCTATCCTACAATCGTTCAATTACTTCTATTTTAAGTTTTGTCCCGTTAATATTTAATACTTCGTTCTTTCCGACCTTCCCTTGGCCACCATATCAAATACTCACTCTCTCTTTCCATAAAATAATACCCCATTCTCTTTACTAAATAACATTTCATCATCATATATCGATCGAATCTAACCTCTTATATATTAACAATTATATTGATGACCACTCAACTTATCTCCTAATTAAACTATGTGTCACGATAAGTGTTCAAATTATGCTGGGTCGAAGGGAGTAATAAACTTTGTTTAGATAATGCATATATCTAGTCATGTGATAAATATTTTGTTTGTGTTAAGGACCACATAACCGGGGGGTAGTTAAGGGTTTCCATGCCCAGAGTAAACCAAAACCTGCTTTCGTAGCTACGTACTAAGGAGTTTGGAGTTGTCGCATGCTCGGCTTGGTCATTATTCCTCTAAAGTAGTTTTAGGATATTTGTGTTGAAAATCTCTATTATTTCAAAATTTCATTATGTTCATTTCTAGTTAGGAAAAATAAATTGTTTTTTACAAGATACAGAAAAAGCATTAGGTTACCCTTCTTTCAAGGGTAAAACCTAAGCTTTCTAAAAGAGAAAATTTATACAAGGTTTCATCAGTCCAGACATCAAACTCCTGAGTTTTTTGAGATATATGATGCCTTTTTTTGGAGAGATAATGTAATGCCCCGACTTCTCATCATAATTATTAAATTAATTAATCTGATATTAGTAGCGAAAGTCCTAGATAGTCGGTGCGTTACCGCCGTACTCTCCAGTTGGAAAATACAAGGAGACATAAAACACAAACATTACTAATATTAAAACAACGTACTTAATACATAAAAGTGTTTAACTGAGAGCATATAAGAACGTTGTTTTAATATTAGTAATGAAATGTTATCATTAAGTAGTACTACCTCCGTCCCACATTAGTTGCAATAATAGGTTGGGCACAAAGTGTTAGAAAGTTAATAGAGTAGGGTATTAGTTGTATTTGTAACACCCCGTACTTTTTATATATTGTCAGTAAATATCTATTTAAAATTATTTTATAAAAAAATATTTTAAATGTCTTTTATTAAATTATTTTTCTTTCCCACTTTGACTTTATCTTAAAAACAGCACAAAACCTATATGTAGTTGGATTAGGTGTAATACCCATACCCATTAGGTTTAGTGATACTAAACTATAAAAGAAAAGAGAGAGCAAGAAAAAGAAAAGAGAAAAAAAATACACCACTTACCTACATTGCAAGTTGCAACCCAGCGAACCCTCATTCGACGCCATCAAATTCTACTCCTTCATCCATCTCCCTGCTTCCATAATTGTTCCACCAACCATCATCACCCATACTTCATATAACCTAGTTAATAAGCTTGACTAATTTTGAAAACGACTCAACGTCCTTAGAACCCAAAAGTCAACAAAAGTCAAACTGGTCAAGTTTGGTCAACAGAAGTCAAACTGGTCAAGTTTGGTCAACAAAAGTCAAACTGGTCAAGTTTGGTCAACAAAAGTCAAACTGGTCAAGTTTGGTCAACAAAAGTCAAACTGATTTTGACTCTAATATCATCCATATTATTTTCCCACTAATTAACTATTTCTGCTTCACCTTATACTAACAACCTACAACCTACAACCTACCCCAACAACAAGCTCACATATACAATCCTTCAACTATAATTCGACTTAGTATTAAAACTAACAACTTACAATTAATCCACTATACTCAAGAATTTCAAAATAACATTTAAACTCATAATAACTATAATAATGTAAACTATATTTCAACTAATAACTCAAGATAAGAAACTAACCAACAATCTAATATAACAAGAATTCATAGTAATTTGAAAAGTATTAATTTTTGCAAACTAGACTCATAGATATGCTAATTAACTCGAATTATACATAAAATATAAGCCAATTAAACAAATTGAGCATAGTATAAATTTTCCCCAAATCAATTTTCTCAAGAACCCTAATTTAACAAAAACCCCCAATTTGAAATCCAACACAAATCAGAAAGTAAAACATGAGAATAAATCTTACTTGAATAAGGAAGGTAAAATTAATTGGTAAAAGATCCGAAAATTTCCACCTTAAATCGAAATACGGCCCACACCCAAAAATCCCTCTTTTCTTTCGAGATGAAGCGCAATTAAGGTAAATGGATGATGATGGATGATGATGGTGATGATGGGTGATGATGGTGATGATGGGTGATTTATTGTGAAAAAACACCTTATAAGTTACTAATTTTGCGAAAAAACACCTTTTAAAATATTTTTTGTGAGAAAACACCTTATATGTTATTATCTATCAAATTAAACACCTTATTATCATTCTTAGGCCAAAAGGTCAATACTTGCGTACATTTTTTGTCCCTTTTTGTGTGTGGAAGTGACCATATCAACCCAAATTTTCATACAAAAATTTAATGCACAAAAAGGGAGGGAAAATAAGAGAGTCAATGACCCAAAAGTTTACCTAACAACAAAAATCACCCATCATCACCAT
The DNA here is from genome assembly GCA_947645195.1 of Patellifolia procumbens. NCBI lineage: Eukaryota > Viridiplantae > Streptophyta > Magnoliopsida > Caryophyllales > Amaranthaceae > Patellifolia > Patellifolia procumbens. The sequence continues at coordinate 8,276,380 of CANSGD010000972.1, forward strand.
TATCACCCATCATCACCATCATCATCCATTTACCTTAATTGCGCTTCATCTCGAAAGAAAGGAGGGATTTTTGGGTGTGGGCCGTATTTCGATTTAAGGTGGAAATTTTCGGATCTTTTACCGATTAATTTTACCTTCCTTATTCAAGTAAGGTTTATTCTCATGTTTTACTTTCTGATTTGTGTTGGATTTCAAATTGGGAGTTTTGTTAAATTAGGGTTCTTGAGAAAATTGATTTGGGGAAAATTTATACTATGCTCAATTTGTTTAATTGGCTTATGTTTTATGTATAATTCGAGTTAATTAGCATATCTATGAGTCTAGTTTGCAAAAATTAATACTTTTCAAATTACTATGAATTCTTGTTATATTAGATTGTTGGTTAGTTTCTTATCTTGAGTTATTAGTTGAAATATAGTTTACATTATTATAGTTATTATGAGTTTAAATGTTATTTTGAAATTCTTGAGTATAGTGGATTAATTGTAAGTTGTTAGTTTTAATACTGAGTCGAATTATAGTTGAAGGATTGTATATGTGAGCTTGTTGTTGGGGTAGGTTGTAGGTTGTTAGTATAAGGTGAAGGAGAAATAGTTAATTAGTGGGAAAATAATATGGATGATATTAGAGTCAAAATCAGTTTGACTTTTGTTGACCAGTTTGACTTCTGTTGACCAAACTTGACCAGTTTGACTTCTGTTGACCAAACTTGACCAGTTTGACTTTTGTTGACTTTTGGGTTCTAAGGACGTTGAGTCGTTTTCAAAATTAGTCAAGCTCATTAACTAGGTTATATGACTTATATGTGAATTATGTGAAGTATAGTCAAGTGACTTATACTGTACTTTATTATATTGTAGATTGTGGGTTCGTAGAAGAACCTTATTGACTTGAGATAGAGTTTGGTTGATTGTGGTTGCTGAAAAGGTAAGATTTCTTACTAAGACTTGTATAGATTATTTTGAGAATTGGATGATATTGGTTTAAAGTTTATATTGAGTTTTAAAAAGGTTTTGTGTGGTTATATATTGAGATTTTAAAAAGAGTTTTACATTATTTATATATTGAGATTTAAAAGGTTTTACAATGTTTATATAATGAGATTTAAATCGTTTTGACGATATTTATTGTGAAAGAAAAATGAGATTTATTTATGAGATTCAAAAGGAAGGAAGTTCCTCATATACCAAGTTGAGAATTAGAAGGAGGATGTTCCTCATTGCTACAGGTTTTGAGTAAACTAGAATGTTTCTATGTTTACTTAATTATGATTTATCATGTTTTATAAGAATGTTTTTGTGGGGTTGCCGGTAAGCGGTATTCCTCGGGTTTGGAAGTAGGTTGAGTTTTGTCTCAACCAATATTTAGTAGTTGGGTGTATGTTGATCAATACACTTGCCATTTGTCTTCCTTCTTGGTTCGTTATCAAGTTAGGGGTATGCATACTAGGGGCTTTGGCGTTTACCTGTCTCGTGAGCCTAGCTAGCTCATTGGACTTTAATACTTCCTACTCACAGGTTTCAAAACAGTTACATTTTAAATGTATTTACATGATTGTTTTAGAAAAATAAAAGTTTAAAGTTAAGATTTATTGGAAGGTTGTTTCTTTTATATATTTAATTTGTACAGGTTGGAAATGAATTTGTAAGATATTCTTATATATCTTACCTGCACATTGGATAGTTTTGTTTTAGTACAGTATGAAATCTTGCTCAGCCTTTTGGCTGATACTATAGTGTTCAATGTGCAGGGACTTGAAGGTGGTTAGCTCAAGGTTGGGTTAAAGAGTGCGATGGATTTAGTTATACGTTAGTAGGTTTAATAAGACTTCCGCTGTTATTCTTTTGACTTTAGTATTTTATTTCAGTCTGTAATAATTATTTAGATTCTAGTTAGTTTGATTAGTTAAACCTTATTCACTATTTATTTAAGTTAGAACCTTTAGCCTTGCGGTGATTATTATTAATTATCGCGGCGTAGCACCTTTGGAGTTTCCTTAAATTATTTATTATATTACATTTTCAAAGTAGAGGAATTTCAGGGGTGTTACAACATTAATTTTAAAGGTTAAAGTGATAGAGTAATTATTTTTTGATAGGTGGGTGGATGTGTGAGTAGTTTAATGTTTTTAACATTAAATAATGAATGAGTGGGGTCATATGTAAGGTGACATATTATAAAAAAAATAGTGGGTTCATGCCTAAAATAGAAGTGTTGCAATTAATGTGGGACGGCCATATATGCAAAGTGTTGCAACTAATGTGGGACGGAATGAGTAATTAGATAACATAACCATAATAGTTGCGTAATGTTAAGGCTAAACATATTCCTCGCTTCTATGCGGTGTCGTCATCCCCATCACTACCTAAAACAGAAAAACAAAACGTCATGAGCCGAGGCTCAGTAACATACTACCCTAACATCGTAAATTCATTTTATTTCATTTTATTTGTAAAACAGAGGGAAGAGAAATAGTGTAAATCCATTTGAAAACAGATAACAAATAACAGAAATAGTTCATCCAGAATTATCATTTCGTAGCATCTTCATTATCAGAGTTAAGATAACATTGATATTGGTAACTTGGCAAGTATAACAGGACATAGGCCACAGAGAACTTAAAGTATTCCAACAGAAGGTGGCGTGCCACAGGAGATTATTATCCCCAACAGAGTGTCATATATATATATATATATATATATCAGAATACGAATATCACAGGAGATTATCTCCCAACAGAAGGTGACAGAGCCGCCAGAGTGGAAGGTGCACGACCAACAGAACAGAATACTGTCAAGAACCATCTTTCTCTTTTCTTTATCATGTTTCATATCTTATTGTGATCGATCAAACCATTTACAGAAAATATTTATAACATCATTTACATAATAACATTACCAAGTAAGTGTTGGTCCAGTGGTGATGGAGACTGACTTTAGTAGGACGGACTCGTGTTCGAATCCCCGCAACACCCTTGGGAGAGGAATGAAACCTAACCACCCCAAACTTGGCCTCGATCCGGATGTAGCCCGAAGGGTGAACCGGGTGCAAACACCAAAAAAAAAACATAATAACATTTCATATCGCGCAATCCATAAATACGTCATCAAAACAAAACATTATTATAAAACATAATTGGAAGGTGATTGCGGGTGTTAGCAGTAGATGCTACCTCGTTTGTTGCTTAATATTCTTGATAACCGTGGGAGGCTGTAATGTCCTTTCCTTTTAATCTAGTCACGAGTTAAAAGACTTATTAATAATTCATTCTGGATTCACGATTCATTTCCGTCATGTGAATCCATTATAACTATAATATTAATAAATATACTCTCTTATTTATTTAGAGTTTTAAGTTGTTAAGATATTCTGATAAATAGTATAAATTTAATAAGAGTGAGTTTATCATCGATTTCTATTAAAGTAATTTGTCATTGAAAATATTAATTTCCATAATCAATATTAATATCAATACTCTATCATTGAAAACATAACTAAAAGTCGAATATTCACATATATAGATATTATCTTAAATTGTGCAAATATAAATTATTAATCATTTAAAACTCATTATTCGATTAGTAATACTTAAACTAATTATAATTAAAAATAATCAAGATAATCATTCATTTATAAAATTTATAAATTACTAACATATTTATGCTTAGGTTTATATTTACCAAAACAAAGAAGTGAACCTAGATTAATAGCTGATTAGCAAATCAAGCCCAATTAAGCCATTCATTAACATACTAAATAAACCCAAAAGGTATATCTCATACCTTACTGCTTCTCTTGAAGCAAGGTAGAAAAAATGGGGGGGTGTCTGCGTGGGTCTGTGAGGGTTGCGTAGGTGCTGCCGGAGTTGGGGGCGGAGCTTGCGGGTGTCCTGGTGGTTGGCTGCGGCGGTGGTCAGCGAAGGGGTGGCGAGTGGTGTATGTGCAGCGGGCAAATAGAGAGCAGTGGGGCGGGGGTGTCTGTGGACAAGCGAGAAAAAGAGTTGCAGCCTGGGTTGCCGGCTAGGGTGGTTGTGGTGTGGCGCGGCGGTGATGGGTGTTTTCCGGCGGTCAAAGACGGTGGTGGTGGTGTTTGCTAAGTGTATTAATTGTTGAAACAAGGGGATTTCTAGAGCTTTTGAAGGGGAAACTTTATCTGATTTTAGAGGTTGTTGTTTGCTTGTTGATTTTCATGCTTCTTTGAGCTGAGTTCTTCATCTATTTATAGCCCAAGAAGGAGGTGGAATTTCTGAAAATCTAGTGGCTATGGTTCATGGTTTTAGCAAATTCCATAGTTTTGAGAGTTTGAATCTATGGGGATAATTTGCTGGGTTTTGAAAGCAGGAGAACTAATTCATGATTTTCCCATGGGTGTTTCACGTAAGAAGAAACAATGGAAGAAAATGGTGGTTTTGTTGACTTGATTAGCTTATGGAAGAAGATGGGGTTTTCTTCTTCTGATTTTCTTTTCCCTCCTTTCTTTCTCTTTTAATTTTCTGATTTCTATTTGGGTTAGTTGGGTGGTTTTTGGTTGGATAAGTTTTGGATATTGGGCTCAAGGTGTATTGTGGATCCAATAGCTTTTACATACTAACCCATGAAAATAATTATGAGTAAAATTCATTTGAATAACCTTAAATAATCATAATCAAATTAATAAAATAATTTTATTAAAATTTAAAATATTGCATAAGTTTTTGGAATTAACTTAACCTTTTTATTTTAAAGGAATTTATTAACTTATATATTTATATAAAGAAAATAATTTTGTTACTAATTAATTACATTTATCGTTTAATTAATTTTGCTTAAATTCTCTGATATTATAGATAATCGGCCACTGTATTAGCTTCACGAAAAATATGCATAATAGTCGTTGATCTGAACAAGGAAAGAATCTACTTGATGTTGTCAATGAGAGTCTGGATACACCAAGGAGTGTTGTAATCTCCTTTTAAGCAGTTGATCACTAGTAAATTGTCTCCTTCAATGACTAGGTCAGGGATCTTCATATGCTTGGCTTGGATAAGGCCATTGCAGAGGGCAGTAGCTTCAGCTATTAGAGGAGATGTCTTTGCCAAGTTGTAGGATTGTGCATGTATATTTGGCCTGAAGAGTCTCTGAGCATAATTCCTGCTGTTGCTGAGTCTTGAGTCGCGGATCCGTCAAAATTTAATTTGATGAGATTTTGAGGTGGAGTCCACCGCACATGGATGGTGGTTGGATGATGGGTTGGATGGGGTCGAAGGTGTTTGAGTGAAAGTCGGTGTCCTGGCGTAATTGCCATTCCATAAACATGTGTATAGCTCATTGTAGAACCCGAGCCAAGTCTCATTTTTGAAGATTATGGCATTTTGTTCTATCCATATACTCCATAAAATGAGGAGAAGTTTTGCACGGGAAGGGTTTGTGCCTTGCTAATTAGAGAGGGGGTGTCGTAGGGAGTAATGCAGTAGGGCCATAAGCTTTTTGTAGTCTCGTCTGTCTGAAAAGCGGCAGTTTGTAGACAGTTTAGAAAAAGATGATTAGTATTTTCATTTGTAGCTAAACAGATAGGACAATTGTTTGGGACTGGGATGTTTCTTTTAACCAAGTTGTGTCTTGTAGGGAGTCCATTAGTCAGCAGCTGTCATACAAAGATTCTAACTTTGGGGGTGGGGGTACATCAGCCCTTCAGATCCAGTAAAAAAGCCCTTTTGCCGTGTTGAAAAGATTTTGATTGTGTGCTAGCCATGTGGCAGATTTTACTGTAAATTTTCCGTAAGAGGTTAGACCACAACATAGGTCGTCATCTTGCGAGGTGGAGGGTAGGGGCATACCTTCAATTAACGAGACCAGATGAGGTGGGAGGAGGTCGTGTAGTGAATTAGTGATGTGTGGCAATCATTTGTTTTGTCTAATCAACAATGTAGCGGTGCTTACGAATGAGTTTTCTCATTACTCAAGGATTTATCCAGTTCTTAAAAACTAGTGTTCACAATTAGAAAGCTTTCAAAAGATGGTGAAAACTTTATTTAATTTCAAGATATCTATATGTATATTAAAAAGCGTAAGCATATGATGCAATCTGCCACGTGTCACTCTCCATTCTTTACAACAATTTTCTATCAACGTTTCTCTCATAAAAAATACAAATTGTCCATGAGAAGTTTCGAACTCGCGACCTCGAGTGTGGAAGGTAAATGCTCTAACCATTGTGCTACTATATTTTTGTTGCTTCTTTTATCAATATTATTATAGATATTATATGTTTTCAATGAAAAACAATAATTAAGGTACAATATTTTAATTACATTTATGAATAAAACTACTAATCTATGACTTTTTACTAACATCTTTCTTCACCAAATTTCAGTTGTCTTAAAGTACTAAAGTATAATACATATAAATCCCAGAACATCATCTGGACCTAAATACTAGTTAATTAGCTAAAAAGGTACGAAGGACGAGAATTTGACAATAGTCCTTCGCTTCAACATTTTGTGATTCGGGAGTACTTTTTAATAAATATTGTTCGAGCACTGAAGTCCAACGTGTGTTGCTGAGCAAAAACATTGTCACATTGTTGAAATGGCACGAACTTTCTCATTCAATCTGATATGTCAGCTCCTTCTAGGGTTGATGCTTCTTACGTTGCTACACACCATAAACTGCTTGCCTAGCTCCATTGAGAAAAATATATTCCCCGCATCTATATGATAGTGTGAGAGGACTTAATATGCACAAATATTTCTCTTTTTAGGCCTTAATCATCAGTATAAGCTTTTGTTAGATTGGTTCTTGCATATGATATTAAAGCCAATATGGCCGAGGGGACTCGTGTAACATGTTCGAGTTTTGGGAGCATCCCCTTCACACAATTGACAATTCAACACTAGGTATGTGTTAGCATGTATTTGTCTCCCTACATCTAATTCACAAATGACGGCTGAAAAGGGCACCCACATATAAAGGCGTATTAATTCATTTATATTACTCCCTCCGTCCCATAATATAAGTTATGTTTCCTTGTATAGTGTCCCAAAATATAAGTCCTATTTCTAAATTAATCATATATTTATACCTAATATACCCTTATTAAAATATTTAATTTCCTAAAATGTTCTCATATTATCCTAAAAAACTACCCCCTAATTTAATGCATAGTGGAATCTTTTTTTTTTTTCTCTTTCCACCTTTCACCCGTGAGTTATTTCTCCATTTAACATTCTCTCTCCTCTCACACTTACCCATCTTCCATTTTTCTCTCCTTTCCCATTTCACTTTTCATCTTCTCTGTTAGTAACTTTGAAGAACATTGGTTTTGTTCCAATTTTTTTTATTGAATCGTTTGAGATTACAGATATTTTCATCTGTTAATTTTTGTCATCTCCATTGAAGAACTTGTGCAGATTTTTGGTGGGTTTCGTTTTTTTTTTAGAAATTGTGATGTTTTTGAAATTTCTTTAGATCTTGTTCCCATCTTCTTAATCTGTGTTTTTGAAGCTAGAATTTTGTAAATTTGTTTGATTTTTCGTTTTTGGGGAGAAATGAATGATTTTTTATTTTTTCTTTTTCTGTTGTTAAAATTTGAGTTGCTGTTTTCGATTTGGGATTTTTTTTTGGGCGAGAAATCTTAGTTGCTCTGTTTTCTCTGTTTTGTTGGCCTCAATAATGAAATAAACCATTCATCTTCTATGCCTTTTATCTCACATTAAAGACAATCAGTTTTTTTCTTGGGAAATCAAAATAAAATAAAGTGCATTTCAATACAGATGAATCTCCTAAATAAACTACAAAAAGATTCCACTCATCTTAATTCCCGTGCAAAAATGAAATCGGGACTTATATTATGGGACGGAGGGAGTATTATTAAAAAGATCAAACCGCCAAACATGCACTTACACTAGGAATAAGAAAACAGCCTTGTTTGGTTGTCTGATTTTTGTAAGCTTTTTGCGGACTGGAACCTTATCAAAGATTTGACCATCTAAAAAGCTGATTTTAGTGTTTGATTCCAAGCGGATTTCATTAGCAAATTAAGGAGAATAAGATTTTGAAAAGGCTCCTAATAGGAGCATTTTTAAAGGAAGAATTGGAATTAACCTTATAATATGCAACTATCACTTAATTTACCAAGAATTTTAATTCAACCACTTAATGATCAAATTAGCTAATACAATCACTTAATCAAATAAGTTAATAAAATCAACTATCCTATGATAACTACCAAACAGAGCAACATGTGTAGGAGAAGGATATATCGTCAATTTGGCGTAAAATGAAGAGGTTAACTACATGAAGATTAAGCGCATTTTGTATACATTGAAGCAATAAGTGAATAATAAGAGTATGTTGTTATTGAAAATGTGTTAATAAATATGATAATTCAAGCATTTTTTAGAAATAAATATGTAGGTTAGCCAAAATTATATACTCCCTTCGTTTTTTATTAGATGTAACATGCTGACTTTGGGCACTATTCATACACTCCATTTTGCCATTTAATAACTATTTATACATAAGGAAAAATATAGTCTTGTGGGATCATGTTTGATTCGTCTTCGTACACACTTTTCAAATATATATTTTTTATAATTTTTACAATTATACAATCAGAGATATAGTAAATCAAAGTTATGCCTCGACAAATGTGAAAAGTCAAATGTTACATCTAATAAAAACCGGATGGAGTATAAAATTCCTAGGTTGACTCATTTTTTTGGTTACATTACCATTTAACGGAATCTCGCAAAAACGTTAGTTTTGCTCCGTTACTAGCTCATGAAGTTACAATTTTACCCCTATCACATGTGACAACTAGGGGTGTTAACTACCCTGTTCGCGAGCTGCTCGAGTTCGGCTCGAAATTTTCACAAGCCGAGCATAGCCATGTTCGGCTCGAGAAGTTCGTGAACAGGCTCGAAATATTTTTTTAATCTTATTTTTTAACATAGTGACCTCAAATATTAGTAGAATATTTATAATAAGTCTAGGAAAAATAAATAAACTTAGTTATAATATATTATATCTTATAAATATACTTTATTTTGTTATAATTTTTGAACCCAAGTTAAGTTTTGTATAACTTGGACTTGATAATCGAAACTCGAAAAAGCTCGAGTTCGGCTCGAGTTCGAGCAAATTATAACGAGCCAAGCTTGAGCGACCCCAAGCTTGGGCTCGGCTCGGCTCATTAACACCCCTAGTGACAACCATGCTTGCCATCACCGCCGCCACCACCCAAGCTTCGAGCCACCCCAACCAACTACGAAACCACCACTCCCTACACCCAACTACGAGACCATTACGTGGTGGTAGTGGTGGTGGTGTTTCCGTGGTGATGGAGGTGAATGAAGGGGTAAGTATGTAAAATCACGTGCCATTAACGGAGCAAAGTAACGGTTTTTGCAAAATTCCGATAAGTGGTACTGATTCCAACAAAATTGGCCTAAAGTATATATGTATATAAGTATAATTTTAGTTAATCTAGGAATTTATTTCAAAAAAGTACCCAATATAGTAGTATAATATTTATTAACAGATTTTCTAAGTATGCATGAATCATGATTATAAATTTATAATTGCCCTCGCTGGATTCTTTGATTGTCAATTACCAATCATATACTACCTTATGATTATGCCAACTAATCCTTACAAATTAGTTAAAAGACTGACTACCAACTGCATAAGTCATGACTCACGAGAGAGCAGGTAGCTAGAAAGAAATAAGAAATTCTAATGTGCCCTATTTTTTTTAAAAAGGTTGTTAAACGCAGCCCTACAATTTCCTCTCAATGTCTTAATTAGACATAATTGTCCTTCCTTAATTTACTCCCTTCTAATCACTCACACTCTCTCCCACATTCAAGTATTGCTCACTCTCCTTCCAAAAACTTTCCGGTGTCAGAATATTATCGGTAAGTGTTCGAAGAATGGCCAGTGATGAAATTCCATCAATTGATATATATATTTTTTTTGAATTTTGAAAACAAAGAAACGTGTAGAAAACACGTATATGCATGGTATTTCTAGAGACAGTGTCTACCACAAAAGTAGAAAGAGATTAAGAATGATGATAGAGAGATCCAAAGAGAGAGTCTTGTATTGTGCGATTCATCAAAGAGAGATTTGAGTGAATTCATATTTATTGCAATCTGTAATTGTCTCGGTTTATATAAAAGAGTATCCCTTACACGGAGGACATAACTAACACGTTGATAGTGAAGATCATTATATTACTGTATTCTTTGCTGTTGTTTGCTTGATTTCTTGATGCGCGATTTGTTAGTTCACACGCCTCCGTCATAACAAGTACGCTAGCGCTGAAACCTGAAATGTGTTATCATATGAGCTTTATAAAAGAAAGGTATATTTTATTAGTAAGGTTAATAACACAGTCCTTCCAAACAATCATGGTGTTTATAATTGCAACTGGATGCTCGCTACATGAAATTAAAGATGGAGAAAGGCGATGTAGGAAGAGAAAAAGAGGGAGAAAAAGTCAATGTAATAAAAATTTTCAAACTCATTAGATTCCAGTAGTTGGTTTCCCTTTTTTATGATAAGTTTATTTATTATTAAGCAATGCTGTTAGAAATTTAAAGATCATACAACTTTTTAAAGAATAAAATACGGAAAATGAAATAGTAATACATTATCCCCATGAAATTAAAGTGTTACACCCCTTTGCTCTTTCTTTAGCTCATGTGTTCGCAACCGACACTTATGAATGAAAAGATACCTTCAAGATGAGGAGAAGGTTACTAAGTTTGTTTCCCAAAAACCTCAAGTTCCATGAACACTGTTTCAAATTCTTCACCCATGATATTGCATTTTTCGAGTCGGATTCAACAATTAATTCCTGGTCGATGATCTACCTTTTTTGGAGAGACGTCTCTAGTGCAAAAACGATTGCCATGAATTCTGCTTTATTGGAGTCTTATAGGGTTGTTTGTGTCTTATGAATTCCAGTAGCTTGTTTCCTTTAGCTGCTAAAATATCCTTATCGCAAATGTTTTTGTTTTTGTTTTTTATGTATGCCATAGTTAATTTTTGACAAAATGGTGTCTTATAGGGTTGTGTTTGTGTCAAAATTTTCTTTCTTTCCTCTTCCATCCTATGAATCTCTCATAATTGAGTGCATAAGAGTGTTCAGGGATCGTGATAAACTTGATTGGCCTACAGGCCCTACACACACTGGCCTACACACACACATGGGGTTCCATCCTAAAACCAATCCATGATAGGTGGAGTAGCCCACTAGTACTGTTGGGCTATCTGCTCCAAACAGTCTTCAAATCCGCTCCAGCTGCATTCTTCAAACAATTGAGCCCTCCTTACTTAGGACTAATAATGGGCCAGGATCGTCAGTTCTTATACCATGATAAACTTCCATGGCCTATGCACTCAGGCTTGCACGGGAGGAGAGTCTGACCATACATAAGCTCACATGGGCTTCCATCCTAAAACCAATTGGTGATAGGTGAAGTAGCCCACTAGACTTATATATGAATCATATCCCCCCCTCCTTCTTCGATGTGGGATCACAAGTAGGTATTTCTCCTTAATAGATCGTGACAATTCTTAACCATGGAGCCGGGGAGGCAAGGCCAATTCAACTTGTACCACAACCGAAGAAGATTGCTCTTATTACGACAATGTATACTAATCTATAATTGAGTTTTGTGAAAATTCTCCAATTCCCATGATTATCAGCGAGGGAAGGCCAATTTTGATTGTACCATAACAATATCCCTTTGTACTTGTTATGTTTATTATGTTACGGTCACTAAGACCAATATATAACCATTTATATTTTTATTTATGATATTTTAGAAAAAATACATAAATTTGATATGATAAAAGTACACTTTACGTTAGGTCAGGTCTAATAACATCACACACATCATGCTATTTTTTCTTAAATAATACTACTAGTGAAAAATATTAGTTGAACTTTTATTAACCCTTAAAATATAACTATAGCAAGTAAATACATGATCATGGTGGACATTATCTGGTGGTGCTGCATGCATGACACCAATTTTATGCCTGGCCTTGTTGTGTTTGTTATGGAAACCACAAGTATTGTGGCAGCATCGAGAAGTGGAGTTTTCTTGGCAATTTTACGTGCTCAAATGAGCATGTGCATGAACAATCGTAGTCGGGTTACATTTTCTCTCGTGCAGTCGTGCGTACGTATGTGTCATAATATTTGGGGCAGCAATAACTGAAACATGCATAGCATGCAGCAAACTACAAATAGCAACAGCAAAGCTTGCTCTTGAATGCAATTAATGGTATTATTTGTACATGTTGGCATTAGCAGCTTGCATTTTGTCTTGTAATTTGGACGTTCTTGTACAACTTTAGAGGCAAATTAGTTTTGATCTTGTGCACTAGGTTTACTAAAAAGTAACAACTTTTTAAAGCCAAGGTGCATGCATGCACGGAGGATCTCCACCAAAAAATAACCCCTTCAACCGCTGTAAATCTTGTGTAGTACTATCAACTTAAAATCTCTAACAACCAAGGGCGGAGCTGGTTCATAGCACCCTGGAGCACGTGCACCAGGGAAAAATTAAAAAAAAAATTAATTTTAAAAAAAAGTTAAAACACTCCTGCACACCGCTTCACTCTCCATCTTTCTTCCTCTCCCTGTTTCGTTCTGTAATTCTGTGGAATAATTAATTGGTGGAGATTCGCACAGAATAGGAGAGCTTTTGCCTCAGAATTCAACAATGTCGTGAAAGAAATCCATGGGGATGACAGAAAGTTTTGTAGATGGAGCACTACAGCCGGTGGTGCACAGCGGCGAGATGGTGTTTTCCGGTGTGTATCAGTGTTGGAGATTCGCACGGGGGGCGGAGAAGCTGTAATTGAGTGGTGAGAGAGATCTAAGTGTAGAAACTTGGAAGGGATGAAACCCTAAAATGGTTGTCACAGTCGTGGGGTGAGGACAGAATGAAGCAGAGGTCAGAGACTGATGGGGGTGTTAATGTGTTATGTGAAAATTGTAATATTGTTACATTTGAATGAGTGTCCAAAATGATTCAAAAGAAATAACTTTGATGGATATCTTCATATATATATATATATATATATATATATATACATATCTCATCTACATCACAATTTATGTTGCTCTCTTTGCACAAAAAAAATAGCACTAATATCTTCAATTATCAATGACGTTCTGTTCTTTTGGCCGGCAAAGAACTGAACTGAATTAAACTTAATTTCTGGTGTATAAGTTCATTAATTTCTACAGTGTTTAATTGATTTCTATTGCTTAATTTTTGGTGTTGAATTGTTGATGTAGGCTTTTAAGGCTACTGTTTTATTATTGGTGTTTGTTTTTGCTTAGTGAAATGGTGGGGATTGATAATGTGGGTCGGTTTAGCTGGGCTTTACACTAATCTTAAGGTGTTTGATGCGGCAAGAGGGCAAGTGTTTGTTAATTGTTTATTCTTGTGTTTGGGAGTGCGCGAAGCTGCTAAATTTATCAATTACTAATTTTTTTCTTTTGGAATGAAATTTATCAGAGAGTACTTTTGAAAATAATTGATTTTAATATGTGTTATTGGTGGTGCACCACTGTATGCAAAATCCTGGATCCGCCTCTGCTCACAACATGTCAAAATACGTTTAACGATTTTCAGTTTTTATAAATTCAAATAACCTCCTAATATTCCTAGAAT